>CM048744.1:384091658-384691658 GCA_026315105.1 Locusta migratoria
TGGCCCATCAATTTCCAGATCTTAAAGATTTTCAACTGAAATATTTATTTCAAGTGACGGTAACGAACGAGGACGCTATTAAGTGGGCACAAGAACATGGTTTATGAAAAAAGCCGATGATTCGCAATGGGAAGTGCTTTGGTAACATGGAGATGCGATTGGAAAATAATAAATGTATGGATGGTGTCATCTGGCGGTGTACTGCAGGCCGTGGTTGTAGAAAGAAGGCCTCAATTCGGAAATTTCCATTTTTTTTTTCAGGAAGCCATTTGGAAGTATCTAAGATAATTCAGTTAAGGCCAGTTCACACTGTCCGTCACGTCACGTCACGTCACCGTCCGTCAGAACATTCCGCAATGTATTTCTAACGGCGGCATTCACACTGTCCGTCACCGGACCGTCACGTCACGTCAACGTCCGTCAAGCTTTCTCGAGAAGAATGTTTTGACGGAACGGCCGTCTGCTAACATCGGAAGTTAACCTATTTTCGTCACGCGAATTACATGTTGCAGTCGACGATTGCACTGTTTATATGCAAATGTGTTTTATTCATCTTTGTGTTGTTGTTATACCTCGTTTTAGGGGTAAATCTCAAATGTTTCATGACGACTTTAATATTTTTGTGAACTGAGTGTCCCCCTAAAATCGAAGTCGGATATCTGAAACCAAAAAATGGTTTATGTTACGTAATAGTGTAACAGAAACGACTGAAGCAAACTGTTTATTTGAATAAGATTGTAATATGATTACGCTATTGTCATTAAATAACACTTTAAATGAAAATGTCAGTTCTAATGAAAGACAAAAATTCAGTTGTTTACGACGGTATTAACAATGTCAGCGAGCAAATCGTAATGGTTAAAGTATTCAGGCGCTATTTATGCTCTTACAAGTATGGTTTGATGTCTTCATACGTTTATTTTTTCGCTTGAAAATAGATGTCGATGTTTTGAAATGTTGTTTCAGTTCCCAGTAAGTTGGCCAAAAACATACACTGTAAAGTTTTCTTTGGCCGTTAATAACATTTAGCGTTGTTGTTCCCCCTTTCTAGTATTAAACTATGACTTTCTACATAACAGATCGCCACTCATAACCTCACTTTCAACATCGCGTATTGAGATGGATGAATTGACGTGACGGACACGGACGGACAGTGTGAATAAAACTTGACGTGACGGTTCCGTGACGTGACGTTGACGTGACGGACAGTGTGAATTGGCCTTTAATGTACATGTGGTCATATGAAATAGATAAACAACATTTTTTGGAGAGAGAGCTAGAAATTGGTAGCACACACACAATAGTAGACTGGAAACAGTTCTGTAGAGACATTTGTCACGAATATTTTTTATTACATCCAATATCTCTAGGAGGCACAGGTCACACTGTTGAAATTGATGAAAATTGTTTTGTTCGTCGCAAGTATGAACGCGGTCACGCAGTTAAAGAACAGTGGGTGTTTGGTGGTTATGATGCTGTAACTAAGGAAAGTTTTATGGTAACAGTACACAGAGGAAATGCTGAAACTTTATTGCCTATTTTACAAAAGTTTGTGCTCCCTGAAACAACTGTTGTATCTGACTTATGGGCTGCATACAATACCATTAATGATTTGGGATATAAGCATTTAACTGTTAATCATTCAATTAATTTTGTGGATCCTATGACTCATGCAATAACAAATCATGTTGAATCCGTGTGGCAGAAAGCAAAGCAAAAAAACAAACGGCGATTTGGTACACATTGTAGTATGATAAACAATTATCTGTCTGAATTCTTGTGGCGACAACCTTTTCAAAATAATGCATTTCAGCATCTTGTTGAGCATATTAGGTCAGTTTATCTTAATGCTGCGGATTGAAAAAAATGTGATACAGTGAAAAACAGTATTATTATATTAACAAATAAATAATTATTAATAACCATATTCTTCGTGTAAATTATTTACGAAGGTTACAATAACTATCGAACAGACACGCGAATGTGAAAGTACTGCTGGAACAGACAAGCGAGATTGTCCGTTTACTGAAGACGAAAAGCCGCAATCAGAGATAAACTTTGATGCCGTACCCCCTGAACTGCGTAAGTGCCCATCAAACAGCCACACTCCAAGTAGCCAGAAGCGGGAGAAGGCGCTGCTGGAACACAATTTCAGCGTTGCGCATGCGCGCCAAGCAGTCTGGCAGCTACTAGAACGAACGTCTTGGGATGAACTCCTCACGTAGCGCAAGAGGTCCTTATCGACCATCGAATGCTAACGAAAGAGTCGATAGCAATTGCTGCACTGTTCGATGCTGCGCGTCAAAATGACGTCACGCTTAGGAATGAAGCTTCGTCAGACTGCAGAATTACCTAATACTTCACAGTTCACATGGCAATAATACTGAGCAGTGAGCAGTCTAGGAGGGAATGACAAAAATATTGCATAATATAATTGACCGTGTAGGGGCCGGTTTATGGAATTGTGGGGGCTTGGCCAGCTCCTAGCCTAGTATGTCTATGGAACGAGAGTAGGCCACTAGTGTTATGTCAACATAGACTTGATTTTGATGTGATAGCCCATGTACTTCCGCATCGTACAGTAATTGTTTATGAATATTCGGCAAGTAGATGTTACGTTTGAATTTATTTTCTCTGCTTTCGGAATACTGAAGTTGCGGCGACCTTGTTAATTCGTTAATCATTCCAAATTGCATTTCTTACGCAGTGAGTGTAATCATGTTATGTTGCTAATTTTCTCATTGCTAATTTTCACCACATCACATTCATAGCTACGGTTTTGACGCGTGATGTGCGTATGGCCTTTGTAAATACTTGTGTACCATAACAGCTCAACAGTTTCTGTGTATGAAATTAAAACGTGCTAGAATTCGAAATGTGATGATGTTTTAGGTTATGTATATTTTAACATAGGCAGATATTTTACTTTCTAGATCCTTTATCTCATTAACTTACTTCCTTCGGCATGCTGATAGCAATTGCAGTAGCCGAAAATAAGTTACTCATCTGTTGAGAGAGGAGTTCTTTTCAAGTCGTTTATTCGGTTGTGGATTCCAAAATGTTAGAAGCGAAATTACGTACTGTCAGTTTTTCAACGTACAGTATTGTAACACTAGTGGATGACCTTTGCAAAATAGTTTATACTTGTCTCATATGCAAATAATATAATTTTAGATGAGCTTTTTGGACTTCAAAATCATATACATAAATCAAGAATAGTAAGGGGCCAAGAATACTACCTTCTGGGACACCTGCTTCCACTTTCTTGGCATCCAATACAAAATTTACTTTTTCCTTATTATGGGAAGATATGATTTCTACCACGTGGGTTCTGTCTTGCTGTTATAACACAAATAACTCCCAATTCCTCTGATACGTCTTGTCTGTAATTTTTCTTGGACAATAGCATGGTTTACTGTATCAAAGGCTTTTGAGAGATCAAGGTTGATTCCTACTACACTTCCTTTATTGTCTACATATTTTATTATTTCTTCTGTATAGGTCTGTATAGCTGTTTCAGTACTGCACCCTGTAAGGAAACCATGTTGGTTACAGTTTAAAAGACCAAAGGTGTCGAACTAACTTAAGAGCCTGATTTTTATAAATTTTTTCAAAGATTTTTTAAAAAGATTGAAGTAAGGCTATGGGTCTGTGGTTTTCTATTTTACAAGCATCCCTATTTTTTGAAAAGTGGTCTAACTATAGAAATTTTCAGCCACTGTGGGAACACTCCTTCACTGCAAAGTGTACCATTGGTTGCAAAAGCTGTAAGGCAGCAGGTACACTTAGAAAATAATTATGTAAATATGAGGGTAAAGTGGGGTTAGTGTCACCACATTTTGGCATGGTTCAACCTTGATACAGAATTGCCAACTTGTTATTGAAGATATGATTTTGAAATTTCTCATGCTTAAAGTTACATATATGTCAAAATTTTGTGTTGTGAGGTTACACTTGCCCCATGGTTTGGGGCAAATGTGACCCAGTGTTGTTGTACCCATACAGAGCATTGTAAAAGAGACTTGGGGTACATGTCCTGATTACCCAATTTTCACTGAATTTGAGGATTTTCAAATTATTGTTGTTGTTGTTGTCTTCAGTCCGGAGACTGGTTTGATGCAGCTCTCCACAATACCCTATCCTGAGCAAGCCTCTTCATATCCACATAAGAACGGCAACCTACACTACTGAATCCATCTCTTGGTCTTCCTTTGCGATTTTTACCCCACACACTTCCCTCCAACGCTAAATTCACAATTCCTTGATGTCTAAGAATGTGTTCTACCAATTGATCCCTTCTTTTAGTCAAGGCATGCCAGAAATTTCTTTTCTCCCCAATTCTGTTCAGTACCTCCTCATTAGTTATGCGATCCACCCATCTAATCTTCAGCATTCTTCTGTAGCACCACATTTCAAAAGCCTCAGTCCTCTTCCTGTCTGCACTGTTTAACGTCCATGTCTCACTCCCATACAAGGCAACACTCCATACAAATGCCTTCAGAAAGGACTTCCTTAGGCTTAAATCAATATTCGATGTGAACAAATTTCTCTTTTTCAAAAATGCTTTTCTTCCCATTGCCATTCTGCATTTTATATCCTCTGTACTGCGACCATCATTTGTTATTTTACTGCCCAAGTAACAAAACTCATCTACCTCCTTTATTGCTTCGTTTCCCAATCTAATTCCTTCAGCATCACCTGATTTTCTTACACTGCACTCCATTACCCTAGTTTTGCTCTTGTTAATGTTCATCTTATATGCACCTTTCAGCACACTGTCCATTCCGTTCAATTGCTCTTCCAGGTCCTTTGCTGTATCTGACAGAATTACTATGTCATCGGCAAAACACAATGTTTTTCATTCTTCACCCTGAACTTTTATTCCTTCTCCAAATTTCTCCTTGCTTTCCTTTATAGCTTGCTCAATGTACAAATTGAATAACAATGGAGAAAGACTACAACCCTGTCTTACTCCATTTCCAACCACTGCATCCCTTTCATGCCCTTCAATTCTGACAACCACTGTCTGGTTTTTGTACAAGTTGTAAATAATCTTGCGCTCCCTATATTTTATTCCTGATTGCTTCAGAACTTGAAAGAGTTTATTCCAATCAACATTGTCAAAAGCCTTCTCCAAATATACAAAAGCTAGAAATGTAGGTTTGCCTTTTCTTAATCTATCTTCTAGGATAAGCCATAAAGTGAGTATTGCCTCCCGTGTTCCTACATTTCTCCTGAACCCAAACTGATCTTCCCCGAGGTCAGCTTCTACCAGCTTTTCCATCCTTCTGTAAATAATTCGTGTTAATATTTTGCAACCATGACTTATTAAACTGATGGTTCTGTAGTTTTCACACCTGTCTGCACCTACTTTCTTTGGAATGGGGATTATAACATTTTTCTTAAAGTCTGTCTCATACATCTTACACACCAGGTGAAACAATTTTGTCATGGCTGGCTCTCCCAGAGACTTCAGTAGCTCTGAGGGAATATCATCTATTCCAGGGGCCTTGTTTCGACTTAGGTCTTTCAGGGCTCTGTCAAATTCTTCTCTCAGTACAGTATCTCCTATTTCATCTTCATCTACATCCTCTTCCCTCCCTACAACATCGTCTCTAAGATCATTTCCTTTGTAGAGTCCCTCTATATACTCTTTCCACCTTTCAGCTTTCCCTTCTTTGCTGAGAACTGGTTTTCCATCAGTGTCCTTGATATTCATAGAGCTGTTTTTCTTATCTCCAAATGTTTCTTTTATTTTCCTGTAGGCTGTATCTATTTTTAACCTATTTATACTTTCTTCTACATCCTTGCATTTGCCTTCTAGCCACTCCTGCTTAGCCATTTTGCACTTCCTGTCAATCTCATTTCTTAGTCGTCTGTACTGCATTTTGCCTGCTTCATTTACTGCATTTTTATATTTTCTCCTTTCATCGATTAAATTTAGTATCTTGTGTGATATCCAAGGATTTTTTGTACGTCTTGCCTTCCTACCTATTTTGTCTTCTGCTACCTTAACTATTTCATCTCTCAATGCTACACATTCCTCCTCCACTGTTTTATTTTCCCCTGTTTCTGTCAATTGTTGCATAAAGCTCACTCTGAAATTCTTAAGAACCTCAGGTTCCTTCAATTTATCCAGGTTCCATCTCCTTATTTTCCTACCTTTTTGTAGTTTCTTCAGTTTCAGCCTGCAGTTCATAACCAACAAGTTAAGGGCAGAGTCTATATCTGCCCCTGTGTATGTCTTACACTGTAATACCTGGTTCCGAAATCTATGTCTTACCAGTATAAAATCTATCTGGTATCTCCCGGTGTCTCCTGGTCTCTTCCATGTATACAACCTTCTTTTGTGATTCTTGAACCAGGTGTTTGTTATAACTAAATTATGTTCTGTGCAAAATTCTACTAGGCGGCTTCCTCTTTCATTCCTTTTGCCCAGACCATATTCACCTACTATCTTCCCTTCCCTTCCTTGTCCTACTACCGAATTCCAGTCTCCCATCACAATTAAGTTTTCCTCCCCCTTAATTGTCTGAATAATTTCCTTTAGCTCCTCACATATTTCTTTGATTTCCTCATCAGCAGAGGTAGTCGGCATATAAACCTGTACTACTGTTGTCGGTGTTGGCTTCGTATCTGTCTTGACAATGATAATGCGGTCACTATGCTGGTCATAGTAGTTTACCCGCATTCCTATCTTCTTATTCATTATCAGTCCTACTCCTGTGATACCCCCATCTGATTTTTTATTTATAATCCTGTACTCACCTGACCAGAAATCCTGTTCATCCTGCCACCGAACTTCACTAATGCACACTATATCTAACTTCAACCTATCCATTTCCCTTTTTAAATTTTCCTACTCAATTAAGGGATCTAACATTCCACGCTCAGACTCGTAGAATGCCAGTATTGTCTTTCCTGATGATCACAGCCTCCTGAGTAGTCCTCGCCCGGAGATCCGAATGGGGGACTATTTTACCTCCGGAATATTTTACCCGAGAGGATGCCATCATCATATGTTCATACAGTAGAGCTGCATGTCCTCGGGAAAAATAACGGCTGTAGTTTCCCCTTGCTTTCAGCCGTTCGCAGTAGCTGTGTGGCAAAGCCACATTAGCTGATGTTACAAGGCCAGCTCAGTCAATCATCCAGACTGTTGCCCCTGTAACTACTGAAAAGGCTGCTGCCCCTCTTTAGGAACCACACGTTTGTCTGGCCTCTCCACAGATACCCGTCCGCTGTGGTTGCAACTACGGTACGGCTATCTGTATCGTTGTGGCACGCAAGCCACCCCACCTCGGCAATGTCTGTGGTTCATGGGAGTGGTTCAAATTATTAAAATAGTTTAAGTTTTACTCAAGATATGAACTATTTTGCACACACCTCTTTCTATATTATGAAATACACAGAAAATGTTAGCTACCGGGCTAGAACCCAGTTCCCTTCGAGCAGCCGTAGTGTGCTGATCTCTGTGCTGGCGGGTTTCCAGGAGCTCAGTCCTTCAGTTCACCTGATGTGGCGACATATATGATCGCCGAAATAGTGTGCCCGTTGGACACTATAGACCGGCAGTACACCCATGGATATTTTGATCATAAAATAAGTATTTGCCTAAACCATAAAACACTGAAACAGAATGCTTCATAGATGATTTATTTTTGTTTTAGGCCAGTAATTTATTAGTTTAAATTCTATAAAAGTAATATTTTTCATTACTAGGCAAATTAACAAAAATAATAACATGTCTCATATCAATAGAAAAGAAAAATTCACTTTACAAGTTCAATCACTTTATTTTCCATGGTAATTAAAATAAAGTTGTTGGCAATTTGTGTTTAATGCTAATTCAAATTATTATATTCACACTTGGCCCCTATCTATTATTTAGCCACTGCATGTTGTATGTATCAAATGTAACAAAAAATGTCAGCTCTCCCCTGCGACCCAAAGCAGGCTTGGGCAGCACTGAAATGACTTCACAGGATAGAACTTTCGTGCCATCTCTTCTATCAGGCAAGTAAAATGTGGTACCGGTACCGTGTTTTGTCTTATTTTTGCATCTGAGAACAATCACTTTTGGATCTTCTAAATCATTCATTTTGGTACCCCCCAACCCCGGTTACACTTGCCCCAGCCAATTAGTTACTCTTGTCCCCCCCCCCCCCCCCCCGATGGGAAAAAGTTGGGGCAAGTGTAACCATGCGTGACATATCAAGGGCTTTAACAGTACAGTAAAACAAATCTCATATTTGAAATTTTCATGAAAAGGTAGTTTGTAACAAAAAAATTGTGCAGTTCTCTTTCATACTGAAAAAATGACAGACCACCAAACTCTGAGCATGTCACTCATATACAGAGTGAAAAAGTGGATGTCAATACAAGTCCAAAAATTAATTACCAATTTATGTCAGAATTGACAACTTATGTGTAAATATAACAAAGAAAGAAGTAAATTAATATATGTGATAGGTCAGAGTTAAAAATACAGCTTCTTTAAGGCACCATAATCAGTGGTTACACTAACCCTATGGTAACACTTACCCCACTTCACCCTAATGTAGTTAGGCATATCTGGTAAAACTTTATTTTGCTTCCTGATGGGTTCCAGTACTTATGTTGGCAACTCTCAGCAAAATTAATACTGTACTTGCTCTATGGTTGACAGGTTCTTGTATGTACCCTTGTCAGTTCAGAAAAAAATAATTCATTTTAATTGAAGTTATCAAGACAAAACATTTATCGGTCATCTTAGTTGCTGCCATTAACCATTGGTGTCAACATAACCACTGGAGCCCGGCAAGAAGCATTGTACAATTTAACCGGCATTTCTTCCTTCTTTATTTTAATGTTGTTATTAGTTTTAAGCACAATATCCTGTTCTCTGCATCTTTTGCCTGTTTCCATTTTGACAATTTGCCATGTAGTTTTTGGTTTATCTGACTTTTTTATTAAACTGTCATTACTTTTGCTAGACTGGCCACCCTTCTGTATATTTTTGTGTGGTTGCTTACATATTCCTTAAAATTTGGGTCAGTACAAGCTTTTAATTCAGAATTAAGTCTTCTCAACGTCTTGGATGAGTTCTTAATACCGCTTGTGATCCATGAATATGAGTCTTCATGACAAAATGTATTAATTATCACTAGCCTTTTTGGAAACACATTTCAAAACTTGTCATGAAAAGAGAAGAAAACCAATTCGTCACGCCGCCCAACAGTAGTCGGCCCCGATCATTCTCTGTCTCGCCGAGACGCACTACTGTTAGCCGGGCAACTGGCGACGGAAGCTGCCCCTCCTGATAAACTCGGGAAGGTGGCAGATGTATCAGTTGAACCTATGGAACATGACACTCTGCCTCTAGATGGCGACAGTAGTGCTCCCTCGAAGTCAGATCCTCAGCGGCCGTTGAGGTGACCCCACCTGCTTGTTCCTTTTTATCTTCCTTTCTTCTCTTATTTTTTATCATGGCGCTCCTTCAATGGAATATTCGCGGCTTTCCTTCCAGTCGGGAGGAATTAAAACTACTCCTTCGATTGCACTGCCCGCTTCTAGTTTGTCTCCAAGAAACTAAGTTACATCCAAGTGATCGTGCAGACTTCCCCCACTACACCTCTGTGCGTTTCGACCTGCCACCTGTGGAAGGTACCCCAGCCCATGGAGGGGTTCTGATGCTCATTCGGGATGACGTCTATCACCATCCCATTTCATTGCATACTCACCTACAGGCAGTTGCCGTCCGCATCACTCTCTCCACCTTTTCCTTTTCCCTCTGTAATATCTATTCGCCATCGTCATCCACCCTTACTAGGGCAGATGTGCTACACCTCGTCGACCAGCTTCCTTCACCTTTCGTGTTGGTAGGCGACTTTAATGCCCACCACCCCGTATGGGGCTCTCCGGCACCTTGTCCGAGAGGCTCCCTTTTGGTGGACCTTCTCCAATACCTCAATCTTGTCTGCCTCAACACCAGTGCACCGACCTTCCTTTCAGGCACAACACATACTTATTCCCATATAGACCTCGCGATATGCACTCCTCAGCTTGCCGGTCGGTTTGAGTGGTATGCACTTTCTGACACGTACTCGAGTGACAATTTTTCTTGTGTCATCCACTTCCTACATCATTCCCCATCTCCTCGTCCCACCAGTTGGAACATTTCTAAAGCCGACTGGGGGCTTTATTCTTCCATGACAGTTTTTCACAATCAGGACTTTTCCAGCTGTGACAGTCAGGTCAAATACCTCACAGAGGTTATTCTCACAGGTGCCGAACTTTCCATACCTCGTACACCCTCTTCTCCACGTCGCGTCCTGGTCCCCTGTTGGACTGCAGCCTGCCGCGACACGCTTAGAGCCCGGCGCCGTTCTTTACGCACCTTCCACCGCCACCCAACTTTGGAGAAATGCATCAATTATAAACGTATGAGAGCGCAATGTCGTCGTATCATTAACGACAGCAAAAAAAGCTTGCTGGACTGCTTTTACTAGTGCTTTTAACCGTTTTACTCCCTCCATGGTTGTTTGGGGTGGCCTACGCCGTTTATCCGGCATCAAGGTCCACTCCCTGATTTCTGGCCTGACCGTCGAGAACGCAATTCTTGTGGACCTTGCTGATGTTTCCAACGCATTGGGCTGTTTCTTTGCGGAGGCTTCGAGCTCTGCCCGTTACCACCCTGCCTTCCTCCCTCGCTAACAGGTAGAGGAGGCATGGCCGCCTTCTTTCCACTCTTTTAATCGTGAAAGTTATAATGTCTCCTTCACTATGCAGGAGCTAGACCATGCTGACACCCTGTCCCCATCTTCTGCACCCAGGCCCGATTCCTACCATATTGAGATGCTGAAAAACCTTTCTTCTGCGGGCAAGTGTTTCCTACCTAGCACCTATAATCGCATATGGAATGAAGGTCAGGTTCCCACAAGTTGGTGTGAAGCCATTGTTGTCCCCATCCCAGGGAAGGACAACCTTATTCCATCAAGTTATCACCCTATTTCTCTTACTAGCTGCGTCTGTAAGGTGATGAAACACATAGTTAATGCTCAGTTAGTCTGGCTCCTCGAATCTCGACGCCTCCTGACTAATATCCAATGTGGTTTTCGTCGACACCGCTCTGCTGCTGATCACCTCGTCACCTTGTCGACCTTTATTATGAATAACTTTTTAAGGAAGCGTCAGACGGTAGCAGTGTTCTTCGACTTAGAGAAGGCTTATGATACCTGTTGGAGGGCGGGCATTCTCCGTACATTGCACACATGGGGCCTTCGTGGCCGCCTCCCGCTCTTTATTCAAGCGTTTTTGGTGGATCGCAAGTTCCGGGTACGGGTGGGCTCTGTTTTGTCAGATACCTTATGCCAGGAGAATGGGGTGCCACAGGGCTCTGTCTTGAGTGTGGCTCTTTTTGCCATTGCAATCAATCCGATCGTAGACTGCCTTTCAGCCGACGTTTCCGAATTCCTTTTTGTAGATGATTTTGCAATAATTTATTGCAGCGCCCAGCGGACGTGTCTCTTGGAGCGTTGTTTTCAACGCTGTCTTGACCGCCTATATTCCTGGAGCATTGCGAACGGCTTCTGCTTCTCCACTGAGAAAACGGTGCGTGTAAACTTATGGAGATTCAAGGAATTTCTTCCACCATCTCTCCGTCTCGGCCCCGTAGCTCTCCCTTTCGTGGAGACAACGAAATTCTTGGGACTCATGTTGGATCGCCGGTGCATTGTATACCAGCCCTGTTGAAAGTCTGTATGCCGAGGCTGCTGTATTACCCTTGACCACTCGGCGTGACATACTCTTGTGTCGGTACGCATTCCGCTTGCGGTCGATGCCCAACCATCCATCTTACAGATTATTTTTTGACGACTCACTCGATTGCCAATATCAGTTGTCTGCGATAGCCTTGCTTCCACCTGGAGTTCGGTTTTGCCGCCTGCTTCAGCGGCTCGATTTTACCCTTCCTTCAACATTTAGGTTGAGCGAGAGCCCATTGCCACCGTGGCATCAGGCCCAGGTCCACACTCACCTTGAACTTAGTTCGCTGCCCAAGGAGAGCACTCCGGATTTGGTATACCGCTCGAGGCTTGTCGAACTCCGTTCGCGGTTCGATAATGCCATATTTATCTACACTGATGGTTCCAAGAGCACTGACGGTGTCAGATCTGCCTTCGGCATCGGGGACAACCGTTTCCAATACAAGCTCCCTGACCGGTGCTTGAATTTCACCGCTGAGCTTTTTGCCCTCCACCAGGCTGTTTTATATACCTGCCGCCACCGCCATCCTTTTTATGCCATCTGTTTGGACTCCCTTAGTGCCCTGCAGAGTCTTAAGGACCCTCTCTCGACCCATTCTCTCGTGTATCGGATCCAACGCTCCCTCCAGTTGGTAGCAGATGACAGCGGTCACGTTTCTTTTCTGTGGGTCCCTGGCCACGTGGGTGTGCCTGGGAATGAGACCGCCGACATAGCAGCCAAGGTAGCAGCTCTTTTGCCTCGCATGGATACTATTTGCATCCCATCGTACTATGTTCAACGGGCTCTTCGCCGGAGTATTCTGTCGTCCTGGCACAGTGCGTGGTTCTCACCCCACTACAATAAATTGAGAACTGTAAAACCGATCCCGACCATTTGGAGGACCTCCTCATGCCCCTCTTGGCGAGAGGAGGTCATCCTGGCCCAGTTGCGGATCAGTCACTGCCATTTCAGCCACCGTCATTTGCTAACTGCCGACCCTGCACCGCTGTGCTCCTGCGGTGAATTGCTGACGGTGCGACATGTTTTACTGTCTTGTCCCAATTTTAATCATCTCTGTGTAGCCCTTCATTTTCCGTCTACTCTGGAAGAACTTTTAGCTGATGACACATGAGCAGCTTCTCGAGTTTTGCGTTTTATCAACATGGCCAATCTATCAAAAGATATTTAACCCTTTTAATTGTTTTTAGCCTTCTTTTGATACTCTATCTGGTAGTTACCAATTTTTTAGAGATCTAGCGAATCTCTGTTCTTATCTGGGCACTAATGACTTTAGCAGTTGTGCGCCCTAAAACCACAACAAAAAAAAAAAAAAAAAAAAAAAAAAAAAAAAAAAAAAAAAAAATCTTCCAAACTGTTGACCCTGTAACTACTGAAAAGGCTGCTGCCCCTCTTCAGGAACCACAAGCTTGTCTGGCCTCTCCAAAGATACCCCTCCACTGTGGTTGCACCTATAATATGGCTATCTGTATTGTTGAGACACACAAGGCACTTCACCTCGGCAATGCATGTGGTTAATGGGGGTGGCACCTGTTGATTGCTGAAATTTTTAAGCTGACACCTGTGGGTGGACAAATGCAGCGATCACTTCAATAGGGAGGAATTGAGTGTGTAGGACCACACAATTGTTGACTGGCAGAGTTTTTGCTGGGAGGTGTATGAATTGATTGTATTCGGAATGGGGATTAGCTGGGGGGGGGGGGGGGGGAGTGGAGTTGGGAAACGGAAGTTCCACCAAGGGAAAAGAGTATTTGAAAACTGGAAATTAAGTTGGGGGATTGAAAGGGAAAGTAAAAAAATTTCCTTTGAAGTCATTCCTCGGAGGACACAAAATGTATTTCTTGCATTGCTGAAAAAATTCTTCCTCCCAGGGACGACAATTATATCTGATTGTTTTTTTCAGTTACAAATGTTTAGAAGGTGAGGGTTCCATCCACTTTGCAGTTAAACATTCATTGCATTTCAAAGACTCTGTCAGTGGGGCACACACAGATACCTTTGAAAGTTCTTGGTCTGCCATTAAGAGAGGGTTTGGCAACACAAACAAGTGCAAGAAAACCTTCGGTTCCTATCTCTTCAAGGGAGGAGTTGGTGGAGTGGTGATGAACATCTGTTTGTATTGTTTTTAGAGGCCATAAAGAGAGTTCATCATCCTTAATTACTGTTTTCAATTTCTCTCCTTATTTGACAATATTTGTGAAAGGTGTGAGTATGATGGACCGATACTGAATAACAGAGCATTGGCATACAATATTTGTGAGGTTTGCTATTTGCTAGCCCTACAAGGGTACATTGAGGACCTGTCAACCATACTGCAGGAACAGCATTAATTATTTGCTTCATGGTCGGCAAGAAAAAAGAATCCCATTGGTCTATACAGTTGTACAATTGTGTTTGCTCCGGCCATTGCCAACATCTGAACATTCAACACTACGCCACAACACGAAGTGTAAAATTTTGCCCTAAACTAGGATTTAAACATAAACATTTCACACGAATGCTCGGGTGTTCTGTACATAACTCTGTCACACTCGCTTCATCCATAAATACTTCCACATTTTCAGCAAAAAAATTTTTTTTTATCTTTTTTTGTTCCCAATACAATAATTACATACCTTACCAATAGGTTTCTGTTTCCTTGCAATTGAATGTCACTATTTGAGTCTTGCTATCCGTGCTCTTTGAAACACCGGTTGAAAGTTAGAAAATATCAAGCAACATTATTTGTGTTGTTATATTTACAGTATGCCGATTTTGACCATCACACATGATGTTGAGAAGATATAAAAAGAAAAGGGGGAAAAATGTTCACATGTTTCAATAATTTTATTCTAGAACTGAATTACTCTGGTAGAATTAGAAACGTCACAAACTACTCTGCTTACTTTCTGCACATGCACTACTTGTCTATTGAGATTCAGTACTTTCCTATATTTTAAATCAAAACAAGTCCCTCTTTATCAAATGATAGGACTTAGAGAATTTTTTGCAATGTGTTGAGATATGCCCATAATGTGTTTTGTTGAAATTATTGTTCAGTTCTCTTAATGGGAATGAAATACAAGGACACTTGAAATTGTGACCATACAAAAATAATGCAAGAGTTTTGCAGGCACCAAAATTGAAATAACTTATGAAAACAATTTTTACTATATAGTATGGCCAGAAAGCTGCCTTCGCTGGAAATAGGCTCTGAAATGGCAACCAATCCACATTTCTTGTCATTATCTTCTCGTCAATATCCGTACTGATAGGACGTGTAACTTGTTGATCATCAAAAACTTACTTAGGCCTACGCCGCTTTAATTTGTTTACATAGTACAATTGTAACGATCTTTCTTATTGGCTGCAACAATGGGACTCTTTTATTGGCTGCTCTGCCATTCCTAACCTAACGAGTGCTAGCTGCTGACGCATAAAATTCAGTTTTGCCCCTAATTTTGTATTTATAACCCTGTACTCACCTGACCAGAAATCCTGCTCATCTTTCTGCTGAACTTCACTAATCCCCATTATATCTGACTTCAACCTATCCATTTCCCTTTTTAAATTCTCTAACCTTCCTACCCGATTAAGGGCTCTAACATTCCATAATCCGATCTGTAGAACCTCAATGTTGTTTTTCCTGATGATGACAGCCTTCTTAGTAGTCCCCACCCAGAGATCCGAATTGGGGACTATTTTACCTCCCAGAACATTATACCCAAGAGGATGCCATCATATATTCATACAGTAGAGCTGCATCTCCTCTGGAATAGTAATGACTGTATTAGCCCTTGCTTTCAGCCATTCACATTAACTGATGTTACAAGGCCATCTCAGTCAATCATCCAGACTGTTGCCTTTGCAACCCCTGAAAAGGCTGCTGCTCCTCTTCTGGCCTTGCCACAAATACCCCTCCACTGTGATTGCACCTACAGTACAGCTATCTCTATCGCTGAGGCATGCAAGCCACCCCTCCTTGGCAATGTGTGTGATTAATGGGGGTAAGAAATTAAATAAATAATTAACCTTAAATTTGCTTTTTAGGTATGATCTGCCTTGAGCAAACACAATATTGTTTTTAGTTTTTCCCAAACATGTTTCGCTGGTGTTGCATCATGAGTGGGATATGTGCCCACCATCTTGTTTTCATAATATAAACATTGAGTGAAGTGAAAGTGCCAAAGTGCTTCTTCACAACATGAAAACACCGCAAATTCATCAAAATGAGAAACTGTCAAAATATACAGATGTCTTGTAAGATAAAGAACCACAAATACAATGACATGTGGTATTAAGACAGTATAAAATAAATATCCCACTGATGATGCTGCAACACTAGCGAAACATGTTTGGGAAAAACTAAAAACAATATTGTGTTTGCCCAAGGCAGACCATACCTAAAAGGCAAATTTATTTGTAAGCAAACACAGACATTGAAGAGCTATTCATAAAAAAATCTTAGTTGATATAGTTCTGGGGCATTGGGTGTTGGCTGCTCTGTCCCTCTCATTACTTATGCCCATGATAAGTTATGTAAATTTTCTGTACTCACATTAAATGTGACAATTTTCGTATGGCAATAAAGTGAAAAAAGTTGTCTGCATTTGACATAGATATTTACTAACAGAGATCTTAAGCAGTTTATTTAAAGTTATTTCATTTAGTTTTCTTTGAATTGTGTTCATGCAGGTGTGATACTAATAAAACAGGTAGGCCTATTAGGTTTCACATCCTTGACATTTTTATGTTAAATTTTCTTCACTGCAACAATGGCAAAGTGTGATAATTTTGGATTCAAAATGTTTGTTTTATGAGGATAATTAATATACTGACCAAACAAGGAAAATATAATTGTGATTTCAATGCCAAGTTAGAAAATCCTACAAAGGTAGGAAAAGGTTATGGATAAGTTTGAGCAGGATATTCAGGCCAACAAGAAATGGAAAACTAATCTTGGATTTCTGTGGCAGTATAGACTTAGCTATCGCAAACTTGTTTAAGCATAAGAACATATGCTGGTCTACTTGGGAGCACAGATGAACAAGATCTGTCATTGATTTGGCCTATATAATAATTCAGGAAGGTGGTCAGGAACAAGTGTCTATTCAGAGGGTTCTTTGATGACACCGAGCATTACTTAATTTGCAGTGAAATTAGTTTTATGAGGCCAGAAGACAGGTCCATATATAGGAGGATAATACTGGAGAAGCTTCAGGACAAGGAAATCAGGCACAAATACATAAGAATTATCTCACAAAGATACTAGTTGGTTGAATGTTGTCATTTACAGTAATTGGGAAAGAATTAAGATACAGGGACACTGTATTAGAAGTAGCTAGAGGATCCTTTGGAATAGTGTGGGTATAGGTAGGAAGAAACAGACAACTTGGTGGAATGACACAGTCAAGGCAGCGTTTCAAAAAGGATTCGTACTAGAACTCCTGCAGATATAAAAGGCGAGTTTTTTAAGTAAGTACCGTTTTGCCACACTGCGGCCGCAGCACTGCAGTTGGATTCTTCGAATGTGCACTGGATATCTACATCTGTTGTCTACCCACTGATGCCATTACAGTCTGATTATTCCTTGTTTGTGTTGTGTACTGAGTGTTTAAGATGCCTCCGATAATCATGAGTCCCGCCGACTGTGAAGTACAGGCTGTTATAAGATTTCTTAGTGCTAAAGGCCTAAAAGTGATTGATATTCATTGTGAGATCTGTGCAGTTTATGGAGAAAACATTATGAGTGAGAAATGGTAAGAAAGCAGGTGAGAGCATGTAAAGATGGCCGCACAAATGTGCATGATGAACAACGAAGTGAGTATCCTATGATGGTTAATGAAAGTTTGGTGCAGGGAGTGGACAAAGGGTGAGAGAAAACAGATGCTTTAAGATATCCTCATTGCGGGATGACTTTCCTAATGTTTCTCATAGTTTTTTGAATGGCATTGTGACCAAGCACTTGAATTACTGAAAATTATGCACACATTGGGTATCGAAAATGTTGATGGATGTGCACAAAACCAAACGTTTAGGTAGTGCATTGAGTTTCCTTGACCAGTACTATGACGACCGTGGTGATTTCTTAAGCCAAATTGTTATTGGTGATGAAACATGGGTAGTCTGTCAGAATCAAAGCAACAGCCTGTGGAATGGCGGCATTCAGATTCACCCAAAAAAGTGAAGAAGAAAACATTTTCTGCCTGGAAAATCATGTGCACAGTTTATTTTGGACAGAAAAGGAGTATTGCTTGTGGAATTTCTGCCTCGTAATGAGACAATCAATGAATCAGCTTACTGTAACACATTGCATAATCTGTGCCGTTCAGTTCATAACAAAAGACATGGGAAGTTGAGCAAGGGCATTGTTTTGCTGGAAGACAATGTCCGTCCGCATGTGACTAATGAGACTACAGATCTCATCACATCTTTTTGATGGAAACTCTAGATCATCCTCTGTACAGCCCTGATCTGGAGCCCAGTGACTACCATCTGTTCCTACACTTGAAGTGTCTCAATATTGATGGAAATTATGTATAAAAGTAGTTTAAGGTACAGGCTTTCATGTAAAAATAAAATTATTAAGATATCTTAGCACATCTTGTTTTCCATTATTGTAAATTTGTACAATTATGGTGTACAAGAGGGTGTCATCTTTGAATGACTGTAGTAGATTGCGGGATGACTTGACCAAATTTCTAAGCTGGTGTGATGAATAAAAACTTGTGTTAAATGTAAGATGATACAGATGAATAGGAGAAACAACCTCATAATGTTTGAATACAGCATTAGTAATGTGCTGCTTGACAAAGTTCTATCAATTAAATACCTAGGCGTAACGCTGCACAGAGATATGAAATGGAACTAGCATAGAAGAACAGTCATGGAGAAGGCAAATGGTTGACTTTGCTTTATTGGGTTAATTTTGGGAAGGTGTGATTTGAATGTAAAGGTTACTGCATATAAAATGCTTGTACGACCCCATCTTGAGTATTGCTCAAGTGTTTGGGATCCCCACCAGATCGGTTTAAAGGAGGACATAAAGGCAGTTCAGAGGTGGGCAGCTAGCTTTGTAACTGGTAGATTCAATCAATACTGAGTGTTACTGAAATACTTCGGGAAGTGAGTTGTGAGTCGCTGGAGAGAAGCTGATGTTCTTTTCTAGAAGTGCTGTTGAAGAAGTTTAAAGGGCCAGAATTTGAGGCGGACTGTAGAACGATTCCACTGTTGCCAACCTACATTTTGTGTAAAGACCACAAGGATAAGGTTAGAGAAATAGGACTTGTATGGATGCATAATAGTATTTGTTTTTCCCTCGTTGTATATGGGAGTGGAACAGAAAGCAAGTAACTAGTAGTGGTACTCAGTATCCTCCACCACACACCTTTGGTTGGATTGGGAAGTATGTATGTAGATGTAGATACAGTGTGAATTCACCCAGAATATAATTCCATACTTAATTGCATATTGGATATGAGCATGATAGGCTTTTAGCAGAATTTGTCTGTTGTAACTTGTGTTTATTGCTTACAGCATTTAGCAGACAGATGATAACTTAGCTGCTGTAACTTGTACATGTGTATTCCACTTTAGGTCGCTCTGTAGATGTATCACTAAGAATTTTGTATCATCGGCCACTGTTATAGTTTATTTTTAATGAATGGCAGGATTTTTTATTTATTTTTGGTGTGACATATGAAGCTGCGTGCCCACAGTTTTTTCAGTGTTTATTATGAGATTAATGTTCTCGAACCACTGCTTTAACTCCAGCAGTGTTGTGTCGGCTGATAACTGAATGGCTTGATAAAATTGCAACCTGTGATCAGAATGCTGGTGTCATCTGCAAACACAGTGTTTGTTTTTGAATGAACAGTGCCACTAAGGTCATGTATATGTAAGAGAAAGCGTGTTGGGCCTAGGTTTGATCAGTGTGGCATTCCATACGTGTTTTTCTTCTGATGAGTTCTTTTTGTTTTTGTTCCCAGTGACCAGATCTGATCTAAGTGCAACTTGTTGATGCCAATTTATAAGGTATGATCTAATCTATTTGTTTAGTATCACTCTAATAATGCTTTTGACAGACCTAAGAATATTCTTGTAGCTATTTCTTTTCCATTTATGGCCATTAAAATTTCATAGAGGTACTCACAGATGACTGGTTGTGAATCTGGATTTTCTGAAGCCATGTTGATGATTTGACAGTAGTGAGTGTTTGTTTATGAATACTAGCAGCCTATTGTAGACCGGCTTTTCAAAGATTTTTGAGAAACCACTATGTTGTGCTACTGGTCGGTAGTTGTTTAAATTGTCTGTTGTCGTATTTTTGTGCAGAGGGGTAACCTTAGCTATCTTTAGAAGAACAAGCAAAGTACCTGTAGAAAATGAGTAAGTAATTATATGTTTCATAGGTTCAAGGATGTAATAGCTTGTATATTTTGTGATACAGTCTGGAACATTTGAGAAACAATGATTGGTAGGGAGGTTTGTCATTTTCAGTGTAATGATCAGTAGGGCTGTTAAAATTTCTTAGGGTAAGATCACTTTCTATCTTGCTAAAATAGTCTTTAAAAGTACTGGTTTTTCTACTTTTGATTTAATACTTTGTGGCACTTTGTTTTGTGCCTGTTTCAGACCTGATGATATTCCAAGTTGCCCATGTCTTGTTTTTTGGTTGTGTGATGTATTCATCATTTGCCATTCTTTTTGCTTCTTTAATTACTTCACGGTAGATCTTATTATACAGTTTAACATAATTTCTTTGCATTGGAAATTTTTATACAAGCTGTAATCCAGTTTTTGTTTGCAGCTGGTTTTATTCTGTGTTGATTAATTGGAAAACTTAGGTCAAAGTAATAGTATTAAGTTTCATGGAAATTATTGAACATACTATATATATGTCTGGTACATTGAACACATCATACCATTTTCTCCGGCTTAGTAGGTAACAGAAATTTGCAATATTGTCAGCACTTAGGTTCCTGCACTCTTTCAATCTTGTGTGTAGCCTGTTCTCTGAAAATAAATCCCTGATGCACTGATGCAGCCCTGGAGAATGGCGTATTGTATCACAGCTGTCCACAATACGAGCACAAAGAGTCTCTACATTTGGTACCAGGGTTGCGTAGACAAGAGCTTTCAAATGCCCCTATAAATGAAAGTTAAGAGGGTTGAGGTCAGGAGAGCGTGAAGGTCATGGAATTGGTCCGCCTCTACCAATGCATCAGTCACCGAATCTGTTATTGTCAACTGCACGAAGAATTGCCTCATCCATTGCAGGTGTCATCGTTCTAGATCTGCCCGTCACGAGTCATAGGCTGGAACGTTCCGTGCTCCCTAAGACGCTGATCAATTGCTTCTAACGTCTTCCTGTCGGGACACCTTCGTTCTGGAAATCTGTCTCGATACAAATGTTCCGCCCCACGGCTATTGCCCTGTGCTAATCCATACGTCAAATGGGCATCTGCCAACTCTGCATTTATAAACATTGCACTGACTGCAAAACCACGTTCGTGATGAACACTAACCAGTTGATGCTACGTACAGATGTGCTTGATGCTGGTACTGTAGAGCAATGAGTCACATATTTGTATAAGGCTGGTTGTATGGCAAAGTGGCTGATTTCAAACATGCTCAGTGGGTGCTGTGACCGACCACGTGGCCTGCTTATGTTCAGTGCAGGGGTTATTCTGGGTCGGGTGTGATATCAGCAGATATAGCAATTGAGCATAGACAACATATTGTTACAATATGCCAGCCTGCAGTGCAGACCATCATAGATACAGCAGAGCAAGTGGTGGCAAATGAAAGATAATTGAAATACAAATCCAATTATATGCAGATATGACCTATATGCCTGATACTAGAGGAGATATGAGACAAATAGAATTGAACATGACAATCATTAAATCATTTGTATTTTATTCATCACATACTCAAATCATACCTGTGTCAAGACTCATCAACAGAACTATTTACATTTTCAATAAATTCATAATTATGAGACATTTTAATTGAAGAATTAATCAATTTTGGCATACATTTTGAACAAACACAGAAATACTAGCAGCATGGCAGTATGTGTTGGCAGTGGTTACAATGAACAACCCATACTATTCAGATGTTAAGATTATTTATCTTTATGATATGTTTCCTTTGACTTATGTGAAATTTTCATAGTTTTTCTCATAATTTAAATTGCATTAAAGATACTTAAATTCTATAAACACCAATGGAAAGAGCAATGAAAATACTATGAAATTGTCACATTAAACAGTTGCAGACAGTTTTTTTCCCCCAGAAAGTTGAAATATGTTCATTTCTTGCAAAGTGTTTTAACTGCACTAGTAAAAGCCCCCTTTGGAGAAGAGAATGAACTGCCTACTTCAGTGAAAGAAAAAGCCAAGAAATAGATTTTAAAAAATGTGTTTGTTATTCTTAAGCATAATGGCCTACAAGGCTCTACAGTCTGTCTTCCATTACTTCCATAGCTATATTGGTTTACAAACTAATGCATAATTGGGAAGTGTGGATTTGTATTCTAGCCAGGCAAAAATTTTCAGGTGCCACTAAATGTTAGTCCATGACATCAAATGCAAATCATCTCAAAAGATATCACAATTTGCTAATACATTTCTGAATAAATTTCAAAGCTACAGGATTTTAGACAAACACTGGAAATTGTACTTCAGGTATCATGTTATATCATGAAAGCTTTAATCTCATTCAACTCAGTTTTGACCGCTTCAGTCTGAGAAGATTATTGCTTTCATATTTTCTCAAACTTATATGAATTTGCTTATTTCTATTTTGAATTCATTGATTGTTTTATGCTGTGACCTGTTGAAGTCTCCAGCTTTCAGTCCACTAACCACCATATTACTTACTCCATTCAAAAGCTTTTATAACTCTGGCAAACAAGTGTGTGTGCTTTAAAAGTGACATGCAGCTGTTGCATTTGTTTCTTAAAACACAGGCAGAGTAATTTACAAATCTGATTTACAGGTGCAACGTGTTAAAATGCTGCTTCAAGACTTACCCGATGAAGTACTACTTGAAATTTTTTCTCGACTGCCAGTTAATGATATAGTTACATGTGCTCTGTATGTTTGTAAGCGCTGGAAAGTTCTCTGTAGGAGTTCAGGCCTCTGGAAAGGGCGAGAATATCGATTATCAGATGACAACAAGGCATGTGAGATTGTGGAGGTAGCCAAACTTATTCCTCATCTAAAAGCACTTATTGTGGGTACAGGTACACAGTTCTATGTTTGGTTTACAGGTTGTAATGTGCTACTTTCATCAAGTGTTGATTTTGAAATAATTAGAGATTTAGTTAGTAGTTGCAATATTACTAGGATAACTGTTCCAAGAGGTCTCTTCAGTCCCAATTTGTTTCCTAAGCTACTTGGTAATGATAAGAAACTAACATATTTAACTGTGAAACATGATCCAATGATGTATAACACACCAGGAGATACTCTACCTCTTTTACTAACACAGGGATCACTGTCAGAGTTGAGAATACTTCACATACACGGTGCCCGAAGCATTAATGTTGACACTGTCCTACAGCTATGCCAGCACTGTCCCCATCTTGAAGAACTGGCATTACATGAATTAAGCCAGGCCTCAGACCATGTATTACAGAATTTACAGTTGTGTCCTAAACTTCGCCTACTGGAAATCACACAGTCAAACTCACTTCGTGATCTTTCATTTTTAAAGTATTGTCCAAATTTGTTGGAATTGGATCTTACTATGTGCTACTCTTTGCAGCCTTCCTCATTCCAACATTTGCTACATCTGAAAAAATTGAAATGGTTTCATATGAGACACTGTAGAGCAATTGGTTTACCACTTGCTGCTATGGCTGAATGTCTCGTGCACTTAAAGATTATTGACTTATTTTATTCTGCTGGTTTTAGTGAAAGTGAATTAAAAAAACTGCGAATGATAGCTCCACATATCATTGTTTTAGAGGGATCTTTTGATCGTCTGTAGTTCCTCATTACAAGGTCCTTTTAACCACAAATATCAATAACTTCTTCTTTTTTCTTTCTTTTTTAAGGAAAAAACCACATTTAATCAAAAATTTCATATCTCCTGAATACTTGTTGATGTTTCCCAAAAATTAAACTGTCATTCAAATTAAAGGAGTATATCTTCATTACTGTGAGAGTTATTCAGTCATACCATTGTAGTAGTACATAAAGATAAAGGTGGGCTTTGCTTAGTATGTTAAGAAGGATATTTGGCACTAGCTTTGAGAAAGATTGATTATGCAATGAAGAGACTGTATCATAAATAATTAACTTGATAAAAGTTAGAATTTTGATTAATTAATTGTTTTGTTACTGGCTGCAGCATTGGCAAACAGCTTTTGTTTTGTAAAGTTCTCATAGAGTAACTATGAACTGTAACTTATCAGTTATGTCACTTATATTGCTAGTAGAATCATTATTTGTGAAGGAACACATTCAGAAATATTACAACTTCATATCATGAGGATAGTTTGCAACTCAACACACATACTTTGGAATCGGTCATTTCAAAAAGGTCATTAGTCGTGAAAGTAAAATTTTACAGGAGAAGGATAAACATTCTACTGCATAAACCATTTATTTATTTGCTATATTGTTATTTTAATATCAATATTTTGTGAGGTGCCAAGCACTCTGTTACACTGTGTATCTTTGTTTTGTAATTAATAGTTTAACTATAATATTAATTTAAAAATTGCTGACTTATGACCTTTTTGCAATGAACGACTGTGTGTCGCAACAAATGAAAGCATTACTTGCAAATAATTGCCTGTTTTATTGAAAAATCAGTTAATATTTTACACAGTAAAATGAAATGTGAATAGTATTATCTGAAGTCACATTTTTTGCAATATTTGTGTTTTTTATAACAACATGAAAATAGAGTACAATAAAAAGTCAATCTTCTTGATCATCATCTTCATTATTTGTTCCCCGTTCAGTTGGCCATTCTTGCAGTTGGTCATAAAATTCCACATATTCAGCTGGAATATACCTCTTTGCTTTCGATAAATCGTGTATTTTTTTGACATTGATCTGCACTTGCTTTCCAGGATACGCCAACTTGATGGGCAGTACAGGTTGCTTATTGAAGCTATGGAGGAGCTGCAATTTCTCTCTGATGATACCATCGATGAATTGCTCTGTTTTTACTTGCTCAGGATAATGTGCATCATACTGAAAAGTCATCCATTTTGAAGGAGAAAAAGAAACTTTTTGTTCCTTTGGAATTTTTCCCACTCTTGATTCACAGAGGCAAGTCTTTAAAATAGGCAGGCCACTAGTTTTTAAAGGCTAATACAGCAACGTTATCAATAGTTTCCACTGAGTATTTACTCTTCAGTTAAGTAGATCCGGTCATGACGTCTTACAAATTTTTTTATGGTGTCGAAATCTCTATCGTTTGGAAGGAAACTATGCCCGCGAATAGGAAAGTAATGTTTCATCTTTATAAATCTCCCAGTTGATACAAGTGTTAAACAAAAGCGAATCATCGGGTGATTTTTGTTTTGACCAGCACACCCATCAGAGAAGAGGTGAAGTTCATTCACATGTTTTGAGACATACTTGTCGATATAATTATACAGAAATGAGCAAACCCCATTTGCACCTTTCTTCGCTTCGCCTTCATGGTGCATATAAAAGTGTGACTGCTTGGTTTCATATTATGTATGCAAAAAATAAAAAAAAAAATCCTGAACAGGAATATTAGGTAATGGTAAATTTTGCATGTAGTCAAGTCAGACCACAGACATTATTTTCCTTGTCACAACGTTCAGAAATTTCTTTAATTTTACTGGAAAACTTTTTGGCCCTTCTACGATGAACCATTAATTCTGCAACCACACTTCGCTTCACAAAGTCAGAAAGATGTGGACTGCTATCTTAGCTGACAGTTCTTCACATGCACTACAAACATCGACCTGTGGACGCCCAAATCTGAGGTTGAAATTTTCCTTGAAATATTGTAAGTAAAATTTGTACTTGATATTTAAATCAGGATACTGTTGTACAAACACAACTTGTGCGTGGATTTAACATCTAGTCGAGCATCTAAATAATGCAGCACCTTTCCAGAATAGTGCGTAGTTTTCTTAGGAAAAGAATCAATATGATCACATATTTTGACAAATTTCTCCTGGTATGGCATTACCTTTTACATGTTTCTCCCTGAGATCACGAGGACTTTTGCCTTGAACTAGTTAGAGGTATAATCTTTGGACCCTTTTTTCTGTTACACTATGCTGACTAATAAAGGCTTTTTTACATACCTTTATTGTTGTCGTGCCTGTAGTGATGAAATAACTGTAATGATAGCTTCTTAATTTAGGATCCTCTTTTCGCAATCTTCTGCTCTTGAACTTTGATTAGCTCTTGCAGGAAGATATTTTGTTGATTCTTATCACTGAAACTGTTCAAGTGAGCAATGATATCTATCTTCGCGTCATCATCAAACAGAGAAAAACAGTCCTTTTTGCACCTGAAAGAGCCAAAGTTATCAATTACGATAATGCTTAAATTGCATATTATGCATTAACTTACATACAGAAATCAAGTACACATATTTTACTCACTTGCAGTCATCTCCTGTACTCAGACGCCGAATTTTCTCTCCTTTCCAATTCACATAGTCCACTCCCTTTACTTTTGAATCGCGAATAATATTCCTTTTGTACTTACCACCTTTCTTGTCCATTTCCTGCCTACAGGAGGCATTTCAGAGTCTGAAGAAGACGCAGACATAATTACACCTCGACCAACAAGTGGCTTCTGAATGCGATAGTAATGACCTATTATTTGAACCTACAATGCTGTAAACACAATAATGGATTGTTGCAGTGATGCTAACCTCAGACGACAAAATACTAGATAGGTGTGTTTGCGGCTGTATAAATGTATGGGTGTGTGTGTATTTGTTCACCTTCCTTTTCTTCCCCCAAGGTAAGTCTTTCCTCTCCCAGATTGGAATGGCTCCTTACCCCCTTCCTTAAAATCCTCATCATTTCCTTTTCCCTCTCCTTCCCTTCTGCCTGAAGAAGCATCTGGGTTGCGAAAGCTTGCATTTGTGTGTGTGTGTTCATTTATTTATTTGTGATGCTGTCACACCTGTGCTCCTTCGCCTGGTGAGTAATCTTCGTCTATTTTTTATATATAATTTTTCCTGCTAGGAATTTTTCGTCTTAATGTTTGTAATATATATATATAATAGATGAAGTACACTTACCAGGCGAAGGGGCACAGGCAGTGATAGCAACAAATAAACACACACACACACACACACACACACACACACACACACACACACACACACAAACGCAAGCTTTTGCAGCCTAGGAGAGGGAAAAGGAAATGATGAGGGTTTTAAGGGAGTGGATAAGGAGTATAATTTGCCATGCCCCTTTACATAGTAATATTACATGTAACATTCATATGTTAAAACTCTCAGTTTTAGGTAAATCTAAGTCCCCTAGGCATTTAAAATTACAATAGTTGAAACTTTTAGAGTGATGCATAAAAATCAAATATGAACATCGGTAATTAAATATTTTTTTAGACTGGCTTTCAAACCATTTTGTCAAGGAAGTCAAAGAACACTTAATGCACAAAAATATGCCATTCAAGGCCCTGTTGTTGAATATTCCAGGAGAACTGCACAAGGAAGAGTTGAGAGTTACGACGTCTGATGATTACATAGAGGGTTTGTAATTGCCAAAAAATATGACTACTGTGATTCACCTGATGTATGAAAATGTTATCAAAAAGTGCCTACTGATTGATATTGCCAGCCAATCTGATGTAGACATCACATCAATTAAAAAAATTAACATCAAGGCTGTCGTAATCACTTCAGCATTTGCATGCCGCCAAGTCAACCCTTCAACTCTAATAAGACCTTGAGAAAATATTTGGCCAGAACACTCCCACCTTCCAAAGAAAGACGATAGGCATAACAAGTCTGAAAATTACAGTTAACTTACTAAGGCTCTGCTCATACTTTTTGTTGAAATTAACAATGCGCAAGAATGTATAGAAGAAATTAGAAGATTGGTGTTAGACAATAACCTTGGTTCTGAAATGACAGAAGAGGAGATAATCCAGGAAGTTATGACTCATGTTCCAGACAATGATCTGACTGAGGTGGCCTTGGAAGTTAAATGTACCATGGTGGCTGCACAACTCTTTAGTACATTGGTGTGAAGAGAGGAACTTGATTAAGAGTACATTTTCATGGCTGATATCATCAATTGCAGTGATTGCCTGACAGAAGGGTTATGACGGTTCCACCTACAAATTGTGCTGGACTGACCCCATCCCCAAAAGTCTAACAAGATCTCCAATCCCTGCTGAAATCATATGAACCATTCCAGAAGCTCTCTCCCGAATCCATCCCTCTCCTTACCCCAACAGAACCCTGCACACTCACCTTCTACATATTCCACAAAATCCATAAAACAAATAATCCTGGATGCCTGCTTGTGACTAGTTGCTGTGCACCTACCAATAGAATTTCAGTTGTCGTTGACCAACACCTTCAACCCATAGTCCAAAACCCATCCTCTCATATAAAGGATACCAACTATTTGCCTCACAGACACTCTCGTCCATCCCCACATCTTTACTTCCTGTATCCTTACTTGTCACAGTGGACGCCATCTCCCTATACACCAATAACCACATGCCCATGGCCTTGTCACTCTTCAAACACTACCTCTCCCATTGTCTCTCTGAATTCAAACCTGGCACCTCATAACCCTCACCAACTTTATCCTAACAAACTACTACTTTCCTTTGAGGGGAAAGTTTACAGACAAATCCATGGTACAGGTATGGACACATGGTGCCTTCCCATACCAACCTATCTATGAGCTGTCTGGAGGAAACTTTCCTAGAATCACAAAACCTGAGAACTGTGGTCTGGTGCAGCTTTATTGATGATATTTTCATGATCAGGACTCTGGGCAATGACACCTTATCCCTCCGCCTTTCAAAACCTCAACTCCTTCTCCTTCATCCATTTCACCTGGTCTTCCTCAGCCCTCTGTGCCACATTCGTAGATGGTAACTTCCACCTCACTAATGGCTCCATACCCACTTCTGACCGCATTAAATCTCCCAGTCACCGGCCGCGGTGGCCGAGGGGACTAAGGCGCTCTAGTCACGGTCTGCACGGCCACTACGGTCAGGGGTTCGAATCCCCCCTCGGGCAAGGATATTTGTGCCATCCTAGTTCGTAAGTAGTTCATAAGTTTTCAAATGTTGTCTGTATAGTCTATGGGACTTAACTATGGGGTCATCAGTCCCTAAACTTACAAACTACTTATGAACTACTTACGAACTAGGACGGCACAAATATCCATGCCCGAGGGGGGATTCAAACCCCCGACCGTAGTGGCCGTGCAGACCGTGACTGGAGCGCCTTAGTCCCCTCGGCCACCGCGGCCGGCAGTTCATAAGTAGTTTGTAAGTTTAGGGACTGATGACCCCGTAGATAAGTCCCATAGACTATATAAACATTTGAACAAATCTCCCAATCACCAACAGTACCTATACTTTGACAGTTGCCAACTCTTCCACATCAAAAAATACACCTTTTCAGCCTAACCATCCATGGATGGCATATCTGCAGTGACAAGAACTCCCTTTCTCAAATGCTGTAGGTCTCACAAAGGCCTTCACAGAGAGGAACTGCCCCACAGATCTAGTCTGCAAGTAGATCTTCTGTGCCATATCCCCTCACACCCCAAATCCTCATCGTACCACCCAAAAAGAGCACTCCCCTTGTCGCCCAGTACTACCCAGGACTGGAACAAATGAACTGCATCCTTCACCAAAATTTGTGCATAAATGGGACATCCTATCCAAAATCCTACCCAACCCTCCTAAAATGGTTTTCTGTCGCCCTCCCAACCTCCATAACATCCTAGTCCATCTCTAGGCCACCCCGAACCCCAGCCCATTGCCACAGAGATCATATCCCAGTGGAAGACACTACTGCAAGTCCTGTCCAATCTGCCCACACAGCACTTCCTATTCCAATCCCCAGGTTTAACCTATGAAATTGGAGGCCGGGTCACCTGTAAAACCAGCCCTGTAATTTAACAACTGTGCTGCAATCATTGTGCAGTTTTTTGTATTGGCATGACCACTAACCAACTGTCTGTTAGGGTGAGTGGCTGCTGCCAAACTCTGGTTGAAACAAGTTAGACCACCCTGTAGCTCAACATGCAGTTGAGTGTATGCTTTAATTTCAATGGCTGTATCTGGATCCTCCCACTAACCAACAGCTTTTCTCAACTATACAGATGGCAGTTATCCTTACAGTACATTTTCCAATCCCGAAATTATCCAGGCCTCAGCCTATGATAAACCCTCCCTTTTTCGCCATATCGACAGTTCCACCTCTTCTATTCTTCACCTCTCCCATTCCATCTGCTGTGTTTGTGTCTGGATGTTTGGTTCCATCCCGCATTCCACCCTTCTGCCTCCCCACTCCATTCCTGAGTTGCATCTCGTTCCACCGATTTAATACATATATATTCCAAAGGCCATGTTGTATCCATTCCCAACACCACCACGCAACCTTCCTGTTATCACTTTCCCTTCCCTCTCGGAGTGTGGCAGCCACAGATGTTGGTTGTATGACTGTGAAATGTGCCTGTGTGATTGAGTGAATGCTGTCTTATCTGAAGAAGACCAGTGGTCGATGTCTTAAGTGTTGTATGTATGTGTGTGTCTTTTTTATATACCTGTTGCGTGTCTTTGCAGTGAGTTGTAAACAATACTTATTAATTGCTGAATTGCAATGTGGACTTTACATTATTAGATTATGCCTAATGGCTTCTCTTCCATCCCATTAACTTGTGATTTTTCCTTTGTTTCTGATTTCTAAAGCATTCCTTTGTTCTTTCCCTTTCTTGCAATTTTCCTTTTTGTCATGGCCTTTGTAACTAGTCACACTCTGGTTCTGAGCCATGCTATATTAGTGATTCCACCTGCTTACAACACATGGCTGTGTAACCGTGATGATTGTTGATGCAACTATATAACTCATCCTCCTCCCCCCCCCCATAGTTATTCCCTTATACACATTTCCTTCCTCTACCTCCCGTATTTTTGTGTGTGGTTTTTTATATATTATATACTTAATTTATGTATTCAACCATTCAGTGAATCCTGAAACCCATCTGTTTGGAAACAATGTGTGCACACTTGCACATGCACATGAACTCATCAGAACCATTCCTTTAAACCTTTAAATCCTTCTTCCCCTCCTCACATCTCAATGCAAGATTTGAGTAATTTTATGTCATTTTGTGCAATCTTGAAGTGCAAGTATGCATCCTCTTCTTCCATTTATTTTCGTGAATTTTCAAGCCAGCACATAGATTGCATATTTGTGCACAATTTTTGCATTATGTTGTATGGTCCTGTGCATGATTTTGTGTGCTTGTGCTTGGGTTTGTGTTCTTGGGTGTAATTCTGCATGCTTGGACATAATTTTGAGTGCTAATATGTATTTGTTTGTATGTGGTTTTTGCATACTTGTGTGTATTTTGCGTGCCTATTGATGTATTTTTTGTGTATTGTGACACATTCTCTCAGGCCTTAGGCTCATTGTAATCTCCTAATACCATCCCCCCACCTCCTCATAATTTTTCATTTTCCTTACAGCATTCCTGCTCCAGTGGACTCCTATCTGCACCAGTCCTGAAAAGTTTCCCTTTCCCTGGTCAAAACCCAATCCCACATCCTGTTCTCAAAATGCTGCCTAAACCGTGGTGTCCCTTATTAACCTAATTCTACAAAAGCATCTATCCATGGCACAAATCCCTTATCTTCTCTCCCTTTTCAGGATACCGTACATACATTCCGTATTCCAAACTGAATCCTATGCTCTCCAGTAACTGGAAGAGCTCTCCAAACACTTCCCTCTCAGGGGGCTCAGCATTATTTTGCTGAGTACAGGCTGGGCAAACCCAGGGTCCCTGAGCTGGGGATTGCATTTTGCCAACAGTCCTCCACACCATAAGCTCTGTGCATGCCTCGATGACCACCATATGGCGCGATGGTGGAAGGTTGTTATGTTACATAGCCTGGGGATCTTGGCTTAATAGCCTGGGTCATAAGGATGGAGAAAACTCTCATTCTCAAGATGTGCTATGTGCCGAGAAGATGCTTGGTTGTTGACGTGGAACAGTCACTAGCAAGCAATCTGTGGGGAACCTGCCGCACCTCAGTTGTGTCAGTCTTACCCATGAGAGAGGAGCTCTGTCTGGGTGGACTTCAGTGGCGGTGCTAGGCGTCGACGACGTCGGCAACCGCCGACGGCATCGCGCCTGTGGGGGCCTCGCAAAACATTGCTAAAATTCGACCTTTTTCCTATTTGATGTTTGATGGCGCTTTTCAACTGCTAGTATATGTACCGACGATCAACATCTAACTTACATTTGCTTTACGTAAGGACGAACACGACATCCGTACTTAAGGGTGGGATTTGATCCCCGATGGGAGTGACCTCACGCACAGTGGTATGACGCCTTAGTGCGCTCGGTCTTTCCCGGCCAGCAGCTATTAACTGACAGTATTTACTTCCTTATTAGTACACCGGTGATGGAATTTTCAGTTAAATACTTTGTGTTATCGAAACTGAGTTTACTGATTGAAACACTAAACAATGAAAAATGTTCTAACTGCAATTGTCATCCAGGTCATTAGCCACTTTATTTGTGTGTCTCAGGCACTTCGCCATTTCTGTTTTTAGGATGTTTCATTCGTTCTGCATACACCCTCCCACTTCACTGACAAAGACTGAAATCTAATAAAACCTATGGAAGTTATGGTAAAAACAACCTCAAAACAGTTTGGAATCACCCCATTTGATGGAACTGCACTCATCAATGTACTTAACAAAAAATAATTTTTAGATCATCATGTCTGGAGGATCCTCAAGAGAAAGAGATATAGGGAGGAAATGGTAGTCCGGTGCATCAAAAAGAGAAAGAAAGGTTGAGACAGCTATGTCCAACCAAGATATGCGTTTGAGCATGATGAAATTTCATACTTCACAAGCCATCCGACGGTGTGTGGCGGAGGATGAATCTGCTCCAGAGGTCTCTGATGAATCTGTCCTCCAAGTTTCTGTAGTCACCGAAACAGAACCAGAGTCGAATGAATCTGTTACCCTTTCTGATACAGCATCAGAATTGGGCGAAACTGCTGTTATCCAACATTCTGAGCTGAATAAGATCAGAATTTGGCGAAACTGCTGTTATCCAACATTCTGAGCCGAATAAGAAGTAGTGAAATTATTTGTGATTCAGAAACTCGAGATGAGATAAAACAGAGTCATTTGCAGAATTAGGTCCAGGGAAGTGGGTGTTTCCAGTAACAGATTCACAGCATAATGACTTAATTTAAAATGGTCCCAAACAAAACCTTCAGAAATCTGATGAGAGTTACCCCAAAGTCGCAAATAAAAGACACATACTAAATTTAATTTTCTAGAAAAATGATAACGGCTCCAATATGGTTGGCATTAATAAAGGTGTTAGAACAAGAACACTCGATATTAATCCATGAGCATTCTTCACGCCATACGGATGCCATTCTTCAAATTTGATTCTCATAGACGCAGCTAACTAAGCGACAAGATTTTTCGGCATCGTCAATAAAATTTATGTGCTCTTTACAAGGTATAGCAATCGTTGGGAACTTATAAAAACTAAATTAATATTGGAATTGAAACCTGTGTCTGAAACAAGATGGGAAATCAGAATTGGAGCACTAAAAGCTATATTATTCCAATTTGATGATGTCATTGAGAGTGTGAATGACCTGAAAACTAAAACTGATGATTCTGAAACATTTAATGACTGTGAAGCAGTCTTGAACAAAATGTTAACTTTTGAGTTTATTGTTGCAATACACGTGAGGTACGAGATTTTACTATGTGTGATCAATATAAACAAACAACGGCAATCGGATCAAGTGAACATGAAAGTACCTGTTGACTCTTCACGTTCATTTCGTAAGTGGATTCAAGAATTCCGTATTACCTACACAATTTGAAATATGCGTTTCAGAATCTCGATTGTTTGTAGAAAAAAGTAGTTACGAAATTAAGTCTGAGTTTAATAAGAGAAGAACAGCATAGAAAAAACGAATTGTCGATTACAAATTGTTGTACCAATACAATCTGCTGAAAAGCAGTACAGAGTTAATTTATTTAACGCAATGACAGATGCTGTAATAGTCGACAGTGAATGTCGATTGAAAGCGCTCGAAGAATGTTATAAGTGACTTGGTTTTACTTGTATCAGTTATTTGAAATCTGTATCCAAGGAGAACGTTCTAAAGCATTGTAATGATTTAGGTATACTCCGAGACTGTGACCATAACTTGTTGGTTATGAACTGTAGGCTGAAACTGAAGAAACTACAAAAAGGTAGGAAAATAAGGAGATGGGACCTGGATAAATTGAAAGAACCTGAAGTTCTTAAGAATTTCAGAGGGAGCTTTAGGCAACAATTGACAGAAACAAGGGAAAATAAAACAGTAGAGGAGGGATGGGTAAAATTGAGAGATGAAATAGTGAAAGTAGCAGAGGACAAAATAGGTAGGAAGGCAAGACCTACAAAAAATCCTTGGATATCACAGGAGATAATAAATTTAATCGATGAAAGGAGAAAATATAAAAATGCAGTAAATGAAACAGGCAAAATGGAGTACAGACGACTAAGAAATGAGATTGACAGGAAGTGCAAAATGGCTAAGCAGGAGTGGCTAGAAGGCAAATGCAAGGATGTAGAAGAATGTATAAATAGGGGAAAAATAGATACAGCCTACAGGAAAATAAAAGAAACATTTGGAGATAAGAAAAACAGCTCTATGAATATCAAGGACACGGATGGAAAACCAGTTCTCAGCAAAGAAGGGAAAGCTGAAAGGTGGAAAGAGTATATAGAGGGACTCTACAAAGGAAATGAACTTCGAGACAATATTGTAGGTAGGGAAGAGGATGTAGATGAAGATGAAACAGGAGATACTGTACTGAAAGAAGAATTTGACAGAGCCCTGAAAGACCTAAGTCGAAACAAGGCCCCTGAAGTAGATGATATTCCCTCAGCGCTACTGAAGTCTCTAGGAGAACCAGCCATGACAAACCTGTTTCACCTGGTGTGTAAGATGTATGAGACAGGCGAAGTACCCTCAGACTTTATAATCCCCATTCCAAAGAAATCAGGCGCAGACAGCTGTGAAAACTACAGAACCATCAGTTTAATAAGTCATGGTTGCAAAATATTAACACGAATTATATACAGACGGATGGAAAAACTGGTAGAAGCCGACCTCGGGGAAGATCAGTTTGGGTTCAGGAGAAATGTAGCAACTCGGGAGGCAATACTCACTTTACGGCTTATCCTAGAAGATAGACTAAGAAAAGGCAAACCTACATTTCTAGCTTTTGTAGATTTGGAGAAGGCTTTTGACAATGTTGATTGGAATAAACTCTTTCAAGTTCTGAAGCAAGCAGGAGTAAAATATAGGTTATTTATAACTTGTACAAAAACCAGACAGCAGAGCACAGGGTGCAGCCAACTGCAGGTGGTGGCTCATGTTGGGACCAATGATGTGTGTCGCTTTGGATCGGAAGAGATCCTCTCTGGTTTTGAGCGGCTATCAGAAGTGGTTAAGACTGCCAGTCTTGCTTGCAAGATGAAAGCGGAGCTCACCATCTGCAGCACTGTCGACAGGACTGACTGCGGACCTTTGGTTCAGAGCCGAGTGGAGGGTCTGAATCAGAGGCTCAGACGGTTCTGCGACAGTGTCGGCTGCAGATTCCTCGACTTGCGCCAAAGGGTGGTGGGTTTTTGGGTTCCGCTAAATAGGTCAGGAGTCCACTACACTCAGGAAGCGGCTACACGGGTAGCGGGGGCTGTGTGGCGTGGACTGGGCGGTTTTTTAGGTTAGATGGCCTCGGGAATACACAAAATGGGTTTCAGTCTCAAAGGGGGCAGGTCAGACATGGGAAGAAAGTAGACATAAAAACCATTGGTGTAACAATTGTAAATTGTCGTAGCTGTGTTGGGAAAATTCCAGAGCTCCAAGCGCTGATAGAAAGTACTGAGGCAAAAATCGTTATAGGTTCTGAAAGCTGGCTGACGCCTGAGATAAATTCGGCCAAAATTTTTTCAAAGGGCCAAATGGTCTTCAGAAAGGATAGAATAAATAAAACGGGGTGGCGTGTTTATTGCTGTTACAAACGGTTTATCCTGCAACGAAATTGAGGCAGATACTTCCTGTGAATTGGTCTGGATAGAGGTTATACCTGACCACCGAAATAAATTAATAATTGGATCTTTTTATCGGCCCCCTGACTCAGACGATGCGGTTGCAGAAATGTTCAAAGAAAGCTTGAATCATATTTCAAATAGGTATCCGAAGCATACTGTTATAATCGGTGGCGACTTTAATTTACCCTCGATATTTTGGCATAATTACGTATTCAAAACCGGGGGCAAATATAAAACATCGTCCGAACTAGTTCTGAATGCTTTTTCTGAGAACTACTTCGAACAGTTAGTTCATGAACCCACTAGAATAGTACGTGGTTGCGAAAATACTCTTGATCTCCTAGCAACAAATAATCCCGAGATAGTAAAGAGCATCAAAACAGATACAGGGATTAGCGAACATCGAGTTGTAGTAGCGAGACTGAATATCGAAATTCCCAAATGCACCAAAAATAAACGAAAAATATATCTATTCAATAAAGCAGATAAAAATTCGCTTCACGCTTTCCTGAGTGATAGTCTCCAGTCCTTCAAAACTAAAAATGCGAGTGTAGATCAGTTGTGGCTTACTTTCAAAGACATAATATCAGTAGCAATCGAGAGATTTATACCAAATAAATTAATAAAAGAGGGGGCTGACCCCCCCCCCCCCCCACCCTGTGGTACACAAAACAGGTCAGATCACTGTTGCAGAAACAAAGAAAAACGCATGTAAAATTTAAAAAGACACAGAATCCGGAAGACTGGCTATCTTTTACTGAAACTCGCAACCTAGCGCGGACTTCAATGCGAGAATCTTATAGTTGTTTCTACAACGAAATCCTGTCTCGTAATCTTGCAGAAAATCCAAAGAAATTCTGGTCATATGTGAAGTACACTAGCGGCAAAACACAAACAATACCTTCACTACGCGATAGCAATGGTAATACTACCGACGACAGTACTGCTAAGACAGAATTACTAAACACAGCTTTCCGAAATTCTTTCACCAAAGAAGACGAAGTGAACACTCCAGTATTCAATCCAAGAACAGCTGCCAGCATGCGAAACTTAGAAGTAGATGTTCCTGGAGTAGTAAAACAACTTAAGTCACTAAACAAAAATAAATCCTCCGGGCCAGATTGTATACCAACTAGATTCCTCTCAGAGTATGCTGATGCAATAGATCCGTACTTAGCTATAATTTACAACCGATCACTCAGCGAAAGATCCGTACCCAAAGACTGGAAAGTTGCCCAAATTACTCCAATATTCAAGAAAGGCAATAGGAGTGATTCCCAAAATTACAGGCCTATCTCATTGACGTCGATTTGCAGTAGGATTTTGGAACATATACTTTGTTCGAATATTATGTACTACCTCGAAGAGAACGACCTATTAACCAATAGTCAACACGGATTCAGAAAGTATCGCTCTTGCGAAACACAGCTTGCCCTTTATTCACATGAAGTGTTAAGTGCCATCGACAAGGGATCTCAAATCGATTCCATATTTCTGGATTTCCAGAAGGCTTTTGATACTGTACCCCACAAGCGGCTTCTAATGAAATTGCGTGCTTATGGAATATCTCCCCAATTGTGCGATTGGATTCACGATTTCCTATCAGATAGGACACAGTTCGTTGTAATTGTCGGTAAGTCATCGCGTAAAACAGAAGTGATAACTGGCGTTCCACAGGGAAGCGTTATTGGTCCCCTACTCTTCCTCGTGTTTATAAACGATTTAGGAGATAATCTGAATAGCTCCCTTAGACTGTTCGCGGATGATGCTGTCGTTTATCGGTTAGTGAAGTCAACAGAGGATCAAAAGCAACTGCAAAGCGATTTAGACAAAATTTCTACTTGGTGCGAAAATTGGCAATTGACACTAAATAAAGAAAAGTGCGAAGTAATACATATGGCCACTAAAAGAAATCCGCTGAACTTCAATTACGCGATAAATCAGTCAAACCTTAAGGTCGTAAATTCTACCAAATACCTAGGAGTTACAATTACGAACAACTTTGACTGCCGAGAACACATAGAAAATATTGTGGGGAAGGCGAACCAAAGGTTACGTTTCATTGGCAGAACGCTTAGACGATGCACCAGCTCCACCAAAGAGACTGCCTACATCACACTTGTGCGTCCTCTCATGGAGTACTGTTGCCCCTTGTGGGACCCTCACCAGGTGGGACTGACGGAAGATATTGAGAAGGTTCAGAGAAGGGCAGCTCGTTTTGTTTTATCGCGTTACGGGGGTGGGGGGGCGTCACGGAAATGTTGCACGAATTGGGGTGGAAATCATTAAAAGAAAGACGTTATTCATTGCGGCGTGATCTGTTTGCGAAGTTTCAATCACAGAGTTTTACTTCTGAATGTGAAAATATTTTGCTAGCACCCACCTACCTAGGGAGACATGACCATCCCAATAAAATAAGAGAAATCAGATCGAAAACGGAATGATTTAGGTGTTCTTTCTTCCCGCGCGCTATTAGAGAATGGAACGGTAGAGAAAAGTTATGAAGGTGGTTAATGAACCCTCTGCCAGGCACTTAAATGTGATTTGCAGAGTATCTATGTAGATGTAGATGTTATCAGAGTTGAAGGGCATGAAAGGGATGCAGTGGTTGGAAAGGGAGTAAGACAGGGTTGTAGTCTTTCTCCATTGTTATTCAATTTGTACATTGAACAAGCTATAAAGGAAAGCAAGGAGAAATTTGGTGAAGGAATAAAAGTTCAGGGTGAAGAATTAAAAACATTGAGTTTTGCCGACGACATAGTAATTCTGTCAGATACAGCAAAGGACCTGGAAGAGCAATTGAACGGAATGGACAGTGTGCTTAAAGGTGCATATAAGATGAACATTAACAAGAGCAAAACTAGGGTAATGGAGTGCAGTGTAAGAAAATCAGGTGATGCTGAAGGAATTAGATTGGGAAACGAAGCAATAAAGGAGGTAGATGAGTTTTGTTACTTGGGCTGTAAAATAACAAATGATGGTCGCAGTACAGAGCATATAAAATGCAGAATGGCAATGGGTAGAAAAGCGTTTTTGAAAAAGAGAAATTTGTTAACATCGAATATTGATTTAAGCCTAAGGAAGTCCTTTCTGAGGGCATTTGTATGGAGTGTTGCCTTGTATGGGAGTGAGACATGGACGATAAACAGTGCGGACAGGAAGAGGATTGAGGCTTTTGAAATATGGTGCTACAGAAGAATACTGAAGATTAGGTGGGTGGATCGCGTAACTAATGAGGAGGTACTGAACAGAATTGGGGAGAAAAGAAATTTCTGGCATACCTTGACTAAAAGAAGGGATAGATTGGTGGGACACATTCTTAGACATCAAGGAATTGTGAATTTAGCATTAGAGGGAAGTGTGTGGGGTAAAAATCGCAGAGGAAGACCAAGAGATGGATACAGTAAGCAGATTCAGACAGATGTAGGTTGCCATTCTTATGTGGAGATGAAGAGGCTTGCTCAGGATAGGGTATTGTGGAGAGCTGCATCAAACCAGTCTCCGGACTGAAGACCACAACAACAACACTCCGAGAAGGTGAAAATAGTGACATAGAGCCTTTAGAACTTTATGAGCAACTCCAGCTTTTAAAATCCTAGCCACTAGACTCAATCAAAGACGTAACTTCTTCAGTACATTTTAGAAAACAAATTCAAAGAAGTATATCCAAATGTTTAACAATCAGAATGATACAGTTCCAGTCAGTACAGCTTCAGTCGAGATAAGCTTTTCAAAGTTAAAATTGATTAAGACTTACTTAAGAAGCACAATGAGCCAAGAAAGACTATCTGCGTTGTCAGTACTATCAATTAAAGCCGAAATATCGGCTAGTATTAATTATGATGTGATCTTAAAAAAAATGAGTGAGGCGAAAAGCCGAAAAGTTTATCTATTTTATTTTGTGTTTACTTATTGTAATTTTTGTCATTGCAATAATACTTGTATATTATACTAGTAGAGCTATAGTATAATCATTATTGGTGTATAATTTAGCTCATTTTATTTAACATTTACTTCCTTACTTAAAAAATGAAAGGGGCCTCGCAAAGACGAATTCGCCGACGCCCAGTTGTTGTCTAGCGCCGCCACTGGTGGACTTCCCTAGCTGCTCGTGGGACAAAATGAAACAAGCTAAGAATAGTGTTGGTGAATGCTTATCTACCGTCTCCAAGCATGGAAGAGTTGACTTTAACACAACAATGTGTGATCCCCGAACATTTCCTTGCCTGGCTACACCATGGGAGGAATGACACCCAAATTTCTAGTGTGCAACAAAACTGACAGGGAATCCCTCAGGGCAGTAAAGCCTCTTTCCTTTGTGGAAACCTCGAAGATAAGTATGCAGGAATGTCAAAGATGCAAAATGGTTCCATTTTGATAGCAGCGTCCCCTGCCCAATCTCAGGCACTACTCGCGTGCAACAGGTTGTGCAATATTTCTCTCTCTTTCACTCCACATAACAACCTCAACATGGTACGGGAGATTATTTTTCCTAGAGAGCTCTTTCTGCAGTCCAAACAATAGTGTGTACATTTCGTCCAGTGCGTCTACAGGGGGCCGAAGGACTAAAAACGTTGCCACTGGTGCCTTAATTTTGGCTTTTGAGGGCGATTCTTTATATAAAAGGTGAAGGTGATTGTATACCGGTGCCACATAAAACCATACATTCCTCCTCCAATGCAGTGCTTCAAGTGCTGGAAATTCGGCCACATTCTCAGTGTATTTGCAGTCCCACTGGATGCTCTTTGTATACCGCCTCTTGCCTTTGTCAACTGTAAACAGAACCACCCCACTTGCTCACTGGACTGCATGATACTCCATAAAGAGAGGAAAGTAATGGAATACAAGATGATGGAGAGACTTGCTTACACAGAGGCAAAAAAGAAGTACAAGCAGCTACATTGTCTTACATTCAAGTCATCATTCGCAGCCATCACAGTCACTGCTTTCTTTGGGTACAATGTCAGTTACTGTGGGCCATCAGGCACCATCTGCCCCCTTGATGGATGGGGGCACTCCTTCGTCTGCTGCTCCTGTGGAAGCAACTTCCCCCCTCCCTCCCGACCATCAGTGACACCAGTCCCCATTCCCCAGCTGGAGAAGCAACTACTTCCTTTGGCTCCTCTCATTAGGAAGGGGTCTCTCTGTGGCTTCCACATCTTCTACAAGTAAAATAAAGGATCGCAGCCATTCGCTGAAGGATCCAAACGTTGCTGGTCTAAGGGCTTCCTGATCATCATTAGTTCCTGAAGTCACTTCAGAGAAATCCTCCCAGTGTTCTAAATGAAAAGAACAGTGGGAGGAAAGAAAAAGAGACAAAAGAAAAAATTCCTTCTGACGGCATCCCAGCATCTCAAACATCAGATTTTGAAGATCTAGCACTCATCGATCACCTAGAATCGATGGAATTGATGCCACAAGCACTCAAGTGGTGGCAAAATTTGGTACTAAGGCGTAACTTATTTACTCAGAACAACCATGCCATCTCACTATGCCTATAGCACTATCCTTTAATGGAACTATGGTGGTTATTTCCACTGCCTAGTTGAGTTGCGCCAATTATTGTGCCATTTCCCTGTACTTTGTGTAGCTCTGCAGGATACTTGTTTTCTTGTTTAGCAGACCCTTGCCGTTTGTGGCTATCTGGGCTACTACAAAAATAATGCAGCCTAAAACAGGGTTTCTGGAAATGTCCGTATCTATCTCGCCACAATCCCCAGTGCACCAGTGCTACGTCACATGGCGCCCAAGGTAGTGGCTGTGAGAACCCAGGCAGGAGAGGGTATCACTATCTGCTCTCTATACCTTCCTCCGGACGAGGCAGTGTCTTCTGTGGACCTTGCTGCCTTGGTTGCTCAGCTTCCCCTGCTGTACCTCTTTCTGGGGGATTTCAATGCTCACAGCCCCTTTTGAGGTGGAACTGAGATTATTGGTTGTGGTAGAGACGTTGAGTACCTTTTGGCACAGCTAAACATTTGCCCCCATGTATTTTAGCATGGCACATGGCACCTACTCAGCCATAGACCTTTCCCTTTGCAGTCCAAGCTTACTCCCGCATCTTACTTAGATGGTCCTTGACGATCTTTGTGGAAGTGCACATTTCCCAATCTTTGTGTCACTTCCACAGTCTCCACCTGTAGGTCGCCTGCCCCAATGGACTCTCCATCGAGCACACTGTCCAGCTTACACCTTGGTTGCTTAAGTAACTTATCCACACCCAGATGATGTCGATATGACTGTGCATAAAGTCATAGGGCTATTGTTTCTGCTGAGAAATCCTGTGGTTTCAGGGAACAGGGTGCTCCAGCACCACCCTTCTATAGACCATGTGATTGCTTTTAAATGGCTCCAGGCCCAAGCCCGTTGTCTGATGCAACAAAGTAAGGACTGTTGGGAGAGGTATGAAGCCACCTTCGGCTCTCAGGCCTCGTCATTTCGAGTGTGATCCCAAGTTTTTTGCCTTTTCCGGCACCATCCACCAACAGGAATCCCCAAACTTCATATTCAAGGTACTCTCTACACAGACCCAGCTGCTATCGCTGGGTACATGGCGGAACATTACGCTCCTAGCTTCACAACTGTAACTTACAGTGTGGACTTCCATGCCCTCAAAGGGCAGTTCAAACAGCGAGAGTTACCTTTTCGCTTGTGGTGCCAGGAAATATACAACACCATGTTTAGTGAGTGATAGTTCCAAAGTGCCCTTGCTACATGCCCCAGTACCTCTCCAGGACCAGACTGCATTCACAGTCAGTTCCTTTGTCAGTGGATTCTCAACATGAATTGCTCACTCTGTTTAATCATGTCTGGGCTGAAGGTGTTTTTCTGTCCCAATGGCGGGACAGTATCATCATGCAAGAGTTGAAACCTGGTCATTCCTAAGGTGACTAATATCTACCACCAGATTAGCCTCGCAAACATTTTTTTGCAAGCTCCTCAAATGTATGGTGAATCGGTGGCTCATGTGGATTCTTGAAGACTGAGGATTCGTGGTTCCATAATGGGGGGGGGGGCCTTCTGTCAGGGTCGATTCGCTATTGACAACCTTGTGTCACTGAAGTCAGTCATTCGTCTAGCTTTCATTCGATGTGAACACCTTGCCGCCATCTTCTTTGACCTTTGGAAGGTGTATGACGCCATCTGGTGCCATCATATTCTGACAACGCTGCACAAATGGGTCTTATGAGGTGCTCTTCTGATCTCCATCCAAAATTTTCTCTCTTTTCATACCTTGGGTGTTAGGGATGGTACCATTTTGAGTTCCCCTCACATTAAGGTAAATGGAGTCCCATGGGGCTCCATTCTAAGTTTTTCCTTCTTTTTGTTGGCTAATTACGGCTCTTAGCTGCAGTTTACTGATTGGTGTCTTGTTCCTTATTTGCCAATGACTTCTGCTTATATTATAGCTCCAAATCATCAGTGTCATTGAAAGTTGGCTACAAGGTGCAATCTGAAAGGCACAGTCTTGGGCCTTTGCCCATGGTTTTCAATTCACCACACCCAAGACCAGCGCCATGCATTTTTGGCGCCATCGGACAGTTCACCTGCATCTGGAACTCCATCTCGCTAATGAACTACTTCATGTAGAGGAGAGACATCTCTTTCTGGGCATGCTTTTCGATGCCCGGTTTACCTGGACACCTCACCTTCGTCAGCTTAAACAACAGTGCTGGCGACTCCTCAATGTCCTCCGTTGCCTCAGCCACACTGATTGTGGGAAGGGGGGAGGGGCTGCACGAATAATTCTCTTGCAGCTCTACAAGGCCTTAGTCCAATCCTGCCTCAACTATGGGAGCGTAATATATGAATCAACAGCGCCTTAAGCGTTAAGGATTCTCGACCCAATCTTCCTTTGTGGTGTCAGGGTGGCAAAGGGCACATTTCTCAATAGACGCTTGACAAGCCTTCTAGTTGAAGCAGGGGTCCGTTCCCTAGCATTCTGCCAACAACAGCTGCTGGCGTCGTACATTGCCTTTGCTCATGCCTCGCCAAATCACCCAAACTGCAAGCTTCTTTTCCTGTCTTCTGCACTCCCACAATAGCGACCCAGGACAGGTCTCCCAATTGCAGCCCAGGTTAGGTCTTTTTTTTTTCTTTTGACTCGAGTCCCTACACCTCCCTCCAGCCCCCTACTATTCTCACCAATCACTTCTTTGGTCCCTCCCTCACTTGCGCCCTATATTGATTTGGCATGTGGCTCCAAGGCTTCAGTTCCTCCAGTGAGACTTTGTCATGGGTTAGCGACACTTATGGACTCGTTTCTTGATGGAGAAATGGTATACATCAACCGTTCTGTGGTGGATGGCCAAACTGGATTTGCTTATGTCCACGGCAACCACATTGAAAAGCATTCCCTGCCTTGTTGGACCAGTATTTTCACTGCAAAGCAGGTCGCTATTTATCATCCCCTGGAGCACCTCTGTTCAAGCCCTGGGAAGTCCTTTGTCATCTGCAGTGACTGTCTGAGTAGCTTGCAAGCACTCGACTAGTGTTTCACCATCAAACTTTGGTGCAGTGTATTCAAGTCTCTGTTTCCTCTCTCAGCTGGTCTGGTCATTCAGTGATCTTTGGACCCTATGTCACATTGGCATACCTGGGAATGAATGTGTTGATTGGTTGAAAAAACAGGCCACACACTCATGGCCTCTGGAAGTCAGTCTTGTGGAAATGGGCCTCAGGCTGGCACTATACTAGAAGGTGTGTCAAGCTTGGAGCTTAAAATGGTCCACTTTGAGTGTGCAAAACAAGCTTCACACAATCGAACTATCCACGGCCATGTGGAAAACTTCATTGAGGTAAAAACATCAGGACTCGGTTGTTCTCTGCCATTTCCGTATTGGGCACACTTGGTTGACTCATTCAGCTGTAAAACTTTTAGTTTGGTTAAACACTCTGTTTATCGGATTTGTGTTTTGCTAATTTCTGTTGTCAGTGAAAGGTTCAGTGTCGATTTGTACCGCTTGTGGGTTACCCTTCAGTGTGTTCAGGGGCAGATTTTCTTTTATTTGCATCACAACATAATGTTTTCACTAGGAATAGGGGACTGATGACCTAGCAGTTTACTCCCCTCTAATTAAAAACAACAATCCAAACACTACCGCAACAGGTTATCCAGCCTGCTGATATCTGCTGTCTTGAAGCCCACCCACAGTAATCATCCTTGTGAACCCCTCATAGCACCCGGAACTTGCCTTGCTGACCTCTTGAAATTACAACATCCCACCAAATCCCTTACCAACACTCCACAACATCTAGAACAAAATCAACCACAGAACACTGTGAGTAACCTGTCTATCAAAATCCTCAGTCCTACAGAAGTTTCCATTCTATCCAAAGGTCTTTTACCTCCTGGATCCTTACTTGTCACGCTACCCTTACACACCAACATCCAACATGCCCATGGCCTTGCCGCTCTTGAACATTTCCTGTCACAAAGTCCCTGTGAATTCAAGTCCAGTACTTCATACCTCATAACTGTCACTAATTTTAACTTAACAAATGACTACTTTTCCTTTGAGGGGAAAATTTACAATCATATCCATAGCACAATCATGGCAGCCACAGGGCATCTATTAGGATTAATAGCCACCGGTGGTAAAAAACAAGGCAGGCCTCAGTGTGTCACAACATGCAGCAGAGAAAATGCTTTATTTCAATGGCTGCTTCACAACCCAGACCATCCCAACAACTACCATCTTTTCTGAACTACAGGCCGTAAATTCAACTAAATACCTAAGAGTAACAATTACAAGAAAATTAAATTGGAAAGAACACACAGAAAATATTGTAGGGAAAGTGAAGCAAAGACTACAGTTTATTGGCTGAACCCTTAGAAGATGTAACAGTTCTACTAAAGAAACTGCCTACACCACACTCGCGCGTCCTATTTTGGAGTATTGTTGCGCATTATGGGATTCCCACCAAGTGGGATTGACACACGATTTAGAAAAATCACAGAGAAGGGCAGCTCGTTTTGTATTATCGTAATATAGGGGAGAGTGTCTCACGAAAATGATGCACGATTTGGGGTGGAAATCATTAAAAGAAAGGCATTACTCATTGCGACATGATCTATTTGCGAAATATTTTTCACCAACTTTCTCTGCCGAATGCGAACAGATTTTCTCAGCACCCACCTACAGAGCAAGACATGATCATCAAAATAAAATAGGAGAAATCAGATCGAAAACGGAAAGTTTAGGTGTTCCTTTTTTCCATGAGCTATTAGAGAATGGAACTGTAGAGAAACAACATAAAAGCGGTTCAATGAACCTTCTGTAATGCACTTCAATGTGACTTGCAGAATATTTATCTAGATGTAGATGTACAGTACGTTCAACCTACGATTATTCCCTTTTTCTCCACAGTCAAAAGTTTCTACCTCCTCTGTCCTACACCTCTCCCATCCCCTGTGTGTGTTTGTGTTCGTATATTTGTTTTCCTTCTCTTACCTCCCCCACCTCCCCACTCCTAAGCTGCATCTCATTCCACCACTAATACATACCTGCTCTGTAAGGCTGCAACCTGTCCATCCCCACCACTGCCATCCAACCTTCATGTTCCTCCCTCCCCTTCCTCTCCTGCTATCCCCTCACTGCAGAGCATGATTCGGAGTGCATCAGCCACAGATGTTAGTTGTATGATTGTGAACTGTGTGATTGTGTGGATGCTGTCTTGTCTGAAGGAGGCCAGTGGCCAGTAGCTTAAATGTTGTAAGTGTGTCTTTGTGTGCCTGTTGCAGCTCGTCATACATCTTTACACTGAGTTGTATACTATTTTTAATAGATGGTTAAAAGACATCTGAGAAAAAACAATGATGGACCTTAAAAAGGGGGGGGGGGGCTATCACAGATTTTTAAGCGATAAATAAGGCACTTACTTCTACACAGTTGTATGTATTTATTTGTACATATATTTGTAATACATCCATAATAAATTTACTTATATTTCCATATGTATTTTTATAACCTTGATGCCCTTGAAATATGTATTAGATATGTATGTATGTATGTACTCAATATGTGTTGTAATAATAGGGAGCCGGCCGCAGTGGCCGAGGAGACTGAGGCGCTCCAGTCCCGGTCTGCATGGTCACTACGGTCGGGGGTTCGAATCCCCCCTCGGGCATGGATATTTGTGCCGTCCTAGTTCATAAGTAGTTCATAAGAAGTTTGTAAGTTTAGGGACTGATGACCCTGTAGTTAAGTCCCATAAGCTTAACAAACATTTTTGAATAATAGGGATATTATAGTATGTGTAGTAGATAATATTTATACAAAACAACTTACAGCGCAACTGCCTAGAAACCGGGAGACTCGGGTTCGAATCCTGGCTGGGTACACATTTTCAGCTTTGCCCAATCGCAGTTGATGTCATATATTCTGTGAATATTAAATAATAACAACTGCAGGATCAGAAGTGACGTCGATTCTTTCGGAACAGACGCCACATGTATTTATACAACTTACAGTGTCTAGCCTTAGAAGTCTAAATACAATTTAAAGGAATCTGCTTTTGGTAATCAGACCTGTTTGAAATTGTGTCACTACCTCAATCGGATTATCAAGAGTCTAATGTAACTGCAATGTTTTTGGGATATATTTGCCTATGATCATACTGTGTTCCAGGACGAAGACACATTGCCAAATCACCGACTTCAATGGCAGATGTTTGACTTAATGGTCAATAAAATTGCAGGACTTCAGCCCTAACGACAGTTTCTTCTGCTGATATTTCAGCTGCAAACCGTCCAGCCATCCTCGGAGCGAGTCTGAAGACTGGTGGTGAAGCACTCCTGTCCGCTTTATATACTGTGGGCCGAACCAGAGCGCATCCTTACTGGAAGGTCATCGTCATAGACGTACCACACCGAAGGCAGTTGTAGTGCCCTCTAAGTAGAGTATATATGATCACATACTGTGGTTGACATCTATGGCTAAGATGTATGAAGCCATAGTGCCCTTTATAGAGAGTATATGTAATCATATTCTGTGGTTAAAAGGGTTGCAGTGCCATTGTCTTTGATTGTTTACGATTGTGAGTGCCAGATTCCAAATTTTATCAAGATTAAAATCATCATCATAATTAACTGAATTACTCGCTAGTTGAATTTCAGTGGCTTCTCTAAAAACTGAATGCCAGAAGGATGAAACAGTTAATAAAATCTGAAGATTTTCCTAATCTATGTTATGGCCAGTCTGAAACAATGTTCAGCTACAGCAGATTTATCAGGTTGTGTAATGTAGGTGGGTGTAATGTTTATGCTCTGTACATCATTCATGAACTGGCCACAAAGTGTGTCTGATATACAAACGTCCACACTGGCAAGGAATTTCATACACACCTTCCTTCTGCAAAACCAAATCATCAGAGTTGATGAGCATGGATATCTAGGTGGTGGCAAAAAAACAACTTTGACTTTCTTTTTGGAGGCTCTCTTAACCACAGAATATGATTACATATGCTCTCCATAGAGGGCACTACGCCTTCATACATCTTTGCCAGTAATATCAACCACATTATGTGATCATATATACTCTACTTAGAGGGTACTACAACTGCAGTTAGGGCGGTACATCTGTGACAGTGACTTCCCAGTAAGCATGCGCACTGGCTTGCCCCACAGTTCAGTTGTGGCTCTGCTGCAGTGGCGTTTGGATGCTAGCAGCGCGTGCTCGTCGCTGCAGCTGTTTCAACTTTCGTGTTTGTGATATTATTTGTTTTGATATGGAACAAGAAGTGCAAATGAGTAGTTTGAAGTTCAGTTTTAGTTCCGACAGTCCGCATCCAAGAGTTTATGACTTTGATTACTTTTTACATGAAGATTTAGGACTTCGTGATGAGGAAGTTATAGGTATGCAGTACGACTTTCTGAACAACACCTATTATGTGAAACTTCGTAATGAAGAAGTGTGTCTCCGTATTATAAATCTGACAAACGGGTCTGCTAACTACAAGTCGGGTGATGGCACTTTGAGTCATGGAACAATTACGTTTTCTGGCTTAGGTTTGCGTAATGTGGAGATTTACAACTTGCCTTTCGAAATCATGGACCAAAGGCTTAAAGTTTCTTTATCTGTGTACGGGACTTTAATCACTATTACCCGCGAACGATGGGCCAATAACAGATTTTTTAATGTTGAGAACGGAGTTCGCATGGAGCTCAAACGACGTATACCATCGTTTGTAATTGTGCGAAATTACAAAGGATTGGTGGTGTGTGAGGATCAACCTTGTACTTGCGCCGTCTGCAATTCAGCCAGCCACATGCGTGCACAGTGTCCACGTAGATGCCCTGTGCAAGTGACGTCTTTTGTTGAAAACGAGAACGGCGCGCCAGCCACGAGGCCGCCATCCTATGCGGCCGTTTTGAGTCAAATCATGCCACGCGTGGGCCCTGCGCCCGTGCCGGCCGCGGAATAGGTGGCGTCTATGCAAGCGGACGCTGACTCCAGCACAGCTGATCATGCGCAGGAGCCCACTGCGTGTGAAAAAGAAGTAGCAACTGAACCTATTCGCGACAATGTAGTACCGCAGTCACTGACTATAGAGGAAACTTCTGAGACGACGACAGCTCCTGACGTCGCCACAGAAGCGATCCCCGCAAATGATTCAGTTCAGGAGCGAATAGAAAGTGCTTCCAACTTGCCATCCACACCCACGGATATCGCCTCTTCACCGGAACAGAAAAAAGCTATGAAAGGAAAATCAAAAGCTGACACAAGCTTCGTCGAGTAACAAGAAGATACGAGTCGCGCGCCGACAGGACGCGGAGAGTCACGAATAGCTCAAACAGAAAGTAACCAGGGCTGTCGCGAAACTTAAAGGAGGGGGGATAGCCACGCATGACGTTACTGACACTGTTTCGGAGACCGCCAACCAAGAGGCTATGGACACCGAAAGTCCGCCCCCACCTCCTCTCCCACCCCCAGGAAATGGGGCCTGGTGGGCTGACAACGAGCCCGGTGGCCAATGAACATTGTTAATTCCGTCGACCCCATGAACAGACCCCAAACTTATAACGTAACAACCGTTAACATCCAGCGTATTCAGACTGCTGTAAAGTTATGCGCATGCTGGATTTCTTATATGGTACTCAGGTTGATATCTCACTCCTTCAAGAAGTTTTAACCGATATTTCCATCCCCAGCTACATCATGATTACCAATATTAGTGCAGAGGACACAACAGGTACTGCAATTACGTGCTGGGACAGCTTCCATGTCACAGATATAAAAATTCTGTGCAATGGCAGGGGCATATCCTGTCAGACAAATGGATTATTAATTGTTAATGTTTATGCGCCCTCTGGTAGTTGCCATAGACGACAAAGAGCCGACTTTTTCCGAACTGATGTACCCGAATTAATCGGACTCCATACCGATAATATCTTTCTTGGAGGAGATTTCAATTGTACGATTCACACCAAGGACCAGATTCCAAACTCTAACATTTGCAAAGAACTTAAGCATCTAGTTGTCGGCCTTCACCTTTGCGATGCTTGGGAGAAGCTACATGGGGATCAACGCGCCTATACTCATGTTACCCACTGCTCAGCAAGCCGAATAGACAGCATTTACGTTTCACGCAATATACAGCAGGCAGTTGTAAATGATGACATTGCACCCATAAATTTCTCCAATCATTGTGTCTATCAAGTCTATGTGAACCACCAACAAACCACCTTTTACCACGGGAAGGGTTATTGGAAGCTCAATGTTAGTCTTTTATGAGATGAGGAGCTCGATGTGGAGATGATGTGTGCCTGGCAGCAAGCTCTCTGATCTCAACCCCGCTTCAACACGACACTGGACTGGTGGGTCAATGTTGCTAAGCCTAAATTAAGATCCACGATTATGTTAAATTCCAGGCAAAAAGAGTATTGGCGCAAACAGACAATTGAAACGTATTTTCAGACTTTGCTTGATCTGTATGAAGATGCATATGTCCCCGATCCCGTGACCGCGCACAACATTAAGAAGTGTAAAGCTAAAATAACTGCACTTCAGAGGACGAAAATGGAAAGCTATATCGTCTGTACACAACCTAAGAACGTTGCGTCAGGAGAAACAGTGCTCTATACCATCTACTGAGAGCGTTCAAACGTCGCAATTCAACTTTCTTTACCGACATTATGGATGCAGTAGGGCGCAAACTTACCAGCACCCACGATGTACTCAGCTACGCACATGCGCATTTTAGTGACCTCTATAGGAAGCACCCTGTCGACTTACAAACCTGTAACGCTCTGACACGTAGGATACCCACTTGTCTCTCGCCGGAAGATACTGCCATACTTGACTCACAATTCGACAAAGATGACATCCACGATGCCGTCTGTGCAGCGGCAGAAAGAAAAACACCAGGGCCAGATGGTCTTCCTGCAGAATTCTACAAGCATTACTGGACGCTTGTTGGTGACACACTACTTGCCATCGACAACGAAATTCCAGAGGCGGGCAATGTGCCCTCAGACTTTAAGGAGGGCATCATTGTTCTTGTCCCAAAGAAGGGGAACAGCAAACAACTGACTAAAATGCGTCCCATTACGTTACTGAATGCTGATTTTAAAATTATCACAAGAGCTATGAAGACACGCATTTGTTTGGAATTTGACAAGGCATATGACCGGATTAGTCACGAGTACTTACTTCTAACGAGGCAAGAGATGGGTTTTGGGTCCCGCTTCATGAATGCCATACGTAAGGTCCCCACTGAAGCAAAGTCTCGCGTCCTGATTAACGGCCACTTTAGCCAACCTTAATCTATTGAACGGTCTATCAGGCAGGGATGTCCCTTATCGATGGTATTATATGCCCTTGCCATGGAACCCCTGCTGACCGTTATCACAGAAGAAACGTCAGGGCTGGCGATTGGTAGCCTTAGGCACCGCTGTATCGCTTATGCAGACGACCTATGCATTGGGGTGTCATCTCAACAAGATCTCATGGCCATTGACGGAGCAACTCATGATTTCGTAGTGTCCACAGGGGCCAAGCTGAGTGATAACAAAACTGTCCTCCTGCATATTGGTGCAGGTTTGCGCAATGCAGCTGGCCTGGATTGGTGTTCTACTAGCAGCAGCCATAAGTCACTGGGCGTCCAGCTGGACGCAAACCCAGCCAAGATGTATACCAGGAACTGGGCGGACATGTTGAATAAGATTCGAGCAGTGCTTAAAATATACAGAGACAGACAACTTAATATCCTGCAAAGGATTCAAACCATCAGACTTACGATTTGCAGCACATTTAGCTATCTTGCACAGATACTGCCAGCCCCGCCTCCTGTAGTTGCTAGTATTCAGAAGGCCCTTTGCTGGTTTGTCATGAGGAACAATATCTTCAATGTCGACTTTGAGACTTTGGTCTTGCCACTTACAAAGGGAGGTCTCAACTTGATTGATGCGAGAGTGCAGAGTACAGTACTACTAATCAATCAATTCCGGAAGACTATCGAGGCTCCTCAGGGCAGCTCTACCAAGATCTTGTTCGCTAGATGGAGCCCAGGCCAACTTGAACGTCCCGTTAATATATCGACAATTCCTGCCACCTTTCTTTACATACAACAGTACTGCTTGAATTTCTGCTATGTTTATAAAGGCTGTTTGTCCCATTCAAGAACCACCAGGCTAATGAACAAGGCAGTCTATGAATTCTGAACAACTACAAACCGAAACCCTGTGGAACGGAAATGGCCAAATCACAGTTGGAACATTATCTGGAGAAATATTTTTAGCGACCTTCTCCCCAGCGCGATTCAAACAGCATGGTATATGGCCGCAAATGAAAAGATATCAACAAATGACAAGCTACACAAAATACATTTCACAAATCAGCCGACCTGTGGTACATGTGACTTTGTGGATACTTTAATTCACCGCCTCACCTGCTGACCTGCGAAACAAGTCACCGACCTTCTGTGCAGAAGATTGGCCATCATAGATCAAACCACTGCAACGCATATTGACAAGACCAAACTTCTGTGGCCGCAGAAGTTACGCTACCCCAGAAGCAAGAACAACGCAGCGACGTGGATGCTAGGCCATACCATTGGCTATCTAATTCAAAATCGTGTCGCCAATTATACCGACTACTGTACCTATATTGAAATTGAAAATTTTAAAATTAAATCTGACTTGGAATACCATAAGAAATATGGAAACATGTTGTACATTATGATATCCTGAATCTGACAGCCTATATAAGCAATGAAGGTATTCAGTAAGCTCCGAATGGACTGACACACAGAAGAATTAAATCTTTAGTTAAAGCATTTTATATATTTCCTTTGTGTTTTTCTTTTCTTTCCTCGGGAAAAGGGTATGGAAGGCAGATGATCATATTTACCCTTTCGTTCACTTTGGTTTCACATTATATTTCGAACAGAATACTGTTAAGTGTATTATGATTTTCCAATTTGTCTAATGGCGATGAAGCCGGCCAAAGAAGGCACTCATGGCGTGAGTTAGGAAGGACTGAAGGGGAGGGAAAGAAAAGTATATGAAGTGGATGGGAGCACTTTTCTGCCAATCTTCGGACTCACTCCGAGGATGACTGGACGGGTTGCTACCGAAATACAGCAGAAGAAAATATATGGTTACAGCTGAACTCCCACAATTTTATGGACCAAGATACATGCCATGAAAATATGAAGTTTGACTTAATGTTTTTGATCACACATCAAGAAGGAAGTTTCTCGTAGACACCAGTTATGGACTGAGCATCATCCCTGTCAGATGATCACTAATATCAGCAGTAAGATTATATACACAATTACAAGCAGCAATTGACTTGCAGGTAGAATAGTTTCATACTGTCAAATTAACAGTGAACGTTGGACAGCAGAAGCAGTCTTGTTGGCAGTTACTAGTGGCAAGGATGTACAAACCTATGTTAGGAGCAGATTTCCTCTATTATATTTACTGATATAAGATTCAACAGCAAAAATGCTCTGACAGACTTCAGCAGAGAATGTATCAGGATGCCTTGACTTTTCAGACAGACAGAATATCTCTTGCACCTCTTGTGCAACTCAGATCGTGTTATAATTGTGGTACTCAATATGAAATGATGACATTATCAGAAGAAAATACCACTTTAAAAATCAAAATTAGAGTAGAGAAGAACAATGGAATGTGGAAGCTATCTCCTGTAATGATCACAGCAGCAACACCTACAGCAACAACAACAACAACAACAGCATCACCAACCACAACCATAGCAACCCATGCTCTAAGCAGTGTTCACACACTGTGTGCAATCTCTAAGTAAGTCATTGCAGCCTTTAGTGTGTGCAACTGCTTTAGTTGTGTGACCAGCAAGCCAGTCTCAATGCAGGCAGACACCACAGCACTAAGTGAAACATCACATAGTGCAACTAATACATAGTATATGCAGACATCTTATACATAATAAAGTGCAACACCTAATGGCAGATACATGTGCCTAAGACTGTTATTGACAAACTGTTACAGGCAGAGATATTTGGATGATTGGACTATTCATAAGTATTGTTTTTACATTTTGCACCACAGACTATATGTGGACTATAGCGCACTGACTACACAGATGATACTCAACAAATATACCATCCTGATCATTCAAGGTTTTCCTATGCTTTGGCAAGCCCTAAATTTTTTTACATAGATTGCAAGCAAGCTTTGTTTTGATACAAATTGCAAGTGAAGATGTTCACTAAATTGCCATAATTATGCTGTTCAGAAATAAGTTTTTATGCATGCCTTACAATTTAAAACATGCTGTACAAACTTTATTGTCAAATTCCTGCTACAAATTACATTCTGCTTTTTATACTTTCAAGGCATTCCAGTTTTTTCCACCACCCTACATAAGCACAAAGAAACCTTCGTATCACCAACACACTCAGAAAAGATGACAAAGTCATTAATGAAGGGTAATATTAACTTGGGCAAACCTCCATGGCCACCAGGTAAACCAATCAGACGTCTATTCCATTAACTGTACATCAACTATCCAGACCTTCAAATGTCTAGGAGCTAAGAAGATTCCTCAGGGTGCTGAACTTCTTACAGGTGACACTTCCCTCTGGTCATGGAATTGAGAATTTCATTCAAAAGCACAATAACGACATCATTTGATGCTCATCTACAACACACAGAGGTCCATCCCATTAAAGAAACACTCTTTCAATCACAGCAGCTGTACTCCAACAGTGGTCATTTGTAAACATCAATCAAAATGTTCAAATGTTTGTATAGTCTATGGGACTTAACTACGGGGTCATCAGTCCCTAAACTTACAAACTACTTATGAACTACTTACGAACTAGGATGGCACAAATATCCATGCCCGAGGGGGGATTCGAATCCCCGACCTTAGTGGCCGTGCAGACCTTGACTGAAGCGCCTCAGTCCCCGTGGCCACCGCAGCTGGCAAACATCAATCACTTCAATTCTTCTTTGAGTAACTAAGATAGTCACAAATAAATTATTTCTTACTTGTCGTGAATTACTTGTTACTGTAGAACCCCTATTTAACATTTTTCTAAGGACTGGAATTTTTTGACTGTAAATGGGGTTTACCTTAAATCAAGGTGTGATAGAAATCAAACCTTATCCAGAACTCTCTGCCTGTAGTGACACACATAATTTATACAATAACAATGATAAAACAAGGCGATACCTACGCCTACACTCTATTATGTAATTACAACTTTTTCTCTACCGTAGTACTAATACAGCAGTCAAAGATCCTAGTTTCCTAGCACAGTACAAAATTAAAACATCTACAAAATACTTACAATTGAAGTAATATAATATATCAAGTTACCTTTTCCTGTAAACAACACATAATTACATACCTTTGACAGGGTCTCATTTTTTGAAGTAACTGTAATCAAAATTGGTAGTCTGCTTTTATCACTGTTGGATTTTAGGTTCAAAATGTCCATCTCCAATTGACTTACTCTGTCTATGAGTTGTCCAATTTAAAAGCTGTGACAAATCTTTGGACAATCTCTGTGCTGGAAGTGGTTGCATTTCTTCATCTCTAACATCGTCTTCTTTGATGTCTTCATCATTCTGCTTTACTTCATCCTCCCAGATTTCCTCTACCTCCCGAACACATGACAAGCTATAAATTCATCAAAAGTGATGGTTAAATCCAGCTTTATGAAAGCAATTTGACATGGTTTCCTTAGTTACCATTTTCCAAGCTCCTGTGAGCATATGCATTGCTTGCAAGATGTTTAATTTAAGCACTTCATTCCTATCAATATAGGAAAGTGTCTTAATGACAAGAACTTTACGATTCTTGCTTTTCAGGCTATAATTAATCTCTAGATCCATGGGCTGGAGTGTGCTAGCGGAATTTATAGGAAAGAAATGGACTTTCACAGTCCTCAGAAATCCTAAGTCTGTTGGATGAGCAGGACACTTGTCCATAAAGAGAACTACCTCTCTGTTTTTAATGGGCATTTGTGTGTCAAACGCTTGCAAGAACTTTTTGAGGAAGTCTGCAGTCGTCCAAGCACTTTCGCTGCTATGATACTTACATGGAAATGTAGAACTATTCTTGAAGCAATGTGGTTTCTGCAACGTTCCAATTACTATGGGATCCAGCTTGTCGCTGCCATCGGAATTGCTTCATAAGAGAACAGTAAATAACTGCTTGCTCGTTCTTCTGCAATGGCATGCTTCTCCTTTAACACTTAGGGTTTTAGAGGGCATCAGTTGCAAAAAAAAAAAAAAAAAAAAAAAAAAAAAAAAAAAAAAAAAAAAAAAAACAACAGGCGAGTTTTATCCTGACTGCACACATCAGGAGATCCGAAACTGTCCAAGAGGGGTGGCAGCACCTTTTCTTTCCAGTGTTCAACACTTCCATCACTAACTACAGCACCCTCCCCACATACTGCCCTGCAAGTTATCCCATAGCGTTTCTTTGAACCTATCCAGCCAACCATTCGAAGCTTTGAATTCTGTAAGCTCAAGTTTCCTTGATATCGTAGATGGTTGCGTTTTATCATAGCTCCATCAATTGGTACATTTTCAGCTCTTGCTCCATTGAGCCATTCCACTAATTTCAGTTCCATTTTTTCATACACCCCGTTTACATGGGCTCCCAAAACCCGGATTTCGTAAACCGATTTCCCAATTCCGCTTTTGGTTGGTCATGTAAACACTCCAAAATCGATTGTGGAAATCCGCTTCTCCACAGCTGTTTTCCAGTTCCACAATCGATTTTCGTGCCCATGTAAACGCAGCCGTTTTTGAAGCGTTCTTGGCTTGTCAGATTCTGTTTTCTTGTTAAGAATTTTCGGCACATATGGAAAGAGTGATATTTTCTAATGTGAAATAAAAGTATAAATATTAGAGTGAACTTAAATCTATTTATTTAAATAAAGAAAAATAAGCGATTGTGCAGACTAAATAAGGAACTGAATCAACTGTTTTCCAGCCGCCATGTTAAGTAAGATAGGAAATCCGATTCAGGCTATGCCATGTAAACATGACAGTAAAAAACGGTTTACGAAAATCAGTTTTCATCTTCCGGAAGATGTGTTGCATGTAAACGTGGTGATACAGTGACTTTTTAATACTTTTTCTCTGCTTTGCTTTTGCATTGCTCAATATTCTTGATCCAAAATCTTCTCCTTATTCTTCAAAATTCCTGACAATGAAGACTGTGGAAGTCCAAAGTGTCGAGCCATTTCACTAATGGCACATTTGCATTTCTTTCCACCTTCCAAATCAAGTTCACTTTCTCCGAGACAGATGGAGTTTTTCTTTTTTGCTGCCATAGTCAACTTCACTAAAACAATTAAAGTGAGTGAGCAAACTGATACAGTATACAGCTGGATTATGCATGCAACATACAACTAAACACAAACTTGTGTAAACTGATGCTATACTGTAATGCTGCTAGAATATACAGACTAGGACAGAGCTCTGCCACACGTAAGCATGCAAAGCGGTGCAATTGTTAGTATACGGTACAGTGTTAGTCTTCAGCTGCAAATGGCTAAATTCAAGCTCACTCTTGGATGTAGTGAGGAATCGATATGGAAGTTGAATGAGCGTATCCAATATACTGTAAATATTGTAGTAAGTGTGTGAATACTAGTAAGTGAAAATCTAACGTGCCTAAATTTGTCTGTACTGATAACTTAATTAGTGAAAGGATACTCATTGTAAGCAAATTGCATCGCATGAATGAAATAATTTTTTGGACTTAAAAATTCTTTCGTTAGCTGCAGATTTACGCTAATCAAGATCATGCAATATTGAGATTATACTATACATACCCAGCAGTGAGGCACTTCAAAGCTGAGGTAGAGGAAAGACATCTGTGGTCTAAAGAGACCCCTGTCTGCTAGCATAGGAAATCCACAATGGTGGTCAGTGATGGTTAGCCAAAACACTTCAAACTTTGTTTACAACTGACATACAGCACATCAAAGGGGACGAAAATGTCGTGGATTACTGCATGCCAAAAATCAACAAACTGTCTGCTAGTGTAAATTTGGAGGAAAACTTACAAGTATGCTGCCAGGTACCAAAATCGACGACAGCCGATATTTCGGCAGGAGACCACCCTGCCATTTTCAAGGCAGAACTGCAGTGAGGAGGCAATGTGCAACGATCTTTAAAACCTTGGTTTTCAATGAGTAAACAGGAAAGACAACATACACTGAGCAAGCAAGCACACAGCGCTGACACGACCAATGATTAAACCAGTCAGAATATCGATAATAAACATCAGTTCTCGACGGATGAGGTCGGATTAGTTTTGTCCCTCTGTTTTTTGACAAGAGCAGGATTCCAAGAGGAATTTAAGCAGAAGCCTCCATCCCTATTCATAAGGTTGTCACCTAATTTTATTTCTATCTCTTCCTTGTTAACCTAGTCCCTGTAGTTGGAAGTGCATGCAAGAATTTCCATTTTGTTGTATTCCATAGGGTGACCTGTGTCAAGATAGTGTTCGGCCACAGCAAATTTGTTTGGCTGTTGTAAACGTGTGTGACATTTATGCTCAATTCAAGGGTCCTCAACAGTCCTAATAGTTTGACCAACATATGACTTGCCACAGCTACATGGGATACGGTAGATACCTGCCTTGCGCAAACCGAGATCATGCTTAATGGATCCCAACAGTGCCTTAATTTTAGAAGGTGGACTAAACACACATTTTACATTGTTTTTATACAAAATGCGACCAATCTTATTGGAAATGCTGCCAGCGTATGCCAGAAAGGCCACTGACGTGGGTGCCGACTCAGTGTTATCATCACTAGCCCGTTGCACATGTGGTCGATTGCGCAACGCTCTTTTAATCTGCCCTTCACCATAGCCATTCTGTCGAAATGTTACCTCCAGATTAGACAGCTCAGTGGGCAAACTTTCCAGGTCAGAATTATGTGAGCCCTATGCACTAAGGTTCGAAGAACCCCTTCACGTTGAGCTGGGTGGTGACAACTACCAGCTTGCAAATACAAATCGGTAAGCGTTGACTTCCTATAAACAGCATGTCCCAACGTACCATCTGCCTTTCTCCTGACCAACACATCAAGAAAAGGAAGGCAACCATTCTTTTCCACTTCCATTGTGAAATGGATGTTGGTGTGGATTGAATTTAGATGTTCCAAAGAATAAATAAAGTTCTCACTACCATGAGGCCAAACAACAAACATGTCGTCTACATATCTGAAAAAACAAGCAGGTTTCAACGCCGCTGACTCCAGTACACGATCTCCAATGTCCTCCATGAATAAATAAAGACGAATCGATCCGTAAAAGGCCACGCAATAATAACGAGAAATTTGATTGGCAAAAACGTGATTTTAGCCGAGCACTTCATACATTTGATGACTCGTCTTCATGGCATAATTGCCAACTGGCGCCTGAGTCAAGCACTCTATCGTTTTTCATGCGATTTCTATCAGAAGATCTGCTGAAATTTATAGCACTTGAAACGAACCAATTTTATACGTTCACCATGGCAAATACGTCGGAATCAGTTTTTTCTCGGCTATCCACCTGGAAAGATACAAGTTTTGAGAAACTGTATAGCTTCATCGGTCTTTGGCTTTTCATGGCTCATGTTAAAAAGTTGAGAATAAAGGAATATTGGTCCATAGATGTACTACTAAGTACTCCAATTTATGGCGAAGTTATGTCACGTGACCGTTTTATGCTACTTTGGAGAATGCTACATTTTAGTGACAACTCGGCCAATCGTGGAGATGACAGTTTGTTTAAAATTCGGAAAATAGTTGACAGTTCGTGTGGCGTTCCGAAGTGCATTTAATCCATACAAAAAAACTCTGTGTCGATGAAAGCCTGTTATTGTTCAAAGGTCGCTTATCTTTTAAACAGTTCATTCCTTCAAAGGGAAGTAGATTTGGGATCAAGACATTCGTGTTGTGCGATTGTAAAACTGGATACGTCTTGGATTTCATTGTATACACAGGCACAACAACAGAAATTGAAGTCCATAATTTGAGGAAATCTGGAGATATAGTAGCAACACTAATGAAGCCATACCTTGAACGTGGACATACTGTGCATATCGACAACTGGTATACAAGTCCAGCCTTGTTCCTCTAGCTTCACAACCAGAGAACAGCAGCATGCAGTACTATACGTAGCAACAGGCGCTATTTTCCGAACTTACAGAAGAAACTGAAATGAGGAAAAGTTGAATTTGTGGCAACGGACATAATGCTTGCCATCAAGTGGTGCAACAAGAGAGACATATTTATGCTAACTACCTGTAACACTACAGAAATGCGTGACAAGGGCAAGACAAACAGGAAGACCGGCGAGAACATAATGAAGCCACAATGTGTTGTCGACTACAATGCAAATATGGGCGCAGTAGATCACTCTGACATGTTACTAAGCTCTGTTGCATCTGTGCGTAAATCTGTTAAATGGTTCAAAAGTTTTTTTTTTTTTTTTTTCATGTTGTGGACCTTTGTGTTTTGAATGCTCCCACTCTTCACAGATCAGTGACAGGGAGACAAACGTCATTAGCAGATTTTCATTTATGTCTGGTACGAGAACTTGTGGAAAAATTTTCTACGGAACGGAGGAGAGATAAGAAAGGAAGACGCTCTGGTGACGAGAATCCTCTTCACTTTACTGGGAGGCACTTTCCACATGTGATTCCAACTAACCAGTCCAAGAAACGCGGACTGTGACGTAGATGTGCAGTCTGCTCGAAACAATGTGCTCAGAGAAACGAAGTATGAATGCAAAACATGCAATCTACCTTTGTGTGTTGATCCATGTTTTAAAACATACCACTCAAAGAAGAACTTTTAGTGAAGTTGCTACAGTTGGAAGATGAATTTAAGCCATCACTTCTGAAAAAAGTGTTTAAAAATAATTTTAAAAAAATGTAAAAAAAAATTAACTTCGCCATTGCCGGTCCAAAGCCCGGATGAAAAAGAAGGATGGGAAATATAACAGTGCAAACAAAAACAAAAAGAAAAAAGAAACACCGAATTGTCTGAGCTATAAAAGCCTCTCCAGATGAATTACTTTGCTGACAAACAACTGATGTACAGAGATGAGAAACATGCAATCTGTGCTGACAAACACAGACTGATTGCTTCAAATGTTCGCACATAGGATGCAAAAATAAATAGTGCAAATTTGTGAATTCTTCCATAACTTCTTGATAGATATTAAACCTTAGATATTCTTAATTAAACAAAAATTCTGGCATTATTATTTCTAGAATATTCTGACCTGGGTTGCAGTAAAAGTTATTTATTTAAATGGCGACTAGTGTCGAGCGAAGCCCAAAGAAGCCCAAAGACTGTGACAATCACATTACAGCTATCCATATCTTATGATTTTATTAACTGCTAAAATGTAGTTGTCACATTTATTTTTTACATGGTTGTTTGAAACTGGGCTTCGGCCGAAACTAGTCGCCGCTTAAATAAATATCTTTTACCGCAACTGAGGCTACAGTTTTCTTGTGATATTTAGTAACGGGTTGCTGTTCTATTTTTTCAGGACGTTGGATTTGTCAAAAAATTATAGGCCTAGACATTCATCTCCTTATGATAAGCAGAAATTATTGAAACGTAAATATAAGCATTTAGAAACCTCGATTTGATTGATTGTAGCCTTCAGACAATTAACTGGGTTTACCTAATCGAAATGTTTTCTCAAACTTGGAAAGAGCGTCTTGCCACAAATTGGTCAGTTGCACAAACTCGCCTGTTTCTGAAGCACAAAAGGTCATTAGGAAATAAAGGTGGCGTTTAATTAGGTAGTTTAAAAACTTGAGTATTTCCTTATCTAATTCTTAAGCAAAAGTTGTACATCATCGATTATTTCTACTGTACAATAACAATTGCATCCCATATAAAAAGAATTCAGCAATGTTGAATATTTTGTTTTTAAGTTATCCTGTGGATAATTTGTTGGATTAATGCTCTCAAAATATAGTGGTTAGATTAAAAAGTGTGACTCGGCTTCCAGATGCTTTCGTCGAAAGTAGTTTGCACAAGAATTACTGCGCTAATACAGAAGAATGTCAATGTTTTGTCGTTACGGATTCTAGAGCTTTTGAATCGCAAGTTACGTACAAAAATCAGATAATTAAGTATCAGTATGCAAAATAAAATTCAGATGTATACAAAGATCTTATGATGATTGTTAAGAACTAAACGCAAATAAAAGAAAGGCTTTGATGAAGAGTGTCATTCCATGTCAACTCACCTAGCACTCCCTGTTCGACCATTGCAATTTTGTTGATATTTTATATGAACATTCGCTGAAATTTCTCTTGCCAACCTATTAAGTATTAAGTTTCATGACCTTCATGCATTTACAGTTGGAGATAGAACCCAAAATTTACACTTTTCTCGTGCTGTGATTTACGCGTTCAACTTTGATTCAAAACATCTAGCATTGTTGGCCTGTGTTGGTTGACCATTTACACTTTTTTTGCGGTTAAAATAATGTTATATATAATAAGCCCAGTTTGGAAAGTTTTATAGAACACAGGTTTTTGCAAAATAAGGTTGAAAATACCGCATTTTTATCCTTTCTAATATCTTCAACTTTTACACTTAATTCATTTAGTATTGGAAAGTGGCACATAAACGAAGCTTCATATATCAGAACCTCATAGTTAGTTAGTTCTTAAGTTACAACACGCCAAACGTTAAAGTTTTTTGGTTCGCAAATTTTTAGAGCTATTTCGTTTAACTTTTCTGATTGTATATAGCAGGTAAAATTCTTATCAATATTATTCCTATAAGGACGCATACATTTGTACACGATGGACAAATTTCAGTTTTGTCATCGAAATATTTACCGAGTTATAACAGCTCAAAATCGCCAGGAATTCACGCTCGCCGTTCGCAAAATTGCGCATGGCGTCAAACAAATGATTATAACTCGTCCAGTATTGCTTCAACGAATCTTAAAATCTGTCGTTATTGATTGATTGGCGACATGTTCGAATGTTCACATGAATTTTTCCGTCATGGTAGAGCAGGAAAATGTTCCGAAATTAGGCAATTTGACATGGAATGACCCAGGGGCAGGGCTGGCGCAAGACACGTGCGAAATACGCGCCTGCATGGGGCGGCACTTTTCGAGGGGCGGCAAATCTGCCGCCATATTTCTTTTCTTTTTTCTTTCCTGTTTGGAACATCTCAACATACATGCTCAAGAGGGGATTCGAAACCAAACCTTGGAGGGAGAATCTTCGGGAACTGTGGCGATTTATTGCTCGCTACTGTGTTTACACCGGAGGAACAGAGAGGGGGAAGCAGTCTGGCATACATTGTACACGCCAGTATTCTTATGAGTGCACAGCTGCCATCCTGTTACGAGCCGAGCATTTACTCACAACTATAATTTGGAAATTCGAATGCAGTATTCGATACTGTGGTTACATGTTAAGACTGAAGCAATTTTGCTAAGCCCTTCAATGGCAGTTTCCAAGGGATTCATTCTTCCCGCATTAAAGAAAAAAAATTGGTTGAACATTACCACAGTCAAACATGTCCAACACCTACAATGGCTAGAAGTATTCTGAATGGGTAAATACGCTGCAAGTGATTACAATGTATAAAGACATCGGTAGTAAGCCTGGAATAAGTTGGGTTTCAACGTATTTTTGAAAATTTTTGCTATCCATTTCTCTGTGGTAGTCGGATGTTTTGGTTTGTGATCCATGAGACACCTATCTCCATCTGCATGAACAACAATTAAACTCTGACCGGCACTTTTGTTTGACGATACTACTCGCACACAGTCACTTTGCCAACATTTATTTACTGTATTATAATGCGTGTTAATCCTTGTTTCATCTAGATAAACTACTGGTCGCTTTGATTCTGATGAAAACCTGAGAAAGTATGGTCTTTTAGCAACAATGCCCTCTCGTCCGCACAACACCAAACGTTAATTTTGACACATTTTAAAGCGAAAATCCATAGACAGAACGTTGCTTCTAAGGGTTTCCTTGCTAGCTTTGAAGCTCATTTCTGTTTGACAAAAGTTGTGCAGCTTTCGCAAAGTTCGTATTTCTTTCTATTGTTCGTAATGCCATAGAAATTGCAGCCTGACAATACATTTATCCATATCATCGGTCACATACTTATTTTGAGCTTCTTGCTTCTTCTTCTTGGGCTCTAGTTTAACCGTAGTCTCGCTGTACCTAGTCAGGTGACCTACAGTAGTTCCTGGCACTGCTGTGTCACCACTTCGCCTTTCCAGGCAATAGGCATTGTTGCGTTCTCTACAACGAAAACTACAGAATCCGTTTCAGTAGTTGGCCGAGTGAGTCAATATTGGTCAGAAGCACTTTCATTGCGTTTCGTAAGATCAGAAGAATTTGTGCGTCCGAATTTCTTGTGATGTAATAGGTAAGTGCTTTTCAGGTAACGTACAATTAGCATTGTGCATGCACGGTACTCTTAAGGTAGAATTTTTCTCTTTCAAGATTGCTGAATAGTAAAATTTATTTTTCTTATGATCTGTTACTTCAAAAACTCTGTGGCCGAAACCTAGGTAGAAAAGAAAATAAAATTGCGATTGATTGCTGAAATTTCCTACAGATTCGTTTAAATAAAATTCCACAAACTTTTTGTAAAATAATAAAAAAATACGTGGGGGCGGCAATTTAGCAGCTCACATGGGGCAGCACTTGGGCTTGCGCCGGCCCTGCCCAGGGGCTACATGTTTGTAGTGTAAGGAGTTTCAGTATACATTGTCTGTTGGGCAATTATTTTAAGATTCAAAGTTAACGAATAAGTGTCCAGATATTCTGTTTATCCTTAACATCAGCAAGCACACTGCGAGACTGCCGTGGCCGCCCTGGTTTCAGAAATACTCCAGCCAGAGTGAGGATGGCCAGGTGGAGAGCTCAGGCACACACAACAGGCCGCGGAGACGGCCGCCAGCGTAGGTAGGCGGATAAGGCGGCCGCCAGGGTAGGCTTGACTCGGCCAGAAGGACATGCAGGTGCAGCACTCAATGGTTACGTGTCAACACGTGTAATAGTTGAACTGCTAGTTATTCTGAGGCTGGATGAATTTTCACCACTGAGTTGATTACTACAATTAGATTGTAATAAATAAAAGTGAAGTTACTTTCCTCTAATAAATTGTATTAATTCCTTCCCGTTATTGAAGTCATACATTTACAAAGAAGATAAATAACATTTTTTTAAAATTGGAAAATATTAAGTTATTCTGTTCCAAAAACGTATTGAATCACAGTTTTTCGCCACATAAACAGAACTAATCATAATAGCCCCCTGATGTTTAATCCCCACTAGCCTCTTCGAGACTAACCCTGGAAGATACATGAACTCTTATTCAACTCTGTTATAGTTAACTGCATCTCAACTGTAACATACAATTTTACTTTTTATTTATTTATTTATTTTCTTTTCGCTCATATTTCATGACTAGATAGCAGATATAGGTTGAATTCCATATCAGTGCACCATATATCACTTGATTCCAGGACATAAAATACTAAATTTCACTGCCAAACGTATTTCATTCAGTCAGTAATAATTTAATATCCTAAATGTCATATAAACCTTTACACTTTCCAGTTGTAGGATTAATCAATACTACTGCTTTTTGGTGGAGTTTCTTGAATATTAAGAATGGTCCCTCATCTAATGGGTAGAATTTTATTGTTTTGCCCACTTTGCACTTTCTTGTGGTTTCTTAATAGAATCAAATCTCCAACATTGTAGTTTCTTAATAGAATCAAATCTCCAACATTGTAGTTTACTGAGGTACCCTTCTCCCATTCCATTTGTTCTGCCTTTTCATTGCCTCTCTTTGTATACTATTTTTAATACTTGTTTGAAGTTTCTGGAGACTAGAAATTACTCGGTAGGAATCAGGATGGGTTTCAAAAAAGGCAGTTGTATGAAACCCAGCTCTTGCTATTCGTCCGTGAGACTCAGAGAGCCATAGACACAGGTTCCCAGGTAGATGCCATGTTTCTTGACTTTTGCAAGGTGTTTGATAAAGTTCTACACAGAGCATGTGGACTATCAGACCAATTGTGAGATTGGATTGAAGAATTCCTAGATAACAAAATGCAGCATGTCACACTCAATGAATAGAAGTCTTCCGAAGTAAGAGTGATGTCAGGTGTCCCACAGGTAGTCTCGTGGGACTGTTGCTATTCACAATATATATAAATGATTTTGTGGATAACATCAGAAGTTCACTGAGGCTTTTTACGGATAATGCTGTAGTATATCAAGAGGTTGTAACAATGGAAAATTGTATTGAAATGCAGGAGGATCTGCAACAAATTGACGCATGGTGCAGCAAATGGCAACTGAATTTCAATGTAGACAAGTGTAATGTGCTACGAATACATAAAAAAGAAAGATCATTTAGCTACACTATGGCAGGTCAGCAATTGGAAGCAGTTAATTACATAAATTGCCTGGGAGTAGGCATTAGGAGTGATTTTAAATGCAAGGACCATATAAAATTAATCGTCGGTATAGCAGATGCCAGACTGAGATTCATTGGAAGAATCCTAAGGAAATACAGTCCGAAAACTAAGGACGTAGGTTACAGTACACTTGTTTGTCCACTGCTTGAATACTGCTCACCAGTATGGGATTCGTACCGCATGGGTTAATAGAAGAGGTAGAGGATATCTAACAGAGCAGTGCACTTCATTACAGAATCATTTAGTAATAATAAAAGCATTGTGGAGATGTTCGATAAACTCCACTGGCAGACTCTGCAAGAGAGACGATCTGTAGCTTGGTACAGGCTTTTGTCAAAGTTTCGAGAACATTCCCTTACTGAAGAGTCAAGCAGTATATTGCTCCCTCCTATGCATATATTGTGAAGAGATCATGAGGCAAAAATCAGAGAGAGTAGAGCCCACATAGAGGCATACTGACAATCTTTCTTTCTGCGAATAATACGAGATTGGAATATGAGGGAGAACCTTTTGTGGTACTCAAGGTACCCTCCACCACACACCGTCAGGTGGCTTGCGGAGTATGCATGTAGATTTAGATGTAGTAGTATCAATTGGTTATTCTTAGTTTCTTTTGGTCATTTAATCCATCACAAGAAATGTTCCCCCATTAATTTAGTTCCTGGTAGAATGAAACTCTTCACTCTGCCGCGGAGTGTACGCTGATATGAAACTTCCTGGCAGATTAAAATTGTGTTATGGAACCGGGACTGTGGCTAAGCCATGTCTCCATCATACTTTTCTTCCAGGAGTGCTAGTCTTGCATGTTTCGAGGAGAGCTTCTATGAAATTAGGAAAGTAGGAGGAAAGGTACTGGCGGAAGTAAAGTTGTGAGGCAGCATCGTGAGTCATGTGGGGATACCTCAGTCTGTAGAGCGCTTGCCCGAGAAAGGCAAAGGTCCCAGGTTCGGGTGCCGGTTCCGGCACACAATTTTAATCAGCCAGGAAGTTTCATATCAGCACACACTCCGCTGCAGAGTGAAAAGTTTCATTTTGGAAACATCCCTTAGGCTGCGGCTAAGCCATGTCTCCACCCTATCCTTTTTTCCAGGAGTGCTAGTCTTGCATGTTTCGCAGGAGAGCTTCTGTGAAGTTTGGAAAGTAGGAGGCGAGGTACTGGCGGAAGTAAAGTTGTGAGGCAGCATCCTGAGTCGTGTCAGGATAGCTCAGTCTGTAGAGCGCTTGCCCGTGAAAGGCAAAGGTCCCAAGTTAGGGTCTCGGTTCCAGCACACAATTTTAATCTGCCAGGAAGTTGTAGTTCCTAGTACTTCGAGAGGCGAGACTTCTTTGATTGTGTGTGGTACTTTATCAAGCACTTGTTCGAATTCCCCTACAAATTCGACCCATATTGAATGTCTTCCATTACAGTAAGTTCTACATAATCGTCCTAACTCACGCATAATTCTTTCTGCTGGATTACTTTGTGTGTGGTACTTTGATATCAAAGTATGATTAATTTCTTTTCCCCAGCCAGAAACACTAGAAATTTTTCAGAAGTAAATTGTATTATCGGAAAGTAGATTTTTGGTCTTTCTACATTCTGAAAGTTATTATTAAATTTACTAATTATGGTGTTTGTAGTGGCTCTTTTTAATGTATAACGTTTTACCAATTTAGACCAGTATTCCACTATTACAAAATGTATCCCGTACCTCCCCTCCCTCTAGGCTGTGGATCATACAAGTCCATTGCCCTCAAATCCCACAATTCATTCAGGATAATGGGATGCAATTTTGTATATTTTGTAGCTGTTTTCACCTTAACTTTCTGGCAAACCTTACAAGATCATAAATATTTCTCTACTAATCTTAACATATCTTTAAAATAGTAGAAGTTTTTCATGAGCATAACACACTTTCTCAGCCCGATATGTGGAAACCTTGTATGAATGTAGCAACTCAGTAGCTTGACCTAATCTTGCGGTATGCACAAATAGTCAGTTTTCAGAAATATTACTTTAATGAAATAAGATTTGTTTATTTAATTTCCATTTAGCATTTTCATTTGAGTCATTTACTCTTAGTTTCTCAATTTGTCATTGCAGATGCACATCTTGTGCCTGTTCATTTTACATCATTCGGATTTACATTGGCATGGTATGCAATTGCGTCTTGGATGAAGACGTAATTTCTCTGCATACAGCTGTCTTTGGTTTAGCTCTATGGACCTTAGACACTCACTCTCCATCTTCACATACATGGCACAAAAAATTGTGACAAAAGTACCCACCACCACAATTGCAAGATGAAAGTCGTGTTCATGGACCAACAGGTGAAATGCATAGAAATCCTTACATGTACCTTCTTTGTTTCGGTACGGTTGCCCAGTCGCAGGATTTATTGCAGGAATACCGAATGATATCCTTCTTGCCCTTTCCAAAGCATAATGGGATACTGTAGAGCAGCCCCAAAGGGGGATGATGAAATTACAGAGCTGTGGACATTCTCCAGGCACACAAAATGTAAACTTGCTTGTAATAATAACTGCTGAATACCCTACTGGTATATTTTATTACTTTTTAATAAAAAACACAAGGAAAGACACACATAGCAACCATATAACACAAGAATAGCACATAGATATGTTTGAAAAGAAAAGAACATATACATACAAAAGAAATTCTGTTGAAAGTTTTCAATTGCCACTCTCAACACTCCTCCTCAATTCAAACAACTCTCAACCCACATCCACAATATTTAAACAGTCTCTCAGTTTTTTCTAACTGTTCACTGGCTAATGGTTTAGTTAACATGTCAGCCAGTTGTGCCTTTGTATTTATATAACAAACATCAATAATTCCTTTGCTCGCATAGTCTCTGAAAAAATTATATTTTATGTCAATATGTTTCATTCGTCGATGTTCCCATCTTCTGAGCAAATGAATACAAGATTTGTTGTCTTCAAGAATCCTTACTGAATAGTTGACTTTGAGACCCATGTCTGTTAACAGTTGAATTAGCCGCAGAAGTTCAGCTGCTGCTGTGGCCAAGGCTACATATTCAGCTTCAGATGAAGATAAGGAGACACATTTTTGACGATTAGTCATCCAATAGACAGTATTTCCATGCACTTGCAGTAGGAATCCTGATGTAGACTTCCTATCTTCTCCATTGCCAAAATCTACATCTGCATAGCAAAGAAGCAACTTTGCTCCTCTTCTTCCATAGCACAAACCAAAATTCAGTGTTCCTTTTATGTCTCTTAGTACTCTTTTAAGTCCCTTCCAATGACTCTCCATCGGTTTGCTTTGATAACTGCTGAAATAATTGATTGCTACACTTAGGTCAGGTCTTCTTGTAATCATAGCATACATCAAACAACCTATCAGTTGACAAAAAAATGTGCAAATGTTTGTAGAGCTTATGGGACTTAACTGTGGGGTCATCAATTCCTAAACTTACAAACTACTTAAAAACTAGCTAATACTAAGAACGACACAAATATCAATGCCTGAGGGGGATTCGAACCCCCGACCATAGTGGCTGTGCAGAACGTGACTGGCGCGCTGCACCCCGCTCGGCCACCATAGCCTGCTATCATTTGACGAAATGGTTTTGTTTCACTTATGCAGTCTTTATTATTGTTTATTTCTGATATACTTTCCATTGTGGGTTTGGTCTCCATGGGCGTCCTAACTGAATTATAATTGTTCATCTCAAAACGCTCCAGTAGTTTTTGCAGATATATACATTCACTCATTATTATTCTGTCATCTACTCTTTTGAAATCTATGGCAAGAAATGATTCAAGTTCTGCCACATCTCGCATTAAAAATTTATTTTCCAAAGCCCTCTTAATCTTCACAATTTCATAAGAATTACTTGCAGCAATTATTATGTCATCTACATATAAGAAAAGATACACTCTACTATCTTTCAAGTTATCCATATACATACATTTGTCAACATTTGACTGTTGAAATCCAATATTTTTGACAAAGTTATCAAATGTAGCATTCCATGTACGTGGAGCTTGTTTCAATCCCTACAAGGCCTTTTTTAATTTGAAGGTCTTATTTCTTTCACCTGTGACACCTTGAGGGATCTTCATGTAGACATCTTCATGTAGTTCCCCATGCAGAAAGGCATTTTTAACATCCATTTGGCACGTACATAGATCTTTTTCAATGATTAGTGCCACTAATGTTGTTAATGTAGCCAAACGTGCAACAGGGGCATATGTTTCATCATAATCATAACCCTTTCTCTGAGCACACCCTTTGATCACAAGCCTTGCCTTGTATATTTCAATATCTCCATGTTGATTTCTCTTAATTTTGGAAACCCATTTCCTGTCAAGAGGTTTCTTCTCTGGAGAGTACTCTGTCAACTCCCACGTTTCATTAAGTTCTAATGAGTTTATTTCTTCATTTATTGCTTGTCTCCACTCATGTTCATCATGTCTGCCTTGTATATCTTCATAGCATTCAGGAACATCATCAAAAAATGATTCAGCATGCAAGGCCAGAACTGCATAATCATCAAATCTTGTAGGGTGTCTTGACCAATTCTCTTGCATTTTTACTGTCCTTTTCTTCTTTCAAGTCTTCATCTGTCTTGTATTCTTCTGTAATGTTTTCATCAAGGCCTATATCATTTTCTACATTATCTCCTCCTCCTGAAAGCCAATGTTCACTAGTTGTGCCATAGAAAGTAAATCTTTTTTCGTCAAAAATAGCATCCTTTCCAGAAATTACTTTCTTCAGCTCTGGACATCAAAATCTGTAGCCATTTGAACAATAGCCAATAAAAATGCATCTAAGTGAACGAGAATCAAACTTTCTTCCTAGAAGTTCCTTTGGAATTTTTAAAAATGCAATACAACCAAAAACCTTCATCTTCTCTAAATTAGGGTTTCTTCCATACCAGAGAGCTGCTGGTACTTTTCCATCCAAGGATGTACTTGTACTTCTGTTTTGAAATAGACAGCAGTCAATACTGCTTCTGTTCAAAAACTCTTGTCAAGTTTTGATATGAGAAGCATACAACACGCTTTATCCAAAATAGTCCTATCAAGATGTTCAGTACCTCCATTCTGCTGTGGTGTATATCTCATTGTAAATTCACATTGAATATCCAAATCTTCAGAAGAAGACTTCAGCTCATGGGATATATAGTCTCGCCTATTATCACAGCGAATACGACTTATTTTCGAGTTAAAATGAGCTGTAAACATAACTTCAAACAGCTTGAAAAATTTTGGCACTTCTGACTTCGTTTCCAGAAAATATACACAAACAAACTGAGTAAAGTCATCAATAAATTTCAAAACATAACTTTTGTTATCGTCTGAAACTGGTGTAATGGGTCCAATTAGATCACTGTGAATGAGTTATAATGGCCTGGTAGTTTTTACTCTTCGTTTCTTATGTGTCAGATTTGAAATTCATTCCATCCACTTGCATCCGCAACTTACGAATATTATCGTAACTCAGATGAGCCAACTTTTTGTTCCATAGTTCAATGGTCTCACATGGTGAAGTTACATGACAGTGAACTTCCTTATGTACGAAATTCATTGTGTGCAAGTTTGACTCAATTCTCTCTGCAATGGCAAGAGTTATGTCCTCCTTCTGAATAATACCTTTACCATTCTCGAAAATCACCCACAAACCTTTTGATTCTAGTTTACCTATTGACAGCAGATTATAGGTAAGATCTGGAACTGACAAAACATCTGTATCAAAATCGTAATTTTCTTGCCATTTACTCAACTTGTAACTTCATTTCGCATGTAGAAATGTTCCGCACTTCACAACATTGATTTTTAATTGGCTCTGGCAACCTCTTTACATTTATCAACTGTACACTACTATTTATTAAATGCTCTGTCGCTCCAGAATCTAAATACCACTTAATTTCCGTTGACGTCGCCAAAGTTTCATAAGCAGTGGCAGGAAAACAGTAATTATTTTCTCTCTCGCTCTGAGTATCAGACGCTGTCCCTGCAGAATTATGTTTCGGTTTCTGTGCTTAGTTTTTCTTAGGTTTTCGGCAATCTGTCATCTTATGTCATTTCAAATTACAGTTATAACACCAAAAACTAAAACGCTTAGTAGTGCTAATACTGTTATCTGATTTAATAATATTATCAGACTTACCGGACTTCTGTCTAGACAGCGACAAAAAAACAGTCGATGACTGTATGTGGTCTTTCTTGACAGCATCCTTCTTCTTCGTCTCTTCATCCAGAAGTCTGTTCTTCACAAAATCTAGAGTTAACGTACCTGGTGACAGTCTTTCTAGCACTGTGACTGGATTGCCATAATCCGGCGGCAATAGATGACAGACGACGTCGGTTTCTTCTAATCTTGCTCCAGATGATCGCAGCTTGCGAATTAATTTGTCGAGCTGTAGAAAATGATCTGCAAGGAGGTTACTTGTCGAGGCAAATTTCATCATTAGTAAACTTTTCCGAATTAACAACTGACTCGCCATTCCTCTTCATTCGAAAACATTACACAGCGACAACCACAGATCAAACGACGTAGTTTTATCTTTAGCGTATTCTAAATAATTGTCCGAAATTCCCTGTATGATTTGAGTCTTAAACTTGTTATGACATTTCTTCAAAGACGCTAACTGAAATTAGAGAGCTGTGGACATTCTTCAGGCACACAAAATGTAAACTTGCTTGTAATAATAACTGCTGAATATCCTCCTGGTATATTTTATTACTTTTTAATAAAAAAACACATGGAAAGACACACATAGCAACTATACGACAAAAGAATAAAAGCAATAGCACACAGATACCTCTGAAAAGAAAGGACATATAAATACAAAAGAAATTCTATTGAGAGTTTTGAATTGCCACTCACAACAGAGGTCATTTGAAAACATGCATTATATTTCTTATCGATTTGTGAACTGCTGTGAATCTTTGGTGTCTACAGAAAATAATTGCTTTAAAGGATCCACCGAGCCACAACAGTGGTCGAGCTGATGATGATTATTTATTTGTTCCGTAGATCCATATTGAGGGGATCCTCGTGGATGTGGAACATGTCAAGAAACAAAATTTACAAGTTGAATAACAAGTAATACTAATAATATAAATACATACACTTATAATATAAATACAGATACATAATTTTTTAAAGTTTTTTTTTTTTTTTTTTTTTTTTTTTTTTTTTTTTTTTTTTTTTTTTTTTTGCTGATAATATAATAATACTAATATAGTATGAGTGCATGCATCATTTGGTACAATTTAGAAATTCACTAATGGAGTAGAAGGAGTTGGCCACTAGAAAGTCTTTTAGGTTCCTCTTAAACTGATCTTTATTTGTAGCTAAATTTTTTATACTTGATGGTAAATTATTGAAAATGTGTGTTCCTGAGTAGTGGACCCCTTTTTGAACTAAAGTAAGTGCTTTTAAATCCTTGTGTAGATCATTTTTATTTCTAGTATTGTATGTATGAACTGAGCTGTTTGTTGGGAAAAGGGATATATTATTTATGACAAATTTCATTAAGGAATAAATATACTGAGAGGCAGTAGTTAATATACCCAGTTCTTTGAAGAGGCTTCTACAAGACGTCCGTGAATTTACTCCACAAATAATACGTATTACACGTTTTTGGACTCTGAAGGCTTTTGACTGACTTGATGAGTTACCCCAAAATATTATACCATATGACATTAAGGAATGAAAGTAAGCAAAGTATGCAAGCTTTGTTATTTTTATGTCTCCTATGTCTGATAACACTCGTATTGAAAATACAGATTTGTTGAGTCGTTTCTGCAGTTCTGTGGTGTGCTCCTCCCAACTAAGTTTATTATCAAGCTGTAATCCCAGGAATTTAATTCTGTCAACCTCTTCTATCTGCTCTTCTTCATATTTAATGCATATGCTGTCAGGAAATCTCTTACATGTTCTGAAAGTCTTTTCAAAGTTTAATGACAATGAGTTGGCTTTAAACCATTTATTAATGTTCATGAAAATATCATTAGCAGACTTTTCTATCAATATACTTGACTTACTCTTTATTGCAATACTTGTATCATCTGCAAACAAAACGAACTCTGCTTCTGGTAGTGTAACTGATGAGAGATCATTAATGTACACAAGAAAAAGCAATGGCCCTAAGATGGATCCTTGTAGGACACCACATGTAATTTCTTCCCAACCCGATGATGACTGTTGGCCTAATTCACTAGTCACTTGCACTGACACCCTTTGTTTCCTGTTAGTGAGGTACGACTTGAACCATTTTGCAGCATTTCCCGTGACCCCATAGAATTCTAATTTACTTAAAAGGATGTTATGGTTCACACAATCAAATGCCTTTGACAAATCACAGAAAATACCTGCTGCTTGCAATTTATTATCTAATGAATTAAGTACATTCTCACTGAAAGTGTAAATAGCCTTCTCAATATCGGAACCTTTCAGAAATCCAAACTGTGTTCTAGACAATATGCCATTTGTGGTTAAGTGGTTGAGAAGCTGCTTGTACATTACCTTTTCTATAATTTTTGAGAATGCTGGCAAAAGTGAAATGGGTCTGTAGTTTGATGGTATCTCTTTATCCCCCTTCTTGAAGAGAGGTTTAATATCTGCCTATTTTAGCCAATCAGGAAATGTTCCCGTTATAACAGACTGGTTACACAAATAACTTAAGATTGTGCTAAGTTCACAAGAACACGCTTTAATTAACTTTGTTGATATTTCATCATATCCACTGGAATTCTTTGTTTTTAAAGATTTTATTATGGAAGATATTTCTTGTGGTGAAGTGACTGACATATTCATGTGTGTGAAGTTATTTGTAAATGCTAGTTTCAAATATTCAAGCGCATTATTTACTGACCCAGACAATCCCATACTATCAGTAACGGATATAAAGTACTTGTTAAATAGATTTGCCACACTATGCCCATCAGTTACTAATGTCTCAGCTACTCTTAACCGCACCTGCTCTTGTTCCTTTCTGGTTCTACCAGTCTCTTCTTTCACTATATCCCATATTGTTTTTATTTGGTTTCCTGATGTTGCTATCTTCTTTTCATAGTGCATTTGTTTAGATACCTGAATAACTTTTTTTAATATTTTACAGTATTCCTTATATTTAGTTAAATCATCATCATTGCAACTACTCTTGGCTGATAGATACATACTCCTTTTTGTCTTACATGAAATCTTTATTCCTTGTGTAATCCAAGGTTTTATTATAGATTTCTGTTTAATTCGCGTTACTTTTAGAGGAAAACAGTTTTCAAACATGATACTAATATTATTAATGAATACATTATATTTTTCATTCATGCCATTAGCACTATATACATCTTTCCAGTTCATGTCTTTGAGGAGTTTTCTAAAATTTTCAATTTTTGGTGGGTTGACTACTCTCCTGTATGTACATTTTGCAGTCTTCATAATCTGTTTAGAATCTATACCTAAAACAAGGAGCTGCATATCATGATCTGACAGGCCATTTATTATTGGTTTTATGATATGATTTTGTTCCTTTGATTTGTCTATAAAAATATTATCAATTGCTGTCCTAGAGGTTTTAGTTACCCTAGTTGGAAAGTTTACGGTGTGTGTTAGATTGAAAGACAAAGTTACTGACTGCAATAAATTTTTACTGGAGGACTGCATAAGAAAATCTGTATTAAAGTCACCAGCAACCAGGATTTCTTTATTTCTTCCTGTTAAATAACCCAATAGAGCTTCTAGATGATTTAGGAATAGATTATAATTTCCTGCAGGTGCTCGGTAAATAGTTACTATTATATAGCATCTGTTATAGAATTCTACTTCTGTTGCACAAGCTTCTAAATGCTGCTCTAGACAGAATTTATTTATATCAATATTCTTGAATTTATAGCAGTTTTTAATGAATGTGGCAACTCCTCCTCCCTCCATATCTACTCTACAGAAGTGTGAAGCTAAATTAAATCCTGGAATGTTTAACATATCTATACCAGTGGCCACATGATGTTCAGAGAGGCAAATTATGTCAATTGGGCTAGAGGAATCTATTTCATCAATACAAATGAGTAGTTCATCAAGTTTATTTCTGAGTTCTGGAATATTTTGATGTAATAAAGATAACTGATATTGCATACTAATGGCTTGAGTAAGATTTACTGGAAGTTTCTGACTACTTTCTGTTAAACATTGTTTGCTAAAATCTATCTCCTGTTTATCTGCTTTTCCAAACTGAGGGTGTCTTACAAGCTCTCTCAAAACTGGTTTTCTTTCCCCCCTCCCTATCCTAAAAAAGGCATCCCTCTGACACCTGTAACCACTGGTATTTTACCATTTGTGACAGTGCCCCCCATAAGTTACTTGCAATCAACCCAGACAATTTTCCCTTCCCTTTCCTGTTGAGGTGAAGGCCATGCCTAGTATAGTCCCACCTACAGATATCATCCAAAGGAATCAAACCAATATGGGACCCCATATCTGACATGAGTAGCCGTTCCAACTCCAAGTTTACTCTCCTGACAGAAGAGTTCAAATGAGGCCGATCATGGCGACTCAAGACAGATACAAATCCCACACTAGTATGCTTCGTTGCCGATGATATCTTTACCAGGTCACACTCTATAGAATATTCACAGTTTCTGTCCATGCTGTTTCCCGGACCACCCACTATAACCACGGTATCCTCCATTGTGAAATCCTTACATAAAGAACCTATATCCTCTGTTACCTGACCCAGGCCCGCATTTGGTTTGAAAACGTTTGTGACCTGGTACCCTGGTCCTAGCTCTTCCTGCAGTAGTTGGCCAACACCTCTACCATGTGAACTACCTAACAACAAGACTTTCTTTCTTTTCTCAGTTTTCCCTACCTTTTTCTAGTCCTTTGCACTGATGCACGACGGCGTTCCCTATTGGCGGTTCGAATCCTTCCTCAGGCATGGATGTATGTGTTGTCTTTAGTATAAGCAAGCTTATAAGTAGTTTGTAACTTTAGAGACTGATGACCCCACAGTTAAGTCCCTCAAGCTTAACAAACATTTGAACATTTTGGATCTACTGGCTCTTCTAATGTAGGTATGGATACATTGCTCTTTCCATTTAAGTGCCCCACAAAATCTGAATGCCTTGTTAATATGGTCAATTTTGATGAGTCTGTGGGTGCTGTAATCCAAAGTTGGTCGATACTTGAAAGCGCAATCTTTTACGAAACCCCAGGTATTATGGAACATATGTGCCAACGTTGAACTTGTTGTTGTGCAACAGCATGTTGGCGTGCATGTTCTGCTTCAGCTGTTTCAGAAACACGCTTGCACAGCGGTTTCAGCCGCTCAAACAACTGCCCGCTGCTCTGCACGCTCGTTTCTCCATTCTTCAGCATCTGCAGGCGATTCTTGCTGTCTAGCTATCTTCATAGCTCGAGCACATTTAGAGCTCTGAGATACATTTGACTTGCATTTGCCAGGAGAAAAGAACTGTTGAGATCCTACGAAAGCTAAGCGAACCAATGAAAGAAACAATGAAGCTAACTGATAAACAAACTATCGAGATCCCACAAAGACGAAGTGAATGAAAGAAAGAAACAATAATGCCAATTAAAGTAACAAAATAAACAACAAATATAATGGAGAATCGAACTGTTGAGATCCTACAAATGCAAAGCGAACCAACAAAAGAAACAACAAATCTAACAAACAAAGAAACTATCCTGATCATATAAATACGAACTAAACTAATGAAAGAAACAATAAATGTAACAGGCAAGCAAACCAACCAAGTCTTACAAACCAACGAAATCACCAAAGAAACTATGAATCACTGAAATCTAACCAGAAAGTCACATTAATGTACTAAAAGCAAACGTTCGAATACTATAAACAGTTTAAATCACTGAAGAAACTATTATTTATTGAAATCGAAAGAGAATACAATGTTAAAGAATTCTTGTAACATCATAATGTTCGAAGATCTATAGTTGAAGTTGACACTAGCGTCTAGGGACAGTGGTGCGTCAGATCCCAGTAACCCGTACAAACCGATAGATGCCTCTAAGGTCGCAAACTCTGTCCTGCATAGACGCTGTTAGGAATTGATAATATATTATCACAGTCTAACATATACAGTCACGACACTCACTGCTATAAAAGTTGTTGCCAACTGACAATTGCTGCGACACTAGCGCTCCTAGCGGTGGGTAAGCTGCCGAAGTAGTGATGTTTGTTTATAATCGCTTTTGTACGTAATTAACGAAATACTTACTCTAATTTTTGATTTACAAGCATTATTTAAATATCGAGAGACAAACATAATACGGAAATTAATATAAAAACAGCCTCATTTAAATGATTCAATGGAATAAAGGACAACTCTGTCATGAACAAATACTTACGAATATGTGTATATTTGCAGCTTATTCCGCCGAAAATAAGTTGCATATAAACATAATGGTATAATAAATTTCTATTATGGTCTGTTCTTACTATGACAGCCAGTTGTTGACGTGTATTAAATTCGGTACGGAGTCTAATGATTCTCACATTTTTATACGTCACTCGTCTTTCTTATACGTGCATATTCTTTTAAGTGTATTTAATTTAACTTTAAAAACCAATGTTTTGATGATTCTTGCCGTTTGTGGTTCAGATGTAGCAACAATTGTGGAATTGGGTTCTTCTTTGTTGGAAAACAGTTTGGTTGCTTTTATCGTTATATTGCCACGTCTGTGACGTTTTCCCTTCAGCTACAGCTGTGATGGTTAATTTGGTATGTTAAATACCGTATTTATTGCATTCTATATACGTTTCCTATGTTCCAACCTCACCGATTTTACTGGAATTGTAATAAAGAATACTTAACGTTCCTGTGTATAAATTGACGTCTCTCTGCTAAAGGGTATGTCTCCTGGTGTTTCCGAGGCATTTTTATTTTTAATAGAAAATGAAATTACTCATTTAAAAGCCTGCATGTTGCAGGATGATTGTAAATTAACTGTCCTGTAATATACCGTTTTTACCTAATCAGGGATCTTATGAAACCTAAGAAAGACAAACAGGGAGCTATTTTTAAATTGTTATCTATTTATAAGGCACTACATACGTTCCCTAATGTAAAACGTATGCTGAAGTCAATCTAAACGATACTATTCGCACTCATCAACTATCGTATTCAGAAAGGTAGCTTGCCGGCCGCTTGGAGCGCTGCTATCGCAGCGTATAACAAAAATCTGTGGGAGTGTCGTGACTGTAAATGTTAGACTGTGATATTATTTTGTAATGTCTTTGTAAAATCTATGGATCTTCGACCATAGATACTAACAGACCGGACAAACAGTAGAGTAACTATGCTCATGGCGTGGTTCAAACATATGACCACGTGACTGTTGGCAAACATTATCCAGATATAATAAACGACTCACCAGTTTTCAAGAACTGCCACCATTTTAAAGTAATAATACTTTCATTTGAAATTTAATGACACTTTCCATCACAAAACGCTCTGTATAATCCGAGGCAAAGCTGTATACATTACCACATGACTGTTGTCAAAACAATGTTTTGGCTGCAGAGATGTTTGTGTCATGAAACGATGTCATGAGTGCGTCTCATTGCAGCCGGGCTCCGCACCAAGGTCTGATGCTGATTGGCTACCGTTCATGACGTCATAGAGCCTTACGAGAATGGAACTGCTGCCATCTGTTGACAGTAAGCCGAAACTTTGGGAGCCAGCGTGACGTCATTATAACGTGTACATGCTGTATCGAAGAGGCCACGTATCGATTTTTGTGAATTTCGAGATACTGCGTAGCGCCTCCTTCAATTCGTTGTTCTAGCGTTTTGCGTTTCCTTCAGACGTTGTTAGTTAACTTGTTTTCAATCGCTTTTCTTAGTATGTCGACTTACTATGAGAGCACAATGAGAGAAAAGCTGAAACATTTCAGCCTTAATAATAACGGAAAATTGTGTGGCTACTGCGAAATACGAGAGTAAGTTGATATGCTTCTTACGCAGTTGAAGTGCATCGGCTACTCTTCTCCGTGAGAGATAGCACACAGCATCTAAAATAAGCAGGTGAAGTCAGAAGTAAGGTAATGTCTTTTTTTAGTTTTCGTTACTGTAGCCCGTATATCGCTAAATTTTATTTTAATCTTTCTGTGTGATCACGAAAACGCATTTTGGAGGGTCTACCAGTTGTACATAGCTAAACAAAAGTAATTGTAACGTATGTAGCCGATAAAATAATGTGTGTTCAGTTGTTTAATAAGTTCCTCTGCTTCATTGTCTGTGAGAAAATAATTTTTCACAGTGTCATGTCCGATTCTTTGGCCGTTTCGTTATAACCATTTTATTTGTACATTTGCAGGTTGTCCAAAATTCTTCTTCATCCAAAGTAAAGGGAACGCTGAGATCCGATTTTACGGATTTCCGTCTTCTATAGTAAGCACAAGTCACCGTAAATGTATTCTTGGACCTAAGTATTATAAAGACAAGGAGGCGGCAGTTCCAGATCACCTGGTTGGTACTCTCATTACTTCATTTCTTATCCATCTGTAAATAATAATAAGTGTTCGTTTGCAGCGTAAACTAAGAAAAGTAAGGCGTAATTGAAGACAGGGTATATGCTGTCCTGCAATTCACTGTTAATTTGGTATTATAAAAACCGGGGAAAAAGGGAGGTGACAAACCATCTCCCTCAACAAGTGACTTCAATTCAAACGTTTTTCCAATCTCTCCCCCCCTCCCCCACACTGTTCTTTGGAAGTTGTTTCTTAGAGTTGCTTTAATTATTTTAGTTGTTTTACTATCAAATTAAAATTTGTTTGATATAAATCAGTGCATTTCTGTTAATCGACTCTTACGCTATTTTGAAGTCCATAAAAGTAAATATAGGTCTATATTAAGTTGCTACTTTTATTCCTCTGTAAATTAATTGCCCTTTCTAAATTGTGCCTGATACTCTCCTCATTATCTGTGTCAAGTATTTCTTCTGCACCTTTTTCAAAACACCTTGGATAAAAGCTTGTAGGTCACTGGTAGGAGGGAGAGTCTCCTATAGTTGTTAGCATCTGTTTGCTTCTTTTTTATATAGTGGATGTATTAGTGCAGATGTCCATACTAATGGTGAACTGTGTTTTCCAAATTTGATTGAATATTTCTGATATAGTATCAGGTTTCACCAGAGTACTTCCATAGTTCAGTAAATATATGAACTTCTCCAGATGAGTTATTGTTTTTGAGTAATTGTATTATTTCTCTTGTTGTTGGTGGTGGTTTTGACTTTAATGATGAAATCAAATCATAAGAAATTGTTGTTGCTCATAATCTGTGTAGCATGAAAATTTGTTTTAAGATCTATTTATTTACCAACAAATTTTTAAAGTGTTAGTTACAAAAATTAAACACAGTGAGCATAAATTTACCTGAATTATTTGCATATTGCATGAGCAACTATTTGTACTAGCATAATTGAAACTTTTGTATTCTGTTGCAGATAATTTTAACATGAAGTAAAACATTGACTCAATGCTGATTTTTTTGTGGAATTTCTGGCCATAAGATCCCAGCTGGGATCGTGTTCGGCCTGTCTGGTGCAAGTTTTTAACGTGACGCCACTGGGGCGACTTGTGATTGAGTCAAAGAAGAATCACTAGATAAAGTGATAAAGTAACTGAATAACTTAAAATATTGTATTAATTATCATCAACAATCAACCTTTCATAACTTCTTGAGACGCAGACCAGATCAAATCTCTCCCCCCACCTCTGCCCCTACTAATTGCTCTTGCAGAATTACATATACCCAATGGAGGTGTGGGATCACTGCTGAAATATATGTTTCTATCTTTTTAAAATTTGACTCCACTGATAAGGGAGGTACATTGCATGTAGGGTTTGATACCTTCACATCATGATGCGAGATTTCAAGGTGTTCAGCCATTTTTGCAACTGTTTCAGTACTGCGATTATAAGTCAGATTTATTAAGTTCTTACAGGTCTCTCTTGCACGTTACGTCCTGCGAAATTAGTGCTTCATGTTTCAAAAATGTTGAGCCATGCATTTGCTATAGATTGCTGCTAGTATTCTGTAACCCCTGTGCTGCAGTGTTTGTGTACTATAACTGTTTCTTGAACCAAACCTACATGTTTCATCTAAACAAATTGAGGATTAATCCTATAAGTGAAATTTAATTTGTCAAATCACCATTCAGAGAAGAAACAGAAGATGGCACAAAAGTATTTGCACAGAAACTTAAACTTTAGGAAATCTGGACATGGACAATCAGGTTTTGCAAAATCTACTTTGTAAAAACATTCTTCAATTTCCAGACTGGTTATATGAAACAGTCCTGTAGCCACCAAAGTTACTGATACTGCACTTAAGTCAATTTTTTCATATCACATCATCGCATGCTTAACAAACTTTGGTGTCTTCCTATACAGGAATAAACAGATGTCTTTGCTGTACAATTTAACTGCGGAATTTAACTTGCAATACTTTTCAATGAGGCTAGGAAGGTAACTGTTAACTAAAACTGCAATGAGGTCTGTTAATTCTGTTTGTATTATGCTCTAGGTGTGAATGTTTCACCAATTTGTTCATTACTAAAACAGCAAACATACTTTTGTACTCGAAAGCCTTCATCCACCTTTTATGCACTGGAACCCATTGTTTATCAAAGTACTGCAAAGCAGAATCATTTGGTTTATCGGAAACATGGATTCTCAACTTTAGTAAATTATCAATATACTCGTGCATGAAAGACGACTCTGCAATACCGTTCCACAGATTAAAAATTCTAGCTCACATCTTTTATTCTTTTGTGTGTGACCATAACCACCTTTCTCAAATCATTTCTCTGTTAAATGAACACAGATACACTTTGGGAAACAAGGACTGAATTGCATTTATTTTGGACGTAGAGAAATCATTAACCCAGTATACAGGATTCATGTTTGTGTTCCACTCCTTGAAACTATTTAATGCTTCTGAAATTGACCATGTGTCTTCTATTTGAATGTAAAAAGAACCTACCACTAAATAGCACACATTTGTCTTTACTGTTACAAAGAGTAGTGGATTATCACACTTGATGGTCTTTTACGTTGTATCAAGCAAGCGCACTGTCCCATACTTTCTCAATAGTTCCCTTTGTCATGCAGTCTGATAGCAAAAGAAGAGAAGATGTACTTCTCCATCAACCTATGTACAAGGTCTGAAAACAGGCACTTCCACCAATCATCATTTTTTTTCCTTCACTAATTTACCTTCATTTGCAGCATATCCTGATCAATTGCCGTTTCTACAAAATTCAGTGTATTTAGTCATGGTTGTTAGGGATTTGCTTTGCAGGGGAAAAAAAGAGGAAATCTTACCAGCATTAAGATACTAGTAAAATAAAATTGTTACTAAGTTAGTATTATGGTAGGACAGAAAAGTGTCAAAAAAAAATCCATCTGGCTTGTTGGACCCTGAGGCCTGCTTCCAAGGGCAAAAATAAACATAAAGTAACTACAGCCAAATCTGCTGACTTATCATGTTACTGAAGGATCTAACAGATAGTAACAGAATTATTAAACATGTAGGGCTTCTCCAAATGTTGTTCTAAATGATTTATAGAACTTGAGAATTTGTTGATTACTGTTATAATTGATGTAGCCTGTGAAGATTTGTCTTCTAGTTTCTTTTCTAGTATGACAGAATGTATTGTGTATTATTCCTTTCAGCCATCTGATTTTTTCATGTAAGCTTTTTTTTCTGATTTGATTACTTTCCAAGGAATGCACATGAAGAATCATATTATTTTTGCACATCATTGTTATGTATGGAACAGAAGTAACAATTTGTTTCGCCTTTGAAGGGTGTTGTGTTCTAGCAGAGTTTGGCATTGTACTCTCATGTGTATTTCAGAGCTGAAAATGAATAAAAATTTTCACTAATTATGGTATCATACTTAGGATTTAATAGTGTCTCATGTATGTATCTATGTTTTGAACGTAAACTGGACGCAAGTTGTAAATCATTTGGAATATTAACATGTAGTCATAAATTATACTGAATAAAATGCAATTAATTACCATTTACTGTATTTTTGTCTTTGTGCAAGATTTCAATAAAATTGACAGCATTTGCAGTACGTTCTTAAAACAATAACAAGTTAAGATCAGAAATTGTGTAAACAGGGATGTGCATTTTTATGTCTTCATGCCATGCATTACTTCTGTCTACATTTCTGCAGCATTAAAATTTTTGTGCCCTACAAATTCCTATAATCTATTTTAGGTCTTTGATTTCTTCCAAAATATTAGCCTTGTCACAATTAGGCACTGAAATTTTTCCAAAGTTCTAGAGAGGACTGTCTATGTTGATAATGCCAGCATGCAATGATGGGAAACTAAAATGGCAGAACAGCTTGTTTGTTTATTAGCTAATAACACTGTTTTACTTTCAAATATTGTACTTTAAAAATCATGCTGTACTACAACCAATTTTGCTGCTCTCACAAGTGACCAAACAACTATTTCAAAGATACTCGTAACTGCGCTAATCCAACAATATCTGAAAATCACTAAAATAAAGTTTTGCTACCATATCTAATCTGATATATAATTTCCAAACATTTTAAAATTTGAACAGAATTTCATAGTATTAGACAATGTTCTATACATGTTAAGTATCAAATAAAATGAGATGAATTATTAAAGTACAGTAGTTGGAAAAATTACAAACAGCATACTAGCTTTCAACTTCTATGAGCAGTGTCGCATGTTTTGTGTGCAAGGAAGACTACTTTTCGTAAGTACATTCTCATTAGTTATGGTGTAAGTTTGTGATAAGTATTGTAACTCTGTCACCCATCAGTAATGCCATATAAGAAACAATACCCACAGTGATTAATGCATTGCACTGTTTTAAATTACAATATCTTGGTTTTGAATGTAATTTCAATAAAAGGATTGAAAACTACCAAGGGCACACATTCCCAATGACAAGGGGACACTGTTTTAAAGTATGCATTGTAATAAAAGAACTAAGTTTGTAACAGGTTGGTACTTGAACTTCATTATGACTACTTAAAAGTAATTGCTTGCCTTGCAAACTTACAAATACTTTTCTCCCTGGTTTGGCTTTCCTTAGAAATTATCATATGGGCACTCTTCAGAACATCGTAGCTCTTTGGCTGACATGATGCCATGTTGGGTTTGTGTACTGCTAGGATTTCTCATTGACTTATTTGCTGAGGGACTGGTAAAAGGTAAAGAAGTCAATACTCTGAAGACTGGTATGAATTCCACAGTGGTTTACTAGGCATGGTCCTGTTGGACTTGGTGTGCTATTGCATTCCTACAATCTTTGAATTGTGTTACCCAGTCAGTTAAAGGGGAACTTATAGTTTACCTGAGCTCCAAATCATGATGCTACTCAGCATTTTTGCCGGAGGTGAAAGAAGTGAAGTGACACATAAAAATTTTAGAACTGAGCAGGGATCAAACCTGCAGCCTTTGGATTCATAGTATAGCACTCAACTACATTACCGAGAACCACCTGTGAGATTATGAGATGCAGACAAGAAATCTACCAATCATCGTTTTGTCTAGCTGCTACTATGTGGAAGAAATTCAGAATGGATTTCATTACTTCCAGGATGCCTTTCCTGGTTTTAAGAACAGTAGAAAATTTACATACATAGAACATTTTCTTTAGTGTTATTTTTGAACAATATAAGTTTGCACATGATGTGTGTCGGAATGACACTTTCACTTGAAAATTACTAATTTCATTGTGCATTGCTCAATGGGTGGGGAAAATGGTACTTGTCCAATATAAGCTACTGAAATGTATTAAGTTATTTGTATAATTTACCAGATATATTTCATTAATATATGCCTTTACAGTGCCTTTTTGCATTGCTTTAAAAAATTGGTTTTCAAGGATTTCTACAAGCTGAAATTTTAGACATGCTATAAAGCGAAAAATGGAGTCATAATGATTGCAAATAATGAGTAATTTGAGATAATTACAATATATTTACCTGTTTTGTCATGATTTCTAGACCTAATAGATCCTTATCTTTTGGCCATTTAATTAATAAATCAAAACAATATAACTGCATTTCACTATAACCGTCACACACAAATGCACTACCCTGTTAAGTGCTATGTGGCCACTAGCAACTACCTTAGTCTCATACCTAACCTTTCATGCTGCAAGCCTGTGGTAATCAATGTGTAAACACATATCCTGATGGGAATACTATCTTCAAAATTATGGATGAGTAGTTGTGTAGGCATAACTGAAGACCAGGATACCACCCATCAGCTTTGACATCATGCCAAAGCCGACAGGGGTATTGTCACTTTCAGATGAGCCGTTCTGTATTTATATGCGCTACTAAGTGAAATAAAGTAGCTAAGGCTATTTGTAGTATATTATTTACTTGGCAGCTTATTGTGCACTTTCCACTCACACTGAACAAGCTTATATTAAGTAAGCTAGTTGAAGTAGCTAATATGTGGGTTAGTCTTACTCTTTAGGCAAAAGGTACAACCTAGTTTGTTACAGCACTGGATGATTCACTCTTACAGATCATGTTTTACTTTGCAACACAAGTTTTATGTCAAATTCTACGATCGTGATACAACAAATGAAAATATACACGAGTTCCTTTTTTTAAGGAAAGAAGAAAAATAAACAAACATGCATAATAGGCCCTTACCTCTCTCTCTGTAAAACACTCACACACACAAACTGGAATATTCTTTTTTATTTAGAAGATTCCTCAAACTAAACAATGAAATTCTTTTCTCAGGGTACTGGTAATGTTGGTGAGAATAAATGAAACAGACATGTCATTTACACACATTTTATTACTGATAAGTAACAGTACAATATTCACTATATGTGGCACTTCATCCACAGCTGTGGATGTCTGTCATCTAAAAAACCTATGACAAATCGTCATAGGCCTATACCTTGAACCATAAAACTCTTAGTTTTGGGGAAAGAGGAAACTATTGATTTAACATATTCAAACATTCACACGTGTGATTGGCAGTTTCGTTGGACACATTATATTTGCGAATTTTATACTTTCTTAAAGCCAGCGAAGGCAATTGTAGCACTGTGAACTGTTACTAATATATGTATTGGTAAAATTTAGGTACTACATAACTATTAATAAAACACTGCAGCATCAATTGTTTAGTAATAGCGTTTGGCTCTTCATAGTAGTTTCACCACACTTTTTTTTTTTTGTTCCAAATGATCACTTTCTGCAAGAAACACTGGCTTGTCTCAAGTAGGCCCATAGTTGAAAGTTATGGAAAATCAATGAAACTGCATCTGGTACCCTTTGTGGATAACGTAAAAACGTTCTACTTCTCCATCGCCTACAAACTGATCTGATTTACTAAGCACTCTTTTGCATTAAATGCATTGTATTGCAGGCTTCAGCCAGGTGTGTTTTTCGCGTATACTTTGTCTTTAGTTCTTGGTCACACAACAGCAGCTTGGAATTATTAGTATCTGAAACAAGCGTTCAAAAGTGGTGATATTATGTAAATATAAATAATTTACAAGAGTATTTGTTTTTTAAAGAAATTCCGACATAACCTGTAACCAATGACGGAAACTTAAAAATACTTTCTATTGTTAAAGAAATACAACAACTACTTTTACTAGTTGTTAAGTAACACTTACCGTTAAGTTAACTGCAACTTCTTAGCTTTCACATTCTTCTCCGAAATTAACAATAATACACTGCTAGAACTGAATGTAAAAAAAATGGCGTCCACTCTCGCACCTGAAAGCGCAGCCGACGATTACAAGTGAGTGACGTCACTTGTTGCAGAGGACAAGTTTCGGTTTACTGTCAACAGATGGCAGCAGTTTCATTCTCGTAAGCATAGACCATAGATAGCTATGCTCGTAAGGCTCTATGACGTCATGAACGTTAGCCAATCAGCATCCGGCCTTGGTGCGGAGCCCGGCTGCAATGAGACGCACTCCGATGTCATGCCCAGTCTAGCAGTATCTATGGTCGAAGCTGTGGATTGGTAATTGAATCCTTGCTGTAGCTTTTGTCTTTGAAAATACAGAACGTAAACAGTGAATCTGTGTTATTAATCATGACATACGCCACATAAAAAAATCGGTGCCGAAACCCTGGAAGAGAACGCTAGGGGGGGAGGGGGGACCGCAGACTCAAGATTCAATGATAATTGTATAAGCATACTGCACGCCGTATCAGAGTAATACAGAGCTGTGAATGAAGAATCACGTCACGAATTTGACATCGTCTCAACAGCTGACTGAGATAAGTACAATGACTACTTATTTGTAGCCTTGCTTCACGGCGAGACATTATTGATGTAGCAAAGAATAGTAGAAGCCTCACAGAAATAAATATTGTTGTAACTTGAATACCGTACGTAATAATCCCCGACAGCAGATAGTTATTGCAGTTGATGACGTCACACGCGCTGTCGATTGTTTAGCATTCACAATTGTATCGTAGTACAAAGTTATTAAAAGTAGCGTACATGACGTGCGTTAATATTTTACGCAGAGTTCTTTGAGTGGTGCTAGATTCTCTGATTACTAAGAAGTAAAGTAAATCTATTCTGCTTGAGTTCCGCATTCCATACGTTGCGAAGTACCATATAATATAGCCAAGATGTCTGACGTCGAAACAGCTGACGCAAGCGCACGTTTGCATCAACTGAAAAGACGACGAACTAGAGAAAGAGCCAATATTACGCTGTTTGTCAAGGAGAGACAAGAATTTACCGATTATTCGTCCGTGGAGAACGTGGAGTACTGTAGGGAGACCTTAGATAAATTGATAGGACTTGATGACGAAATTCACAGCCTTCTTGACGATAATGATTATGCCGCTGACATATCCAAATGCGATGAGTACATAGATACTGCTAAGCGTGTCCTCATACTAATTTCATTAGAAATGGAGAAGAAATTGTCTAGAGCAATGTCGCATGTTTCAACAAACGACGCCCTACCTGCAGCAACAGTTGCCTCTGCTGCTCCAGTAACCACAATTAAGCTTCCCTCCATAAAGCTTGACTCATTCCAAGGAGATATAGAAACATGGGCGTGATTTTGGGAACAGTTTGAGCAATCGTTAATAAGAACGCCTCATTGTCAACCGTCCACAAGCACCTATTTTTGCGCGGTTATTTAGAAGGGGAACCAAAAACTTTGGTGGAAGGTATCGCTGTGAGAGCCGAAACATATGAGGAGACAAAGAAGATGCTTAAGGCTCGCTACGGTAACAAAGATAGAATTATACAGGCTGACTTGGATTATCTTGAAAGTATTAAGCCAATACAGTTTGTAACCCCAGATGTGCTTTACTCCACCTTTATTGGCTGAAATCGCTGTTTTCAAGCTCTGCGTGCACTCTGAGAAGATGTAAATGCCTATGGCTGAGTGCTCGCACCAAAAATACTTAGAGCATTTACAGACGACATGTGTCGGCGTTGGATCACACATGTTAAACGTGAAGGTCTGTCAGAGGGTGGTATTCTTAAACTTATTGAATTTATAGCAGAAGAAGTAGAGGCAGGTCTCACCACAGAAAAGATCCGTTGAATGATGCCTACGTCATCAAGTTACACCTCTACCACGGCAGCTCTCCATGTTCGCACTAAATCCAAGCAACAGTTAACAAAGGTAACAAGACATCCGCTACCGTTCTGCGTTTTCTGAGAATCTTGTGACAACTGGGCTCAGGATTGAAAGACAGTTACAAACGTTGCGAAAAGAAAAGAGACGCTAAAAAATTTCAAACATTGTTTCTTATGCCTGAACAGAGCTAACTGTGAGAAGAAAGGAAAGGCGCTTTGCACTAACTGTGAAAAGTCACATCATAGGTCTTTGTGCAAGAATCAGGATACCGTTAAGGCAACAGAGGATCAGATAAATGTCGCATCTGTTAGTCACATCGATGGTAAGACCAGAAATTTTACGTTCCTGCAAACAGCTCCAGTTTGCATCATAGGGCCGACTGGCCTAAGGCTCTTGACTCAGTGTATACTGGACAGCGGAAGCCAAGCTACATTTATATCAAAGTCACTGATAGAAGAGTTAAAACTACAAATCACTGATCAGCATGAGATGACTGTCTGTACTTTTGAGGCAGAGAAGAATTACTCATGTCACCGAAAATTGTTCGTTTTAATATTAAAGGAGCCTGGGCAAATTCGACTGACTCTATTATTGCTTAAGAAAGTGATCTCACGTTCTCACCTCAGCCAGTGATCCCACAAGACATTGTAACCGAAGTGAATCTTTGCAGAGTTCAGTTAGCTGATCCTACAACTGAATCTCAAGAAGACTTACCAATAGAGATCTTAATCGGTAGTGACCATTACTGGAGGATAGTCAAGGATAGTTCACCTGTCCGTATTTCTCCGTCGATTGTTATAATTCCCACCATATTTGGTTGGGTTCTAAGTGGAAATCGATCGAGAGTTGTGCTAATTCAGTTGCTGTAAATCTCATCCATGAAACATACTCACCATCTGATGATGAATTACGGAAGTTCTGGGACTTAGAAATGATTGTAATAACGGCAAACCCTCCTCGAGCTTTGAGTAAAAGTGATTCCGCAATCCTTGAGGATTTTCGTTCTGGGCTTTCTTATTGGTGGAGGACCACTGACAGTGCCCACAGGACCAGAACCATCAACCAGATCTGTTTTGACAAAAGAATTCAGGCTGCAACAGAAGTTGACAGATGACTTTTGGAAGCGATGTACTAAAGAATATCTATTGCTACTTAGAAGCTTCCATGAAGTTCGGGGTACTTCGACAAGAGCCATCAAGTTCCGCCCCAGTGATGTTGCTCTGGTACAACATGATGGATGCCTGCACCACCTATGGAAGAGAGACTAGTCGAAGGAAGAGATCAGAAAGTACGAACAGTTATTCTATGCACACCAGAAGGACGCCAGATAGTTCGTCCTGTTCAAATGGTCATCCCTCTGGAGGTTGCCTAGGGTGGGGATGATGTTAGGAATTGATAATATATTATTTTGTAATTTCTTTGTAAATATCTATGGATTGGTAACTGAATCTTTGCTGTAGCTTTTGTCTTTGAAAATACAGAATGTAAACAGTGAATCTGTGTTATTATTCACGATGTACTCTACAGACTCCATCTTCCCTTTCGTATTTTCATGCCTTTCTCTCCTTATAACACACAAGTTGCTATTTCAGTGTAACAGCACATATAAGATTTAGCAAAAAACATGTCTTTCTTAGTACTATTAGTTGTAAATTAGAGTAAATAAATGCCATATTGGCGAGTAACCCTTGATATTGGTGTAATGTGAAACAGAAATTTCGTAAATGTGTTTCTTTTAGCAGATAAACTCATCATATTGAGGAGCTGCTGGGCATCAGCAGTGGTTTCCTTTCCGGTCTCAATACATTTTTTTTCTTTTTTTTTTTTTTACCTTAACACCTAAAAGTATTCTTACACTGTTAGTAATTAAACGGAATTTACATTTTGCGATATTTCGACATATTTACATTTACAAGTGCTTTCTTTAAAAAGTTGTCTTTAGTGAAAATACTGTGAAATAAGAGCCAACGAATTGTAAAAATTGTCTCGTGAACTTCCTGCACATTAAATGAAGACACACTATAATAATTAATTTTCTAAATTTTAAGCATGTCTGCAGTTCAGCAACAGTGGAACACGATCCAAAAGGCAACAAAACTTCAGCCGACCAGTTGCATAAAAATGGTTTACATGCATAAACATTGACCTAGGTTTTGGCAAAAGTAATTTTTCCTTCTTCAGAAGTATTACATAATAAAATATAATACACAAATCATATGAATAATAGTAAAATACATAAACGTTTCTAAAATAAGTAAGAAATTAAAATTACAGCATTAAATGAGAATTTACATACATTTAGCTCAGATTTACTTTTTATTCCATGACATTGAGTCGGCCACATTTTATTTAACAACTATTCTAATGTGAACTAAATGTAAGTACATTCTCATCTAAAGCTGTAATTTTAATTTCTTACTTATTATAGAAATATTTATGTATTTTACTATTAATCATATGATTTGTATAAAAAGGTAAAGCAGTCAACAATCTGAAGATTGGTTTGGATACCACAGCACTTTACTAGTCATGGTCCTGTTTGGAGGTGGTATTCCGTTGCCTTCCTCTGACCTTCGAACTGACTTACCCAGCCAGTTATAGGGGGACCTACAGTTTAATATGGGTTCTGAACCACAGTGCTACTCGGTACTTTTAAGATGAGTAATATAGCCAGAGGTGAAACAAGTGGAAAGTAACAGATAAAAATCCCAGGGCCTGAAAGGGATCGAACCTGTGACCTTTGGATCTGTAGTCTGTCATCTGTCACTCTACAACTGTGCAACCGAGGCGCACTGTATGATTTGTGTCTTCTTTGTGTATTATTAGGTAATACTTCTGAAGAGTGCACCTTGGTTGCACTGTGGTAGAGTGCTAGACTACTAATCCAAAGGTCGTGGGTTCGATCCCCGCCAGGTCCTAGGATTATTATCTGTCACATACCACTTCTTTCACCTCTGGCAGTATTGCTCATGTGAAAAATACTGAGTAGCACCGTGGTTCGGAACCCACGTTAAACTGTAGGGCCTGCCCTATAACTGGCTGGGTAAGTCAGTTCGAAGGTCGGAGGAAGGCAATGGTATACCACCTCCAAACAGGACCATGCCTAGTAAAGCACTGTGGTGTTCAAACCAATCTTTGGATTGTTGACTGCTTTACCTTTTTTACTTCTGAAGAAAGCAAAATTTCTTTTGCCGAAACCTAGGTGAAGTTTTATGCATGTAAACCATTTTTATGCTACTGGTCGGCTGAAATTTTGTTGACTTTTGGATAATGTTCTAAATGTCATGCTGATTCAAATAATTTGATATTTAGATTACGTACTAGAGTTTTCTGGCAACTGTTGTTTCTTCTTGAGAATGACGAGCCTTGTTCCTTTTTTGCAACAGCTGTTATACACGTTCTTGCATCCTGTTTGCACTGTTTATCAGATAATTGTGCTAATACTGTAGCCTTTTAACTGATCTCAAGAGCATTGTTTGTATTTCGTAGTCATTGTATGAAACTATTTGTATCAGCATGTTATATCTAACATTCACAATAAGAATGTGTCTGCACTTTATGTGCAGGTACTGTAGTTCAGAAAGCAATGTTTATAATTCGTTGGACCATATTTCAAGGCATGTTCACTAAATAGAACAAAAGCACTTTTAAAAAAAAGCTGTTGTACTTTTAAATATGTCAGAATATCGCAACACGAAAATTCTATTTCTTCTTCTTTCGAATAACCTATTTTGAGGGTACAATAAATAAACTTTGGCTACTTTTCAGTGTATTAGAGTTCCTTAGTTTCCAAGTTTCCTTCATTCTTTTAGAGTGTTGTTCCCTTTCTTCTTGCGTCCACTTTCGTCTAGTTGTTTTCTTTCGCTCCTGAAATTCTGCATTTTGAACTGCCTTTCTGAAATGTGTTCTGTTTCCTATTGTGTCTATTGTTATTCCAGCATTTTCCATGTTCTTTCCAGTCTCTATGAACCACGTGGGCTTGGGTTTGTAGCTATTGAGTAGTGTGAATATCCGCTTGGTTAGTCTGTTGTTATCCATTCTGAATATATGTCCAAAAAAAAAAAAAAACTGTAGTCTTCCCTTCCTCATAACGTCAATTAGTTTTTCAGTTTTCAGGTATGTCTCTCTGTTTGGTCTTAACCCGTATTCAGAATTATCGTTTCCTTTAGCTCCCAGTATTTTCATTAAAATTCATTTTTCGACTTTTTCTAGTTTCTCAAGATCTCCATTTCTTGTTAGTTTAAGCGTTTCTATTGCATACAGAGCTTCAGAAAACTCTTGGGAGCCAAGATGAAAAATAAAAATAATGTCGGAAGCGAGAAACGACCACAGTCCACACACATACCTGTCATTTTTTTTAGTTTTTTTTTGCATTTTCCTTTTTTTGTATTTTTTCTTCTAGACCCTGCAACTTCAAACGTTGGCTCCTCTAACTTATGTTATTACAAAACATTTACTAATAAAACAAAAAATCTTGTGCCATTGCCACTTTCACCGTAAGCTAAATTAACTTGATATCGCCAATTCTTCAGGCGCCACCATCAACGAAAATAAATAAATAAATAAAATCTCTATGAAATCTTCCAGCAAAAGAAAGGAAGGATACAGATGGGTTCAGGGACTATCTTCAGATCCATGTGGCTCTCGCTGTGGTCCATAGAGCAGACGTACATTGTGCAAATCGCAGTTACTGATTTGCTAATGAGTATGTTATAACGCAATGAAAAAAAAGAACAATCAGTTACATACATGCAAACCCTTTCATACTCTGCAAATAGCCTCACCACTACTTCATTTGAAGAAACCTTACATGTTCTATAGTACACCTAGTCTTGCAGAAAGGTTTCAATACAATAAGTAGTTTTAGCCTACTTGCTATTCATCATGAGAACAATGTTAAATTTCTCAAACACCAATAAGAGCTTAGTAATCTAAAGCACTTTTCTCTTTTACAGCAAATCAGCTTAATTTGAGCACTTATGGAGATTCACTTCCATTATTTCTTTTGGGTGGTATGGTGGAATACATTCAGTTTCCTCTAAAAGCCGATCTTTTCTGTCACCATCTGTGAAATAATAACAATGTTTAATACACCAGTACCATTCATTTTCATTTAAATGACAGCTGAAAACTAACACATGTCTATTTTCAATAACAAAACGAATTAATATAGAACCTCAGCTCTACTTTCTGCTTTATTTATTAGGAAAGTATCCTCTGCTGTATGTTGCGTCTTTTTACAGTTCAAGTTTCTAACTTCAAGTTTTAGACTGCTGGAAAGTCTTACTTGTCATTTTACCAGCACAGTGTTAAAGAAATATCATGGAATATTACAGACACACTTCTATTATAGTAATACTGGAGTCTTAGAATGATTCATATTACAAATTTCAAAATGCGATGGTAGAAATATTTATGTAAATTAAACAGCTGCAATGATAAATAGTAACCCTTGACTCACATAGCAACATGGTAGCATGACTTTAGAGACATCTATCGGTTAGTACGGGTAACTGGGGTTCGATGCCCTACTGTCCCTAGACGCCTGTGAAGGTGACAATCCAATAAATGTCATCGAAAATCAAGGAGAAAACAATATTTAAGAACCTGGAAACATCACAATTGAATATACGCTATATGTCCTGAAAAATAGTTTCATGAATATACATTAATTGTTACAGAGTACAATGTCGATTGTATCGTAAGGTAATAGTCCTGAACTTCTGCATTCATAAATCGAAAATTTGAATTAAAAAAAGCTGTAAGTATCAAAATCATGAATCTGTCAAAAGAATTGAACTACACGAGGGTAACAATAAGGATAAAGGTTGAGAAGATAGAACGTTTTGTATCTTAATTGCAGTGGGTGCTATACCACCTGCCATCTGTTGAATGCATTTGCTACTACTTTCGAAGCAGTTGGAGCTATTTATATGTGGCAGTTTGCGTTTTAAACATATAATAAGGCTTGGTATCTAGATCCCATTTTATGCAAATGTCAACGTTTTTTCTTGTCTTGGTACTTAGAGCATATTTTATGTAGTCTTCAATTTATATATGTAAGTCCTTCATTTGTTACAACAAATGAAAATGAGTGTGGCATAAATTCTAACTTTCAGATTTCTTGTAATAATATGTCAGAAAAGCCATATTGGCAGTAACTCAGAATCATTTTGCAAATTCGAAAGTAAAAAAGATAACAATAACAAAGACAAAATTGTAACTATAGCAAGATATGAACTATATCCCAACATGATGGAAGTTCATGAGATGACGCTTAAACCGCATGGCTAAACATGACATATACGTTGTGGCACCTCTGCTGTTGTATTAGAAGCTGCTTACAACTGTTACATATTCGTATTCATATATTTTAAATAAATAACTTGTAATAAACATTTTCAAACATCTTTAATGAATATTTCTCTTCAGTTGGGAAATCTACAAGTGATACGTTGCATAACAATTAATATGCCTACAATGGTAAAGCTTCATCATACAAATATATTTAACCCCAAAAAATAGTAATGAAATTGGAAACATAGTAAAAACTTTACGAAATTCTAAGTCTGCAGGATATGATGGGCTAGATAAAAAACATTTTACAGCATATCAGGACCTCCATCCACTGCAATTAACAATATCATGACATCAGGAAGTTTCCCTGACTCATTGAAAATAGCACAGGTCACACCAATTTTCATAAAATGTGACAGTTTAAAAACTGAAAGCTATAGACCTACCCCTGTCTAGCCTGTCCTCTCAAAAATCACTGAAAAAGTAATATACAATAGAATTGTCACATTCTTAAATAAACATAATGTAATTTTTGAAAACCCCAAATGGCTTCATTAAAAACAAATCAGCTGTAACAGTTGCTGCACAGTACATTGGTGAAGTAATAACTGCTATCGAGAACAAGGAATATCTGACAGGGATTTTCCTTGATCTTGAAAAGGAATTTGTTTGTGTAAATATATCAATACTCCTAGACAAGCTATGGAACATTGCCATCAGAAGCATAGCTCATGATCTAATTAAATCTTATCTAACCAACAGAAAACACTTTGTAATTATAAGGACAACAACTGGCACATACAGATCTACTATTACTTAGATGAAATATGGAGTACCCCAGGGCTCAATGATGGGACCGCTTGTCTTCTTGATATATGTTAATGACATAAAATAATGTACCCAAAATTTAAAAGTAATTCTGTATGCTGATGACATATCTATTGTGTGCAAGCATAATGAACTATACCAATGAGAAATATTGTCCAACTGTCTCACAAATGAAAAACTTTTTCAATGAAAGTCAATCTCAGTTGTTGTTTGTTATGCTTAAGGGACTTAACTGTGGGGTCATCAGTCCGTAAACTTACAAACACCTTATGAACTACCTTATACTAAAGACACCACAAACATCCATGCCCAAGGGGGGGATTTGAACCCCCGATGGGGAATGGCCTTGTGCCTCGTAGATAGCGCCTCAATGCACTCGGCTGCTCTGCTGCAGCAATGTCAGTCTCTGCACTGCAAAAACAGCAGTAATGTATTTTAAACCAACAAGTCTAACACACTTTGAAATTCAGTTGTGCATTGGAACAGATATTGCCTCCAAAGAAAACTGTGTAAAATTTATGGGAATAACCATACAAGACACACTTAAATGGGATATACATATTGACACACTGGCAAGCGAACTTGCTAAAAATATGTTTTCATTAAATGTGTTGAGTAAACACTGCAACAATACCAAAGTCCTTCGGAATGCTTATCATGCATTAATATCATCCAATATTAGCTATTGAATAGACGTATGGGGTGCAACAACACAAGCCTACCTAAACAAAATGTTAAAGTTACAGAAAAAGGCTGTAAGAATAATTTGTGGCGCAAAACTGAAAGACTCATGCCGTTGTCTATTCACTAAAGCTGGCATATTAACCGTTGTTAATATGTATATTTTTAAATCAATTATGTTGACCCATAAATTGAACCTTTTATTTGCCAATGATGTAGCAGATGACATTGCTTGTTCAAAATTGTTTCAATAATAAATAAACTATCAGCTGCATTACGAACAAGAAAACATGCTTTATGACACTCTATTTTTCCGATTGCATATTTTTAGATGCTTAAGTAGTACTTTCTAGAATCCTTGACTGCAGCACAATGTGAAAATTTAATTCAAAATTTTCTATTTTTTATTTTTGTTTAAACTGTCAGCTTGTTTTCTTTCTTCCCCTTTCTTAGATATCAAAATTATTTTTGACAGAGCCTTAAGGTCATTGACATAACCATAACGAGGTGCTGTGACAGACTGCTATCTCAAAGGCCAACGTGTAGGGTAAAGCTTTTTTATGGTATAAGAAGATACCAAAATATTCCATCTTTAAACACTATTGTTGAAGAAAACTTACAAAGTTTCAAGTGTCTTAGAAGTACTTGACTTCTTGAATTCCAAATGCAGCAACATTTAGAATAAGATTTAAATTATTCACTCCACAAAGCACATTTTTGCAGTCCTTTTGTCTTTGGTAAATGCTATTTCTTACACCTCCATAGAGGCCTGACATTGTTGCACAACCGTCATATGCCTGTCTATGGCATTTAGTCAACAAAATTCCCTTTTCGTCTATTGCACTTAGTATATCTTTTTATATTCCTAATGAACTTTGACCTATAATTTCACCCAAACACAAGGTTTTCCAGCGACATCTTGGGACACTGTAACCTAAATATTTGAGTTAAATAATCTGTTTCTGTAATACCTTGTGTTGTATCTCTAATAATGGAAAAATGGGGTGGACTTAATGTCATTAATAATTTCTTTCTCAACTGCCCAAAAAAGAACCCTTGTTAACTAATTTTGAATTGAAAGGCTAAGATATGTTTGTGTATATTTTGGCTTATTTATTAGATTGTGTAACACTGGATTGTACTTTGCGAGAAGCTGTTTGATTTTCTAATTTCCTCCCTGTGTTCCCGAAATGCTAAACTATTTGATGCCAGTCTCAATGTCAAATTCTCAATACGCTCAAGGACCTATTTCCATGTGTTCTCATTCATGCAACATCTTTTTTTTTTTATTTTTATTTTTATTTTTTTTTTTTTTTTTACACCATGAATTGAAAACAGCACATATATTCAAATGTGTGTGGCTTGTTTCCTGGTGCAATATATGTTTGGTTAGCCACCTCCAATCTCAAATGCCTTCCCTCCATGATAACTGTTTCTGTCCTCCAAAAAGCCAATAAGGTCGACAGTGAACAGTCATTTTTGGTTGAGTAGCACAACCACTCTCTCCAAATTCTTTAACCCTTCAAGGTGAATTCTCATAAAATTTAGTGGTTTGTCTGATTAGCATCTTTGGGGAATGGACCCATTGGCTAATAAGGTTTTTGCCTAAGAAATTACCTTTAGTTTCTTCATCTACATCTAATGGATAGTCTGCATGATCAGTTGAAGCGTCTGCAATTATCTTACAACCTTTTTAACTGACCGAATTTTTTCACTTATGCAATTGCTATTAACACTTTTCACTTCCGAAGTCACACTACAAAGTTGTGAAGCCATTGAACTGGAACTATATCTTGGAACAGAAATGAAACTATTTATTGTAACTAATTTGTTTATTTCTTTTTTAAATTCTCGCTTCTCCTTTCTTTTTTTAGTGCAACTTAGATGTTTGCACTTGTCTTTAAAGGTTTCCTTTTTCTGTATGTTAAAGTGTACACATACACACCAAGAAATGTTAACGTTAAACTGTTTCACTGAAGTTGGAAAAATATCACACCAGACACCACGTAACGAAACACGTAATACGAACATTCCATGAAGAGAGCTCATCTGACACTGATTGTGAGATGGCTGTAAGTTCAGACCTGTTGTTGCCACACCACATTGTTGTCAAATAAAGACAGCACCGTGTGTTGCTAACGTCACCTGCTGTTTGTCCTCTCAAATGCACAGCAGTGGTATAATTGCGCTTAATAGATATGACACTCTCCTACAGTTTGGATGCAGGCAGAAGGCTGCTCAAAAAGGGAAATTACACGGGTGATAATGCAATAACGTGGTGTTCATAGGAACGAAGGTTGGTGAAATGGGAATGGGTACTTGCTACCTACAGTAGTAGTGAGGGACCTTCATCCCGAACAGCAGCTGTGACATACTGTGTATAAAACACTAGGAAGTAAAATGGTGTGACAAATTAACTAGATGTTTGAAAAGTTAATTTATTATTATTTGTAGTAATAGTTGTGTGGCTCGGTAGCACAGTGGTAGACTGACAGACTACAAATCCAAAGATTGTGGGTTCGATTCCCTCCAAGTCCTAGAATTTTTATCTGTCACTTTTCACTTCTTTCACCTCTGGCAGTGCTCCTGATGTGTAAAATATCGAGTAGCACTTTGGTTCAGAACCCACGTAAAACGTAAGTCCCCCTATAACTGGCTGGGTAAGTCAGTTCGAAGGTTGGAGGAAGGCAATGTCATACCACTTCCAAACACGACCATGCCTAGTAACGCACTGTAGTGTTCAAACCAATCTTTGGATTGTTGACTGAATTTTTTTAAGTTATTTTCTGGATTGCTCATTGTGCTAGGAGATGCCTATATGTCTTACGAATTCAGGTTTATCCTAAAATTCTCACAATGAGTAGCAACTAATGTTAAAGCAAATACACACGATTTTTGTATTCAAAAATATAATGAATGAGACGACATATAAGAAATGACACATACTCCTAAAACGACCTGAAAGAATGAGAAGGTGAAACATCTGAGAAAAAACTATTGTGACATATAGGTACATAATGGTGAAGAAGCACAGAACTTCATATTTCGGTTCTTCAAGTTGGTAAACTAGAATGCAGAGCAGTATAATATGCAATGTGACATGTTTTTCTCAGATATAAGTCCTTGTACTAATAAAACAAGTCTTGTTTGGTCTTAAATCCACAAATATTATTTCGTTGTTTGCAGAGGACTTGTCGAACACAATTATTGGGGGGGGGGGGAGGGAAAATGGAAATTACCTTGCAAAATGTTGATCAAATTAGCACATAAAACCACCATTAGGGCATTCTGAACCTATAAAGATAAATATGTATGTAGTTTTGCGAAATAAGACGCAAAAACTAATTTTCAACAAATATTGGGGAACACACCCCTTCCCCTCCTCTTCCTCCTACCGGTGACCCCATACATATAAATGCGATTATTAGAAATTAAATAAAAGATAGCTCATATTGACAATTGCACATCATTGAAAATATGTGTGATCACAATAAATAAATTGGGGGTTTAAATAGCGGAGCAAACTGTCTTCTCTTTGATCTTTTATGAAAAATGTCGTGAGAATCCAACCGATATAATTATTCCAGAGTAATAGTCGTCTGACCAATGAGGTGATGGCCAACATCGGGAAAGTCTACAGAGGCAGTCAGTGACTATGAGACCAAGCTCGTATCTTTGGCATTGTTAAAACATAATCAAGCATTTAAACTGACTTTGGGCATCTGTCGCATTGAGCGAAATCTGTAGCACTATGTACACAGTGTAAGGTATAACTAAGGCGACATACTACTTGCTATTAAATAAAATTCTGCTGTTGTGGTTGCCCCTAACAAAAAGTATACAATAATTTTTGTTTTCCGTTTCTGCAGGCGCTCTACAGCTCTGGGCCCACCGGCAATTCAGGCTCTGCTGGCCCTAATATTATGCCACTGTTTCCAGGACGATTGATCAGGCGTTTGGGTCCACGGTGATGGCCAGCACATAGCCGTCGTTTAACCCCACAGGTTTATACTTTTGGTGCCATTGAAGGGAATTGTTTATGCTTAGCAAGTTAATAATGTGTGCGAACGTAGTCATAGGATTGTCGATGCTGCGAATATCATAAGGCAAATATGCAAGTGTGTGAACGAGTGTGAGGAAACTGTGTTTGCTTTAATGTTTAGGATCGAATAGTATTGTGTAAGAGGAAACAATGTGTTGCATAAAAGAAAGATAAACTGAATTTAAATTTTAAACAGTTGTGTTGTAAAAAGAGGAAATGGTTGATTGTAAGTAATGCACTATTACATGGTAACTGATTGGTTTTGTAGTAAGGGATACACATTTTCTTCGACATTAGCTTTTCTTTGCTACAACAACCTTCATAATGGTGCAGTAAAAGAGAAAAGTCTGTTTGTAATTAGTTTATTGTTTCTAAAAATAAATTACACATTCTTGATAACCTAATGGCAGTTCAAAGTGTTTGTTTCAGCAGCACCTAGCTGCCTTGTCACATTGTTGTACACATCCGATGTTTACATTTCTCGACGCATAGACTATTTGTGCGCTCTATTTTGCACCTCCAGGTGTGTATTGGCGGCATGGATAGACCACACGGTTACAGGGCTCTATCGTGTATCGTCAGTCGACAATGTATACAGAAATACGCCTATCATCAGTCCTAAAAATATTGATTTTCATGAACACAAAAATATTTCATTAGAATTTTTGTCAACCACATTGAGACGTACCATCTGTATAATTTATACCCTTTAGACACTGTATATTGTCATTGTGGCATATGGAAATTTGGGTTGGTTCTGGAAATTTTTCCTGATAGCCGAAAGGTAAGGTGATTACTTGCGAAAACTGGGAAACAGGGGTTTGAGTCCTGGTCTTGCATAAAACTCTGTCTGTCTCCATTGGATAGTACATCTCTTCCTAATCATTAGAACTGGGAGAAATTCGCCATTGCAAGTAAATTTCGATTTAAATTATTTCGACCACTGTAATTCGTCACAATATAGGAATAGAATGTAGTGAAGTTGTGATGCTCCTTCCCCTGTTTTCGCTACATCACGGAACCGTCCATTGTCCCCGTCCCTATGTTTAAAGTGAAGTGAGAGACACTCTGCTTCGTTACGCAAACTAATTTTCACTACACTATCATCAGTAAAGGAACTGTTAATTCAATTTATGTTAGTGGTTCAGAAATACTAAAAATTCACCTTAATTTTCTAGACATATTTCGTCACAACTACTATACCTCATTGTCATAGCCACAGACAAGTCTGTTCTCTCAGTGAAAAGATGTGACCTGACTATTAGCTCTACAACACATGTATGCCTGAGAAAGATCTTCTGTCAACCCACAAAAGAGAATCATATAGCCAACGGATGTGATGTAGATCTTAATTTATTGAGTGGAAATATGGAGTAAAATGTTTGAAAATGGTTATCAAAAATAAAAGATCCTTACTTATGTGCAATTTCGACTGTCAATTACATACAGTTGGTCAAATAATCTAACTGCTGCTTCCATCACCTAGCGTACTGGAAATAAATGATAACATGCTTAAGTCAATATTAAGAACTTATGTTTGAAAATTGCAGCTGCTAAAGATTCCACGACATTTTTCCCATAGCCTGTTGGATGCCTACATGATTCTGCAAGGGTTTCTAGTAAGCTGCTCCAAATTTCGTGCCTAAATGCCATTATTTTTAAATTAAATGTTTCACCGCTCATTAGAAATATTGGTAATTAATACAGGGCTGGATCTAGAACATTTGCCAAGGGGGGCAAGCTCAAATTTACCACCCCTTCTTTCACCCTCCTTCTAATAATCGACATTTTGACGCTAATTCGGTTACATATTTCTAAATAAATGTCACAATCTCACAACATGAACTTATTTTATTGACTGAATCAAGATAAAAGGAAAACAGACCAATTTTAATACATACAAAAATATTACACGATTACTCATCGTACAAAAATCAATTCAAAATTTCGCTTTTCGAGCTTTTTTTGCTGCAAAATTGTTTTTGATATCATCATAGTTTAGAGAAGCAGCTCATTTTTACTCTATGGATATTATACTCACATTTGTTAACCAGTCATTCTCCTTAAGTGCGTTTAGTTTCAGCTTGCTGATACTTCTTTCTCCAGACGAAACAGAAACTAGAATGGTAAGATATATTTTAACACTGTAGTAAGGTTGTGTTACCCCTCTACCAATTTATTTTTATAAAGTAAACTTGATGATGCAGTAGAATCTTGCAAGGCTCTATCTACTGCTAGCGCATGTTGTCTGAAACTTTCAACTTCAAGTTCTTCCTCGCTAAGATCTTCTGCCAAGTCCGCTGCTTTGGCCTTCAAGTCCTCCACTTCCATTTCTCGAATTTACACACCACACAGAAAACTAATTTTTGCACCAATTTTCTCAAGTGCGGTACTAAGCTCTGTCAATTATTCCTTAGTTTTTCTGTGAATGTTGGATACTTCATCCTCACAAATTTCATCAGCCATTTCATTCTTTCTTCGAATCCTTTTTTCGGAGAATACCGTTGATACCTCATTATCTTTTGCTAGCACTTTGGCCTCAGAAATAGCTTCAAAGGTACATGAATCCCGGGAAGTTTAGCGAAAGCCCAAAAGTCCTTGAATGTTTCAAACAGCTTTATCAAATGTAAAGTAATAACTTCGCAGAAACTGATTAACATGAGCAATTCATTTTAATATTGCATACCAGAAACAAGTTAAAGTAATGAATTTGAGTTTTCTCATATTTTTTTTAAAATAGATCTTGTATCTGATTTTGTTTCTGGTGTTGACAATTTATAAGTTTCAGTTTCTTCCAGGGCCTTCAAAACTTTATGAAAATGCTTGTAAACAGCTTCAACCGCATCTACTCTTGCTGATCACCTAGTCTTGCTGAATGTCTGCTGAATTTGCTCCTACTAAATTTAAAGAGTGAGCATGACATGGTACGAAGTAGGCCAGTTCATTCTTCTGAAGTATTCTTGACTGGACCCCTTTGTACTTTTCAGCCATGTTTGCCCCATTGTCATGAGACTGCCCCCTGCAGTACTTAATGTTCAACCCATCTTGTTCCAATTTTTGCAGTATCTCTTAACTAAGGCCTTCTCCAGTTTTGTTTGTAACTGTAAAAATTCAGTAAAACTTTCCACAACCTCTGAGTCATTCGTCTTGACATGTCGAATTATTTGTGTCATCTGTGCATTGTGGCTGATATCCGGAGTGCAGTCAAACAGCAGTGAAAAGTATTTAGCAGCCAAAATATCTTTAATTATATCTTGTTTTATTTTGTCAGCAATCAAGTCATGACACTCATCTTGTATATGTTTGTAAACACAGCTAATCTGTCCTTTCTTGTGGCGTCCAATATGCAGACGAAGGGGGACACTATAGTATGATAAGAGATTAATTGTATTTAGAAATTTGCCGCTATGTGGATCACCAAAATCACCATTTTCTTTTGTTCCTCTAAAAGGATCTCCTTTCTTAGCTATAAAAATGACAGCATCAATAATACAGTGAGAGTCCTCCTGTTTTATCTGGTCTTGCTGCCCAGTGTGCGATACTTATTAGGTAGATTTGTCGGAGGACATCGAAAGAATCGAAAGAAGGGCAACTTGTTTTGTATTGTCGTGATACAGGGCAGAAAGCGTCACTTAAATGATACACGATCTGGGATGGGAATCATTAGAACAAATGCATTTATCCCTGCGACGTGGGCTACTTACGAAACTCCAATCGCCAACATTCTCCTCCAAATGCGAAAATTTATTGTTGCCTCCCACTTACATAAGTAGAAAAGATCATATGAAAAAATACGTGAAATCAGAGCTTGAACAGAGAGATTCAGATGTTCTTTCTTCCCGTGCGCTATTCGAGAATGGAATGGGAGATAAATAGCGTAAAAGTGGTCCGATGAACCATCTGTCAAGCAGTTAAATGTGATAAGAGTAACCTGCGTAGATGTCTATCAATTGCACCGAAGAGGACTCTAGATCCTTAATGCTTGTGACTTTCAATAAGAAGTGTGCGCACCTGAAATACTTTTTTTTTATTATAAGGACTGGAACGTTATTCAAATTCACCTGTTCTACAAATATTACCTTGATATGCAATATGAATATTCATTTATCTGGAAAAGGAAATCTATGAAAATTAATAAACATTGTGCATTTACTTATGCAATTACGCAAACATCTCCCTCATTCTGGCTAATATCTAGTAGATTTTTAGAGTTTGATTAGCTGAAGTACCTGTGACAGGCAACGGTGAAATCAGCAACCAGGGATTATAGTTTTTTTAAATGATTTCGGTATTTCTTGCAGTCATTTTACTTTTAATAATTCTGTGTCAGTTAATTTTATTAAATTATACCAAAAAGAAACATTCTGTAAAAAAAAGAGTCGACCCAAATTTGCCGCCCTCTACATTCTGCCGCCCGGGGCAACTGCCCCCTTTGCACCCCTCTAGATCTGGCCCTGATTAATAGCATTTGTAATTAAACAGTATGAAGTTCACTGCAAACATTGACCATGCCAATACACCAAATGTTACACAATTTTAATCTTAATAATTATGGTAGCAATGTATGTACGCAGTTGTGTGACAACATTTATAGTTAGGCCATAGGCAGAAATTCTCCACGTTGAGATTTGCTGTGTGCTTGTAGCTGAGGGGAAGCAGCGAGCAGGTCGACGTTGGTGGCTTGTTCCAGCTTAGAATTTTTAGGATTTTCCAGGCTCGTTTCCGGTGAGGGGAGAGAGGGATAATGGCGAGTGCCAGGGGGAGTGCAGTGCACTGCGTGAAATAAAATATTCTAATACTACTTGCATTTGAAGTAATACGATGCAATTAGGAACCTTTAAGGCCCTCATTACAAAATAGCCTGTTGATAAATAAACAATACATTAGCTGACATAGTCACATCTGGCGTAATATGTTTAATTGACAATGAAAAGAATTAAATTACCAATGAATACAAGACAGTTACACAACTTGCATGGCAATGTTTTGTTTATAAAAATAATATATTAACTATTTCTCATTTTATTTTCAATTAATCTTGTGTATTTTATCTTGAAATATTCAGTTAAATCACTTATCTGTGAAGAAGAAATTGCACGATTATAATAAATAATGCAAAGGATGTTTATACCAATATAAAAACCTAATAATAAATTTGTATATGCCTAGTGTAATTATTTTGATTTTAAGTACAGTTTTAGAAATGTATTGGCTGAGCTCTGTACGTTGGCAAGTCGGTTAGAACAGCTCACCGGAAGTTGATGACATAGGGAAAAAACCCGGCAGTTGGGCTTTTGGCACGCACGCATGCAGCCCAGGGAGGCAGTCAGGAGTTGGGAGCGAGTGGTGTAGCTGGCCGGGCGCAGCGTCGCTCTGCGCGGTCGGCATGTGGATCTCCAGGTGGAGACTATAGATTTTTGTGTGGCAATTGCCATGTGTGGTTGCTCATCGTAGACTGCACCAAGTTGAATCGAGTGCTACTGTGTGTTGTGAATATTTAGCCGGTGGAACAAGGTGTGCATTGCACTGAATTAAAGTGACTGTGTTTTGTTAATGTACCAGTAGTACACCCTTTTCTCACATGAACTTACTTTATTATGAACTTTTTTGTTAAACATATGCAGGGAGGGAAAGCTGCGAATGTGTGATATCATCACCTAGAAAACGAGTCAAACAGTAGCAATCACAGTTCCAGTTTTTTTGCATGTTTAAGTAATATAGTTCACAGTTGATGGTTGTGAGTTTTAAAAATTAAACTTTCCCTATTTAAAACTATCACCCCAAAACTTCACCCTTGCACGTTCCAGTAAACGTAATAGTATTTATGTGACTTTAATAAGAATACCAAAACTTTACTCAGGGAAAATAAGAAAATAAATTGGCACATTCCTATTTTCTTTTGCTAAACACTAAAGTAACATTGGTACTGTTTTCAAAGTCTCTCTATCTCTATTTTTTCTCCCTTAATTAAAAAAAAGGGGGCAGTAAAATGAGAGTTGCGCCAGGTGGCACAAATCTATGCTATGCCACTGGTTCACGCAATCCGTCCTAAGGCTCACACTGGTTCTATGAGGGCACCTTTTTTCCCACTGTTGCCAAAATCTCGCCTAATGGGAATTTGCGGCGACACCAGAGAATTCCCGCAAACGCTAGCTTTGTGGTGGCTGTGCGTGTGTCTGCTGTTCGCCCATTTCTCGGCGCAGCTGGCACAGTTTCATTCATGTTATACAAAAACCAGACATCAATATAGAAGTCGTAGGACATGAAAGGGATGCAGTGGTTGGAAAGTTAGTAAGGGATGGTTGTAGCCTTTTCACAACAATATTGAATCTATGTCTTCAACAAGTCGTAAAGGAAAGGTGAAATTTGGATACATAATTAATGTTTAGGAAGAATATATAAGGACTTTGCAGTTTGCTGATGACATTGTGCTTCTGGCAGAGATAGCAAAGGACATGGAAGAGCAATTGCGTGGAATGGACATTGTTTTGGGAGGAGGGTATAAGATGAATATTAACAACAGCATAAAATGGGAAGCAAATGTGGTCTAAGAAAATGAGGCAATGCTGGAGGAACTAGATTAGTTAATGAGACAATAAAAGTAGTGGCTGTGTTTCTTTTATTGGGTGGCAAAATAATTTCTGATAGGTGAAGTAAAGAATATGTTCAATGCAGAGTGGCTATGGGAAGAAAACTATATCTGAATAAGAGAAATTTGTTGACATTCAATATTAAGTGTTATAAGTCATTTCTGATAGCACCTGTCTGTTTTGTAACATTTGTGGTGTTACAAGATAAACTACATTTTTCTCCTGGAACGACTTGAGGTTATCAAAGAATTAAATTGCTTATGAGTGGGCTGATGAAACAGTGGCTACTGGAAGGGTCTGTCTTTCTTGCAGATGCAGCCAGCAGTTGGTAAGTGCGCAGTGGATGCTCAGAGAAAACAACTAAATTTCATAGAATAATGAAAATATATAGTCTTTGACCATTGTAATTACTCGAGTAATACAGCTTTTGTCTTCATTCTTGATTGAGTCTGTGCTGAGAGCAGTTGTATGTTTGAATAGTTTGTTAATAATTCGTCAATTATGACAAATAAAAAGAGAGCATTCCTACTAGAAACATGACTGTTCTGAGCACTTATTTAACAGATTGGTCTCACACACCAATAATTTATGAAAGGAGATGACATCTGATTGCGTTGAAGGAATAACGTTTGGAAGATGGTTAGAGGCACAGCATAGCTGGGCCTCCTTGATTATTCTTTTATGTAAAAAAGAAAAAACACAGCTACATCAAGATTTTCTTTGCTGAACACATGATTCTGAAGTGTGTTTTCCCAGTCTACGACTAAGCAATTGAAAGTTACAGAAAATAAGGTATAGTTGCTGTCATCAGTTGGGCTGTTTACACCTGTTGTGATAGTGTAACGATACATATTGTTTGGGAGTAAAATGTGGATGGTAAGTAGTTTAGACATTAAGTTGATAGAAAATTTTGAAGTGTGCACTGCAGACGAATGCTGAAAATTAGGTAGGATAGAACTTGTGACGAGGAGGTACTGAACAGAATTGGGAAGGAAAGAAATTTCTAGCATATCTTGATTTTATTTTATTTATTTAAAGGATATATTAGTGGGACACATTTTAAGACATCATGGTTTCGTGATTGGAGGGAAGTAATGGGTTGAAAATCTCAGAGGCAGACCAAATGGTGAATATAATAAGGAAGGTCAAAACGTTTGCAATTCTTATTCATAGATGAATACGTTGCTAATTGACAATGTTATTAATTAAGTAACAAGGACAATTCACTCTCTCTGTCAGGTCAATTCACTTATCCCAATATCCGATGTTCAAAGTGAGGTTATGAGTGACGATCTATTAGTAGAAAGTCGTAATTCAATCCTGGAATTAAGGAAACAACAATGTTGAATGATGTTGACAGCTAAAGTAAAAACTTTACAGTGTATGTTTTTCGGCAACTTAGTGTAGTAAAGTGTTATGAAGTGAAACAACATTTCATAACATCGACATTTATTTTCAAGCTAAAATATAAACATACAAACACATCAAACAATATTTATAAGATAATAAATAGAACTTGTTTACTTTAGCCATTGCGATTTCCCCAATGACGTTGTTATTACTGTCGTACACAACTAAATTTTCGTCTTTCATTAGCACTAACATTTTCATTTACAATGTTATATAACAAAAATTGCGTCATCAAATTAAATCTTATTTAAATAAACAGTTTGCTTCAGTCTTTTCTGTTACTATATTACAAAACAAAAATCATTTTTCGATTCCAGATTACCGACCACGCTTTTAGGAAGACACTCAATTGAAAAAATTATTTCAGTCATTATGAAACATTTTCAATTTACCATCTGAATGCTGGTTGCATGGCTGCCTACATGGCGTTAGTTGAGATTTTTCGAACAGACATTGGTGTTGTGATTTAGGTTATCGTTTTAGAATTCATATAAGACTACAATAAAGACCAATTCACACTGTCCGTCACGTCACGTCACATCACCGTCTGTCAGAACATTCCGCAATGTATTTCTAATGGCGGCATTCACACTGTCCATCACGGACCGTCACGTCACGTCAAGCTTTCTTGCGAAGAATGTTTTGACAGAACGGTCGTCTGCTAATACGGAAGTTAACCTATTTTCGTCACGCGAATTAAATGTTTCAGTCGACAATTGCACTGTTTATATGCAAATAAGTCTTATTCGCCTTTATTTTGTTGTCATACATCGTTTTAGGGGTAAATCTCATATGTTTCATGACGACTTAAATGTTTTTGTCAATTGAGTGTCCCCCTAAAATCGAGGTCGGATATCTGAAACCAACAAATGGTTAATGTTATTTAACATTATAACAGAAAAGACTGAAGCAAACTGTTTATAAGAATAAGATTGTAATTTGATCACGCATTTCTCATTAAATAACATTTTAAATGAAAAAAGTCAGTTCTAACGAAGTCAAAAATTCAGTTGTTTACGACGGTATTAACAATGTCAACGGGCAAATTGTAATGGATAAAGTAAACAGGCGCTATTTATGCTCTTATAAGTGTTGTTTGATGTATTCATATGCTTATTTTTTCAATTGAAAATAGATGTCGATGTTTTGAAATGTTGTTTCAGTTCCCAGTAAGGTGGCCAAAAACATACACTGTAAAGTTTTATTTGGCTGTCAATAACATTTAGCGTTGTTGTTCCTTCAATTCTAGTATTAAACTATGACTTTCTACATAACAGATCGCTACTCATAAGCTCACTTTCAACATCGCGTATTGAGATCAGCGAATTGACGTGACGGACACTGATGGACAGTGTGAATACAACTTGACGTGACGGTTCCATGACGTGACGGACAGTGTGAATTGGGCTTAAGAAGGAAATAAATGTTAAATGTTGTTGTTTGGAAATTATTTTGCGTATATACAACACTCATATATTAAAGACCGGTATAAACCAAGTAGCACACGTAAACAAACCTCTATTACTGAACCAATAACGAATGAAAAAAAAGTAAACTTCGATTGCATTCTGCTTATCAAGCTCTATAAGAAAGTCTGATATGAACATTACAAACGCACTACTTGATCAAGTGATACGATAAGTGTCACTGTGATATTTGATACATGACCATTACCTGTCATCTCTCCAAACTCTCGGCATGAAAAGAAGTTCAGTGTTCTGATATAATGTTCTGGACACTATTTACAATGTAATGAACGCTTATTTGAAGCCTAATATAGCCACCTACATTTACCCATAGTTAAATATGAGTACTTTCTAATTTATATCGATTTTTGATGTTATGCTTTGTACAACGGCACGACAGTTACTGTAATACAATTCATTCCCTTAAGTAACAGATACACTCAATGAGAAATTACATGAACCTTGTCATTTCCTTTCTAAAATCCATGTGGCAAGTGTTTATGAGAAATGAGAATGGCAGTTCCAGAATCTGAATACACTGCCAGCAGCACACTTATTTTCTACATTTGTAGAATTAAATAGTCGGTTGTGTACCTACAAATCTCCATGCAGTAGTCACTCAATAACCCCTGTTTAGTCACATACAAATATTAAGCATACACTGTATAAAAACATCATAAAATACGCAAATTAACTATAGTATGCTCATGAAAACTTTGTCCTGCATTCCGATGTCTAACTATCACTATTACCCAACAAACCATGCTTAAAAGCACATATTTTGGAAAGATCTTTAATTTGATGAGCAGTTAAAATGCATAGTGTTTGTTAAACGTAGGCATAAATACACGAAAACACCAAATAGGGCATAGCCTTCAAATGAACATGGCGGCTATTTGTTTTGATTCTGAGAAGTGGCGTTAAAAAGTTCAAATGACCTGAACTTTGTCGAATGACGACAGTTGAGTGGCGCCACACAAATATTTGCATTGACAAGCATTTTCCGTGGCGAAAGTCAAATGGCGCGAATTTTTTGTTCAATGTGTAAACGTTTCTTTTATTAGCCTGCGCCAGTCGTGCATGGAACGGCACCAGGTTTGCTGTTCGTAGATAGGAGTGTAGGTAAGTCTTTGAAACTGGTGATATCATTGACGAAGCTAAACGCGGGGTCGCCATTACTGGGGTGTGCAGGAAGATTTGTGGTTGATTGTTTTGAGTGTGTGTGGAATTTGTGTTGTGGTTTAACAATGGTCGACAAGATAGAAATGAGTTTGGATGATATTATAAAATCGTCGAAAATGATAAGAGGTGGCGGGAGACGAGGGCGAGGAGGACAGAGAGGTTCCAGTATTCCTAGACGTGGGAGAGGTGCCCCGACGAGGGGAGTTGGAGCCGGAAGAAGTCGTCGTGGAATGGTGCGGTCAGCACCTTATTCAAGGGTATTTATTTATACCTACTGGTATTATTTACATGAAGAATGAATTTTGTTAGTATAGAATTATCAACTCATAGTTTTACAGGGAGACATTAACAGCAAATGGCAGCACGATATGTTTGATGGCTCTGGCAGCAAGAAGTCAAGAATGAGTTTCGGGGGCTCATTACCTACTGGAGGTCCTGCAAAGCTGCTGGTTGCTAATCTCGATTTTGGTGTATCGGATTCTGACATACAGGTAGGTTTTGATGTACGATACCAGGGGTGAGGTTGCTTGTAAAGATATACTTGCTGGTTATATTAGTATGGACTTGTTGACCACACATCAGCTAGTGCAGTCAAAACATTTATTAATGTAGTCCTAACTGTTTTTGTAACATAGGGATAGAGTTTGACATTGAGAGTAAATAAAAGTTGTCGTTATTTTTGTTCGTTCAAAGAGTTACCCAATCCGTCGGTGGTTATGTTATTTCTTATTCTAAACCAGTGCCACCAGAACTTAAGTATTCAGCTATGGAGTTTGTTTGGAAGTGCAAAATATGCAAATTCTATTGGTACATTTCTCACATTTGTCAACTTTCTTTACTATTAAGACAATGCCAGTGCATTACCATCTCTGCAGCCCAAGTTTGTATCTAAAAACATTGTAGGACAGTTTGACTTCCCTGAAAATATAGGCCTAAAGTAAACATTTTGTGAATTAGTAGCACAGACGTTAACAGCCAATCAGATATCACGTTAACATCTGTTTTCCCTTCAGAGTAGATAATACTCATTGCTACTACTTTGTCAAAATTAAAAAAAAAATAACACTGTATAGTTTCATAATAAGGTACCATAAAATTCTGTGGCAAATACTATAGGCCTACTGGGCTAAACTGCAGAGTCTGTTGCCCAAGCTCTGCAAATGTTGGCAACACCACAGCAGTCAACCATGGAGCAGGTATATGTTTTATTTATTTAGTGATCTGTACTAAACAGTGATAATTTTAAGTTAAAGTTAGGTTAGGTATAGGTTAAACAAGTAGTTTTTTTTTAGTATGTGAGGGCGTGTAGCCCCCGAATCTCCGGTCCAAAAACGATCTATTTACTGTTGCCAACATACACGCCATACTAAAAACACGGGCAACAGACTCTGCCATTTTACTGGCCTACTGTGCCTTGTTTAAAAATCACAAAATAGGAATGCATTGGGTGTTTTAAGAGTATAATAGACTTGTAGACTTACTGAAAATGCGAAGAAAAGAATGGTTTTTGTCCCTACTTTTTTTAGGTGTGCATGTAATTTTTTTTAGCATAGTTGAACACTATACAACACTACTATGAAAAAAAAGTAAAGTGTACCAAAATATGTAATGATTTAGAAAGTTAGGACCTTTAATTGCCCAGATCCTTTGTGTATGACTGTAAGAATATTTATGAATGTGGCAGAAACATTTTCTTTAGAGTAGGCTATCTTAAAATTTTCTGAAGTTACTTATCGAATGGGCTTAATTTTATACTCCGTCGTGGCTTGCTTCATTGCGGTGTAGTGTATAGTCTTCAGACATTATTAACTACGGCCACTGCATGTGACCAGCCAATAGGTGATAGTGTACGGCAACCAATGAAATTTTCTGTTTTTTAATCGTGCAATATTCGAATGTATTCGTTGCATGTCGAGTTTTGTCGTTTTTTTTATTGTTAATGCTAATGTTCTGTAATAGGGTATGTTCCGGTGTTAAAAATATGGTTCGAATTGTTGTTATTCTGAATGATTATAAGATTCAGACAGCATTTTTCGCTCATAATTCTTACAAAACATCTGTTATTTTTACGTAATTAAAGCTTAAAAATCATCAAATTTCACGATTAGATCACATGATCGAAAATGCTGCGTTATTGGCTGAAGTACTGGTGGCGTCATAGAACACCTACAGCGCGGCAACTAAAAGTCGGAGCTGTATTATTGTACGCGTTTCCTCCATTTCGCAGCTTTCAGTTCTTTCGCGATCTAAAAGCGTTCAGTTTTTATGCCACAATGGAAGATGGTTATGTGAAGGCTGACAGCGGAAACCTCCCTCAAGTTGATGCAATTATGGTGTCTTCATTCTTTAAAAGCAATTCAAATTTTTGCGTGCCAGAAATAATAAACGTGAAAACTGCATTGTAAGTAACGCATACCTACATTTTAAAGCTAATTATTTCGAGAGATATTTTATGCCATTGGAAAAAATACCCTATTTCTTGATGTCAGCAGACTTAATCTGAAGTCATCATATTATGCAATAAAGGGTGAAATTTTATCTTCTATCCAAGCGGCCTTGAGTGATTATATTGGCAACATCAACAAGATAGAAAATCTTTGTTCAGATGTTCAGACCACATTGAATGACTAGTGTATCGTACAGACCATGAAGTAAATAAATAATGTTGTTCCTGCTCTATGATTCTTGTATGTACCCTACTCCGGTCAGTAAAAGTAACTGCCCTCGTAAATCAAAGGTTTCACAACAAAATATTTGCGCTGTCACGCGATTGGCTAATGGCGACGTCTCATGATTCTCGCTATTCAGCATCTGTTGCCAACATAGTCACAGGAAGCTGCCGGGATAGTTAGTAAAATTTAACCCAGTAAAGCACGCAGTTAAGAGTCATTTTATTTAACTACTTGGTAATTTCCTAGACCTCGTGTACATCGAAGAAAACGGCGTTGCGATCGATATATATTGAATGTTCGATTCTTATGCCATGGTCGAAGTGGTGACAGATGGAAGCGCTGGTTTTGAATCGTATCTTTTGTATTGGTTGCTGAGTGATATTTCGTTGTGCTTTTCATGCTGTACTCTTAGGTTCCTGCCTAACCACATCCTTTATAATCCTGAGAGATTTAACAAATGGATTCGCTACCATTGATGATTTAGTGTTTCAGAACCGGAGATTCGGGCGCTACGCGCCCTCACTTACTAAACTTCTTGTTTAACCTATACCTAACCTTCTTAATGCTACGCTACAGATCACTGTTTTAAAATAAAAGATAGTTTGGGTATAAGTTAAACTATATTTTAGTATGTGAGGGCGCGTAGCGCCCGAATCTCCGGTTCAGAAACACTAAATTGAACGTAAACACCATATCGAATATTCGATAGATCGCAAAGCCGTTTTCTTCGATGTACACGAGGTCTAGGAAATTACCAACTACTTCAATACTGGTGCAAAGTGAAACATCAAAACCTGTAAAAATACAGCAAAAAATGTCTTGTGTCTATTTATACAATATATCTATATTCTAGAACAGAGACAGCGGGTTGCGTCGGCGGTGTTTTCATATCGTTCGTAGGTTGGCAGCGCACATTTCACGTAGCCAAAGGCATGTCACTTTCACTTCAACATTGCGAGCGAGACACGATGGAATAAATTTATAGCGCCGAAATTACAGCGCTTCTCTGGTTTGTTGTTTTTGTGAGTGAATGTTTGCGATTGTGTGTAAACTTTCTGCCATGCAAATCAGTATTTTCCTTACATATTCAAGATTTGGTTTGATATGAATATGTCACTACATTTGACACTACAAATTAATATATTTTCGTTTACTCGTCCGCACACGAAGCCCCTTCCTTTAGTAAAAAACGCTAATCAGTTGAAACCTTATTTACTTGCAATGAAAATTGCTTGGTAGAGCCCTGTGCAGAAGAAAAGGCTTACGTTATTTTATCTAAGATTTATTGGTGATAAAATTGCACTTACTGGAGATAATCAGTGCTATACTTTTATAGTGGGCTGCAACAATATTCATGTTGTTCTTTCACCAAATATATTAGGAAACGGCTTTAATTACACATAAATTGTAGCGTGTAACATTATGAAGTTTTACTTCGCAAATGTAATCATCAGGTCATTAACCTACACACAATACTACTTTACACCTTTGCGGAAAAAGAGAATGATACTAAACAGTTTAGTTCACCAAAGGAATAATATTGTTTACTTAGATCAAAATGATCCTCACAGAAATACACACATGAAGTAGCCGCTATTTCATTTGGATCTCTTCGCGCCAGTGTCAACGACTTTTTGCGTATCTTCTCATTTTTTGGTACTTGCAAGAACAATTTTTCTGGAGTCTTGACAGATGTATTGGTACAGTGCGGAACTAAGCAATATTTGTAGGTCATTATGCAAACGTTAACGCCCAAACACTAGGCCTCGCCCCAAACAATATACAGGTATTTGTTTATCGTAAGAGAGCAGCAGCAGCAGCGAGTTGTATGACGTCACAGGCATCACGTGACTCAAATGTAGTGTTTTAGCGGGCTTTCAAATTATTTGAATTTCATTTCTTTTTTTAAAAAATAGTACTGAAATCCACGAGGTAAAAAAGCATGTCCGGACCATAATATGACATAATTAACAATTTAAAAAGATTTCCAGAAAACAGTCAAATACCCTATTGTTCTGGTGACGATTAGTCAATTCACCGAGTGGACAAAGGTACATCGAGAACCTATCTAGCATAGAGCAGAAACAGCATTAATTATTTACTTCGTTAGCACAAAAAGTAATCATTTATTATGAATAAACGTCAATTTACGGGTCAATTAAGCTTTGTTACTACCAGAATATAGATTACGATTTTGTGTTTAAAAAGTGATCTTTAGCTCCACTCTGGTGGTAAGGTATACTGTAGGTTAAACGAGACTTTTTTCCACAAGTGAGTACCGAAGGCCCGAATTTTTGGGCTGAGAACAGTGCATTCTGTTCTTGTAATCAGTAACCACAAATTATTTATCAACAATACATAAGTATTAAGATATTATGTATAAAAATAAAGAATGTTTGACTTACCTAAAGCACAGGCTTGCCGATAGGCACAAATAACATGACAGCATATACAATCAAACATTCAAGTTTCCACAACCGGTGGTTGCTTCGTCGGGAAAAGAGGGAGGAGAGGGAAAAGGACAGGATGCTGGTTTTAAGGGAGTGGAAGGACTTACCTTTGGGGAAAAAAGGAAAGTAAACAAATACATACATGCAAACACACCTAGGCAGACATTTGTAGAAAGCAAAGAAGTTGGACAGAGATACCAATTGAGGCAGAGGCTCTGTCCAGAGAACCAAGGGAAAGATGGTGGGCGGGATTTTGAATTTAGTGGAGGTTGAGACCAGGTGGGCAATGTGAAGAGAGAATGTGCTGAAGGGCAAGTTCCCATCTCTGGAGTTCTAGAAGATTGGTGTCGGTGGGAAGTATCCAGATAAACCGGACAGTGTAACACTGTGCCAAGATGGGCTGAAGTGCAGTTTGAGTCTGCGAGTGGCATCTCATGTTTGGACGTTGGCAACGGCGCCGGAGCAAATCAGCAGTCGCGTTCGCGCGGCCAATAACAAATAGCTTTCTTTTTATAGTTTGTAAACAAATAGGCGTAGTGGATGTAAAAATATTTAGATCAACATATGGCATTGCAATAAATGTGGGTTTTATATTTATGTTCTGTAACAGAGATTGAGCGTACTTTGTAGTCAAAATTATTTTCACCTGTGATTTTAGTTGCGGTGATTGCATGACTTTTGCAGCCTTTACGAGTGCAATTACTTATACTGAGTGGTTCTGAACCGGATATTCAGTCGCTACTACCGTAAAGCTGCGCTGGACTGTTGTTTTTGAAGTTATCAATAGGGTGTGAAAGAGTAGTATGGAAGTGTTGGAAACATCCTTTCATTTAAAACAGTGGTCTGTAGCGTAGCCTTGAGATCGTTAGGTATAGGTTAAACAAGAAATTTTTTTTAGTATGTGAGGTCAAGTAGCGCCCGAATCTCCAGTTCAGAACCGGAACTTCGAGATACACAGAATCTGGTTTTTTCTTAGGGAAGTGAATGCTAATTTTAATTACGTTCATTATTCGCATATTGCAATTCACTGGAAAAATTCAGTCGTACCCTTAGACAGAAACACTTAATTGAATTTGCACTGCAAGAAATTATTAAAGAATAACGAAAAATCATGTGAAGAAAGGCCACATTCACAACACATGATACGTGTAATCTGATTCGCCGCCTTCACCTGCGTCATTCATCCCGCCATTACCAACGTCTGCGCATGAACCACAACTCGTGGACTCATAAACTGCACTGTTAACGACAAGATGTGCTGGCCGTGCACCAAGGCATGTTTAGCCACAGGGTGATCCTCATTACCAACAAACACTGTTTACCTGTGACCGTTCATGCGAATGGACTGTTTGTTGCTGGTCATTCCCACAAAGAATGCTTCAGAGTGCAGGCATGTCAGTTGGTAAATCACGTGGGTGCTATCGCTAGTGGCTCTCCACTTGATCGTGTACACCTTCCGGGTTATGGGACTGGAGTAAGTGGTGGTGGAAGGGTGCGTAGGGCAGGTTTTACAACGGGGGCGGTTACATGGGTAGGAGCCAGAAGGCAGGGAAGGTGGTTTGGGGATTTGATAGGGATGGACTAGGAGGTTACAGAGGTTCTGTGGGTGGCGGAAAGACACTCTTGGTGGAGTGGGAAGGATGGATCTCATTTTGGGGCAGGATTTTAGGAAGTTGTACCTTTGCTGGAGAGCAACATTCAGAGTCCGCTCTAGTCCCAGAAAGTATCCGGTGACAAGAGGGGCACTTCTACCTTCATTTTTTTCCCCCTAAGGTAAGTCCTTCCACTCTCGGGGTTGGAATGACCCCTCATCCTCTCCTTTAAAATCTGCGGCCTGTCATTTTTCCCCCTTCTTTCTCTTTTCCTGACGAAGCAACCACCAGTTGCGAAAGCTTGAATGTTTGTGTTTTCATTTATCTGGGAAAGTCAAACAGTCTTAATTTTTATACATATTTTTCCCACCAGGAAAGTCTCCTTCTAAAATATTAAGATATTATTCCGTGTATGGGTTTTCTGACCTGTTGACATCATGGTTCATAGCCTATGAGTTGTATCCTGTCTTCAATTATGCCTAATGTATGCAAATATTTTAGTGCTTGCTTCTCAGTGTGATTCTGCTAAAGTGAAGATTATTTCTTGAGTGTCGTGACAGAAGTAAGTAACAGTGATAGTACTAAGTTTTTTGCTCATAGGATACCACAAGAATTCTTCTCGTGTGTATATTCAGTTTACAATGAGTATTATCTACTCTGAAGGGAAAACAGCTGTTAACATGATATTGGATTGGCTGTTTACGTCTGTGCTACTGTTGGCCCGCTACGGCCGCTACCAACATCTCCAATACGACACCGCGTCGCGACACAGATTGTAAAATTTTACCCATTGAATGTATATGACCAATTGACCTTTCTGTGCTTGCTTTTCAGGTACCTAATGGAAGTTTCCTGTTAAGAGTAAAGCTTTGTTTGTTCACAAGTTAATACTTTGAGATATGATGATGATCTTTTATGATAGCATTTTCTGTACATTCTTTTACATGCATTTTATAATTGGAGTAATAAATAAACTTGTACTATTATTTTGTTGATTTTGTTTTCATTATTTATAGATATCTATCTATAATGTCTAGTGAATAATGCTGAAAATTTTTCAGGAGCTTTTCTCAGAATTTGGACCTCTGAAGTCAGCTGCTGTACATTATGACCGTTCTGGTAGGTCGCTGGGTACAGCGGATGTTATATTTGAAAGAAAAGCAGATGCAATAAAAGCAATGAAACAGTATAATGGTGTCCCCTTAGATGGTAATTATATTTATTACTACTGTTAGTCTATACCTGAGTTTGGAGGCTTGCAAGCTATATTACTTAATATTTTCTTTCAGGCAGGGCAATGCAGATTCAGATGGCAACATCAGAAATACCATCTGTATTACGTGGTGTTCGTGTAGGAGGTGGTGGATATGTGCAAAGCCAAAGATCCAGATTGAGTGGTGGTGGTGGTGGTGGAGGCGGAGGAGGAAGGGGAAGAGGTCGAGGTGGTGAGTTGATTTTCTTCTTCTTATTATTATTGTTGTTATAACAACTACTTATTGTTACCTAGCAGCAATGTAGCCTGCTTGGTCAGTGTTCCCTAAGATGTTTCAAATTAGGGCACTTTTGTAGTTATTTACCTTGTGGTGCAATTTATTGGTCTGGATTTGAGTCTTGTAAGTAGCGAGTAGTGAAGCAATATACTGAATTCAGTGTGTGATCATTTGGGTAAAACCCAATCTAATGGAATGAGGGGAATAATTTTTTGTTCATGACATAAATAATTAATGGTGTTCCTGCTCTATTGTTTATAGGTATTTGGGTAATTTCCAAGAATGCTTGCAATCGCAGTAGCTCGGCCTAAAAAAATATTGAATGTGCAACTCCAAATAGAATATGTGGCTGGTCACACGCGACTTATGAAGTATGTTTCGTTCATAGTCATGTGAACATATTTTAGTGGTTTCAGTAGAGGTTTTATACATGTGACATTATTTCTCCATGCTTAATTATGACATACCTTACCTTAAAGTACGTGTTTTACAAATGTCTTTCAAGCTTCATTGCATTTAATCTGCCTATTTTTGTAATATTGAAGTATAAATACAAAATCTGCCGAATACGGCACATTTGGTTCTGATCGCCTGAATATAAGGCTATGCAACACAATGTCATTTGTTGCAGATCATGTGATTTTGTTAGCGAATCACAGCTCATAGGGCCGGCCGTGGTGGCCGAGGGGACTGCTGCGCGTCAGTCATGGTCTGCACGGCCACTATGGCTGGGGGTTCAAATCCCCCCTCAGGCATGGATATTTGTGCTGCCCTTGGTGGTAGCTAGTTCATAAGTAGTTTGTAAGTTTACGGACTGATAACCCCCATAGTTGAGTCCCGAAAACTATACAAACATTTGAACAGCACATAGGAAGAGTGCCGAGGCAACATGCAAATAAAATTTTTGTCATTTGAAATTAAATATGTGGTAATGTTTTTATACGAGAAAGCGCACATTGTTAAAAGATGTGAAAATTGGATGATAAAAATAAATAAAACATGCTATACCTACTCCATGGTTGACAGGATCAAGTTATTCTAAATCTTCCTTTTACAAGGTTAATTACTTTTACTGATCAGACAAGGATACATACAAGAACCTTTCAACCATAGAGCAGGTACAGCATTTTTAATTTACCCATGAAGCACCAGTCGCATACTTATAAACTGCACTTTAACCATAATTAGTATGTAAACATTAATATTCTCTCATCTTGCGCATCAATGCAAGCATAATCGATTAAGAATTGCACATTCAATATATATCATTTCAGACCAATATACTATGATTGCAAGCATTCTTGGAAATTACCGGTATTTGTTTAAACCTTTGTCCAGTCAGTAAATTAAGTGCCCTCATAAATTGTAATTTTCCAGGAGCTGTGTATATTGAATGAAATGGCACAGCAATCAATAAATATCACACGTTCGACTCTCCTCTGCTAGCAGTGATGGGAACTTAGATGGCGCAATAAATGTTTCTATGGCAAACATATTGCACTCCTGTAGTGACTAGTTCTTGGTGTATTTTACCGATTCACTGTGTGGTTACTATTCATATTGATCAAGGTCAACATTTATTCAGAAAATATCGTTCATGCGAAACACAACTAGCTCTTTCCTCATACCAAGTGATGAGGAGTGCTATTGACAAGGGATCTCAAATTGATTTGGTATTTCTTGATTGCTCCTATGCTGAACCTTATTTGCATAAACAATTTGGGAAAATCTGAGCAGCTCTCTTTGTTTGCAGATGACACCATTATTTACTGTCTAGTAAAATCATCTAAAGATCAAAACCAACTGCAGAACGATCTGAATAAGATATCAGCATGTTGTAAACATTGGCAATTGACTCTAAATAATGGGAAGTGTGAAGTCTTCCACATGAGTACAAAATGAAAACAGATAAACTTTGTTTAAAAGATTAATAAATCGAAAGTAAAGGCTGTAAAATACACTAAATTCCTAGGAATTACATGTACTTCAGAAATAAACTGGAAAGAACACACAGATAATTTCATGGGGAAGGCGAACCAGAGACTGCATTTTAACAATGGAACTACTAAAGAAACTGCATACACTATATGCTTATGTCCTATTTTGGAGTATTGCTGCCCAATATAGGATCCTTATCAGGTGGGTTTAACAGAGGACTTAGAAAGATTCCAAAGGTCAGGGGAGACTGCGTCACGGAAATGATACAGGACCGTGGGTGGGAATCACTCGGACAACACCGCCGCTTATCACTGCGGTGTGGGCTACTTACGAAACTCCAATCACCAACATTCTCCTCCAAATGTGAAAATATGTTGTTGACTCCCACTTAAATAAGTAGAAATGATCATCGGAATAAAATATGAGAAATCAGTGCTTGAATGGTGAGATTCAGATGTTCTTTCTTCCCACATGCTATTCGAGAATGGAATGGGAGATTAGTAGTATAACGGTGGTTCGATGAATCCTCTGCCAGACACTTAAATGTGATTTGCTGAGTATCCCATTTAGCTGTCAAAATTTCACAGAATTATCATGTAACAAATCAATATTGATGATAGCTACACACTAGCTTTTGTCATCTTATTTTTCCATCACCACTAGTGGAGATAGTCGAACATCTGATATTCCGTATAGATCTGTTGTTTGCATTTCATTTGATGTAGACAGCTCTTAGGAAATTATTCTTAATTAGCTACATTTCATCTTCCCTATGTTTAGTGTCTAAAGCTTTGCATTTCATTCTGAATAACACAATTGTGATCATATTTCACTGATCAATGTGAAACATTTGTTAGAACAGTAAACTTGTATTAATGTTAACTACCTACCGAAATACTGGGATTTCCTAACTTGCCTAACAGACCTAGTTGAGTGCTTAGATGGTGCTATAAACTAGTCTGCAAACATATGTTTGTTTAGTCTGGCCTTCTATGTAATATATAAAGACTGAAATGACATGTTTGATTTAATTAATTTTGAAGTTTCAATTTTGACACTCTTTGCTGTACAATCTTTTCATGTTCCTTTGCAAATTTCCTGTTCACTTTTTGTGGTATTGATGGGAAATTGGAGTTAGATTCAGATGTTAAGGTCTTCCTTTAGTTTCTTTTGAGGTGATTACTGTGCAACATTTATTACATACAGTAAAACCCATATTTATATTTCCAGATATTATGTTTTCCCACCAATTATACCATTTGTTGGTCACGTCAAATTTCCTATGTTCACAATGTTAATTCACTTCCATTTATGTGTTAATATATTTAAAAAGGAGATATTAGCTGGCCAGTACTCATCTCTTTGCTGTACCACTGATAGTTACACAGAAAGGAATAAGGATTGTTACAGGATTGTGGAACTAAAGAGATCCTGGGTAGTAGTACTGAGTCATGACAAAGAGGATATAACCAGAGAGGAAATAATGTGACCAACTTATTATCCAATTTTAGCTAATATTTATGGCTGCGCAATGTATATATCATCATCATCATCATCATCATCATCAGAGACTGATTATGCCTTTCAGCATTCAGTCGGGAGCATAGTACCTCTAATAAAATATTTATTTATTTATTTATTTAAAAATTTAAATAATATAGAAAGTTTTTATGTTTCAGAAATTTTCCATTTTTCTTCTGTGTTGCTGTAACTGCCATGCCATTATTAAGATAGCTTGATCTTTCCTCTCTGGTTATATTCCTGGTGGGATAAATATGTATAAAAAATAGAAATCGAATAACTTACCAAAGCACAGGCTCATAGATAGACACAAAAACACAAATAAAAACACACACAAATACAAGATTCTAGCTTTCGCAAGCTTGGTAGACATTTGTAGAAATGTCTATGTTGATGTGTTTGTGTTTTTGTCTCTATTCATGAGCCTATGCTTTGGCTAAGTTATTTGGAAGGAACTTGTATGTGTGTTTTTTTTATTTGTGTCTATCGACGAGCCGGTCCTTTGGTTAAGTCATCCGTTTTCAATTTATAAATAGAAAACGGATGACTTACCGAAAGGACCGGCTCGTCGATAGACACAAATAAAATCACACACAAACACACATACAAGCTTTCGCAACCGTTGGTCGCTTCTTCAGGATAAGAGGAAAAAATGGAAGGATATGGATTTTAAGGAAGTGGAAAAGGAGTCATTCCAATCCCAGGAGTGGAAGGACTTACCTTAGGGGAAAGAAAAGGAAGGTAAACACACACACACACACACACACACACACACACACACACACACAAGTTTTCACATTCATGTGTTGCTTCCTCAGGCAAAAAAGAGCTGGGAAGGAGAGGGAGCGGGTGAGGAGTCATTCCAATCCTGGGCAAGGGAAGACTTACCTTTGGGGAGAAAGGATAGGTAAACAAACACCCGCACACATATACACGCACGTGCACACACACAAAGGCTGACATATGCAAAATGCATATAAACGGTGAGGCTGATAGATTGCTTGTGTGTGTGTGTGTGTGTGTGTGTGTGTGTGTTTGTTTTGCATATTGAAGGTGTGTTTTTTTGCACATTGAAGGGCGTACGGTACATTATAACTTCAAAATAACTGATGATAGTGTGAGATGAAGTCCCTATGCAAAAGTCACATAAATACTTACGCATATATTCAACTTGATCGCAAATAAATTCTCGAATATCGTCATGTGAAACATCGAAAAATACAAAAAGAAAGGAACTTGAGCAGTTTCACTGCATAACTAATTAATGCCGGTTAAAGGCTTGCTGACCCGATAGATTATGATAAAATGACGTCAAAAATTTCTACTTCCTATAAAATTACCCATTCCCTGGTGCTTAAAATAGTAAAAATTTGGATAACCTTTATTACATAATAAACTTCCTGCCATGTTTTTGAAGCCTATTATGTACATATTTCACAAATAAACTACGAAACTGCAAGAGTGATAAAGTAAGCATATTTTACCGTTCAAAAACATTATTTTCGGGATTTTACGTTCTCCCGCATTTTATACTATTTCACTGAAGTCCCTTGAAAAGTGTAAAAATGGGGTTCTACTGTAATTTATTTTTCTGAATCTGACTTCTGCTCAGATATCCCCCAAAATGTTGTTTCCTTAGTGCCATATTATGGTAACAGCTTTTGGTCTTTTTTGTTCAGGTAGTCAAGCAAAGTATTAAGTGCCACACAGTTTATATTAAATTTCATTTTTTTTTTTTTTTTTTTTTTTTTTTTTTTTTTTTTTTTTTTTTTTTTCATAAGAGGTGAAAGCAGTGTCTATTGTGGTTCATATTTTGTAACTTAACACATGTCAGCACTGGAAAATGCGATTGGAATGTCAATAATGGGGTATAACAACTCGCCATAAAGAGGCTTGTTGGCCCGCTGCCAGGCACAAAAAAATAGACTCATTCACACAACTTATATTTTTTGCCATGGCCTTCATTAGAAAAAGAAACACACAGACATCTATACACACAAAAAAACCATCATTTCTGGCTGCTCCAGCACTACAAGCATCTTAACAGTGAGTGAAGAGGGGAGTGGACAGGGCAGGATGTTGGGTAAGGGTGAGGATGGGAAGTTCCATGTTGTATGATGGATTGTAAAGGCTCTGGTAGGTAGGAATGTGAGATGCAGCATTGAATACAGCGGAGGCAAGGGGTAGGAGAGGATAAAAGGAAGGTGTAGAGTGGTATGGGGAGGAAGTGGGAGAACTTGAATCAATAAAAATAAAAGAAAACATTGGTTGTAAGGAAAAAACGTATGGGGATATTGTAAGGGGCAACATACAATTGGAGGGATGCACGATTGTTATGGATGCGAAAAAGATGCAAAATCAGAGTATTCCCACAAAATTTCTTGAAATTTGTATCTCTCAGCAAAATTTATTACTCTAGTGCTAAAACATCCTGATACATAGTTCTTAGCACTTTTAATACATCCAGAGTGAGACGCGAAATTGCCAAGTAAATATTACAAAAGGCCAAAAGTTAGTATTATAAACAAATACTTGTGTAACTACACACTACTCTCAAAAACTTGAGTTGTCACTCGCCGTGTTGGCAGTGGGAGAAAACGTAAATGGGAAATGTTAGTACGGTCACTCCCATAATCCCTCCCACCGAGTGTCAACTGAATTTGAGCAAACAGTACGCTCTATATACATCATTCTGGTAACCTAGTTATTTTTCTATGGACCTATTTGCTAAAATATACAACACACTTGTTTACACATTACCACGAAGTAAATAAAAAGATAAATCTCTATGACATTTTACACCAGGAAAAGCGAACAATAAGCCAAGGATGTTTTATTAATACCGAATACAGTAATATATATCCTATTCTATCAGAGGCGGGGCCACCTGTGAAAGCAGCCATGTAATTTACCAACTGTGCTGCAATCACTATGCAACTTCTATATTGGTATGACCATCAACCATCTATCCATTCCCTATTCTGCCTGAAGAAGCAACTGACTTGTGAAAGCTTACTTTTGTGTGTGTTTGTGTTTGCTTTATTTATGTTTGCTGTCGCTACCGGTGCTCCTTTGCCTGCTAAGAAAACATCATTTAAACACACACAAAAGCAAGCTTTCACAATCTAATTGCTTCTTCAGGCAGAGTAGGGAAGGAGCGGGAAAAGGATGAGGGTTTTAAGGGAGTTGGTAAGGAGTCATTCCAATCCCAGGAGAGGATAGACTTGGGGGGAGGAAAACAAATACACACCCACACATATGCATATTACTATGTTTGATGTGTATGGAGCCATCAGTAATGTGGAGGTTAACATCCAGGAAGGTGACATGCCGGTTTAAGAAGGGTCAAATGAAACTAAAGGGGGAGGAGGAGTTGAAGTTGTGAAGGAATGAAGGTAGGGTTTCCTGGCCCCGTATCCAAATCATGGAAATATCATCAATGACCCTGACCATGGGTATGGGGTTTTGTGAGGCTATGAAGGTTTCCTCTAGACAATAAATAGGTTAGCATAGGAGGTTGCAGTATGGCTGCCAATGGCTGTGCTGCAAATTTGTCTGTATAGTTTTCCTTCAATAGAAAACTGTGTTTGAGTGTAATTGGTAGGGTTTATAAGGGATGAGGTTTTGGGATTGGAGTCTGAAGGATGCTGAGGAAAGAGCAGCATGATCATGGGTGTGGGGTATTGGTGTATAAGGAAGTGGCATCAACATGACAAGTAAGGATCCAGGAGGTAAAAGGTGTGGGGATGTTGGAGAGTCAGAGAAAGAAGTGGTTGGTATCTTGGATGTGGGATTAGGTTTTGGACAGTTGGTTGGGTTGCTGATCAGCAAGGGCTGGAATGCTTTGTGGGAGCACAGTAATCAGCCACAATTGGGTGTCTAGGATTGTTAGGTTATGGATTTTTGGGAGCATGTAAAAAGTTGGTTTGCACGGTGCTGTTGGTGTGAGGAGGGAGATGGATTCGGAGGAGAGGTTCTGGGAATGGTCATAAGACTTTAACAGGGATTGCTAGTCATGTTAGACTTTTGGGATGGGGTCATCCTGTCACAAATTGTGGTGGAGGATTTTAGAAACCTAGCATCAAAACCTCTGTAACGTGGTGAGATATGTTGTATCTCATTGCAAAGACTGTCGCTGGGCTGCAAACGTACATGTAAAAACGCAATCACATTCACACAACTGAAGGTTTTTAACTGCAGTCATTTCCAGAAAGAGAGCAGTTGTATATTTATACAACCAACAAAGACATGCCTTAAGCAAGAGAATGCTGTCAACAGCTGCTGCAACAGAGCTACTGGTAATTATTTCCACGAAATGGTTCAAAGTCAAACTGCAAGGAGCAATGTGATACCTCCTGAAGACCCATCTTTTATGGTTACACTTTGAATCCTATATACCTCCTTCAAAGGTATTTGACCCCTATTGGAGAACTTCCTCCCATGATTTCCATTATATTAAGATATACTTCAAACTAAAGAAATAACTATGAAATTAGTTAAGAATTGTCTTGTTTAACAACAATGGAAGGTCCAGTAAGGAATGTTAATAATAATTTGTAGATAAGGAACAACACACTGTAACGTTGAGCTGCCGACAGACAAATAAAACACACACAAACACAATTCTAAATTTTCGGCTGCAGCCTTCCTCTACATATTATTATTATGGTCTTGTTTACAATTTCATATTTTAATGTACACATACAATTAATTGTTGGTGATGTTATATACATTCAATGACTTAAATTCATAGCAACTGATGTTTGTTTCTGTTGATAATAGTAACATAGTGTTGATTTTGAGAGAACTATCAGTGTTCTAACAGAATATTTGTTGGGCAATTCTAAATATTCGTAACATGCTAGTATATTTGCATGGTTCATTAAACATTGATTTGATGATTGAGATAAATAATTAAATAAGTGGCATAGTCCATATCAAGTCAGGCAGGCTAGGAAAATAATCTTTCCTTCATAGTCTCTGATATTATTGAATTTACCATATGTTGAAATTAGGGATTAAGTAAGAAACATGTATTTTTATGTTTTCTCTAAAAAAATCCTGCCCCGAAATACAGGTCTCCAAAGATGACACTGCGATCACAATTTTTAAGTTGCGAATTTCAGGGAAAATTTTAAAATGCTGTATCTATGGAACAATTCTAGATACTCTTTGGGTTATTTTATGTGAAAGATAATGGCTTTATGATTACAGTGGTATGCTCAGTTTGCATGTAGGTGTCAGTTATTTAATTGTAACCTTCTTAATTATTGTTTTAATTTAAGGAAAATTTTTTTCATTCATAACTGCCAATCCAGAAAAATTGTTTTTTCTGTTTATTGCTACCATATAGTACTACATCCCTGAAATAATTTAAAGTTTTGCCATATGTTACACTTGTTTCTATAACCACATATCTCATATCAGGCTCATAAATATCAAAATGTAGACTTACCGTATATTTCCGCAGACAAGACTACCTTCAGATAAGATGAAGTACAAAATTTTATAGTTTAAGGATATATCTGGCCTATAAGACAACCCCCCATGTTACCGTATTTACCTGAAAGCAAGTCACACCCCCCCCCCTCCCCCCAGTTTTTGGGATCTAAAAAATATACCTTGCTTAGATTCAGTTACAAAGCTTCAGGAATTTCTGAAAAATGTGGCTAGAAGTCACCACAAGTAGGTTTCGTATGGATTTCACCCTTTGTTGCAGTTGTAGAGACTGCAGTAAGCTGCCATCTGTTTGTTTGTGTGTGTGTGTGTGTGTGTGTGTGTGTGTGTGTGTGTGTGTGTGTGTGGTTCAGTGAACGCGAGTGTTAAATTTTAGATGCGTGCCTGTGTAGTTCCTAGTGTTCCGCCAGGGGCGCTGTGTTTCATGTGTCGCATGGCGCATTTATTCCTTGTTATTGTATGTCAGTTATTTTATGTTTTTCATATGTTTTATTATCTCAATTTTATAGAAGTTTCTTTGTCGAATTAGGTGTCAAGAAGTTTTATTAACGACTGGCTTTCTGTTTCTGCTCTGTGTTTAGCATTGTGCTGTTTAGCATTGTGCTGCTTGATACATGGCAAAAATAAATTACTTATTGTTAAACCAAGGCGTCGGCATACGTTCGTTTACAACTGCAGCCTTTATAGAGTTGCGGGGCCTGATAAAAGTACCTCTGCGACCGCACAGTTTTTGCGGTCTACTTCTAAAATTTTGTGCATATAGTGCTATGTTGTATCCGGTCGTGAAGAAGCTTTTTATTTCTTTCTTTTTTTTTCTGTTTTCACCACGAAGTTTAAGAGAAAAGTAATTTCTTTCACCGAGGTGACATGTAATTGCGCTGATGCACATATTGTGTAGCTCCGAAATATTTTAACCCTTTCACTGCTCCGTACATAAATATGATAGTTTCAGTGCGACTCTGGATATACTGAGAATTTTTTTTGTAAAAATTACGCAAACCTTGGTTATCGTAAATCTTTCAGACTAAATTTCAATCTAATTTTTTTCGTACCGTCATATAAGACGACTTTGAATTTTAGCGTCTTTTTTTTTATATGGTTCAGCCATCGTCTTATCTGTGGAAATATATGGTATGTAACAGAATTTTAGTTTTTGAAAGTTCAGGAAGAGACATTTTTCAAATATTTTAAATGGTTACAAAATGGGGAAGGTCAAGGGACTCACAGGTTCCAATTTATACAGTTTCTGTGCTCTGCTGTGTACTGAAATTAGCTAGTCAATGAACTAAAAATATGTTCCACTGCGTCAGTATCTTCCTTTGATAGAGTGATGCATTAGTGTTGAATCAATAGGAACTAGAGCACTTAGTCTTCAAACCACTATGGACTGGAAGAGAAATGAGCACTGATGGTGGTGTTGCTGTCCTTCAGCTGGAAACCTATATCCAGTAGCTGGTCCACGTGGTAGCATAAAATTTCTAAAATTTCATTTAACTCATAACTGGTGTGTTTAATCTCTGCAGTCCACCAGTCAGACATACACACCTGCCACAAACATCCCTCTCCTCGGGTTCTGAATCTGATATTCTCCTTCTGTTTCTGAGATGTTGGCTGAACAAATGAAATTTCTTTCTTCCTCTTTAAAGTGCGTACAGTGTGAGTCCAAAAGTGGGTCTTCTGAATTCTTTTCACAGGAGGAGTTTGTACAGACCATTCTTGTTTTTCTGGTCACAGAATTCTTAGATTTCTTCCTTGGATACAAGAATAAGGGCTATGGATATGTAAGATTTCACAATTCTCATAAAATCCTTGGCATTCTGGATCACAGCTGTATTTCGTCTGTAAAGATTGTTCTGTGGCATGGTGCTTCAACAAGCCATCTACGCGATCTCAAGGCCCCTTCCCATGGCCAGTAGCACTGTATACCCAGTCTGCTGGCACAAGCGACTTACTCAATTAAACAGCTGCTAACGATTTTTAAAATTACTAGGAGCACCATCGGAAATAATGATTATCTGCCAGTGTTTGCAGTTGAGTTCACATTGCTTTCAAAGCTTGTGCTTAGTCGTGCCCTGTGTCATCACTTAAAACTGCAACAGTTGACAGTTTTGACAATATGTAACTCCTGTAAAAATTGAAACCTGGTCATACTGCAGTGATACCCTTGTACTTTTGTAGGAGAATTACAGACCAGTCCTCAGCAAAATCACAGTGTAGCACTAAACACAATTCTTCAGCCTGTATGTGCCCCTTCACTTCTGCAATGTGTTGCAATTTTTTAAAATGATGTGTTTTCTGCTTTCACTGTCCATTTGCCAAGAATGTTGATGAAACTGTCAATGACAACAATTTTCTTAATTAGTTTTCCTCCCATGCCTCACATGTAGTTTCTGCAGAGTTCTCTATGTTTTCGAGTTCAAGTGTCCGTAAAGACAGTCCTCTTTCCAGGGCAGTCGCCACATTCTTGAGGCAGATAAGTATTTTGCTTTACGTCACAGTGACTTCACACAACCAACCAAGGTGTCATAGGTCACATGCTCCAGTAAGTTCTTCAAAGTTACCACACAAAGTAAAAATTTGCACAATGTACACTGACATCTGTAAGAGGGTGTGGAACTACCCACTTAGGTCGCAGTGCATAAAATTTTGATCCTCTAATATGTAAAGTTGTATAGTTCTTGCAAATAGCAAATATTTCTTTAATACTGCAAGTTCTTGTAAATAGTAAATGTTTCTTTAATATTGCAAGTCCTATACCTCTTCACTTGCAAAACTTTTTGTCCTTCAACTGTTACTTTCATAGTGTCTTTTCTGTCGGCACTCTGGCAAAACAGCCCAATGTATTCTAGATAAAATGACTGTGCAATTTGAACATATGTTGCTTCTACAGGATGGCCATAATAGGTATGTCTTCCAAAGACTCCTTTTCAAGGCCTAACATTTCTTGATTTGTCTAGCATATATTATGATGCTGATGGAATTAAGTTCAAAATTATTTTCTTTGAAAATTTCCCTGGAATAATAGTTAAAACTTACACCTTTTCTCTATAGGATGCACAATATTCAACAGCTGAATTGATACTTTTGAAACATTCCTGGCAAGATGTACAATAGTCCTTTGGTTCACTTCTTTCGGACGGTGGAATTCCTACATTGAAGAGAGTTGTCAGTTTTGCTTTGGTGTACTTGTCCTTAGCTTTAGTTAATGTTTGCGCTTTCTTGGTGCATAAACCTTGACAAGACTTCACTGACCAGTTTCTTAACAGGACTAACACCGACTCCTGTTGCCTGATTGATTTAAGGAATGTAATTATTCCTCTAGATATGCAAAATCTGCTTCACCTGCACCATGGGAGACTTAACCTTGTTCAGTTACTATCATTGTTGATATTCTGTCAAAACATTAAGAATACAGAAAGTCACCACTGTAAACATCTTCACTTTGAGACAATCTTGAAATGAGCACACACATTCACAACTGGAATCCCACTTGTTTTTTCCCTCTTTTTGTTTGTATTGTATAAAACTTTTTTATGGATATGCAAATAGATAACCCACTTCTCTCTCCTGTGGCCCCAGTCATAAGACATTTCAAACAGCCCTTTACACAAAACATGCTACATGCTTTGTCAATTGATAAATTCCTCATGAAAACACAGAACTCACTGGATGGTCTGTTTTCTTACAAGGTTCTTCAATAAAGAAAATATCACAGAACAACCACAATACTGACACCTCCAATGAAAAAGACAAAGACACCAGCAAGAAACAGCAACAATGTAAGAACCTACTGCACCAAAGACAGGAAACAAATGCAACAAACAGTGCTTTGTGAAATCAGGAATTGCAGCAGAATTCAGTAATATGGGTGATACCAAGTGTTTTGTGAAATCAGGAATTAAAGCATTTAGCTTGTGATTTTATACCACAGCTTCTGGTACTGAGAGAGAGATTATTGGTAGTCTCTTGTATTTAACACTGGAGACACGCCCAGATCTAACTTATGCTTTGAATGTGGCTTCACCTTAAATTATATTTTGGAGAGGATAGGCTGCTACTTGCCACAGAGACTCCTGATGAGTTGCAGATTGGGCATATCTGTGGTTAGTAGCTGCCTATTCTCTCCAAAATATTGTTGAATCTTTCAAGGTATTTCCATTGTTTCATTTCACCTTAAATTGGTTAAACAAATTCGTAGTTATCTAAAAGGTACTGATCATGGAATCCAGTTTAGAAAAATGACAAATAATGTAATAGAGAAATTTATAGTGATTATTGTGGATAACTTAAAAAATCTGTTGCACAATCATTGATGAAAGCTGAGTTTGTTGCTGCAAGTGAGGTAAGCAAATCATTAATGTGGCTGGATCATCTATTAAAGGAAATTATGATTATTGAAGAAAATTCAGTTCCAGTATTACACATTGACAATCAAAATACTATAAAATACATAAAGGTATTGGATTCTGTGAATGTTCTAAACACATTGAAACGTGTTATAAGTATGCATGACAGTTCTTAAATGAGAAGAAGATAAAAGTACAATATGTTTTAGTACTAGATCAGGCAGCAGACATTTTTTTACTAAGGGCTTACCATTGACGATGTCAATAACTAAGACTCGGATTCGGATGGCTTTAAGTTAGGTCCATGAAAGAACAACAAAATGAACATTTGTGGGGTAGTGTTAAGGATTGTGTTATTTACAATTTCATATTGTATTGTACACACATAATGATCGGTGATGTCATATAAATTCCATGACTTCAGTTCTTAGTAACTGCTGTGCGTTTATGCTGCTAGTAGTAACATGGTGTTGATTTTGAAAGCACTAAATAAATCAATGTTCTAACAGAATATTTGTTGGCAATAGGAAATATTTCTGACAAAATTTAATCCGTGGAATGTGTGTGCTGTATGTGTATGATTTCTAACCCACCTACTTGTCTTCAGTACTATATTGACAATTTCTTGATATTTCAGAATGTCCTACCAATTGATCCCCCCAGGAATTATTCTCCTTAACCTTGTTCAGTAACATATGAGTTACTTGATACACACATCTCAAGCAGTCTTCTGTAGTACCTAATTTCAAAAGCTTCCATCCTCTTCATGCCTGACCTGTTTATTTTCCACAGTTCAGTCTCGGCTACACTAAAGACAAAGACGTCCAGAAAAAACTTCCTAACACATCAATATTTGGTGTTAACATATTTTCAGTTCGAGGTTAAGAAATAAAAACTTAGCGTTTTGTTGATGACATCATAATTATGTCCGACGGCAAATGACCTGGAAGAGCAATTATACAGAGTGGACAATGTATTGAAATGAGTGTGTAAAATGAACATTAACAAGAGCAAAACAAGAGTAATGCATACTTGCCAGCTCTCCTGATTTGGATGGGAATCTCCAGATTTTTCACTTTTTCTTCTGCCTCAAGATTTCCCTTTATTTCTCCAGATTTTTAACACACAAGATTAAAAAAGCGTTTTTGGTCTAGGAGTAGTGCGATACTTTGCATATCGATTTTTGCTCTTACCTGCACATTTTCAGATACTGGTATACTGTTTTGGTTATTTCGTCATCGTGCGTAATAGAAGTTGCTCGAGTTTTTAGATTATTTTTATTTATTTATTAGTGGATAGTTAAGTGTTAGTTTCATGTACGAATTGCGGAAAGGCAATGAGAAGGTGGTTGTGGAAGCGGTGGGTTGTTGCAGGGTGACTTTAAGCAGGCATACTCAGTTCAGGTTCCATTTGTTTTAATCTATATATAAAAAAATGAATGTTTGTCTGTATGTCCTCTATTTGTTCATAAATCATTCATTCGATTGCATTGAAACTTTGGTGAAGTTTTCATTGTACACCCACGAAGGTTCATGACCCAAAAACAAAAGAGCATGGCACATACCTCAGGAGATATGATGTCATAAATAATGAGAGGCTGCCACATGATAATACCCAGATTTGTGTGTCAATTATTGGAAAATGGGAATAGTTGGACCTGCAACAAAGTTTTCATGTAATTTCGGATGTTTATGATGTGTCTTGTAACTGAACTCCCCCCCCCCCCCCCCCCACACACACACACACACACACAGACACACACAAAATGATGAAATGAAAAGAAGTTTACCGCTCACAACAGTTTCCCTGTTGATGCCGTAAAACTGTCACATCAGGTGTACCGAACATCCGATTGCGATAAAAGTTTGTCAACTCATCGCTTGCGCTTGTGCGAAGGTTATAGGGAGACTAACATTAACTTTGTATGGTACATGGTGAAAGGTGCTTTACAATTATTTAATTCGTTTCTCGCACCTTCACGTTGGAGTGACTGGAAGGATAAGAATGAAATTTGGAAGGAGATGCAAGCCAGTGAATTTAGCATGGCAGATGGTTTCTTGTGACTTTGACACCGTTTGACTACTCACCATCAAACTTGGCTCACATGTTTCTTCGTATATAGGAGGGAGAGGAGTAGGTGGAGGAGGAGATGGACAGAAAGGGGAGGGAGGAGGCAGATAGAGGGGAGAGGAGGAGAATGAGAGGGAAGACAGTGACAGACAGGTGAACTGAGATGAACAGAGAAAAGGGGAGGAGCAAATGGACAGAGAAAGGGGGAAAGGAGGAAACGGGGGAGGAGCAGGTGAACAGAGAGAAGGAAATAGAGGTGGACTAATATGTATAGTTAAATTTCACTAGATGTATTCCTTATCGACTATAAAATGAATATTTGTTTCTATCATTTGTGATTAAACAAGCTAACACTTTCATATTGTCGCGTTGCAATGGAAGCAGGCTTGACTTCGAAGGCAACTAAACACAGCACTTATACTGAAAGCACGTTTATTACGAACTCAACATACACACAGCACTGACTGCCTCTCAGGCAGAGTGCTCTGCTATTTATGTGACGTCTGACAGGCGGCGTATGACACGATACGGACCAAAGTATCGCTTCAATAACTTTTCTGACAGTCCAACCTTCCGTACAGGGGTAAAAATTCATACCAGATCTCCTGAGTTGTACACAACAGGTCGGTGCATGTCGTTATACCGCTGACGGTCCTTCTCCTGGGCGTCCAGTGTCTGTATGCGAGCCAGCTGTCTTGCTTCTTCAACCCTGGTGATGAGCTGTTTAACATAGTCATCCTGAGTGTCGTCCGGTTGGAACGGGAACAGTGTATCCATTGTCGTCTCAGCTTCACGGCCATGGAGCAGGAAAAACGGAGTGAAGCCTTTGGTGTCTTGTCTTGTGGTATTGTAAGCAAATGTCACGACTGGCAGAATCGTATCCCAATCCTTCTGCTCAACATCGACGTACATCGACAACATGTCGGCTAACGTTTTGTTAAAACGTTCTGTAAGACCATTTGTCTGAGGATGGTATGCAGTTGTCATTCTGTGGACAATGTTGCACCGTGACATTACCTCTGATACTGGTTTTGACTGGAATACTTTTCCACGATCAGATATCTTGACACGTGGTGCTCCATGCTTCAAAATAATGTCTTCTACAAGGAATTTTGCGATCTCTGCAGTCGGCACAGGTTTGGTGACAGCGTAGCGTGTGAGGTAGTCAGTGCAGACTATTATCCAACGGTTACCGGTTGTCGACTTCGGGAACCTCCCTAAAAGATCGATCCCAACTCGGTGGAATGGATCTGCTGCCGGCGCAATCGGTACGAGATGTCCTGGAGGTAATTGCGGCACATGCTTCCGTCGCTGGCACTCTTTACAGTGACTCACATAATGCTTGACAGATCGGTAGAGACCTTTCCAGTAATACCTGCGTCTGATTCTGTCTAGGGTCTTCACGAATCCCAGATGACCGGATATTGGAGCATCATGGAAATATTTGAGAATAGCTGGCTGGAGATGAACTGGAACAACAAGTAGCCATTTGGGGCCCAGTGGATCGTAGTTGCTCTTGTACAATGTTCCGTTTATAAGTTGGAACTCTCCATTGGTCGGTTCTCCTTTCTCCAAGGCCTCTATCATTTTTAATAGTGTTGGATCTTTCCTCTGTTCAGCTGTAACGTCATCTAATTCAGTGAGAGCCGAAATTTCATTAATGCTGTTGTGTTCCACTAATGGATTCCTCGAAAGGCAGTCGGCATCCTTGTGTTTGCGCCCGTTCTTGAATACCACTGTGACATCATACTCTTGGAGTCTGTGCCCATCTTGCTAGTCGACCTGATGGATCCTTCAAGCTAGTCAGCCAACACAAAGAATGGTGATCTGTCATGACAGTGAATGGTTTGCCGAATAAATACGGGATCGTTACCCAGCGCCTCCACGAAACAATGTCGCGTTGCAATGGAAGCAGGCTTGACTTCGAAGGCAACTAAACACAGCACTTATACTGAAGCACGTTTATTACGAACTCAACATACACGCAGCACTGACTGCCTCTCAGACAGAGTGCTCTGCTATTTATACACAGACAGAATTTACCAGAAATTAGAAGAACAGTTAACATAAGAAACAAGTAGAATTTACAAGTGAACATAAAAGATGTAGAACCTTCTGGAATTGTAAATTACAAAGAAATAAATTTTTGCCGGTGGGCGGGATTGAACAGGCGACCTTCTGCTACGCAGTCCGTGACGCTATCCCCTGCGCCACGGCGGCAGTTGGTGTTCGTGGTCTCTCGCGGCAATATTTCAAATGTTATTTTCACAATTATTTTAAATGAAAAGAGCTCAGCGTACTTATCAAAATGGCACTAACGTTGGGGGGGGGGGGCTACTCATTAATTTAATACACCCAAACAGGTAAACAGATGAGCTGACTCAAAACAGGAAGGATAGGAATAAGGTGCCCAATGGTAAAAAAGAACTACAGCTCTGACACGAAGGGGCTAATGCCAAATTACAACTGCGGGGTGGCGGTGCCTCACGGAGGGAAAAGTTTCTGCAATGACAAGGTAAAAAAGGAAAACAGAGCTATACATCTGCCCATGCAGATGTGAGCCAGCAGAGGGGTACAAACCAGATAAATTCCCCAGTTACACTAACCAAGTTAATGTGTATAGAGTACTTGCTACTCAGAGCAAAGAGAAAAGAATGATTCAATTGAACCGAACTAAAAGTGTGGTATAACACACAAATAAATAACTAATGACGTAGACAAAGGCAACAACGGCCCCCGGAGAACAACCAACTATCCTGACAAATTCACACACACAAACGGAACATGACTGTATCAGTTGCTTAACTTATTTATTTCTTACTCCGCGACAAGTGCAGGCACCCTCGTGATGGTATAGGAGAAGGGTGTCAACGAATGTCCGGAAACATTTCATACATCCCAAATGAAAAGTGGCTGGAATGACATGAGACACAGCTGGGCTGACTGGAGTACCAGTTGTCGACAGCTCTGACGCTTGGCGAGGTATGGACGCAGTGTTGCACGGCCGCTAGGAACGCAACCACATAGCCGGGAGACGAAGGAAACAGCCCGTACTGAGGTGCTGTTATAACTTGACAGAAAAGCCTCTCTGGATCAACCTCTTCAGCTCATGGTATGCATGGCTCCCCACAGAGTGCCACCTAGGAAAACTTCGATGCACATGCTGGGCCTGGCCACAAATGGTCCCTTAATGAAAATAACTCGACCTTTGCGATGCCATGCATCGTGTCAAACTCACTGCCTGATACCCTCTCAGCTATCCCGCAGTGAATCCCTCCCACCCTCTCCCCCTGCCTTGAACTGCCACCATGATGCCACCCATGACAAGAAAAACGCACGACAGAAGACGATTGATGCGCAATTAATCAAACTGCGCATTGAGCAGTGCAAGCACAGAGAGATCGATTGTGCTTGCGCCAGTAATTAAATCAAGGACAGGGTCAATCAAAGAAAGAGGAGCCGGGGTGGCTTGGGCAACTTTAAAGTAAATAGCTATTTTATGCGATTGTAGGATTTTGATTCGATGGTATGTGTTCCAGTATGGGGAAAAAATAACTGTTTTTAAAGCAGTTTTTGTAACAATTTCCAAGCATTGTCAAAGCTAGAAAAGTCTGTTATTTGTATTTTGGACTGTTTGTTGATGTGATATTTTCATATAACATTGTGGGAAAAGCAATGTATTGGAACACATGCAAACAAAGAAACATAGAGAAAAATAAGTCTGTATCAATACAAAACTGAAATTTGCTTGGAGAAGTGAGTGTTGGTGTGATAAATGTTGAGCACTTAACTACATTGTTTATTTTAGAGCGTAATTTGCCAATCAAATATATTGGCCCTGTAGGGACTTTTCTGGAAATTGTTCCCTGATAAAAGTATAGCACAAAAATACAGCAAGCACTTTTTGTTGTATTCCAAAAATCAATGAAATTACATTTGGGTTACTGCAAGAGTTTTTTTATTTTTTATTTTTTTTTTGTTACCATTTTTAACTATTACAAGATGGCATTGCATGATCGTAGGAAAAGATTGAAATCATTTATCTTGAGGTTTATACTAAAATGAGCTGATTCTTTGAAGACTCCCAATTTTTTAAACCAAATCTCCTGATTTTTACATTTTGAAAGTTGGCAGTTATGGTAATGGAATATAGTCTAAGAAAAACGGATGATGCTGAGGGAATTATATTAGGTAACGAAACAATAAAGGTGGTAGATGAGTTTACTATTTGGGCAGTAAAATAACCTACGGTGGTTGCAGAACAGATAATATAAAATGCAGAATGACAATGGGAAGAAAAGTGCTTGAAATTTGTTGCTACAGAAGAATGCTTAGATTAGGTGGGTAGATCGCTTAACTACATCTACAAACATACTTCGCAATCCACTCAAAGGTGCGTTGCAGAGGGTACTCCCATATAGAACGAGAAATGATCACATGTTCATTAAAATCTTTCATTAGTCTTTCCTCCATTTTGACTGACAACTTGCAATTCACAAGGACATTGAGGGTTTCTGCAAGTATTTTAGTCACCTTGAAATGTTTCTTGTCGTCGTGGATCTGCAGTTGTGTACTATTTCACGATTTACAGATTGTGAAATGCTCTCGCCGCCGTTCAAAGCCTCTTCTTCAAACGGCAAGAACAAACCTTTCATATTAAAAGTCTCTCTCGGCCGAGTTGTTTTAACTGATGTAACTGAATGAAAGGCCATCAGATTGATGTCACAGTATCTCTTCTGTGTGTTGTTTATATGGAGCGTTAAGTCTCATCTGGTACATACTGCTTGCAGTGGTCAGCAAGGTATTGATCAATTCAGTTCCAGTTTATCAAAAACATAGGAAATAATCATATAAATCTTGGACATTCATTCAAACCCTTAAGGTACATGTAGATCTTCTGAAGTGTGGAAAATGTTGATATTGTTGCAAGCTATATTTGCTAGATTCATATTGCCCACAGAATAAAACTTGCATATTTGATACATTCTTGTCCAAAGTCTCAAACAATCATCCTCATCAGCAGGAATCCTTTCTCCACTGTATACTGTAGTCAACTGACATTGTGTGTATAGATGTTTAAGCTGTAGCGTGCCCATACTACAGTATGATTACCTCACATCGAGCCTACTGCTCCAGTGGGGTCCAAACTACTTATAGGTAGAGGCACCTGTATGTGGTGAAAAGTTTTGCTCGATTTCGTCTTTTTTTTAAAACCTATTTCGGTATATTTTTTGCTACTTTCGTTTTATTTCGTCAATAAATTGGCTAATTTTATTTTCACTTTTTAACAAATAAAAACTAAAGCAAATATCACTTATAGCCTCATTGTAGTGTAAGACCTTTTATTTTATTCAGAAAACATGGAAATTTGACATTGATGAGACACATAATAAAAAAATGTTTGAGAAAAACGTATCCAGCTACTTATACAAGTTTAACTAACCCAAGTAATTTACACAAGTTTGTATGTTTTATGAAAACTCAGTCGTGTTTCTAACACCACCAAGATAACTGATTACCAGGAATAAAAAAACCCTAGGTAATCAGATTGCAAGCAGCACTTGAAAACGAAAAATATGGATAATCGAAATGGATAGCGCGTCCTTTCCTTTGCGATTTTCACACTTAAATTACTATTACATCGCAAACAACAACAGCCGTGAGAAATAATTATACCGTATCTATTAATTCGTTTCCTGCACATTTACTCTCAGCGGCGTCTGCATTATGCATAGAATTATTTGGGAATACTGCATATGAGGACTTATCACATGTGTGCGCGTGCGTGTGTGCGCGCGCGCACTATACTGCAGTAGTACCTCATTATTGACACAAAAATAAGACGAAAAATCTAGTATTGTTCTGAAAAATAAGTTTCCTTTTTAATCTTCGGAGAGAAAATCATATATGTGTCTTGAGCACTGAAACGATTAGCGTATATTTGCGTACAGACCAGTGAAATGGTCGAAGTATTTTCGAGCTACACGCAACAATCCCATTGCGGCTTCCTTTAAAATCCTTTATCTTCTGTTTTCAGTCAGATTCGTCTGTTTTCACCCATATAATACTTGCATCTGTACGATTAAATGTCGTCTCCGTGACTTTTCTCTTAAACTTCGCGGTGTATGTTTCTTCACAATCGGATACAAGGCAGCACTTCACGCAAGAAAGTTCAAAAGCAGTCTGCAAACACTGCAACAAAGGGTGGAATCCGAATGTATACCATTCACAAAAACTATTTATGGTGGCAACTAGCGGTATTTTTCGGAACTACCATTCACAAAACTAACTTATGACGGCTTATAAAGGCATTTTGCGAAACTTGCATTCGCGTAAATACGGTTTGTTCATCCACTCTCGGAGTGTCGGATGGTCGACTTTTTCCAAGGGGATGTTTGCCTCGTGTTGTTGATAACACGAATTCTTCGTTATCTAGTTTCGCTCGTTTTGCCGCTGCATTGATGTCTGTAAGTGTAACTTGACTCTTGACTCCTGTCGACAGCACTTTCTCCTTGTTCTTCTTATGGGAAGAACTGCTATTTATATGTTTTGGGCAATACGCACATAGCTGTATTTGGCAGAATTATTTTCCTTGTTTTATAAAAAACGTAAAATCTATCTGATGCGAATTCTCTTTCACGATCAAAAACTCTTTAAGACCATATTAATAATCTGCTGTACCAAAACAAATCACTGAAAGAACCAGCAATCAGAAACGATTATGACCACGCAGTACACAACCAGTCACCATATCCATTTATTCACTCTACAGGAAATGAGGTTGGCAGGACTCGAAACGATATATATCGAATCGATGTACAATCGACTGTGATTTATATATCTAAATTCCACCAGCACATTTAAATGAGTGATGAGATTTCACAAAATTTCGTGGATTATTTTGTGATTTTTCATAAATGTCAATGATTTCGTGATTTTCAGCAAAAAATGTAAAATATCGCAAAAAATTCGCGATTTCGTGCTTCGCGATAAACACGTGCCTCTACTTATAGGTTTGTATCCATACTTTCACTGGTACGTGACATTATGATAACAAGGTGTTGAAGCTTTGTTATGACTTCGTTCCTGCTCATTTATTTGTTGTTTTGATGGGTGAGTGGTCTTTGCAACATTTCACCTGCACATTCAACATATTCAATTGTGACAGTAATCTGTTCTTACCACTGACTCATATTCTGTAAATAATGTATAGTATGAAAATTGCCATGGCTACAAAAAGAGAACAGAGATGTCAATGACATGACATACAGTTCATAACATAGTATCAGAAACGAAATAAAAAAGATTGTTCAGAAACAATATTTGAACTGAGGAACTTCTGTTTTATAGTCCAAAACCATGACTACAGAACCACAATAAGTTTATTGCATCTGATTCCTTAATGTGGCACATCATATACTAGAAAAGTTAAGTTTTTAGTTTGCTACTTCTTCTTCATTTTTAATAGTTCCACATGCTGCGTTTTTGTACTTGATCTGATTCAGTTTTTGACAAGCTATCCATTGTGCTATTCTTCCGCTAAATCGGAGGGGAGGGGGGTTTCTGTGGGTAGTTTTCCTTGTAAGAGTGATTGGCTGTTGACTGTATACTTTTTTTTAAAACTTTGGCTGTCCAGCCACATTTTCTGAATTAGACCAATAAAACTTTCATTTAAAGATTCATCTCTGAAGACTAATAACATTGTTTCCTCATTATAGCAAAAATATAATCACTTTTTATGTTTCAATTCGTTTGTAAAAACAACTTGTGTCCTCTCCAACAAACCTGAAGTTGAGTGCCTTAAATTGGGAGGAGCAGGAGAGAGAACGAATTGCAGAAGGGGGGGGGGGACAAAGGCTTGACTACAGGGTACAGATTAAATACAATTTATAATAAGTGTGACATTATTTTTTTTAAATAGAATTTAACCACTGCAGTTAAGAAAATTAGTGCCAGACTAGGTTTTCAAGGGCAGCAATTAATGTCAATACCCATAGCAGCTAAATCAGTTTCCCTGTTAGATTCAGGATGTAGGGTGCATTAATTATGCATGTGTGAAAAGTCTTGATGTAGATAAAGCACTTCAGCTGCATTAAATCAGACTGACGATAACACCAGCATGAAAGTTCATTTCCATATCAGCAAGAAGTAAGAGATAAATTACTGGTATCAGTATCTCCTTGTTAGTGGATGTCACAAGGGCAAATAAATAAAAAAAAGGGGTTTTGACACACACATTTAACTTCATGTAACATGACAGAACACACACAACTTCTTTTAAGCCATGTATTGAACACAGTTGTGCCACACTGTACATATGTGTAAAGTGCACTGTTTTTTTTTTGTTTTTTTTTTTTTTTTTTTTTTTGTTTTTTGTTTAGGCCTACGCAGAGGTGGGAGAGGTGGTCCAAGAAACCAGTCAAGATCACTTCCTACAGCTGAGGAGCTGGATGCTGAATTAGATGCCTATGTGAATAAAATTAAGTAACAGGTGGAAATCTCATCTATTGTGAAAAAGCATGGAGTGAATTTGTGAAACTGACTTTTCTGCCTTTTGCAGTTTAGTGTTTGACTGACTGTTGAATATTGGGTGGAGTAAATGTACACATGGAAGACTGTTATTACAAGGAGATGATAGTATGATACTGGAGGATATGCTGGTAGATAATTTTATGTGGATAATGTCTTGGTTTTGATCTCCTTGAATACCTGTTATAATGTTTTAAGATATACTGTGAAGCAAATTATATTAAATCTCAACAATGTTAAATAAAATATTTTCTCATTGTTAAAATTACTGCCACGTATTAAGCAATCACAATTGTTATATTCAAACTGGTTCAATTTGTCTGAACTGACTGCATATGTATTTTGTACATCTGAACTTCCCAACATATATTGCTTCTTCCATAAATCATATATATTTCAGCACTGGAGCAGCAGATATTTTGAAATAGTTAAAAAAATATTTATAGAACTTCTGTTGGTTTAGCTCATGAATTGTCTCAAATTAGAAAATTAAGTTATACATTTGTATGAATCGTACATATTGCTGAGAGAGAACACTCCATTGGAATAGAGTTTTTCAACAGTGAATGTGTTTTAGTTTGTAGTGAGTATGTACTATATTGTGTGTTCTGTTACATTGTGTACTAACATGAGTTGAAATTTTTATGTCCCTGTATAAAATTACAGAGGTGACACAGTGGATGGTACTTGTGGAAATACAGATTTGATCTTTGCTAGATTCTTCTGTAGCTTTTAAGGTGATGATTCTGCCTCACCTTTGATTACCATACAGATTGTGGTGTACTTCAGCCTCCAAACAGTCTCATTGGAATACAAAATGGCATTAATGATATGTGGCTACGCATGAAGAATTGCTTTATGTGCAGCTGTTAACAAGGTTTTCAGACCTTGTTTTGTAAAATATAGTCATCAAAATGTAATGTTTTATACTAAATACATATAAATACAAAACAACAAGGGTTTAATAAAAGAAACCTGTACCCTGTGAAATTACTCCTCTTGATTTTTATTGCAATGATTTACTGAAGTATAAAAATATTAAATGCAGGAGATTGTGTAATATCTAGGAATATATAAATGAAATTTGACAGATGTGAAGGCACAGAAGATTACGAAGATCTACTAAACCAAACTTCTGTTTTTCAGGATTTTCTCAGGACATTGTTTACAAATGCATTAAAGGCTGTTCTTTTACTGAATAACATAAATGGAGTCTGTTTCAAAAAGACTTAAGTTACATTTAAATAAAAATATACCTTTTGTATGTCTATTGCAAATCTATCTACAGGAGTTCCGTACTTAGTGAATATGTTTATTTAAAGGCATCACTTTCTGTTAATGTATTTTGACAATTTTAATGTCAAAGCTATGATGTAAAACTGAAAATCAGTCAGTTTTTAAAGTCACAGTTAACACTAGTGGTTTTCTGTTTTTTAGTGAGTCAAGAACATACCTAAATTTCGCAGTACAGCTCGTTATTACTTTAGCAAGTGCATGTTTTGTACAGGGGAACAATACAGGTCATTAGATGCACCCAGTTAGTTTAAAATGAGCTGTTTGTTAGATGCGCTTGGAAAAATTCTGCACATGTGATTTGTGACACGTATACATGAATGAGAAATATAATTACAGAGTAATGGGTGATAGTGTGGTGTGCCCAGTGGGTGTTGAAGACCTCTGAAGCCATATCAGGGAAAGAAATGATAGTACCTTGCATAACCTGTCATTAAATTCTTCCCTGGTGTTTGTCAGAAGTGACTGGTATGCCATTGTTGGGAAGATGTTAATATGCCTGTCCTTAGATATTGGGTGAAAATTTGACTGTGGAGTATACTGAGGTACGACAGGCTAAGGAAATTGTGATGTGGTAAGAACATCACTGTTGCTGAAGGAAAAGTAAATAAAATCTAGTGAAATTGACCTGATTACTCATTTTACGGTGTATGATTTGAATGTGTCAGTGGTTTGTGATTGAAAATTATTTTTTATCTAAGTAGTTACTACAAATTTGTCTTCAAAATAGCCAGCCACAGAGTTCGTTTTGCTTGTAATATCAGGCTAATTTTGGATAGAGTGAAGCACAATCATTAACTTTGAACTCACATATATCTGTTTTTAGTGATTACATATTTATCTTGGAAAGATTGTTTAACATAAAAAAAGTTGCAGAAACAAAATAAGTAGTCTTGAATATGTGGAGATGTCTGTTGCTCTCTGTACACTTTCATCCAAGAAATAAATTTTATATGTAGGAATTAATTTTTAAAAATGAATGCAGTCACACAATCAGAAGAGTCTTTCTTACGGTAAGATAATAAAAAGCTTCCTGCTGTGCCAGGTGTACAAATGTGGGTTATTTTCTTCTGTGTTTTCAGTTAATTATTTGTGCATCTTAAACACACAGTGTATAGAATGGAAGGAGTCTGGAAGAGTCAAGCTAATGACACTTAACATCAATATTTCATGAATTGGATTGGGAAGTACCTTACATTGAAAACAACTGTCCCACTTACAGATATTAATCAAATTTCAGTAATGTGTTTATAACTGCATAAATTATAATAGTGCGGCTGAAAAATGTGGCATAACTGGAAACTTTATTGTATTGTCCGAAAGCTAATGAAACAAAAAATGTGTAGCAGTCCATTGTGATGTGCAGATAAAATAAACACATTTTGCAGCTTTCAAAATAAAAGATGATACCAATTAACTTTTTTAACCATTGAGAGAAAATAAAGGGTTTTTGGATATAACAATTATTTTTACATAATTATCCTTTCTTTAAAATTTGTCTAATTTACAATATGTGTATTACCTTACTATGGAAAATAGAATCATTGAACATTACATATTTAAAGTTGAAGCTGTAGAGTAGTGATGCCTGTTATGGAAAAATATCAATGTCTTTTAATCTACTAAAGTTTAGTCTATGTATTTTTCAAAGTAATAATCCCTTTATAAAGTTTTTGTAGCCATTTGACTCTATGGCTGTGACCCTGGTAGCTTGCAGGGTATCTTAAGTGATGATGCAGTTCCTTCCCTGCCCAGTCTAGAGCATAATTCTACGAGGTTGTGGTTCACCTGTAAAGTAGACTACAGTATAACACTTTATTAATGTGCACTTATTACACTGCGGCAATATTTTATGACACGATTCCGCTCATCTGCTTTGACCCATGGCGTCAACAAGAAGTCGGAAAACCCGTATATTGGTACCTTAATACTTCTGTATTGAAGATAATCTGTAGTTATCCTCATAAATTACAGGTAACAGAATGTATCAGCAATCATAGGTCTCAGCATTAAAAAATCACGCTTTTGGGGCTTGCATGAAGAAAAGAAAAAACACAACACTACACCAGACATCCTCAACATTTTTCCTCCTCAGGCCAAATTCTCGAAAGTTTTATTTCAAGTAGGCCACAACATTATCACTACACCCATTTGTTTTATCATCAAAATCTAATTCAATATATAACTGTATATAGAAGAGTACGTTGCTTTTTGAAATACAGCTGAATGTATTGTTAATTAATACTTTTATTTAGAATTTCTGCACTTGTTTAGACAAATCATAACTAATTTCAAAGAAAGATATGTAAGAACTTAAAAAGTTTGAGGGCCCACCTGAAAATCTGCTGCAGCCTTTTGACAGCCATTTCCAAGCAGTTAAGTTTTTGATAAATATCTTTGTTTGTAATGTACTTTAATTAATGGAATATTACATTTAGCGATTATTTTAAGGCAGACGGGGCGAGTGATTACTGTGAACTGCCACTACGGGACTTGCCAGAGCTGGACAGTGTTAACCAAAAAGTTAACTTCTTGGTTAATCGTTAAAACGTCAATTTACGAACAATTTAACGGAAGTTGGTGTTAATCTTTAACTCGGAACTGCATTCTGCAGCCATGAAATCTCGCCTTAAGAGTCTGAATTTATACTCGTGTGTTGTCGTACCACTAAAATAGAGCAAAATAAGTTTTAAAAAAATCTACAAAATTAACATTCATTACTGCACCTTGTGATCTTAGTACTGAATAGAACTGAAGACTTGGGGATGAAGATAAAATATTACTTTAATGTGTATTAATCTGTTACAAACTGTGGGCCAGCAACCACCTTAACTTCCTGTCTATCTGTTTGTAATGCACTTTTCATGTTTTCAAGTGTAACATTTTTACACATATTGTCTTTATAAAATGAAATCAAATTTGCACAGGTCCTAGGATTTTTATCTGTCACTTTCCACTTCTTTCACCTCTGGCAGTATTGCTCATGTGAAAAATACCGAGTAGCACCGTGGTTCGGAATCCACATTAAACTGTAGGTCCCCCTATAACTGGCTGGGTAAGTCAGTTCGAAGGTCGGAGGAAGGCAACGGCATACCACCTCCAAACAGGACCATGCCTAGTAAAGCACTGTGGTGTTCAAACCAATCTTCGAATTGTTGACTGCTTTACCTTTTTATGGTAATAGCAGTTCGTCACAAGTTAATCACACGCTATTATTGTCAACTGAAATCAGACTCTTGATGGACCATCCTGTGGACGCACCGAAAAAGGCCCCATAAAAACTCTTGAGTGAAGGTTTTAATACTTGTTTTATCTCTTTAAACCCATATTCAAATTCTTTCTGCATTGTCTGGAAATTAAGTAAATTCAAGGATTTTAGAGAGAGGAAATTGTCCAAATTTCTTTCTTGATGCTGACTTTTAAAAAGCAAAAACTGCAATTTGAAACTTTCAGCACAGTCACCCACAGTTCCGATTGATTTATTTTTACCTTGCCACTCGTGTGTTATGGAGTGTTTATTTTTGTAGTGACAGTGCACTGGCGGTGCTTTGATATTTACGGTTGAGTTGCATATTAAGCACAGTGCTTTCCCAACATACTTTACAAATACGAATCTTCCGAGTAAGCATAAAAAATGGCACACTTATATCCGAACTTTTTCTGCTCATGCTGAACTCTTGCAAGACAGATTAACAGTGTCACACCTCGATAGGATTCAGAACGGATACTTCGGCACACGACAAGGACGCGACTGCGAGCGCTGTCAGAGCTGCCACAGGGAGGGGGACAGCATCAGGGCAAACACTAGAGTGCTCCAGTCAAGAGGGGTGTGCTTCACAGCAAATAGCATGCATTGTGGAGAACGTGCTGCTGAAATCGGGGCACTGGTTCGTTGAAGGTTGAGTACTGCTGCTCTACACTAACCTATACCTTATCATCAAAGGGAAGCTACAGTTCACTTTTTAAACACACACTATTAATCTATAATCTGTTCTGTTGGTAAACAAACTATTGTCTTTAACTCAGCCACCATGTTACTCACACCTTCTACAAACACGCACGCACCTCAAAACTACCGCGCTGCGATGACGTCACGGGTCAAAGCTGATGGGTGGAATTGCGTCCTGTAAATGACCCTACACTGCTGTGAGATATTCCACTTAATCCACTTTGAACACCTGGATGTCAAATCCAGGTGCTCGAAATAGTTTTCTTAAAAATTTGAAACCTTATTTGGTTGGTATTGTTGATCTGTCAGTGGTGTATGCAACATTTGTCATGTAAATAATTGTAGAAATTTTTTCAGATTATTATTTACTCTCATTTAGTAAGGTAATTTAGTAAGGTAATTTATTCTAGGTAATCAAATAATCTCATTTTGTTTTGCATTTACACTGCATACTCCAGAACTACTGTATGGTGCACAGTTAAGGATTCTTTGAGCATTGCTGGTCACTTCCTTTAATGTTCCTTCGAAAGCGTATGAGGGAAAAAATGACTGTCCAAATGCTTCTGTAGGACCTCTAATCTTTGTGAGTCGTACATGAAAGGTAAGTTGGTGGCAGTAGAATTGTTCATTCACTTTAAGATGCCTGTTTTGAATAGTTCTTGAAAAGAATGTTGCCTTTCTGCCAGGGATTTCCATTTGGATTCCCAAAACATCTATGTAATACTCGTGTTACTGATTCTACCATTAACAAATCTAGTAGCCCTAAGACAGTATGCCTGTATTGGTAATCATGCCTGGTGATAATTTAAAACAATCTACTTCTACTCACTTTATATACATACTCTACAAGTCACCATACAGTACACAGTGGAGGGCATCTCGCACCACAACTAGGTGTTTCACTTTCTTCACTCCCAAATAGAGGGGAAAATGACTGTCTCTGTACAAGACCTAATTGATCTTATGTGATCAGTATGCAAAATGTAATTTGGCAGCAGTAGAATTGTTTTGTAACCAACTTGGAATGCTAAATTTCATCAGTAGTTTTTATCATAAAAGAACATCTATATTTACATTGATCTGATGAGGGTCCCATTCCCAAAACAGATGTTTCATCCATAAGTTTTATATGCTTGACATATTTCAAGCAAGGGAGAGATCCGAATTGTTATTTGTTGAGAATATATATGCAAAGATCGCCTGTTGAATGTTTTATATGACATAATCAGTTTTGACAAATTAGTTGTCATCCTGAGAACTCTACCTTTATAAAGAAAGAAAGAAAGAGAGAGAGGGGGGGGGGGGGGGGGGGGGAAGCACCTCACGAATGTAGAGATCTGGTGACAACTAAGTTTGTTGAAACAGGCTATATCAAATAAAATATTCAGAAGTTGACCTAACCTACTAGCAACAAATCTGTCATGGCATTGCTTCTATGTCTTCTTGGTGGGGATTCCAAACATTTAAGCACAACTCAAGAAGGTGTTGTACAAGTGTTATGTTGTAGTTTACTTTACAGGAAAACCACATCTTCCTAAAATTACTCCACTAAACTGAAGCTGACCTCCCTTCCCTACAACTATACTCGCATGCTTGTTCCATTTCGTATTGCTCTGCAATGTTAAGCCAAGACATTTAATACAGTTGATTGTGTCAAGCAGATCGGCACTAATCATGTGTTAGAGCAGTAAGGAATTGTTTTGCCTGCTAGTCTACATTTTTCTATTTTTAAATTTGCCACTCGTCACACCAATTAGATGGACAGGGAGTGGTCAGGCGAGGTAGGGGCGTCCCTTCGGATTAAGTATGAAAAATACTTGAATAAGACATTGTTTATTTGAATTGTTGGGCTAGATAGACACCAGGGAGGCCGCTGGCTCAGAGCAACAAGTCAGGCGGTGGAGGAAGTGCTATTAGGTGGGAATGGAGAAATACAGTGTGAACAGATTGGAAGCTAGAGAGGAAAAGAGCATCGCCGTTGGGGCTGTGGCCCGCAGATGCTCGCCTCAGAGCCTCTCGTGGTGCTCTCCTCGGCCTGCCATTGGTTCCTTCCAGTCAGACCGTGAAGTTGGCGACTGGTAGGCTCACGATTCTGGTTATGTTGTAGCGGAGAGGCGTTCATATGATCGGGTCGTGGCCTCGGTGTGTATGCTGACCAGACTACACTGGCAGAAACCAAGGCTACTACTTGGATGAAGTTAGAGGTGGCAATGGAGTTTGTAAAAGAATCATGTAATATTCTATTCTTTAGTGCTCTGAACCAAAGTCCCTGCACATAGAAATACTGTCCAAGTCATCTTGTATCCTAGGATAGTAGTACAATCAAGATACCTTCCTATACACTAGTTGTCAACAAATTGCTATAGATTGCTAGTTGTTCTGTCCCTCAGATCACTTATGTAAATATAAAGTAATAGCAATCCTCACTCTTTTCCTGGAGGCACTCCTGATAATACTCCTATCGATGATGAACTCTTGTTGAGGAAAACATACTGACTTCTGTTACTTTTGTAATCTTTATAGCCATTCACATAAACTGCATCCCACACAGACCTCAACAGCCCAAAGGGTACCAACTGGCCACCGTGTCATCCTCTGCCCAAAGACGTCACCGGATGTGGAATGAAGAGGGACATGGTCGGCACCCCCCCACTCCTGCCTGTTATTAGTTTTCCAGGCCAGTAGCTTTTCAGTTGGACTCACAAGGACTGAGTGCACCCCCGCATGCCAACAGCACTCTGCAAAGCTGGATGGTTATGCATCAAGCCCGCCCCCCCCCCCCCCCCCCCCCCCCCCGTGTTTTAACTTCTGTGGTCTAACGGGAACCGGTGCATCCACTGCGGCATGGGTTTTAGTGAGCCTTCCACATATCTGATATTATATTTTATACGGGCCTGTCATCTTCAGCAGTCTGCAGTGTGGCCCCATGTTAAATGCTTTTAGGAAATGGAGGAATGTGCAGTCTACTTGGCTGCCCTTTATCCACATGAGAAGGGTAAGTGGAGTTCTACACAGGTGATGCTTTTTAAAGCCAGACTGATGCGTGGATGAAGCTTCTGTTTCCAAAAAAATATTACATTGAAACAGAGAATATGTTCAAGAATAATGCAGGAAACCAATGTTAATGAAATTTGGCTGTAATTGTGCAGGTGTATTTTCTTACCTTTATTATGAAAATGAATCACCTTAACTTTTTTCAAGTAGCTTGGGACTTTGCACTGGCCTGAAGATTTGTGATAAATGTAAGTGATCAGTGGTGAAGACTGCTCTTTGTAACACCAAATTGAGATTCCATTTTGACTTGGTGATTTAGTTTTCTGCTTTCTCAGCTACTTCTATACAGCAGGAACGCTTATTACTATATCATCCATTTGGGTGAAACTTCCTGGCAGTTTACAATTGTGTGCCAGAACCGGGACTCAAACTTGAAACCTTTACCTTTCGCGGGCAAGCGCACTACAGACTGTGCTATCCCGACACGACTCACGATGCCGCCTCACAACTTAACTTCCGCCACTATCTCGCCTCATGTGCAGGCCGCGGTGGCCGAGGGGACTGAGGCGCTCCAGTCACGGTCGGGGGTTCGAATCCCCCCTCGGGCATGGATATTTGTGCCATCCTAGTTCGTAAGTAGTTTGTAAGTTTAGGGACTGATGACCCGTAGTTAAGTCCCATAAGCTTACCAAACATTTGAACATTTTTTCGCCTTGTGTCGGGATAGCACAGTCGGTAGTGCGCTTGCCCGCGAAATGCAAAGGTCCCAGGTTCGAGGCAAAAATTTCATTCTGGAAACATCTCTTAGGCTGTGGCTAAGCCATGTCTCCACAATATCCTTTCTTCCAGGAGTGCTAGTCTTGCATGGTTCGCAGGAGAGCTTCTGTGAAGTTTGGAAAGTAGGAGGCGAGGTACTGGCGGAAGTAAAGTTGTGAGGCAGCATCGTGAGTCGTGTCGGGATAGCACAGTTGGTAGTGCGCTTTCCCGCAAAAGGCAAAGGTCCCAGGTTTGAGTCCCGGTTCCGGCACACAATTTTAATCTGCCAGAAAGTTTCATATCAGCGCACACTCCGCTGCAGAGTGAAAATTTCATTCTGGAAACATCCCTTAGGCTGTGGCTAAGCCATGTCTCCACAATATCCTTTTTTCCAGGAGTGCTAGTCTTGCATGGTTCGCAGGAGAGCTTCTGTGAAGTTTGGAAAGTAGGAGGCGAGGTACTGGCAGAAGTAAAGCTGTGAGGCGGCATCGTGAGTCATGTCGGGATAGCACAGTCTGTAGTGCGCTTGCCCGCGAAAGGCAAAGGTCCCAGGCTCGAGTCCCGGTTCCGGCACACAATTTTAATCTGCCAGGAAGTTTCATATCAGCGCACACTCCGCTGCAGAGTGAAAATTTCATTCTGTATCCATTTGGGTGTCTGTGTGATGGTCCTATGTGAACGATTAAGTGTGAAACATCTTCAGCATCACTTTTCCCGTCTTCTTTTGGCACCATAGACTGATCTTTACAGCCAAACATGATGTATGTATTGAGCATTTCATCAAAACTTTAAAGGTGGTGTAGTTACATTTATGTATTCTTATTTATAACTGTTTTATCTGTACAGAACCACTTGGGCACCCTTCATGATAGTAATGTAGTTTAAAAAAGCTTTATTAATTGACACCAATGACATTGTGTACAGTATTACCAGTTTAAGGTTCTTTGCTCTGCAAGCTACCTCACAGTGTGTAGTGGAAGGTATTTTGTGTACCAGTGTCCAGTTGCATATGGTTTGAGGAAAAATGACTGTAGGCGAGCATCTTTGTGGACTCTAAATCTATAATTTTATCCTAGTGATTCTGCAAATGTATGTAGGAAAAAGTAAAGTATTGGTTAATTTTTAGCGAAACGAATTTCTCTGAACTTTGATGGTAGCCCATACTATGATGCAGAATACGTCTCTTGCAGTATCTGTCACTGTAGTTACCCGATCATCTTTTATAATTTTGTGCTAACTAAATGAACCTGTAATGTGTGCTGCTCTCAAGTGAATCTTTTCCATTTCCTCTATCAAGCCTTTATGGTAGGTCCTCTTCTAATCAGCAATATTCAAGTATTGATTGAATAAGTGTTCTGTAAACTACTTGCTTTGTAGATGGACTCCATTTCCTGGTGCCTCTTCCGATGAATGTCCAGCATATGCCTTTTCTATGATTAATTGTACTTCATTGTTGTTCATATGCACCTTATTCATACTCGCTGATATTTTATGGAAGTGACTACTTCTAGTGATTGCTCTGCAGTTGTGTAGTCATAAATTTGTTGAGGGTCAATTACCAGTCCCTACAGCAAGTATTGATAACACCGTAGGTCCTCTTGAATTTCGTTACTATTATCAAGCCTTGCAACTTCTTTGCATGCTAAAGCATGATTTGCCTCTTTTTCCCATTTTGTTAGAAAGTAGAAATCTTGTCCATCCTCAATGAACCACAGACATTGCCGAGGGGGGTGGCTTGTGTGATGTAGATAGCCGTACTGTAGGTGCAACAGTCTGGATGTTTAACTGAGCTGGCCTTGTGACATCAGCTAACATGGCTTTGCCATGCAGTTACTGCGAACAGCTGAAGGTAAGGAGAAACTACAGTCATTACTATTCCCGAGGACATGCAGCTCTACTGTATGAATACATGATGATGGCATCTTCTTGGTTAAAAAATATTCCTCCATTCGGGTCTCCGGGCGTGGACTACTCAGGAGGATGTCGTCATCAAGAAAAACAAAACAGGCATGAGAAATGGAAAGATTAAAGTTAGATACGGTAGGGATTACTGAAGTTAGGTGGCAGGATGAACAAGATTTCTGGTCAGGTGAGTTCAGGGTTACACATACAAAATCAGTTGGTGGTAACACACGAGTAGGTCTGATAATGAGTAAGAAAATAGGAATGTGGGCAAGTTACTATGAATAGCATAGTGAACGCATTATCATAGCAAAGATAGACACAAAACCAACACCGACTGCAGTAGTGCAAGTATATATGCCAACTAGCCCAGCCGATGATGATATCGAAAAAATGTATGAGGAGATAAAGGAAATCATTCAGAAAATTAAGGGAGAAGAAAACTTGATTGTGATGAAGAACTGGAACTCAGTAATAGGAAAGGGGAGAGAAGGAAATGTAACAGGTGAATATGGAATGGGAAATAGGAATGAAAGAGGAGATTGCTTGTTAGAATTTTGTGCAGAGCACAATATAAGGGTCACCAACACTTGGTTTAAACATCATAAAAGAAGACTGTATACGTGGAAGAGACGAGGAGACACTGGAAGGTACCAGATTGACTTTATAAGGTAAGGAATAGATTTATAAACCAGGTTTTAAACTGTAAGACATATCCAGGGGCAGATATAGACTCTGACCATAACTTAATGGTAATGAACTGCACATTAAAACTTGAGACTGTAGAAAGGTAGACAAGTTAGGAGATGAAACCTTGACAAATTGAAGGAACCAGAGGTGGTTGAGAGTTTCAGAGAAATAAGGCAAGGATTGGCTCAAATAGGGGAAGGGCTATGAGCGCTCTCGAGAAATGCGCGACGCTAAGCCAATTTCTCGAAAAAAATCTCGAGTACTCTCGAGAAGTTGTCGACAGTGCTGCTCTACAACGAAACATTGCGACAGTGCAGTCGTAATGGTCTTCCGTACGTGCCAGAAAGAAACTGAATTGTTTCTATTATTAGTAGTACTATTTGGCCACGATAACTTGACTATTTTGTTGGTGCTGCCACAAGCGGAAAAAATCGACACCAGTTGAAAGTCAACTGCCAACCTTACAATGGTCCTTGGCGCGAAGAATTAATGTACATTTGTTAGGGTAACGGTTTCAGCACTGCAGCAAGCAGCCGATGCTGCCTTCCGTTCGTGCAAGACAAGCTCCCAGCAGCCACCGCGCGAATCGTCAAGTTATCGTGGCCAAATAGTAGTGGTGGTAGAATGTTTCGCAGAAGACAAAAATCATAGCATTACTGTAATTATTATTAATCGACATTTCGCCGTGAGCTGTCCGTGACCGTACCGTTTGGGTTAGGGGTATATTATAACAACAATAAGCCGTCTTCAGTCACAATAATTTTATTGTTTTTATTTATTTCACCAATGCAGGAGATTATTTCATCTCGACAAATGCAGGTAACAATTCACATTACTTCACTGTATGTTTATTATAAGATCCTTGTATTAACGCCTGCGGCAACTTTCTCGCGAAAAACTAACTACTGTGTGTTCCTCTACCCTTAGGTGAAAAACTGAAGCAGATTAACACAAAAATACAGTAATAAAGTTCTCGAAACTTGTCGGACAATAAAAACAATAAAATTATTGTGATTGAAGACGGCTTATTATTATAATATACCCCTAACATAGGAGTATTATTAAAACACGGATCTTACATGAAACAAGAACTTCATTGTTACCAAAAACCAATATGCATTCCGCATGCACTTATATTTACATGAGAGAAAAATGCTGCAACATGCTTCACTCAAAAAGTTCTTACATACATTTACTAACTGTAGTTAGTAACCAGCATTACATACCTAATCTTCCGTCCTTTTTTTCAGCTTAAAGCTCAGGTACTTTACCCACAGCCACCACAGTTTACAGCTACAATAGTGACAGTTGGTTGTTATGTCCTCATTCTGTTCAAAAGTTCGGATATTGATAATTTTGATGCATTTTGGATGTTATGGCAGCCAAATGAAAAATAATTGTTTTCCGATACTCGCAGACCGTTTCAGCTATTATACAACCTTATTACCAAATTTACTTTTAATGTAGTTTAAATGGATAACATACATAATAGCTCGGTATTTTGTCTGACTTGTATTAATATAAGAGTGGACTTTCGTATTCGTGAACTTTTCTGTTTGATTGCTAGATATGTGTAATTTTAGAGTCTTACACCCCACTTGTTGTATGTTTTGCTACTTACGGAAATTAACAACAGATATCGCCATCCTCCGTAAAGCAGTGCCAGCCGGGTGACTTCGGTTTTCTTGCATTAAACGCCTACATTTAAATGCCGCTTCTCGTGAGCTTCTCGAGAACTGCTCAAGCACCGGCTCGAGAACTACTCAAGCGCCGGCAGGTCGAGAAATTCTGCGCTCGAGTCGCCGCGCCTCACAGCCCCATCCCTAGGGGTAAGTAATACAGTAGAAGAAGAGTGGGTAGCTCTGATAGATAGAGTATCATGTAGGCAGAAGGACAAGGCCTAATAGAAATCCCTGGATAACACTGGATATACTGAACTTAATTGATGAGAGGAGAAAAAATAAAACTGCATCAAGTGAAGCATGTAAAAGGGAGTACAAAAGCCTGAAAAATCAGATTGACAGGGAGTGCAGACTGGCTTATCAGAAGTGGCTAGAGGACAAATGCAGAACCATAGAAGAATGTAAAACTAGGTGAAAGATAGATACCACCCACAGGAAAATAAAAGAGATATTTGGAGACAAGAAAAGCAGCTGTATAAATATTAAGAAATTAGATGGAAAACCAGTACTAAGTAATGAGGGGAAAACAGAACTCTGGAAGGAATATATATACAAAGGAAATAAACTTGAAGGCAGTATTCTAGAAATGAAAGACCAAGTGCAGGAAGATGAGATAGGTGATTTGATACTGAGAGAAGAATTTGACAGAGCGCTGAAGGATTTGAGTTGAAACAAGGCCCCTAGATTAGACGATATTCTGTCTGAACTGCTGATATCGTTAGGAGAGCCAGCCACGTAAAAACTGTTCCACCTGGTGTGCAAGATGTACAAGACATGGGTAATACCCTCCGACTTCAAGAAGAATATTGTGATTCCAATTCCAAAGAAAGCAAGTGCAAAAAATGTGAATATTGATTTGATTTGATTTTTCCAGGGAAGCCAAAACAGTCTTGGTCCAGCCCGCCACTGCCCGCACCGAAACTAATTTTATTGTGCGGTATCGCTCCCTGTATATCTAGTAAAGCCAACCACTGCCCTTGAACAGTGCAAGGAGTCCCTTTACCAGTTCTTTATTAGACACAATTTCTTCGGGTCTGGTTGTCCCAAATGTTCTGTGCCTTTCACTCTCCAATGCAATGCATTCGAAGATTAGATGTGATGCAGTTTCATCACCGTCATCACAGATCCTAAATTTAGGGCCCTCTTCTGTTATTCCCATTGTATGTAGGTGTTTTTTGAAATTCCCATGGCCTGTCAGCAATCCAACCATGAGTCTAATCTCTCTCCTGTTCAGGCCCAGGATTGCAGAGCTTCTTTTAAAACATGGCTTTAGCATCATTACTTTGCCATGTTTTTGTTGATGGACTTTGGTCCAATATTCTACGTGCTGTCTTCTAAGCCATTTACGTAGCTCCAATTTGATCATTGCCTTGGTGATTGTCAGGACAGGTTCCGGTCCAATAAATGGAGTCTCTGCCCCCATCCTGGCTAATCTGTCGGCATGTTCGTTGCCACTGATCCCCGAGTGGCCAGGGACCCACAATAGGTTTACTCTATTGCTTTCCCCTAGCTCCACCAGAACCCTGTGACATTCTGCAACAATTTTAGACCTTGTTGCAGGAGCTGCCAGTGATCTCAGGGCTGCCTGGCTGTCTGAATAAATGTAGATGCTACGATCTTTGTAGCACCTACGCAAATTCTCCTCCACACATGCCCTGATGGCAGTGATTTCGACCTGGAATACTGAGGCCAGTTTCCCTAAAGAGATGATGACGCCCTCCAGACTTGGCTGCACCCTGTATACCCCGGCCCCAACGCCTTGGTCTGATTTCGACCCGTCAGTGAACCAGACAATATCCCCTGTACGGTGTCAAACTATTTTCTCCAATTGTTATACTGAAAGGCTTGTTGAGGCAGTATGGGGTTATAATATAGTCGGCTGGCATTTCCCCAACCTTTCCTATATTTACCTCACTCACTATTTTAGTGTATGATTCTAGATATCCCAAAGAGTTCCAGTTGTTACCAGTTTTGAGTCTGTAGGCACCAGCTGCTGCCTCCATCTTGACCCAAAGGTGTAATGGGGGCATATCCAGCATGGTTTCCATCCCAGCAGTTGGTGTGCTGCTAATTCCGCCTGTTATTGCTAAGCAGGCTAGTCTCTGCACCTTACCAAGCTCCTTAGCAGCAACCTGCTGTTCTACGTTCTTCCACCACACGACCGCACCATAGGTGATCCTGGGTCTAATCACTGTGGTGTATATCCAGTGCATACCCTTGGGGCTCAGGTACCAATTTAAGCCACAAGCTCTCCTGGTACTTACTAAAGTACCTTTTGCCTTGGAGCAAATATTCCTAATGTGAGGGGTCCATGTCAGTTTCTCATCTAGGGTAACCCCTAGATATTTCACTGTCCCCTTCACAGGTAGTGCTTCATTGAAATGCTTTAAATTCCAACTTGAGTGTTGGATATGTTTCCTTGTGAATTGTACAACAACAGTCTTCTTAGGACTAACCCCCAGATCATGTTTTCTGCACCAGTCTTGCACAATCTCCAATGCACCTTGTGCCATATTCTTCACTGTGTCAGCAAATTTGCCAAGCATTACTATGACAAGATCATCTGCATATCCTTGGCAAAAGTACTGCCTAGAGTTTAATTCTCCAATGAGATCATTCACCACTAGATTCCACAATAGCCGAGGTGACTGAGGCGCTCCAGTCACGGTCAGCACGGCCACTACGGTCGGGGGTTCGAATCCACCCTCGGGCATGGATATTTGTGCCGTCCTAGTTCGTAAGTAGTTCATAAGTAGTTTGTAAGTTTAGGGACTGATGACCCCGTAGTTAAGTCCCATAAGCTTAACAAACATTTGAACATTTTTTTTTTGATTCCACAATAAAGGGGAAAGAACTCCTCCTTGGGGCAACCCCTAGTGGTGTTGATTACCATTTTTTCATTCATCATGGTAGCCTCTACCTTTCTTCCACTGAGCATGGCCCTAGTCCACCTACATATAGTGGTCCCTAGGTCATGCACCTCTGCTGCCCTAACCATGGAATCGAAGGTAGTGTTGCTAAAAGCCCCCTCAATGTCCAGGAAGATACAGAGGGCTATTTCCTGAAACAACAAGTTGGTGGAGAGCTGTCTCACATGATTTACCTGGTTGATATGCATGTTGGTTTGCATGTAGAGGAGCCCTACTTAACCTCCTTTCTCCAACATGCACATTAACCAGCTTTTCCAATGTCTTAAGAATGAAGGAGGACAGGCTGATTGGTCTCATATCCTTCGCCTTGGTATGATCAATTATCCCTGGCTTTGGAATGAAGACAACCTTCACTGCCCTCCAGGCATTGGGAATGATTCCTGCTGCTAGGCTAACCCTGAATAACCTGCATAGGAATCTAATACGATTTTCTCCCGTTTGTTGCAGGAGAGCTGGATAGATTCCATCGGGGCCAGGTGACTTCAACGGTTGAAATGTTCTGACCGCCCATCGGGCCTTACTGAAATTGACACACTCCTTGGCCAGATCCCAGTCCTCTTTGCGAATACCTGAGAACCGTTGTCTCTCAGGAATTACATTCTGGTCTGAGTTATCCCCCAGAGTATATTGAGGAAAGTGAGTCTTGAGGAGCAGTTCCAGCGTTTCATGTGCTGTCTTTGTATACTCCCCATCTTCCTTCCTCAATGTTCCTCCTGGATTAGTTGGTACCCTAGTGAGGATTTTATGAAGTCTCACTTGAGCAGCCGTGCCCTCCACTTCCTCACAGAATACCTTCCAGGATGCCTCCTTTGCCCGTCTGATGGCAAGGTTGTAATTGACAAGGGCCTCACGATATTTTGCCCATTGTCCTTTGCACCTCACAAGGTTAAACAGTCTTCGTACCTGTTTCCTTTGCATTTCCAGGTTATTATTCCACCAAGGCACACTCCTATTTGTGCACTTCCTGGTGATTGAGCAGTTGTCCTGGTATGAGGTCACTACAGCAGAGGTTACTGCCTCTGCTACTTCCTCAAACTCTGCTGGATTCCTTATCGAAGTTTTAATTTCCGATAGGCTGAAGTCAATGTCTCTCCTATATGTCTCCCAGTCCGTTTTCCTGGGATTCCTATAGGTCATGGTCTCTCTGGTTCCCATTTCAACCTTGAATTTAATATACATGTGATCTGATGAGGATGGCTCCAGGACCACATGCCACTGTTTGACATAACTTCCCATCATCATGGAACCAAAAGTTATGTCAATTACTTCTTCCCTTCTACTATTCCTGAATGTAGGTTCACCACCCCTATTCAGGATCTCCAAGTTGTTAGATAGGAGAAATTCAAGAAGGTGCTCATCTCTACTGTTGGTGTCCTTGCTGCCCCACGATAGATTGTGGGTTTGGCATCACATCCCACCAACAGTTCGTCACCTTGCCGATGGCAGGCTTCTGTCAGTCTCCTCACTTCCAAAGGAGGAGGAGAGCTGTCTTCGTAAGGAAGGCATGCTGAGGCCAAAACAATTTCCCTCTTGATACCTTCCTCACGTTGCTGCATCCTGATGGTCACCAAGTCCCTGGAACAAAAATCCATCATTGGTATGAAAGGTATTCCATTTCTAACATAAATGCATGTTCTGGAATTTTTTAGATTCCTGGCATAAATCAGCTTACCTCCAGTAACACCGAGGCCCGATACACCCCCTTTGTATAAATAGGGTTCTTGTATCAGGGCCACGTGCACCTCCTGTCTCCCCAGACGACGGCTCAGGGCAGCAGTGGCCCCTTTACTGTGCTGCAGGTTTATCTGCAGCACTTCCAGTCCCCATCTTGCTGCCATTATTGCCTCTAAGGTCTTTAATTACCCTGACAGCGACCTGCGAGAACCCTAAAAACAGTTTCAGGCCTTGCTCTCGCATTGCCTTCAAGGACTTCTCTCCGACCTCCACCACCAGGGTTTGTCCTTCCGGAACGACCTTTTGGTTAATTACCCTCCAATCCTCTGTCGAGACTTTTGGGTTCTGGACCCTTATTTTCTCGAACAGAGTCTTTGGAGGGACATCCTTTAGGATCTTTGGTACCCATATTGATACCTTTGTGGCCTACAGGAGTTTGGTTGCTGTCTTGACCAGCAGCTTTGTATCCTCCCACGGGGATATCTTGGGCACCTTGTCCTTAAGCCATTCTGCTGTGTACTCCCCCTCACAGACAAAAATGAGGGCTCCGCGATGTAGATAGACCCTCCTGAATTTGGGTCCTGGACCAGCGTCCCCCCAATCTAAGAGGGCCATCTGCACGAGCTCCTTCTGCTGCGAGGTGATACTCACCAGTGTGTATCCTTCTTGGACAACCACCATTCTAAAGACCGAGACTACAGTACTATAGGTCTATCTCCCTATTTCCTGCCTCAGCCCTTTAGGATCACGCTTGTCCAGAGAGGAGGGAGTCTTGGATTCCTCCCTAACCCTCTTGCCACCTGTCTTTGACGTCGAGGGGCTCTGTGTATCCCCTTCGACCTGAGGCAGTTTCCTTTTGGAGGTCTTGGGCTCAAGCCCTTTTGATTCCCTCCACTTATGCTTAGGAAGCCATTCTTTTCCTTCCTTTTGCTTCTGTTCCTTGAGAAGTTTCCTCATCTGAGCCCCAGACAAGGCCTTAATCCTAATCTGGTCCAACTTCTCTGTTACAGTTCCCACTTCCTGCTCAGGTCTAGACCCTGATTCAGAAGTAAGAGTGCACTCCATCGGTCCTGATCTCGATGTCTGAGTATCTGAGGTCTCAGATTGCCCCTCAGATTCTTTTAAAATGCTTTCTTTCTCTGTGTTCATCTTAGTCCCACGAGATTTGGGGATTTATATGGTCCACACCACGATAACCCCGCGCGGTGCAAGGCTACTTACTCAGGGAGGTCACCCGGTATGCCTGATGCTCCGTTCGAGAAACATCCACCCATGTGCCATGCACCCCTCGGCACGGATCGCATCACTCCTTGGGTTGAGAAAGGAATTGGGAAAGGACTGGGAGAGGATAAGGAAGACGGGACGTTGTGGGACACGCTTGGTCTGATCCATCAGCTGAGGCCTTTCCAGCAGTAGGTTCTCTACCTTCGGTATAGCCCTCTGCTTCACACGGATACACAAGCCTCTCCACCCGCATGGACAGTGCTTCGTCAAGGTGGTGTCCCCCGGAGAGGATGTGAATATTACAGAACTGTCAGTTTAATAAGTCATGGCTGCAAAATACTAACACTATTTGTTTACAGATGAATGGAAAAACTTGTGGAATCCAACCTCGGGGAAGATCAGTTTAGATTTAGGAGAAATGTAGGAACACGGGAGGCAATAATCACATTTCGATTTATCTTAGAAGATAGGCTAAGGAAAGGCAAACCTTTGTAGATTTGGAGAAAGTTTTTGACAATTGTGACATTACCTCTTAATTTTTGACCAAGCAGTTTCCCACATTTCCACTACATATACAAGTTGAAAAACTTATGTTGTTGGCTTGTGGAAGAAGGGCCCATAAAAATTAAACATATATGAAACTATGAATCCACTCATTTTGGTTTTGAAGGTTTCTTCTTTGTTGTTGATCTGCTTATTCTTCTTCTTTTCTTGACATAGCGTTTGTTGGCAAGAGCTAAAAGTTGTAAAATATTGCAGGAAATTTTTGAAATAACGTACTTCAGGTTAAACTGATCAAAGTTTTATTTTATATGGCAAGTTTGCTTTTCATAAACAATTTATTTCTACAACTTGTTACAAAAAGCGTCTGTCTCCTTCCACATCCAAGCAGACAGTGTTAGTAATGGCAAACTTTGTGTTCCACTTCTCTTTCACCTCTCAGTACAAACGAGTGTCACTAAAATAAACAATTTTTAAGACTGTTGAACACAGAAAAATGATTCAGTAAATAAAGTTTATAGTTTAAGTATTTTTTTTTTTTTTAATTTTAAATCGGCGTATGTTATCTTGTGTGTTCGTAAATGCATTTTGAAATGTGTTTTTAACATGTGTTTCATTTTGACTTGGAAAAAATGGCGGCGTTTTGTTTATCAACAGAAATATTATGTTTTGACTTTTTGTGTGACAGTTTAGTTGAATTTGCGCCTGTTATCAAATGATGTGTTGATCAAAATATCCACGGGTGTACTGCCGGTCTATAGTGTCCAACGGGCACAATATTTCGGCGATCAAACATGTCGCCATCATCAGGTGAACTGACGGACTGAGCTCCTGGAAACGCGCCGGCACGGAGATCCGCACGCTACGGCTGCTCGAAGGGAACTTCCCTTCGAGCAGCCGTAGCGTGCGGATCTCCGTGCCGGCGCGTTTCCAGGAGCTCAGTCCGTCAGTTCACCTGATGATGGCGACATGTTTGATCGCCGAAATATTGTGCCCGTTGGACACTATAGACCGGCAGTACACCCGTGGATATTTTGATCATCAAATACACCGGGAGAAACTGAAGAATCAAATGATGTGTTATTTTATTGAACGTACTTTGGTGTAGCTATTTTGTTTGTCTGTGATCAACATTTACCTGGATTTGAAAAGTACCGTTATACTTATTTATTTGGTAATTACTCGTGTTGTTAGCATTAATTACGTCTGTGAGAGCAATATTTGTTGTCAGTGCATTATAATGATTCTGAGGTAATAGGTTTTGTTGGCCTATTTTTATTTATAATATTTGTTTATTTGCATGACATGCCAATGACGATTGCATTATTAAAACCAACTAAACGTTAATAAACAGGTTTGTGATGTATGTGTATAGTGGGTAAATGGGTTTCAGAATACTATTTTATATATTATGTTGTTTATGCTTACTAAAACTTTTTTTTGTAGTTGAATAATATAAATCGTTTGCATTCGAGTTTTATTAAAAGTATTATAATGAAAAATAGCTGATTACAACGTTTTATATGGGTACCGATATAACTTTATACCATTGGTATAGCTTTTAGGGACAGAAATGTATTAAGATTTGCGACTGAACTATTGGGTAGAAATATAGGGTATGCATATATAGAAATGTTACACAATGTCAACTGGAATACACTTTTTCAAAAGTCTGAAGGTCGCAGTGGTAAAATACAAGGAGCGAAGAGTTATATTCAACCTATACAGAAACCAGACAGCAGTTATTAGAGTCAAAGCGCATGAAAGGATCACAGAGGTTGGGAAGGGAGTTAGTCAAGGTTCTAGCCTTTCCCCAAAGTTGTTCAATATGTACATTGAGCAAGCAGTGAAGTATGCAAGGAGAAATTTGGAGAAGGAATTAAAGTTTAGGGAGAAGAAATAAAAACTTTGCGGTTTCCCAATCACATAGCAATTTTGTCAGAGACTGCAAAGGATCTGGAAAAGCAGTTGAATGGAATGGACAGTGTCTTGAAAGGAAAATATAAGATGAACATTAACAAGAATAAAACGAGGGTAATGGAATGTAGTGTCAAAAAATCAGGCAATGCTGAAGGAATTATGTTAGGTAATAAGACAATAAAAGTAGTAGATGAGTTTTGTTATTTGGGAAGCAAAATAATTTCAGATGGCTGATGTAAAGAAGATATAAAATGCAGAATGGCTATGGGAAGAAAAGCGTTTCTAAAGAAGCGAAACTTGTTAACATCCAATATTAATTTAAATATTAGGAAGTCCTTTCTGAAAGCATTCATCTGGAATGTAGCATTGTATGGGAGTGAAATCTGGATGATAAGGACTTCAGACAGAAAGATGATAGAAGCTTTTCAAATGTTCAAATACAATTGATGAAAATAGATGTAACTAATGGGGAGGTACTTATCCAAATTGAGGAGAAAAGGATTTTCTGGCATATACTGACTAGGAGAAGGGATATATTGGTAGGACACATCCTGAGTCACCAAGAAAATGTAAACTTAGCATTAGAAGTAAGTGTGCGGGGTAAAAATCGTAGAGGGAGACCGAAGTATGAATACAGTAAGCAGATTCAAAAAGATGTAGGTTGCCGAACGTATTCTCAGATGAAGAGACATTCACAGGACAGGGTAGCGTGGAAAGCTGCATCAAATAAGTCTGCAGGCTGAAGATCACAAGAACAACAACAACAAAAATTTTGTTCTGTTATGCTATTTAATAAATAAATCTTTATGACCATTATTACTAACACAATAGTTATGTTGTCATTGAACAAAATTTGTTACAGAAAAGAAAACTTCAAAATAAGCACACTGCTGGCATTTTTTGTTTCATTCACTGCACTTCAACAGTTAGATTCCATTCTCTTACTGGCAGTTGCAGCGTGGTGTATGCTGTATCGGCATTGTATTCCATGCGAGATTCAGGAGCCAAAAGAAATATTCGATTACAGCTGTGTTGCAAGGAAAGTTTCTTAGCCTGTGGCAAAGCACTCTCAATTTGTAGAGAATATTAAATTAACTGACAATAATTATGCATAAATCAATAAGTACTAAGTCCTTTGTACTTCACCTTCTGCCAGTTGTTTTCATAAAGAAAACACATTTCAGTTCTGATGTTCACTGCACAATTTTAACATCAAGTTTTGTGTATATAATTCAGTGAAGAGCAACATGAGAAACAGTTAAATTCAAGTAAACTTACAGGGGCAGAAATTGCTGCTACATGGTCCGAAAACTGTAACTCAATTTTTCCTGTGAAATGCAGCAATGGGCTGTTAATTAAACTTGGCTGCAATTGAAGGAGCCTGGGCTTATCACTTGGCTGGAGAAAACCATAACTTATGTTCAGATGACTGTGCTTAGAAATTAACAATAAATTAGTTTAACAGAATTCATTTGTGGTCACACAAAGACTGAAACCGTTGTTGTGAATGTATTTGTCTTTCAGTCTTCTGGAATGTTAAAAAAAGAATGCAGGATTTCAGGTGATATGCTATTTACAGATGTTTTCCATCATGGGGTGAAAATATCTTTTCTGTTATGATTAGGTACTTGCTACTGGTAATTGCTTGGGGTTGGATGTGCAACACATACAGTGTGCAAAATAGAATCCCTGAAGAATTTCTAAGGCTTTGAGTACAGGTCTGAGGTACTGTTTTCTTCTTTTTGTGAGGAAATACACTTAGTGATGATAATCTTCTCTTGTAAATCCGATGCCTTGTTCTTCCTTCCCTCCACAAACAAGCCGTTACTTTCCACCAGGCAGTTTTCCAGGTAAGAAGTGAGTTTACAACAGGTTTTGAAGTAGGTCTTTGGACGTAGAAAGAAAATATGACTGACAAAAAGGTGACAAAAGTATCTCACATGTTGTAAAATGGACTCACCATGTATTAGATGAAAATGGGGAGAAAGTAGCATATACTTTCTATGGTTGGTGTATTGAAAACATAACAGTCTGGACTGAAAGACATGAATTCAGGGTTGGCAATGTTCCTTTTTTTCCCCTAGTGCCACCATCCATCAGTTTATAGATATGCTGGACAGACTTGTACATTGAGTTCCATCTTGTAATAACAAGAGTTAATAAATAGACACCACAAGTATCTTTGATGTAGTCTGCAACTTGTGTTGACTGATTATGTTTGTTCCAAAGCTTGGAGTGCTTTGCCATGGAACTTCTTGAAACTTTTTTGAATTGTATATTTTCAAATTCATGTACAGAACCTTTCACAGCAATCAAATTTAACATATGACTAGCACAACTTTGGTGAGGGGGAATGCCGGCTGCGGTGGCCGAGGTGACTGAGGCGCTCCAGTCACGGTCAGCACGGCCACTACGGTCGGGGGTTCGAATCCCCCCTCGGGCATGGATGTTTGTGCCGTCCTAGTTCGTAAGTAGTTCATAAGTAGTTTGTAAGTTTAGGGACTGATAACCCCGTAGTTAAGTCCCATAAGCTTAACAAACATTTGAACATTGGAACATTTGAGGGGGAATAGTACCTCTTCTTCAGTAATTTCAGTTCCAATTACTGATTCTAATATATTGAAGGCATTTATTTATTCTAAATCATCATATTCATCATCAACTTAATTATTTTATTCTTATTCATCAGCAATATTTTACCTTTGAAACAATCTAAAAGCCTTACAAAAGTTTGTGCTGTTGTCTGTTGTTGTGCTACATACTTTATTTTGTATGTGATGTTCTAACAATGTGTTATTATTTCTTTGGGTAGAGTATCATGTGTATACCTTACTTTCGTATGTCTACAGGCAAACACTGCCATTTGTTTTTTCAGTGTGACTTGATCAAGCAAGTTACCAGTTATTCCAATGAAGCTCCTAAGACACTATAACACAATGTAGTTGAAAAATCTGTGAATATACATTAAACACAAGAACTATGTTGATTTCTACAGTTGATTAGAAAATAGACTAACTAAATAATTAATGTAATATAAAATATGAGAGATTTATGGAATACCTTATGCCTTTACTCCAGACATCTGTGCTAGTTGCCATCACATCCACCTTCTCGAGTTCCCCTTGTATTTGATGTTTCATTCCCTCAAATTTCTTATTCAATCTTTGGGTTACAGTTTTTCTTGACACAACTGACAGAGTCTTTAGTAGGCCAAGACATACAAGATCTTTAAATGATGACTTCTCTACTATGGGATATGGCTGAGTAGTATCTATGATAATATTCATTACTGCTTTGTTAACCATACTCTTAGATGCATTCTGTGAAGTTGAAGGGTTGCTCCAAAAGCTAAGTGTTGTTTGTTTTGAGGCTGATCCTGTAATACTACCAGTACTACTTTCTTTTTGTGCGTTGCACTTCATTTTTCCCAAATTTTTTCAGGGAATGTGGATGTTTGTGTTGGGTTATCCTCGTTGTCATTTGTTGAGTTCTCGTCCCGATCTAGCTTTCAGGAAAGGGTCGGTGCTGGATGCGTTGACATCTAGAACATATATTCAGATTATTAATACAAGTTTTATTGACTGAAGAATACAATACTCAACTTCTGTCTGTTCTCTATCTTCTCGCGTCATCGTCTTCTGTACGATGGATGCTAACTGTGCTGAGACCTAGTGACTGCCAAGTTCATAGTCGACTTCTGACGGGCTGTCCAGACGCATATTGGCCTAGATATAGCCCCTTGTAGAGGGCGTACATCTCCGTTACTACCTCCAAGAGGCGCAGTGCTGGTGTGCGATAGGCTGTTGGTCATCTGCTGCCGTCTCCATGATCGTTCTCTTGCATCTGGCGTGTGGTGCTAACTTTATGCCACAACATCTCTCCCCCCTCCCCCCAAAGCGCTGAACCGTTGTTGTGTAGGGAGCTCAACAACAGGGGAAGAGGCAGGCTTGTGGATGTACTGATGGACCAGAGTCTGTAGCAGCAGAGGACGTCAGACTACCGACTGAGCCTCACCATCCGGCCTGAGCTCGCAAGGGAACGCCATTTGTGAAAACCTCTGAAGGGCCCACATCCACAACCTGGGGCATCGGCTGCTGCATGGCGTGCTGGTCGTGTGGGTCGAGGTCCACGGGGAAGTCCAGTCGAGGTGGAGGTGGCAAGGGCTCTGACTCCATGACATCAGGCTCTGGTTCTTTAGAGATCTGCTGCTGCGGTGGCTGCCGAGGTCGCATGTGCGGCGGAGGCCGTGCGTTCTGCGTGTTGCGTGAATCTGCTGACAGAAACACAGAAAGATCGCAGGGTACATAACAAGGGCGAATTTGTTTTCAGTGCCTGCAAACAATGCCATCGGGTCCTGAAATTTCAAACATGGAAGCTCCAAAACATTTGATTATCTTGCCCTGCTCCAACCATCTGCGACTGCAAAAAACTCTGAAGAAGAGATGACTGGGTTATGTGGCATTTGATGTTATTGATCACAGGATATTGCTTGACAAATTCTTTTACTATGGAGTCCGAGGTACTGCCCATATGTGGTTCACATCTTACTTATCTGATAGATACCAAAAAGTAGAAATAATTCATGAAGGGAAATCTTACTCATCTGGATATGAGAAAATTACTCATGGAGTGCCACAGTGGTCCATACTGAGCCCTTCTTGTTTATAATATTTGTAAACGACTTGCCAATTTATTTAACGCAAGCTGATTCTGTATTATTTGCCGATGATACTAGCCTGAAGCTAAAAATATACCTGACTTACACAAAAAATAAAAATAACAACAGAAGAAGCAAGTAAGTGGTTTAAAGTCTGTTAGTAAATGAGACAAAAACACTCTGAATGAATTTTAGGCACATATATAATAAAGAAGAACAGTATACAATTGTAAAGTTAGGTGGAAAGGTAATACTACAAATACTGAACACAACATTTTTAGGAAATTGGTTAGTTGAGTTTTTAAAATGGGACAAACATATTGATTCTCTAAACAAAAAACTAAATGTTGTTATGTTTTGAGAATGTTCAAAAATTGCTGCAGCAAAGAAACTGTAATGAGTGCCTATTATGCATTCATGCATAGCCTATTGCGATATGGTGTCATATTCTGGGGCAATACAAATCTTGCTAAACAGTGCTTTATTATTCAAAAGCGAGCATTGAGAATTATCAAAGGGGTTGGACCTAGGGCTTCTTGTAGAAAAATTTTCAAAGACATGAATGTTATGACTCTCCCATCAATTTACATCTTCGAAAGCATATGCTTTTTGAAAACCCAGCCCGAAATTTTTTGTCTTCAAACAGTTACACTCATCAGTATCACACCAGGCACAAAAACGACTTTCACAAAGAAATACACAAGAAAGCTCAATTACACATCAGTGTAATATATTTTCCAATTATGCTATTTAGTATGCTTCCTGCAAAAAATTAAATCAATACCTAAGCTGCACATATTTAAAAATGAGCTAAAGAAAATGCTTATCAATGCAAGCTTCTACAGTGTTGAAGAATAAATAAATTGAACAAAATTCAGGATACGTATAAATTAAGTAGTCTATTTGTAGATTTGTAATAATATATATTTAATGAATAAATTAAGTATTTGTAGATTTGTTACACAACTATGTAATGCAATAAACATAGCCTTATAGAATGTTATAATGTAAAACAAACATGTTCCATTTATGTATTTTAATCTATATTGTCATGACGAAACTGTCATAAATCCAACATCATGTAAATGATAAAACGGATTATCAATGAAGTATAAAGCATAAGAAAGTTCAGAAGGCTCTGTGGTGGGAAACAGTTTTTCACAAGACGGAATACGTGGGTTGAGAAAAAAAATGTAGTTTCACAGTACCTTGTGTCTTGTGAACTGTGGCGTTGGCTTCAAACTGTTGCAACCATTCAGCCCCACTTTTGCAAAAACAACATGAACAAACAGTGCAAAAATATAGAAATTCACAAATGATTATATGCTAGTTTCGCCGAGACCTGTAATAAAGCAAAATAATAGTGCAGCGTAATGTTAGCAATTTCTGCTGAAAGTTAACAACACGGCACTACTTTAACACCTCGTTGTCATTTGTTGAGTGATCCTCGTTGCCATTTGTTGAGTTCTTGTCCCAATCTAGCTTTCAGGAGAGGGTCGGTGCAGGATATGTTGACCTCTAGAACATCTATTCAGATTATTAATACAAGTTTTATTGACTGAAGAATACAATACTCAATTTCTATCTGTTCTTCTATCTTCTCGCATCGTCGTTTTCTGTACGATGCTAGCTGCGCTGAGACCAAGTGACTGCCAAATTCATAGCCGAGTTCTGATGAGCCGTCCAGACGCATGTTGTCTTAGATGTAGCCGCTTGTAGAGGGCGCGCATCTCCGTTACTTCCTCCAAGAGGCGCGGTGCCACCATGTGATAAGCTGTCGGTCATCCACTGCCTTCTCCACGATCGTTCTCTTGCACCTGGCGTGTGGTGCTGACTTTACGCCACAACAGTTTATTCTAAACAAAAGTTAGAATTCAATACATTAGCTTTTTCACGTTTCTAGTTATGAATGTTAAGACTGTTTCAGATTTAAATAAAACATCAGTATTAATCAAAATTTTATTTACATAATTAATTAAAGTTGTGTGTCCACATAGGTTCATTTGAACAACTGCCAGTGTGCTCACATGTATGCACAGTATGAGCAGTGCCTTTTCTCGCTTGTAGAAGTAAGGCAGTTGGCTGTTTGAACAGTAGCAGCAAGTAGCCAGATGGTACCCACATAAATTTTCGGGAACACCCATATTGCTAGATTAGCGCATGCTTAGAACAGTCTGAGTTGTAACAGGGTTTAGTCTCCACATGACCCATTTTTTACGTTTCGTCATTGCGCTGTTTTCTCTTCGTTTCTCAAATGAAAGCAAAACGAATTTCTGTGGCTAGGAGCCACAGTATTGTGCAAATAATTGCATTGTTATTTTGCACACATTATCTGGATAGGATATGATAAATTGCCCTAAGTACAATAATTCTATGTACCCCTATGAACAACATTCCGCAGAGCTGTACATGGGCATGTGATGCCCAGCACGCACGAAATTCCTTAACGGAAATGCGACGGAAAGACGATGACCAATGCAAACAACAAAACGGCGTTCATACGTCATCGTAGTTGTGCATGCATAGTATAATGCCTGTTTTCTAGAGCTTTCTGGCAACTGTTAAAACGAGCCTACAAAATTTAAAAGATGTTTATGTACGCAACATTGTTTGCAACTTGTTGCGTTTCATGTTAGCGACACTTTTCGCTGTTCGCGTCCCTGTGAAGACTGTCGACCGCCGGCCGCGGTGGCCGAGTGGACTGCGGCGCGCCATTCTCGGTCTGCACGGCCACTACGGTCGGGGGTTGGAATCCCCCCTCGGGTATGGATATTTGTGCCGTCCTTAGTGTTAGCTAGTTCATAAGTAGTTTGTAAGTTTAGGGACTGATGACCCCGTAGTTAAGTCCCATAAGCAATACAAACATGTGAACATTTGACTGTCGACCTGATTGCCTACTACATATTCGCTTCGTCTGTTACGCTGAAATGGCAGCAATGAGCAAACATTTCATACTGTGTATTCGCATCGAGAGCTAACGCCATGACAGGTGAAGAGAAAGAATTTGTGATATGAGGCGCTGCAATGAATGCCGGACACTTGCCACACCTGACCCTTCACCAGGTAGGCAGGTAGTTGGATTAGTGGCCCCTCACGCAAGGGACGCCCTTCCCCGTACTCCTGCTGTTTGCTTCCAAAACCTCCGTCTCCGATCTTACTCGGTACAGCCAATACGGAAGAGATCTTTTTCTTGGACATATCGCCGAAATGTACAATTTCTTTTCAATATCCTGAAATCGAAATATTTATAACTTTTGGGAAACGAAAGCAATACCGTCGTCTATGTCAATATATAATTAGTTATTCCAACCCTAAATATGGATCCAGTCTCCCTTCGTCTGTGTGATAGCTTTCTTCCACACTTACTGATTGTGATAGAAACAGTTCATCGACATGGAAGCAACACGAAAGGAACGATATAAAGATAATTCGAATGTTCGCTGATCATACAAGTTTGATCAGTGCATTTGTACATATAAGACGTTGCACTTCATGAATTTACTCTCTTGCGGCGAAACACTAGTCCATAAAGTGTATTGGGACAATGTTCAAAACACAAAACAATGACGGAAAATACGTTTACAAAATAAAGATAAGAGCGTCTATGTTTAACAGATCACCTAAAGTCGACATAAAATTTTAATATATTTGAAATAAGTAAATGAAGGAATATAGAATGCTATGCTTGTAACGTACACTATTGTTCTACATTGTTTAGCTTTGGTATGTACTGAGTCGCAGAGGAAGCATCCTAGTTTTTTTTTTACGGGAAAAGCCATAATTCCTATCATCTGCACTACAAAAGGAACAAAATCACAACTTAAGGAAATCGTTACTCAGAACCTACTCTTTGTAAAGCCACTTCCCATTGGCTGCTGCTGACTTGGCGCCAAATTCGTTCACTATTTAACCAGAGACCTTATGGCCACTAGTCAACGGTTACCAGCTGGCAGCAGAATAGCCAGGACACCCCAGTCCAGACCAATCACAGTCTAATACTGTGGACCAGTCCAGCACTGGCCATATGGTTAAACGCCGTAACATTACTCTGTGTGTATTTTATGTGACATCTAAAGTCGCACTTAGACGTTTTTGTAATTGTTTCATTAATCCTACATTTTGTTCCGAAGATGACCTACATCAGGTCGAAAACTTAATTTTTGCGATCAAGACTGTTTTTGTAATATTAATCATGCCAAATATCTCGCTGTTTCTCTCCTTTGACAATGTAGTCTAAATTAATGATTTACTTTACCGTCGCCAATTTTTTAAAGAATTTTTGCCAAAAGTGATTTTATCGTAAATTTCTTTATTATTCTCAACCAGTTTCTTGAAGGGGGGAAAATACAATTTCTGTAAGAGTACTGCATGCCACATGCTAACATTAGAAAGCCTTTCGTTTTTTTTTTTTCGACGATCGCTAACAGAGATACAGTGTAATTTTACGTACATTCATGTTTGTAAACACAATGATTTACGCGCCAGCCCGCAACGGGCGCTGAAGAGCGCTGCAGTCGCAAAGCAAATCACGATGAGCAGTACGTTTCGTGGAATGTAGCAGGTCGTTTCAGGGCGTGCTGTAGCTAGGTATACAGCACGTTTGAACTAGACCACTTTGGAACAACACGTCCCGTGTGAGGACGGCTTCAGAGCTCTCGGCCATTCCACAGCGGCGGGGCCTATTTTTGGTCACATGGCCCACAGACGAGTATAGGTGCGTGTGGTCCGCAGGTACTTCCAGCGCCTGGGTCGCCAACTTTTGTTCAATTGGAGTATGGCCATTTTTCTTCTGGAAAGCCATCCCCTGTGAGTTGTGTTATCGGATGTGCCATTGGTTGTACAAGACCTCGATACAGCAACTTCGCCGTGATTGGAATGAGAGGTCGAACTCGAGTTCTCTAGGCTGGTTCCTCGCTAGTGACTGGGGCAACTGGGGGGAATGTCCAATTCCTTTAGCGATGGCTCTGATCTAGGTGGAGCTACTGAGATGCTGCAGCTGAGACTCCCCGGTAATGTTTGGGGTCGTAATTGTGGTTGGCTTCGCTTCTGGAACAAAATAAGGTGGTAGCCAAAATATTTGCAATTTGACCATGATGAGGCAGAAATTCACTGATACTCTTCCGGAACACTGTGATGTACGAAAGTGTCACCTTGGCCTTGGTTCAGCCTAGCAACTGAATAATGATTGCACGTCAGTAAAGCACTCAGAGAGTCAGTTACCAGAGACAGGTTAACACTGACTCAGATTTCTATACCTGTGAGGGTAACTTTTTCGTTTGTTTTGGCACTTGAATAACGGATATACGCCTTCAAATTAAAAATATAAACTGATCAAAATTCCCAGTTACAAAATCAAATGTTTATTTACTTGGATTACATGACATGTATCATGAGATGAGCTGCTCATGACACGTAAAAAAAGCATTTAACCCTTTAGTGACCAGTGGGAACTATAGTTCCCACTTACTTGTTTTCGCTATAAGATCAGTGGTACTCCGTGTTCCCAGTTGTAACTTGTACCATCTTAGAGTGTACTAACTACATATAGATTGTCAACAGGCGCACTAAAGTGGTAGTTTTTCTACATTGTTAGTCAGTAAATGCAGAAGCGCAGTTTATGCTGAAAACAAGCTACTGTTTGGACCGTAATAGCGTTTTTTGTATAGTGTGCTTTCCTTATGCGTGTTAAATGACTTGTGTTGTGTTTGTCTGCTTTTATATATACGAGGACGATAGTATTCGTGTATATCAGCTGCGCGAACGGTATGCAGTAGGTCGTCATTCATAGAAATCGTGGCACAGACTATTTTCCTTTCTTGTAGATTTCGTAGTTCTCAGTGCCTACATTATGTGAAAGTTACAGAAGACAGAAGCAGACCAGCTAACGTTCAGGTAGCATTTAGCAAGGCAGCTCATCTCTGGCTTTTCAAGTCGTAAGTGAAGAGGAAGGCCCGTTCATTTGCAGACACCAAAAAGAAACGTGTCTGAAGTTCCAGATGAAGTTGTCTGGCGAAAGTTGGAACTCATTTGCTAACAAAAGGTACTGCAAACAGAACGTGCCGCCAATGTAACACCAAAAACAAAGAAAATAGTACAAATATAATGTGTAGCAACTGTCGTGTACCTTTGTGTGTAGCACCATGCTTCTCTAAGTTCCTAGTACGTCACCTTAGTGAACTATGTGGACAATATGAACTAAAAAAAGAAGTAAATGAAATGTTTAATATGCTTTTTGTACTAAAAATATAAGATATACATTTTTTTAATAATCAAGTCCAGTTACTCAAAAATTCGGTGGGGACAATAGTTCTCTCTAAATTTTTAATACCTGTAGGCTAAACTCTCACTTTCAAGATTTAAACTATGATTTTATGTGTGGCTACTTAGTCCAAGAAAGTATTCATAAAAAGTTTACAACTTCTGGAAATAATTTGGTCACTAAAGGGTTAAATTATCCATTTAGATAAAACATTTTGACAAAACTACTTTGGCTGAGAAAATTCAGGAACAATTCGCTACACTGGCGTTTAGCTTATAACAGCAGTCCACACTTTGAAATGAAGTTGCGAAAGCAGTTCCTTAAAAATAAATATTATAGCTGATACTCATCTTTGTTATTTGTCAATGTGCAGGCTAATTTAAGGTGCATATAGAAAAAATATCTGTAAATCTATCGGACCAAACTGCGTGGTCATCAGTCCGTAGCTTACAAACTACTTAAACCCAGGTAAACTAACCTACAGACAAACACATACACCACACCCATGCTCCAGGGAGGACTCGAACCTCCACGGCGAGCAACCGCGCGCTCCGCAGCGAGACGCTTTAGACCGCTCGGCTACTCCACTGCGGCTAAGGTGCATATAGAGTAGGTATTATATTTAACTGCAATAATGCACTATGATTTGAAAGAACCTCTTTTAGACGTATTATGACGTCAGAAATTTCAAAATTTCAAATGCACGAAGCCTCGACCAACGGAGGGGCAAGAATGTTTGCCAGTTAGGCAAAGGAAACTGCAGCAAAGCCGCGCACTCCCCTCCGTCCGAGCTGCGGTAAGCGTACGCATGAAATACGGAACAGCTTCAGCACACACCCGTGACGTACACTGGCGCTGTAGATTTTGGAGACAAATTTTCAAAGCTAATGCAATTCCACAAGCTTGCAGTCGCAATTTGCATGCTAAACCGCCGGCATTTTCGCCGGCGCGCACTCGGCGCTGGTTTATCGACGAGTTTTAACGGCGCGCGGAGTCCATTACCCGGGCCAAATTTGCTTACAAATGTCGGGCCGCACCTGCAGCGCCGCAGAGACAAATGCCTGCCGATGGGCGCAGTTCTGGCGGCAACGGCCCGTGAAAACGCGCGCGAGCCGCTCGCGCGTGAAACGGCCGCCGCCATATCGCCGCCCAGGCGGGCGCAGGCGGGCTGATTTACAGGTGGGGACACGACCGCACAAAAGCACGCGACCAGCGCCGACCGCCCCAACGCCGCACGTCACCAGGGTCAGCGGTTGTCGATGCGACCCAGAGGATCGAGACACGTGGCAGTGCCACTTTTAGACTTCGCCTTCCCAACCACTGAACTACGTCCCCCACAGGCCTCGAAGGCCCAACAGGTACCGACCTGCCGCCGTGTCACCCTCCGCCCGAAGGCGTCACAGGATGCGGTATGGACCAAGGTAGAGACAAGGCCCTCACAACAGCCCGTGCTACGGCACACTGACCAGGCCGTGGGCCCCCGCAGAATGGCTGGTTGCTGGGGCACGCCTACTGCTTCGTAGCAACCAGCAAGTAAGCTCGCGGCCGCGGCCTGGTCCGTGTGACGTAGTACGGGCTTAAGCAACACCGCCTAGAAGACAAGGCCTGACGACTGGCCAAGTCTACGTCTCACTGAGAGGCGGCGGAAGGAAGCTGACTGGCCAGCTACTAGGAGACGGTGGGCGTGCCCCAGCGAGCAGCCAGTGATGTAGGCATTGGCAGTTGTCAGGCCTTGTCTTCTAGGCGGTGTTAGCTTAAGGCCTTGTCTCTAGGTGCTGTTGTATGGATGGGGACGTGGTCGGTGCCCTGTACTCCCATTGGTTAAAGCTCTGTATGGCCATCCTTTTCCACGGCGCTTGCCGCCGTCTGCAGCTTGTGATTGGCTGAAATCCAGTCACATGTTTGTTTCCGCCATCTTGATCCTATATGTTGCTTGGCTGAATGAGAAGTCTTGTGTATATTCGTATGTTTGGATTTGAATAATACACAGTGTTGTACTCTTGGGTGTTCTTAAGAACCCAAGAAGGAAGCTAAACATTATAGTACTTACATTAGATATTTGACTGATGAAAGTCGTCAGAGAAAACTAGCCCAGAAGCGACCTTTGGTAATTGTGCTGTGATGATTTTAATTTAAAATGTAAATTAATAGGTTAAATATTCCCTGACAAATGGATCACACAGCATATAACTATATTTTTTAACTCTGATAAATTTGGGAAGAAAATTCCTGCATAATGTCGTGTATATATACTGCTCATGTGGATGGATGGTGAAATAAATTAATTTGATGTTTTTAAAATTAGAACAATAATGTCCCTTAAGCTGGCTGTTCCAGGCGGGAGGGCTTCGGTAACGCCTCAAGCCTGTCCCTTCTGAGGCAGCTTCTTATTTGCACTACCCTAAAATTATTTTATATTACTTGTAGTATTATTCTTTGTTATGTAATTACCCGCTTGGTTAACCGTGTGGTCTAACGCACCGATTTCCGAGACGGGAAGGCTTACTGGCGCCCGTTCGAATCCGCCAGGCGGATTAACGAGAGGGGTCGGAGTGCCGGCCAGCCTGGATGTGGTTTTTAGGCGGTTTTCCACATCCCCCTAGGTGAATACCAGGCTGGTCCCCAAGTCCTGCCTCAGTTACACGTGTACCAGTTTCTCCTGCTTCTATGGCCAGTTTCATTACTCCAGCCACTATTGCTCAGCATCACACCCAGGAGGTCCTTTATACACGTTTACACTCTGGAATGATCGATGGCATATAGCGTGTATTTAATAGCAATATTGATGCTTTCGTATTAGACTTATTATGAAGACAATCATTTCCAAACCCTCAGAAAGCAAAGAGTGTTCAGGTATGAGGCTAAAATTAAGCCGGCCGCGGTGGCCGAGGTGACTGAGGCGCTCCAGTCACGGCCAGCACGGCCACTACGGTCGGGGGTTCGAATCCCCCCTCGGGCATGGATATTTGTGCCGTCCTAGTTCGTAAGTAGTTCATAAGTAGTTTGTAAGTTTAGGGACTGATGACCCCGTAGTTAAGTCCCATAAGCTTAACAAACATATGAACATTTTGCTAAAATTAATTGCAAAGTAATAATTTTATAGCAGCTGATGGTGTAGCTATATCAATATGTCTTTTGTGGTAAATTTTGCAGCTGTAGACTACCAGTTCGTTAAAATACATCGCAATACATTCCTGCTGAAATTGGCGATTTAAACTTATCCTCCCAAACCTCTTCATGCAGGAAACCCGACTTAGCTTTTAACTATGAGATCTACATATTTATACGTCTTTCCTCCTTGCTCGTAGATGAAGCAAAATATTTTGTGTGAAGTGATGTGTTTCGAAGCTAGTCAGCTTCAACCACAAGCGCCTCGTTTAATTCAGTTGAGACACTGACTCATGCCAGGTTTGGCAACTCTTCCATATTATACGGAAGCACCCATATTCTTCTGATTTTTTAATCCAGATCCCCTCTCCAGTTTTTATTTTTATTTTATCTCCTGTGTACACTGAAGAGTCAAACAAATTGCCTAATATCATGTAAGGTGCCATGCCAGCATGCAGAAGTGCCACAACACCAAATGGCATAAACTCGATTAATCTCTGAAGTAGTACTGGGGGGAATTGATGCCATGCATCCTGCAGGGCTGCCCATGTATCCGTTAGAGTACGAGGGGTGGAGATCTCTTCTGAACAGCACGTTGTAAAGCATCCTAGCTATGCTCTATAATACTCATGTCTGGAGAGTTTGGTGGCCAGCGGAAGTGTTTCAACTCAGAAAAGTGCTCTTGGAGCCACTCTGTAGCAATTATGAACGTGTAGGGTGTCGCATTGTTCTGGCGGAATTGCCTCTCTGAATGCACAATGGACATGAATGGATGCAGGTGATCAGCCATGATGCATACGTATGTATCACCTGTGAGAGTCATATCTAGACGTATCAGATGTCCCACATCATTTCAATTGCACGTGCCCCACACCATTACAGAGCCTCCACCAGCTTGAACGGTCCCCTGCCGACGTACATCGTCCATGGATTCATGAGATTGTCTACATATCCACACTCGTCCATCCTCTCGATACAATGCGAAACGAGACTCGCCAGACCGGAAAACATGTTTCCAGTCATCAACAGTCCAATGTCAGTGTTCACAGGCCTAGGCGAGGCGAAAAACTGTGTGTCGTCTATACCTGGCGTCATATAAGAAGGCGCTTCCGCACTTAGAGGCGGAGCGTTAGGGGAAGTGTGTAGGGGAGGAGCCACGGCCGAGCGCCAACAGTTGCGCCTGGGAGAGAAACATTGCGTAACTCGCGGCCATCCACGCGCCTACAGAATGAACATTATTGGCTGTCATTGCAGTGATGGAGGGGAATGCGCAGAACGGCTAAAAACTGGGCCGTCTTCGTAGATGACGCCGACTATAGTCAGCAAGGGAACACGAGTGGGTCTTCGGCTCTGAAAGCCCACATCAATAATGTTTCGTTGCATGGTTCCAATGCTGACACTTGATGACCCAGCTCTTAAATCCGCAGCAATTTGCGGAGGGTTGCACTTGTGTCAAGCTTAACGATTCTCTTCAGTCGTCTTTGCTTCCCGCTGCTGAATGATATTTTGCAGACCCGGCGACTTGGAAGATTTGATGTTTTACCGGATTCCCGATATTCACAGTGCAATCGAGAAATGACCGCACGGGAAAATCCCCATCTCATCGCCACATGCGGAGATGCTGTGTCCCATCTGTTACGCGTCAATTCGTAACACCACGTCCAAACTCACTTATTTCATTACTACCTACCATTGTAGAAGCAGTAACCAATCTAACGTCCACGCCAGAAACCTGTTCACGAAAGAAGACGAAGCAAATACATCAGAATTCGTATCAAGAACAGCTGCCAGTATGCGTATCAAAGCAACTTAAATCACTTAACAAAAGTAAGTCTCCCTGTCCCGATTGTACACCAATTAGGTTCCTGATGCAATAGTCCCATACCTAGTTATCATATACAATCACTCGCTCAGCGAACGTTCCGTTCCCAAAGATGGGAAAGTTGCAGAGGTCACTCCAATGTTCAAGAAAGGCAATAGGAGTGATCCGCAAAATTACAGGCCTATATCACTGACGTCGATTTGCAGCAGGATTTTAGAACACTTACTTTCCTTAAATATTATGAACTACCTCGAAGAGAACGACCTATTGACCCACAGTTAACACGGATTCATAAAGTATCGATCTTGTGAAACACAGATAGCTCTTTACTCAGATGATGTGATGAGTGCTATCAACAGGGGATGTCAAATAGATTCAGTATTTCTAGATTTACGGAAGGCTTTTTACACTGTACCTCACAAGCGAGCTTATGGAATATCGCCACAGTTGTACTATTGGATTCGTGATTTCCTGTCAGAAAGGACACAGTACGATGGAACTGACGGAAAGTCATCGATTAGAAGTGATATCTTGGCGTTCCCCAGGGAACTGTTATAGGGCGCCTACTGTTCCTTATTTTTATAAACGATTTAGGAGACAATCTGAGTAGCTCTCTTTGGTTGTTCGCGGATGATACTGTCACTTACCGGTTAGTTAAGTCAGCAGGTGATCAAAAGTAATTGCAAAATGATTTAGATATGATATGTGCATGGTGCAATAATGGCAACTGACCATTAATAATGAAAAGTGCGAAGTCATCCATATGACCACTAAAAGAAATCCGTTACACTTCGTTTACACGATAAATCAGTCAAAACTACAGACCGTAAATTCAACTAAATACCCAGAAAAACAATTACGATCAACTTGAACTGGAAAGAACACACAGTAAATATTGTAGGGAAAGCGAACCAAAGACTACGTTTTGCTGTCAGAACAGTTAGAAGATGAAACAGTTTTACTAAATAAACAGCCTACACTACACTTGTGCGTCCTATTTTGGAGTACTGCTGCGCATTGTGGGATCCCCACCAAGTGGAACTGACAGAAGTTTTGAAGAAAGTTAAGATTACGGCAGCTCTTCTTATATTATCGGGATATAGAGGAGAGAGTGTCACGGAAATTATGCACGAGTTGGGGTGGAAGTCATTAAAACAGAGGCGTTATTTGTGAAATTTCTTTCACCACCTTTCTCTTCCGAATGCGAACATGAACTGTTAGGACCCACCTACATAGGAAGACGTGATCATCAAATTAAAATAAGAGAAATCAGGTCAAAAACGGAAAGATTTAGGTGTTCCTTTTTTCCGTGGCCTATTAGAGAATGGAACTGTAGAGAAATATCACAAAAGCGGTTCGATGAAGCCTGTGCCATGCACTTCAATGTGACTTGCAGAGTTCTTATGTAGATGTAGGTATATAGGCGTTCCCGACTTTCCTCTGTTTACATATCTCTGCGGTTGCATACCCATTCCTATACCAGTTTCTTTCTCTCTTCAGTGTTTTGAAACTAGAAGGTAATGAAATCTTTAAAACCTCGTTATGATAAACTTTGGCTACTTTTATATTTGCAGCGAAGATCGGAGATTTTTTCCGCTCAGGGCTGGGTGTTGTTCCGGCCTCATCATCATTTCATTGTCAGTGATACGCAAGTCGCCGAAGTGGCTTCATCGTAAAAGAGTTGCACCAGGCACACTGTTCACGTCCCCAGTTGGGGTTTCACTCGTTTATCTCTATAAACACCCCTTCTCCCGTTCAGCGTTCAGTCTATCTCTGCGATATATGTTCCATTCTGAGTTTAGGATTTCATTACTACTGACATCTGGTTTGAGACAACTTTTCCTACCTAGTACTGTGTGGTTATTGTGACTATCTAAAAGGGAGAGCAGTTCTGAGATCTTTTCACAGACGCTCCTGCCGTGTACTATTGAAAGTAGCGTGTTAAATTTTCTATGAATGATCTCGGGCAGTAGAGATCAGGAAATGAAAGTTAAAACGCTCAATCCTGCTCTAAATTACTTTGCGAGTGACCACAGTACTTGCTCAACGGAAATTTATCTAACTGCTCACTCCTTAAGGGAGCAGCCAACATTTTAACAAACACAAATAATATATATATATATATATATATATATATATATATATATATATATATATATATATATATATATATATAAATGAATAGATAATTAAACATGGGACAGGGAGCATGAAATTATAAAGCAGAGGTTTTATACTTTAAATTATTATCTATTTAATAAAATGAACAAGCAAAATTTGGGGAGACCAAATAAGTACAATTAAGCACACACCTTGTACAACAATGAATTAAATTATAAAGTTACTGCCAGCAATAAAATAGTTTTTGCCCTTTTTGAATATGGAGGTAACTTGGGTAGATACTTGCAAATACGCAGGGGATAAAGAAATCACACTCATTCATTCACAGACAGGTGCATAATGCTACCGACACTCACTCACGTGGGAACAATTCATAGCAGTGGCAAAACGAAGCGTCGGCGGCGTTTTGACGAGATGGCGGGCGTCTTCAAGCACAATTGAAATCTACTATGCACAAACAAACTCATATGCGGGGAGGCAGAGGCATACTATCGTTAAGTAACACATGGTATAACACCACGGTGAGAAACAATTTACAAAAAAGAAATTAATTTAGAATAAGCAAGTAAAGCACATGCAAGAATTCAATTGAAGAAAGCTAGTATCAGGAAAAAGCATGGCTGAAGCCGAAGTAATCACCGTTACGAAAGCACGTTGTGCAATCGGTCATACATAGGTAGTAAAGACAGAATCCATCGAGAATTTCCGACAGAGAATTTATCATCCTCGCGGAAACAGCAAGGAATTCAAACATACTAAGTTTACGCAAAGGCTGAAGGCCACACATGTGTATTCTAACTTGAGAGAACCGGACACAAAAATCATCACTGGATTGAAAATACAAATTTACACTGAATTACTCTAGTTATGAAAAGTAAGAAACACTTCACCTTGCAAAGTGCAAGAATTACTCAAGAAAAACTATCATTGATAAACCAAAACTGCCTTTATCACTCAGCATGATTCGACAAAATACGTGGGCGGTCGCGTCAAGAGTGGTGCCTCAGGCCGTGGGCAGAGCCTTCCCTCCCCACACTGGATGTAGGGTGTGTTCAAAGTCTACTGTCTATCAACCCTCGCTACCTGAGGAAGATAACCCTCTACTATGCTCCAGAGACGTCTCTTTTGTCACCTCCTTTGTCCATGATTATGTTGGAAGTACACTAAGAACAGGCCACCTCACCATATTGCCAAGTAAGGGTGTCTCTGGCACCCAGCAGACGGCAGTGCAGACGATATATGAAGCCATGCGTTCTTAACTAAAGTAAACGAGGCCTAAAGAGCGAAGCAGCGACTGTAAGCCATTGCGCGGCAGTCAGTCAATATTAAAAGCAACCTTCCACATTCATACGAACACACAAGTTCAATCACTCGGTTGGAAACACGTATAAACACGGAATAACATAATTGATATACAAATAAGCAGTATTAATGGTGGAGAAACACTTTAGAGTAATGAATAACTCAAAATGGGACTCGATCATACCTTCAGTGGTCGTGTTTCACTATTTCTATATCAATATTTTCTTTCTCCTGTTACTGGCGGAAGTAAAGTTGTGAGGCGGCATTGTGAGTCGTGTCGGGATAGCACAGTCGGTAGTGCGCTTGCCCGCGAAAGGCAAAGGTTCCAGGTTCGAGTCCCGGTTTCGGCACACAGTTTTAATCTGCCAGGAAGTTTCATATCAGCGCACACTCCGCTGCAGAGTGAATGTTTCATTCTGGAAACATCCCTTAGGCTGTGGCTAAGCCATGTCTCCACCATATCCTTTCTTCCAGGAGTGCTAGTCTTGCATGGTTCGCAGGGGAGCTTCTGTTAATTTGGAAAGTAGGAGGCGAGGTACTGGCGGAAGTAAAGTTGTAAGGCGGCATCGTGAGTTGTGTCGGGATAGCACAGTCGGTAGTGCGCTTGCCCGCGAAAGGCAATGGTCCCTGGTTCGAGTCCCGGTTCCGGGACACAATTTTAATCTGCCATGAAGTTTCATACTTAAACTAAGTTAAATTAACCTAAGGACAACACACACATCCATGCTCGAGGGAGGATTCCAACCCCCGACGCGGAAGGCCGCGCGATTCGCGCGATCCAGACCGCTCGGCTACTCCCGCGCGGTGAGATAGTGGTAATAACAGAAAGTTGCTGCATAGGGGATTGGTTTAACAAACGAATTACACAAGCACTTGGGTTCAGTTAGTGTGATGAGCAGGTAGTGCAATGCAACAAAATCGTGACTTGTTGCAAGGAGAGCCATAGGGATGTTTGAAATGGGACAGACGCAGAGGGAGGTGGCTGCAGTTATGTGTCCCAAAGTGTAATTTTTGAGGACCTGGACGCGATTTCAGACAACAGGGAGGCCAAGTTCGTTGACAGGTAATATCAGCAAGAGATGACCACTATCTCCGGTTAACAGCTGCAACGCACCCTCCAGTCAGCAAAATGACGCGCAATATCAACAAGAAAGTCGCCTTCGGAAATGTGACCTCTATGCACGGATGCGTATGATGTGCGTCCCATTAAAACCACGACAATGTTTAGCCTGCAGAAACTGGGCGGAGGAACATCAGGATTGGAGTCGTAACGAATGGTGTCGGGTTCTGTTTACAGATGAATCAAAATTTTGTGTTCAGCCGGACAATCGTCGTTCCCTCAAATGTAGAGAACGTGGAACAATTTTGTTTATGAGCAGGAAACATCACCATATCATGGCGGTGAACTTTTTATCAGGGTAGAAGTTAGTATTGGCGGACGTACGAACCTCTTTGTTGTTCAGAATGATGATTTGACTGCTCAGAGTTATAGAGACGAGATCCTTCGAGCTATTGTTGGGTCCTACACTGGTGCCATAGGAGAAGGGCTCTTGTGGTGGACGATAACGCACGTCCCAAAAGAGCTGTACTGGTGGACAATGTGCTAGAAGCTGGTGGAATTGAATGGTCATGACTTAAATCCGGTTGAGTATGTCTGGGATGTACTAGGGAGACGCACTGCAGCCAGACCAGCACCTCCCATAACGATTGCAGAGCTGGATATTGCACTCACGGAAGAATTTGCAAATATCCCTCAAGAGGTGACTGATAATCTCATACTGTCTACGTCACTCAGGTATGCAACTATTCTGGCAACGAGAATGACTTTTCACTATTATTGTAGCCCGATGGTGCCTCACTCTAAGTAAACGCGACGTAAATCTCAAGTATAGAGACAGCTAAATATCGTACTGTATCACACACAAATTACAATTGTAACCAATATCTGCATTAAATACGTTACCATATGTACGAGGATTGGAACTTAATTAGTAGCAACACTGCTGCGGAGACACTATGCAATGGAATCTACTGTTGTCGCTGACAGCACACGTTGTTGACATACCTACCTTACTTGCGAATAAGTGGACGGACTCGCCCGTCCCATGTCACCGGCGTGCACACAATCAAGGGAAATACATTCACTTGTGAGCGAGCGAAGCCAACGAGAAAGACAGGCCGTGGCGCTCACGTCATGTGACGTAAGCAAGGCAGTCCTGAGCTGGCGCGATCGCTAGCTGGTTGGCTGGCCGCTGGGGCATAGCCCACTGCCTCATAGCGGCCGGCCAACCAGCTAGCGATCGCGCTGACTCAGGACTGCCTTGCATACGTCACATGACGTGCGCGCCGCGGCCTGTCTTTCTCGTTGGCCTCGTGAGCGAGCGGTATAACGTAACGTATTTTTTCGAAATAGGAACGACGTAAATGCACAGTATTACTGTTCGTTTTGGGGCATCACCTGCAAAAGGTTTTCGAAAGAAGTGGCAACACTTTCTGTGCAACCCACCCTACAATTTGCACGACAATGCGCGGGCGCATACAGCGCAAGGCTGCTCTGTTCGGTCGATGGGACTGGAAAGTACTGTACCATCCACCATACTCCCTGGACGTAAGTACTTATGACTTTAATTAGATTCCGAAGATGAAGGAACCACTTCCTGGCATCGCTTCAGAACTATTCCAGAAATTCGACAGGCAGTACACCGCTCCATTCGCATCAACAGAACAGGCTCTGCTAGCGGTATACTACGCCTTCTGTATCGCTGGCAACGGGTTCTATACAACGCTGGGCTGGTGACTACTTTGAAGGACATTAACAGGTGCCAAGATGTAACGATTTTATATCGGCTGTGAATAAATAGTTGACATATTTAAGTTCCAACCCTCGTATATTGTGTATGATATCTCATCTGATCCTTTAATTGTTTTGAGCAGTGTACTATCGATATTAGGACCTCCTCCTACATTGGTACTGAAAGTCGTCGTGCACTATTCGTAATGAAGGTGAGCGTACAGGATGTTGGGTGTGGCACAGTGAAGAGAATGAAAAAGAAGATTAGGAAGTGGTAGCCACATGAGCATAAATTGTTCACCCGCCAGTCAAGTGCTTTCAAGTTAGATGAACCCCGCACACAATTTACACCGATACGGCGTGACAGCGGCAACAAGGGCGAAAGAAGTAGTGCGCCGCGCTGTAGACAAGAGGCGTGGGAGAGGGAGGATTCGCGACAGGGAAGGGATTGGCAGTCTCGTGTGGGTGGGGGTGGGGACGCGTCGAGGGGCTGCCGCTGCCGGCTGCTGCGGCGCCCAAAAAAGCGACGTGTGATCGATGCGCGCGGTTATTACCCAAAGTTGCCTCAATGGAAGCGCTTGATTGATGGCCCGTTCGCGGCGAATTTTAAAGTGCCAGCTGACGGGGAAAATGAGGAAAAATTCGTGGAAACTATTATCAAGTCGGTCTGCGGCAGGGGCGGCGGGTCTGCGGGGGGCGTCGGCGCGGCGTCGTCTGGCGGTATTAAAGGCGGCACTGTGACGTCGCCAGCGCCCGCCTAAATTGCTGCCTGCTCCACACGTCACTGTCGCCGCCGTTCCTCATCGCGCTGAGTGTGTCGATCTGCCGCGGAAGAAGGGAGCCGCTGTACATGCGTGGGAGTGCGTGTCCTTGTGCCTGCCGTTGTATGAGATACGGTTGCAAACCTTCTTTTTGTCTTCTTTTTTTCAAAATAAGAGAGACCGTCACGCGACTTTGTATAAAGGCAAGAGAACCACTACTTCTATCTGCCTGTTCAACAAAATCTAATCTTTCATTTATCATCTCAACACAAGCTTCAAGATAACGCGTTATTAATCGACATTTTTCTATTCGTTGAAGGAGTACAATTGAAGGGCACACGGGAATAACGATCTAAGTCCAGTTTGGAGAATTCTGACAAAATTAAATTTCAAACTTTGAAGTCTGTTATCTGGTTACAGATTTAATTAATTTGTAGATTCTTTCCCCTGAAATTGTTGTCTACTTTATTTGTTATATCACTGAATAATAACCAGTTACAATAGTACAGCACAACAATGGAAAATCGTAGCCAAACAACAATACACAAAATTTCCAAGGTAAAAACGATCTAAGTCCATTCATAAATGAATTTAAAAGCTTATGAACTACTTTTTTTGTGAATATTATTACCATTGCACCACTTTTACACATGACACACAGGATATATTCAATAAAGAAACCTTACATCTATACCTAATAATAGGTCTACCTGCGATAATTAGTAAGACATTGAAAAAAGTTAATACAAGAAAACACAGAATTTGCATAGTAAAATTATTATCAAAATGCTTACAATATCTGAAATGATTTTAAAAGCATACAAACAATTGTTAGGGCTTTATTATAGTGAAACAGATTTTCTAAATTATTTACCTTTATATATGACCCACAAGTTATTGTTTTATAATGCAAAACAGTAACAAATTAATACTGGTATGTAAATAGGGAAAATATAAATCCAGAGTTACAATGTCTGTAAAATTATGAAACGCTATCTCACTCATCTTCATCATTAGTTTCGCCGACTGGTAATGAACTGAAATATTGTTGAGCTTCTGGACCACCTATTGCTTCAAAATTGACAGAAGCGCTGCATGACAGACTGGTATTTCAACTACCTTTCCATCCCTTACCACCCGAACTTTGTAACTGTAGGAGAAATCACGATATTGTGCTTCATCATAATTCTTTCTTGGTCTCCTGCGCAATATAGGCTTCACAGTGATTAGAACACATAAATGTGTATTTTGTTCGTCATAAGATGCCATTTCATTAAACTGCTTAATCAATGTATTTCTTTCTGTGTTAGTTGTATTTACAAAGCATTTCAAGCGTGAACACTTACAGTCGTCGCCGGTAATGTGACTCATAGCTCGAATGCGTTTTGAAGAATCTGTAACTTTCCCATCAACCTTCCTCTTCTTTGCACAGGTTCCAGGTTTTGCACTAGAATTTTCTTCAGTACTGCTTGACATTGTGAAATTTTTCGAACACTGACTCACACACAGCTACAGCACAACTGACTGTGCACTAACAATGTTATTCTAAGACTGTGTTTATAACAATGAAATGCAATAATAGATGATTAATGCCCGCGTCTGTGGACTCTGATCGTTCTTCCAAAGGAACAATGTGACTTTGATCATTCTTCCAAAGTATGCAAAAACTTTGAGACTGAATTACAAGGACACCGATCAATTCTCCGAATTCAAAATTTCACAGGCTGAAAGTTCTTCTACTACAAGATGGCAGCGTAAGCTAAAATTCGATCTGCGATGGACTTTGATCGTTTTTCCCGTGCACCCTTCAATTGGAATCTTCTTCTTCCTTATATACAGGGTGTCTCAGCTATCTTGTCCACCCAAAATATCTCTGGAACAATAACAGCTATTGGAAAACGACTTTCACCGGTATCAATGTACGGCTGGGGCCAATGAATGTATATATTTGGAAACATTCTAAAACGAAAGCAAATGTGTTTTTTAACACAAACTTATGTTTTTTCTTCAGCAATCCATAGCATGACAAATCAAATAAACAATGGCGTTCATTGCATTGCAATATTCCAGTTACATCCCGAGATATTGCGACGCTTGAAAAACCTGAAATACGCTGCCAGCGCACGTCCTGAGGCTCAGGCGTGAACCCCATGCTGCCCGTAATCGCGATGTGATTGACATGCGTAATCGCACTTCCGTACTTATCAAGAGGTCCGAAACGAATAATACGGTCTGCTGCCATCAACTCTCATAAGCACACAATGGTTTACCTCTTGCACGTTTTATGTGTCTACGTACACAATATGTACCAGTACCGATCGGTATACACCAGTCAGGTTGTCTTATTTATCCTGCACACTCAAAATAAGGTTTATCGAATGCGTTAAATGACCCTTTGTGCCTTTCGCGCCCTCGTTCATCCAGGGCCTAGCTCTACCTAGTCACGTGTCCAACGTAGTACCCACTACAGCCACAGTTACCACTTCGCCTTGTTTGTGATTTGCGGCACATGCAAACTACTGTACTCCACCACCCTCCAAGCATCCCATTTGTTGTTGCTTTGGCGTGCAGTACACCGCTTGCCAGTGTAGTCGTGCATCAGAGTAATCTAGTGACGGCACGGAGGTAGTACACATTGTGAATAAACGTTGTGTTGTGGAACTTACTCTGTATTATGTACACACATGAAGATATGGTAGAAATGCTGCTGATCTATGGAGAATGTACGTTGACGGGAAATACGTTATTAGATTGCTTGTTTATTTATAGTACTGTTAGAGAACATTATGATTATTACGTTAATATGTTTTCTACACTATACATACTTGTACTGTACCCTGTTGTAGGCGGGCGAAATTCTGTTCAGACAGAACGACTGTACAGAAGAGGATTCCCTGACAAGCCATCGCCTTCACGCCGGATGTTTTGTTGTCTCACATCTCGTCTACGTGAAACGGGAAGCTTAAATCCAAGAACTAGACATCGTCCTAGAACACGCACATGAACGTGCTGAAGTTGCTGTGCTCACTACCGTAGCTGTGAATCCTCACATCAGCACACGTCAAATTAAACGTGAAGTTGGTGTGTCGAAATCAAGTGCACAGCGTATTCTTCAACGTCATAAATTTCATCCTTACCATGTTCATTTACACCAGAATCTTCGTGGAAATGACTTCAGCAACAGGGCAACATTTTGTCGGTGGGCTCAGCAAAAACTTCTGACTAATCCAAATTTTTTTGCAGATGTTCTCCTTACCGACGAGGCATCATTCTCCAACAAAGGAATTGTCAATATGAGGAATATGCATTATTGGTCCGCAGACAATTCAAAATGGTTCCGTCAGGTAGAGCATCAACGTCCGTGGAAAGTGAATGTTTGGTGTAGGATTATTGGAGATACCATTATCGAACCTTTCTTTGTAAATGGCAGACAGTACTCCAGATTTATACGACACAATATTCCTGTTCTCTTGGACACCGTACCTCTGAACAGGAGAATGGTCATATGGTATGAGCATGACGGATGTCCTGCACATAAAGACTTAAGAGCACGACGACTTCTAAACCGTAACTTCTAAACCGTAAGGTGGATTGGACGTGGTGGCCCAGTTAGATGGCCAGCCCGATCTCCGGACCTTACACCGCTGGATTTTTTTTTCTTTGGGGAGCAGTGAAGGATGCTGCTTACCAACATGAACCAACAACACCAGAGGACATGAAGCAACGCATTATTGATGCTTGTACAGCCATCAAAGAGGAAACAGTAGCACGAAGTAGGGCATCCTTCATCTGCAGAGTGACCCTATGTATGCAAGCGAATGGATATCACTTTGAGCATGATTTGTGAACGCTATCTTTAGTATGTAGTGCTGGTATCACAGTGCAAGTTTCTACAAAGGGCCATTTTACCCAGTGATGTTCAGAAACATTTGTTTGAAACAATTTGTCATGTAACACATTAGATAAACATAACATTGATAATTATGTGATAATAAAACTAATTGGTTAAACATGTTTACATTCATCTTCTATGTCTTACCTGAACTTCCCAAATCAAAACATGTTTACCTAAACAACGGTAAAACCTTTAGTCCACTTGCTCGTTTCACTAAAACCATCAACATGAATTTTACTATTATGAGAGAATGATTCACTGTCACTTGCGCTAGATCTACAATAAAGTTTTAACGTTGAACGGCATTACCTTTTTAGTAACGGATTATCGATAAGCGAAGTTAACTTTGTGACTAACGTTGCGGTACACAGATATGTTACAGGACCGCATCATCCCTAGCCTATGGGATAAATACCTGCTGGGGTGTACGACTTTAATGTACGGACCTCTTGGTAAGTATGGAAGTGCGATTACGCATGTCAATCACATCGCGATTACGGGCAGCATGGGGTTCACGCCTGAGCCTCAGGACGTGCGCTGGCAGCGTATTTCAGGTTTTTCAAGCGTCGCAATATCTCGGGATGTAACTGGAATATTGCAATGCAATGAACGCCATTGTTTATTTGATTTGTCATGCTATGGATTGCTGAAGAAAAATATAGGGTGTCCATTTAAAAAAAACATACGTTTGTGTTAAAAAACACATTTGCTTTCGTTTTAGAATGTTTCCAAATATGTACATTCATGAGCCCCAGCTGTACATTGATACCGGTGAAAGTCATTTTCCAATAGCTGTTATTGTTCCAGAGATATTTTGGGTAGACAAGATAGCTGGGACACCCTGTATAAAGCAGAGAGTCCATATGTTTGTGTGTCCGTTTTGCATACAATCTACAGTTTCGTCCCAATCTTTATGAAATTTTACACACTTGACCTTCAGAGCAAGAGGACATTCTCTGTAAGTTCAAAACATTCAAATATTTGTAAATATATAGGTTATACTGCGGTTATCAGTCCCTAGTTTTACAAACTACTTAAACTAACGTAAACTCACCCGAGGGCAACACATACACCCATGCCCGAGGGAGGATTCGAACACTCGGCACTCCACCGCGGCTCGCCGTAAACCTAAAGGATCACGTGCAACACATAGTTCAGGAGATATGACGTCATAAACAATGAGATGCGAGAAAAACTACTGCATCACGCGAAAATGTTGCATATTTCCTCATAAACAACCGAATAGATTTCAACAAATTTTGGTACACACATTCCTTCCCGTGAGGTAACAATTTGTAGTAGGGGTAAAAACAACTTACTACACATGGTTCAGGAGATATAACGTCGTAAAAAATATGAGATGACCAAAAACTGCCACATAACGCGATGAGACTTTTTTTTACACAAATTTGTTTATTGTTTTCATATGAATCGGCTTTCGGCTTCTTAGGCCATCATCAGATAACTTAGTACTACACAGATAGTCCACCCAATGGTGTGACTTCTCAGTTTTACAAAGATGGCAATCCAAAGATATGGGAATCTTTTTGACAATATATCGCCGGGCGCGGTGGCCGAGGGGACTGAGGCGCTTCAGTCACGGTCTGCACGGTCACTACGGTCGGGGGTTCGAATCCCCCCTCGGGCATGGGTATTTGTGCCGTCCTTAGTTGTAGGTAGTTCATAAGTAGTTTGTAAGTTTAGGGACTGATGACCCCGTAGTTAAGTCCCTTAAGCTTAACAAACATGTGAACATGTGACAATATATCAATACCAGAAAACAAGCACAATATAAACTATAATTGCAAACTGCACGAATACATCTTAGCTTCTTTCAAATTTGAATATTGAAACTGAGGATACTATTAATAATAAAACATTGTCCAGGTAAGTTAGAGACTTACAAATTCCTAATCTTCTAATTACTTTAAACAAAAATATATACTGTCAAATTATTTAAGTGCTTCTCTGGGACTTACATTATCCTTTTATTATTGGATACCTGGACAATCTTTTAATATTAATAGTATCCACAGTTTAAATATTTAAATTTAAAAGAAGCTAAGACGTATTCAACTCACACTATTGGGTGGACAATCCGTGTCGTTCTAAGCTATCTCATGAAGCCTAAGAAGTCGAAAGCCGGCTCAAACCAAAACAATAAACAAATTTGTGGAACATAAAGTGATGAAGTTTTTAATATATTTGTTCAAGCACCGACGGAATATTCTATAAGTACGACGAGACTTTATTCATACACTGTATGAAAATGAGAGTACTTAGCGACTTGCAACGAACTTTAAACATAATTTCAAATCTTTATTATACGTCTTCTCGCTGACGAACACAGCAAAATGATGAAAGCAAAAAGTTTCTCGGTTACTATTTTTCCGCTGTTCATGGAGTAAACCCACGCATTCGCATGATGTTACAATTTATAATTTCTACACTCCAAATTGTACTCGCAGGAGATTTTACAGACAGTATACAGACACATAGCTGAATGTGCCTTAGAAATTGTATCGCAGTACAACACGTAGTTCATGTGATGTAAGGACATAAATAGTAACTTTAATAGAAAACCGCCCCATCGTGCATCAGGCTTTAATCTATTCCTTCTTTACTATTAATTGTACTGTGACAGACTTGACATACATGCAGAAATTTTACACATGAGTACATTCCTGCAAAATACACAGTTGTACTACATGAAATTCAGTAAATATGACATCATATATACTGTAATGGGTAAAAACGTGTCACATAATGCATCACGTATAATCAGTTTCCTATTTGCTACCAAGACACTCCTGTATTCCAGTCAGCTTAAGGAAATTCGTGAAAACTGACAGTGCTGTTGACAACTTTGAACAGTGAAGTGCACACGGCTACAGGCGAAAGCAGTGGATTGCTATAGAGCTGCAAGGAAAAGGAAGAGAATGAAACTGTGTACATCCAACGAATATCCATTATTTCAGTCTTCTACAGATTGCAATTTCCACTGAGACTTACAATTCCTATTATTAAGATTAATAAAGCATGGGGCAATCTTTTAAATACTACGGGGTGGATTTCACATCTCCATGTTTCTCACACGGAAAACTTTATGTCGCTTGCTCAAAGGCGGTCTCACCAAAGAATTTATTGATTCTAGCTCCAAGATAACTAAGCTAAGAGGTTTATAATGAAGTTTTGAATTAAATGACTGTATTAATGTTACATGTAATTTGTATTTCGATTACTATCTTTCTTTGTTTGGATACTGCACTTATAATTTTGTACATTGTGAAAGGCAGCCTTATTTCTTTTACATTCTAGCATAAATATAACATGTTTTTTAGAAGAAAAGGAGAGGGACAGAGAGGGAAGGGATAGAAGAAGTAGTAACTCAAGGTTTCAAATGTTCAAATGTTTGTTAAGTTTATGGGACTTAACTACGGGGTCATCAGTCCCTAAACTTACAAACTACTTATGAACTACTTACGAACTAAGACGGCACAAATATCCATGCCCGAGGGGGGATTCGAACCCCCGACCGTAGTGGCCGGGTTGACCGTGACTGGAGCGCCTCAGTCACCTCGGCCACCGCGGCCGGCACTCAAGGTTTGAATTAATAAATAATTATCCGGGCAACATCGGGTTTTCAGCTACTTATATGGAGAATGTCCTACGTTTTTGTTTGTTTGTGTGTGTATGTGTGTGTTTGTATTGCATAAAAATCTGCAGATTTGTTCCAGTCTTGATGAAATTACGCACTTCAAAGATGACAGTCCCCGTTAATGTAACAATCACGTACAACACTTAGCCCTTGGGCACGGGTGCTTGTGTTGTCCATAGCGTAAGTTACTTTAAATCAGTGTGAGTAGTTTGTAAGCCTAGGGACTGATGACCAACGTTGGTAAGTTCCTTAGATTTACGAACATTTGATTTAGATATGACGCCATATACAATGAGATGCGCGAAAACTACTGCAACACGCCACAAAGTTGCACATCCCTTCCTAAATCACTGAACCCATTACAGCCTAATTTGGTGCACATATTCCTTACCGTGAGGTAACAGTTCCAGTCCGCCATCTTGTAGAGTCAACGAAATATGATATTCTAACTTCCTTGTATGATTCAGATTAAAGCACTGCGTGGTTCTTGCCCTATGTAATTTCATACATTTAAACAACTGTCGTTTCTGGTACATGTTTGATATATTACAGACCTTCCAAATAAGTGAACTGTGATTTAATAACACCAAATTATTGGCTCCGCAATATGGCGACAACGGCTTCACTTCTGTAGCGTTAAGGACATCTCCCCCTATTCTAACCTCCTTGGTAAGAACCTACTTCGAAACATTGTTGAGAAGATATGAAGCTCATGGTGTATGGCGAAGGGTAAAGGACATCGACAAAATCTACAGTTTTCTTTCGATCTTCATGAAATTTTGCACAGTTAACCTTGGGAGGAAGATAAAGGACACATTCTAAATAAAATTTCCTGTGGTGCATGGCGGAGGGTAATTTAGTTATGGACTTTGACAAAATCCTCATTTTTTCTACGATTTTCATGAAAATTTGCACATACGACCTTCAACCAAGAGGACGGTCATTTTGGGTGTAAGGACCATGTACAACAAATGGCGTCATTAACAATGGAATGCTCGAAAAACTGCTGCATCAGGTGACAATATATCAATCTCTTCCTAAATCTTCGGAACTTTTTAAACCAATTTTGGTGTACATATTCCTTATCGTGATGTGATAATTACTGTAGGGGTAAGAACCACCTAAGACACATTATTAAGGAGATATGAAGCTGTAAATGATGAGAGGCATGATAAACCAACTACTTACGCAAAAGGTTTCAATTTGCAACGTCTTCACTACTGGCTCTATTCGCAAAAAAATTCGCTTGCAGTTTCGCAATATTCCACTCTACGCCCTTGGAAAATTACATTATTGTATGTGACATTGTTCAAGAGAAACGACGTCGCAAGGATTGAGCTACAAGAAAACGAAACTACAAGCCTAAATCATTACAGATACAGGCGAAACCGAGGCGATGGACAGAGGGATTAGAAGGAGATAAACTTACGTAAGAATGGAATAAAAACATACCAGAGTAACGCCGGATTTTCAGTTAGTACTTTATAAAACCAGTTAAAAAATGCTCCTGCCAGAGCAGGAAATGTATTTTTAAAACTGACAGAAAAGTGGGGAACGAGCTAACTCAGTGCTCATGCCGGCTTCCTCACCAAATTTTGGGCATACCAACAAATTCGCGCTCTTTTAACAGTGAAAGTGTACATACACAGCATCCCCTTTCATTCCCACTGTCTACATGACTCTCTCCCAATATTTCTCCCACTGGATCGTCGTCCTCTCTCTCTCTTCCACTGTCAATCTCTTCATGCCTCTCTCTCTACCTAACCACTGTCCTTGCCACTTTTACTGTCTGCCGCTGCCGTTGTATGTGTGTCCTACTTTCTTTCTCTCGTGGCGACTGTGTATTTATTGCTCACAGTCTTCTGTCTATTCAGTGATTATGTAGTCTTCTCTACACTTACTTTTGTGAATGGTTTGGTCGGGATTGTAAACCCAACGCCCGAGAAACTTTAATACGCGAATGAAGTGAACGCGGAAGAATCGACAAAATTTTTCTTGTTGAAGGTCGTTAGTCTGGAGGATCCAGACTCCCTCCTCTCTCCCTCCCCCCTTCCAAAGCTTATGTATGGACTCGAATTATCTCTCTTCGTAGTGGCATTGTCTTCCCTCTCTTTTGCTCCCGCTGCTACAATATCCATCCACTTACCGTTTCCAACTGCCACTGTCTCTCTCTCTCCCACCATGCTCTCCAGCTCTCTCCCACTAGCAATTGCCTTGTCTATCTTCTACTGTCAATTTCCGCAATACTTTTTCAGCACAAAGAAAGCGCGAATATGTTCGCATAACAAAGTTTTTGATGACAAAGGCGGAATGATGATTAAGGCAGCTGGTTTCTCAGTATTCTGCCAGAGTCTTTTAAACAGAAACATGTGGCCTTTTTTATGCTGCAACAGGAGCATTTTTTTAGCTAGTTCTTTTCTTTGCTACGACAGGATGTTCTGCTTACGAAAGAGAAATATCATAAAAGAAAGTTAATGGAAGATAAGATTTTACCTCTCGTCAACAACGTATTCATTAGAGACGGAGCCCATTGTTGGATTGTTTTGATAAGGATGGAGAAGGAAATCGACGAGTCCTTCGAACGGAATCATACAAGAATTTGCCCGGTACGATTTAGGGGAATCAGGGAAAGTCTAAATCTGGAGGCGGATTTGAAGTCCCCGTCCTTCCGAATGAGAGTCCATTGTAGATCTGTAAATATTTGATTCCTTATATGCAACATATTTATATACAGCGTATGATGAATAACAACCGCGGAGGAGTAGCCGAGCGGTCTAAGGCGCCTCGATGCAGGGCACCCGGTTGCTCGCCGTCGGAGGTTCGAGTCCTCCCTGAGGCATGGGTGTGTGTGTGTGTGTGTTGTCTCTGGGTTAGTTTACCTTAGTTTAAGTAGTTTGTAAGCTACGGACTGATGACCACGTAGTTTGCTCCTATAGATTTACAAACAGTTGAATATTTTTTTGAACGAGTAACAAAAATAATTTGCTGTTTGTAAAGGATATAAGCCTGCACGATGTCCAAAATTTCATGTGGCTCAGTGGTCTGGTGCAAGTCTTTCGACTGGACGCCACTTCGGCAACTTGCGTGTCCCTAACCTACCACAGTTATCCAACCGGGAAAAGGGGACCTACAGTGTCATGTGGAATTCGATCCACGTATCGTTTCTGGCGATTCCTCACATCGTTGAGAGGTAAGGCTGGGGTAAAACGCAGACTGAAAAGTTCCGAGATCCAATCGGGTTACGAACCCGTGATCCTTCGGTTTCTAGTTGAGCGCTTTACGCCGAGACCACTAGACCTGACGATGTCCAAAGGTACGACATTAACTGCGAACGGGTAAAGTTGAAAATCTGTACCCAGCCGGGATTGGAATTCGGGTGTCTTGCTTTCTAGGCAGTTACCTTGACCTTTACACCAATGATGAGTGTTTCTTAAAGGTCGCCCAGTGCACTTGGTCGGAAGTGAGCAAACAGTGCACGTTTGCCCACCGTGTGTGAAACCAGTATCTCGTGAACGATATGTCCTCTGGATATCATACGTTACTGTGTATGACCTTAAATCAACCATACACAAAGTCTAAGCAGTGTCCCTGTTACTTCCCCAAACTTTTTAAAGCACGAGGGTTGGAACTTAAATAGTGACAACACTGCTGTGGAGACACTATGCAATGGAATCTACTACTGTCACAGATAGCACACGTTGTTCAGATACCTATCTTACCTCCGAGCAGATGGTCTCGCCCGGTCCATGTCACCGGCGTTCGCACAGTCGAGGGAAATACAGTCGCTTGTGAGCGAGCGGTCTAACCTAACGATGTCAATATCTTTACGAAACAGGAAAGCCGGCCGCAGTGGCCGAGCGGTCTGCGGCGTGCCCTTCTACTCTGATAATTGCTGTCTAGTTTTTGTACAAATTGAATACCTCATGTGGTCAAATTCTCGACAGTGTTCTGCTACAACTGGTTTAGTAGCTGTCGTAGTCTAGTACGTCTCTGATGTCTCTTACATATTGCGTCAAGGAGTCTAGAGATTTGGCCAATGAATGATATACCGCATTCACATGGTATCTGGTAGATACTCGGTTTTCTTAGCCCCAGATCTTCTTTGACCACGCCGAGGAGTGCCTTAATCTTGTTTGGTGGGCAGAATCTTTCCTAAACCTTCTGCTCATCGTGGCAGATATGGGTCCTGCACACTGTAGAAAGGCTACCTTTCGGTCTCTTCTTGCTTTTCTTCTGTCTCTTCTTCTTCTTCTTCTTCTTCTTCTTCTTCTACATTTACATCTACATAGATACCCTGCAAATCACATTCAAGTGCCTGGCAGAGGGTTCATTAACCACTTTCATAACTTTTCTCTACCGTTCCATTCTCTAATAGCGCGCGGGAAGAAAGAACACCTAAATCGTTCCGTTTTCGATCTGATTTATCTTATTTTATTGGGATGGTCGTGTCTCCCTAAGTAGGTGGGTGCTTGCAAAATATTTAGACATTCAGAACTAAAAGTCGGTGATTGAAACTTCGCAAACAGATCACGCCGCAACGAGTGATTTCCACCCCAATTCGTGCAACATTTCCGTGACGCTTTCCCCCCGTAACGTGATAGAACAAAACGAGCTGCCCTTCTCTGAACCTTCTCAATGTCTTCCGTCAGTCCCACCTGGTGAGGGTCCCACAAGGGGCAACAGTACTCCATGAGAGGACGCACAAGTGTGATGTAGGCAGTCTCTTTGGTGGATCTGGTGCATCTTCGAAGCGTTCTGCCGATGAAACGTAACCTTTGGTTCGCCTTCCCCACAATATTTTCTATGTGTTCTCTCCAGTCAAAGTTGTTCGTAATTGTAACTCCTAGGTATTTGGTAGAATCTACGAACTTAAGATTTGACTGATTTATCGCGTAATTGAAGTTCAGCGGATTTCTTTTAGTGGTCATGTGTATTACTTAACACTTTTCTTTATTTAATGTCAATTGCCAATTTTCGCACCATGAAGAAATTTTGTCTAAATCGCTTTGCAGTTGCTTTTGATCCTCTGTTGACTTCACTAACCGATAAACGACAGCATCGTCCGCAAACAATCCAAGGGAGCTATTCAGATTGTCTCTTAAATCGTTTATAAACAAGAAGAAGAGTAGAGGACCTATAACGCTTCCCTGTGGAACGCCAGATATCACTTCTGTTTTACTCGATGACTTCTCCCTTTGCATCAGGTCGTTTGGTGCCGTGTAGCGTTTTGCGAATGTCTCTAGTTGAGTACCCGTTCTCTGTGAACACTCATCGTAGGTGATCTAACTCTGTCAGGTTGTCTGCTATAATAAGCTATCTAATAAGTTACCTTCTCCACACAACCACCAGATGACGACCTTCGCCACGAGAAAATTGCTGCAGCGTGACGGACTTCAACGCGCCACACCCACAGCAGGCTGATGCAGCAGGAGGCATACCTCGCAGGCGAACTCTGAAGGCGAGGAGGGTGGCTGGGCCACGACAGGAATCTGCGGCGGCTGCCAACAGAAGGGTCGTTCCAACAGTGCCAGGAACGCGCCTCGCAGGCGCAGACCGACTGTGGAACGCCATGGGACGGCCGCCACCGCAGGACACAGCTGCAGTTGGCGCGGTCCGACGACTCAACACCCTCAGTCGGATACTACAGTCAAAGCCGACGCATAGAGAGCCAAATGTTTCAAATGTTTGTATAGCTTATGGGACTTAACTACGGGGTCATCAGTCCCTAAACTTACAAACTACTTATGAACTAACTTATACTAAAGACGGCACAAACATCCATGCCCGAGGGGAGATTCGAACCCCCGCCCGCAGCGACCGTGCAGACCATGACTGGCACGCCGCAGACCACTCCGCCACCGCGGCCGGCCGCATAGAGAGCCCTAGATGCGCCGAGGCATGAATTCGGGACACAATCCACTTTGTCAAGAGACATCTGTGGGAATACGCCGAGCTACGACGTCGAAATATCGTGTTGGAAGACACGGTCCACCGTCAGGAAAAAAATTGTCTTTTTCGTGCTCCGACAGAAGTACTTTTCCGTTGATATCTATTTTATTAAAAATCTCGGGACATGGTCCCTACAAGCTCTATGCCACCTATCTAACGGCTTCGAAGACGAAGAAAAATTTGATTTTCAATAGTTGAATAATATAAATCGTTTAAATGTTCTCATTTACTCAATGAGAGCAATAATTTTAAGTAAAGAGTACCACTACAACACAAATATTGGAGCTACAATCTGTTTGTCTTGAAGCTGATGTCTCTAACAATGCCAGCTTTTCATCTTTTATTCCAAATTAACACTTAGCATTAGTAAAATATCAAGAGATATACATAAACAGGAAGTTAGTGTAAAAACAGCCGAATTTCACTGATTCAGTGGAACTTACTTTACTTTCTCGTGTCCCGGGTGTGTCCGGGTTTCCAATTCAGAACTAAAATATTTCAGCCCAGTACTGGGACACATTGATAGCATTTTCCCTTGCGAGCCATAAATCTTCGGAATTGCACGTAGACGGACAATCAGAGCAGTTTGTTATGTGCTCCATCGTCTGTGTCTCTCCACATTCACAGGTTACGTCTAGGTTGTTAATGAATCCCCATTTCGCTAGGTTTTGACATGACGGGAGACACACCAGTTCTAATTCTGTTCAGCGACCTCCAGATAAATCTAGGTACATTTCTGTTGGTGTTTTTTGTTGGAAATTTTCTGGCGTCTCAATTCTTACTGTGTTCAGAAAGTTGCTTCTGGATTTAAGTCGACTGGCTGGAGATTCTGTCATCGAAACTATGTTTGAACGTTTCAATATATTCAATTTCAAGTTGCCGTGTTCCGGGTTTTTAAAAACCTGCTGCTTTCTAAAGTTTATGTAGAGGGGTGGGTTTCATGCAGCCTGTAATAATTCTGCAGGTTTCGTTTAGAGCAGTGTGGACTTGTTTGGCATGGACTGATCTGCACCACACAGGGGCTGCAAATTCTCCGGTGGAGAAACAGAGTGCTTGTGCTGTAGTTCTTAACGTTTGCCGGCCGCGGTGGCCGAGGGGACTGATGCGCTTCAGTCACGGTCTGCACAGCCACTACGGTCGGGGGTTCGAATCCCCCCTCGGGCATGGATATTTGTGCCATCTTTAGGATAAGCTAGTTCATAAGTAGTTTGTAAGTTTAGGGACTGATGACCCCGTAGTTAAGTCCCATAAGCTTAACAAACATTTGGATCTTAACGTTTTTGGGCTTGCTCCCCATTTGCTCCCACATAATTTCTTCAGGAGGAATTTCTTGTCGTAACTTTCGTCGTGAACAAATACTTCACAGGGAACATGAGGCAGAATTAAAGAATATGTTGTGGAAGGAGACGTGCTTTAAGACTGTCCGTGTAGTTGCTTTGGATACAACGCGGTGTTTGCTGAGTGGTCTAAAGTACCTATGTAGGAGGTCCCAGGTTCGAATCCCGGCCACCGCATAAATTTTAATTCAATGCCTCTCCTTATGTGTAATACTTACGAATGTGTGTGTATTTGCAGCTTATTCCGCTGAATGTAAGCGCGATATAAACATAAGAGAAACATAAATTTCTATTATGGTCTGTTGTTACTATGACAGGCAATTTTTTGACGCGTATCAATTCGGTATGGAGTCTAACGATTCGCACATTTTTACACTTAACACGTCTTCCTTATATGCACAAAAATTCTTTTAAGTGTAATTTCTTCAGCTTAAAAAGCCAATGTTTTGAAGATTCTTCCCGTCTTTGTGCTGTGGCTATATTTGTGGCATTGGCGACTTCTTTGATGGGAAACTGAGTTATTACCACGTCTGTGACGTTTTCCCTTCAGCTACAGCTCTGATGGCTGATATGCTACGTTAAATACTGTACTTATTCTATTCTATATACCTCTCCTACGTTCATCACGCACTGATTCGATTGGAATTGTAGTGAGGAAACCTTAACATTCCTGGGTAGAAAGCGACGACTTTCTGCCAAAGGGCAGGTTGTAACATTTTTATAACCTCGTGTCTGGACTGTGTATTTACCATTCTATCCTATTTGCCCGGTAACTTGTGCACTGAAGGTGCCTACCGCAAGCTATTGCAATGCAATATGACTCCCACACGTTTGTATGTGGAATGAATTGTCTACGCAGGATTTATCCAGTTTGAGTACATATAAGGGTTCCCGTCACGCGCGAAATAAGCACGCCCGACAACATCAATGAAATTTAACAGTAATAAGATTGGCCCGCGCAACGGATAACATTACAAACGCATCTGAACTAATTAATCGGATCCAGTATATGTTCTCAAATGGAACGGATACGTTACACTGATATTGATGCTCCAGTGCAGCATAGCAGACCACAGCAAGGACTTTAAGAATGGGATTACTAGTGCTGAAATTGCTTCGACACGCGTGTGGGATAAAACCATTATTTATTAACAAATCCTTTAAAATAAATATTATATCATTTTAATTTAAATGCAAATTTTTTATTATTAAAAAAGAGTTAATCTCGTCAATCGCAAGGATATGAAAGCAAGGAGTATTCTAAATTTCCATGCTACGATTTATCACATTCACACAAGGCATGCAAAGAAAGAATTACTACGCGAGCCAACTAATTTGAATCCGCGCGGCCGTTGCGAGCCAGCAGCAGCAAAGTGATGTGAACGGACCCATTGGTTAAATATACAAAATATTACTCGAGGATGAGATTTGCATTACCGGCCAACTGATAACTACGAGAACATGTCAGGGGATCACAAAATATTACAATGCCCATCTAAGTGGTGAAATACGCGATCAGCGTGGCCCCAAACAAAAGCCAAGTTACTGAAATTTAATTTAAAATAATTACCACCACGCTGAATCTACTCTTACTTCTATGGAATTTGGATATGATTACTTGAATACATCACGTCTGGTAACAATATTTTTGTGATCTCGTCACCTTTTGTTGTTTCCGTCGTCCCGGACTAATTGTCAGGAAAAGTTCTGGTGCAGGATTTGATGTAACTGTAACAACTATTCAGATTAATAATACAAGTTTTATTGACGGAAAAGTATAATATTCAACTTTAGAACATATGTCTGTTTCTTCTCTCTTCTTGCTTCTCGCGGCGTCGTCTGTATGATGCTAGCTACACTGTGACCTAGTTACTGCCTTGTTCGTAACCGCGTTCTGAGTTAGTAGTGTCCTATTTCTGACTTCTTAACTGCCTAAAAACTGCCTGAGTTCAAAAAACCGTTCAACGAACTAATACTCCCCATGATAATTCAACAAATAACCGAATTAGCAGCAACTTTGACCTACGACAAAGCATACACAACCTCGATCTGGTTCTATCACGTGAAATCCCCCCCCCCCCCCCCGCAAATGTTATAATTGATATCTATTAACTACGCCCCGTAACAACCGGTTGTGAAAGCGTCACTATGAGCAACACTGTGGAAGATTCTCACCAAATAGTTACCAAAATCTCCGCTGACACCAGCGAGCAGCTCTCCTCACGACCGCACTCCATTAGCCCAGGAACCGATCTCCTCTCGCTAGGCGCCACCAGGGCCAACCGTCCACTCTTCAAATTCGCGGGGGCGGAGCGTCCCGATTGGCTGGACACAGAGTGTCCGTTACTCCACAGATCGATCCTTTGCTTCAAAGCTGAAATAAAACCTTTGCTGCTAGGCAGTCCTTGCCGCCACTAACTACATAGCCAAAGCAAAGATTACAATATTGCCCATGTTACCAACACCCAAAGAAATATTACTGCATTCCACTCGCACTCCATAACTCACAAGGATGAGGGAAATAGGAGAGTGATTTATACAAGAAAGCTACAAAATAAAGTGTACACCTTTGTTATCTTTGTTTCTACAATTGCTTTTACAGTCTGCAACACCTACCACGAAGTGTTACTGGACATTCTCAAGTGAATCAATTCAGATTTCATTCGTTGAGTTGACATAATGAGACATCAGAGCAATGTAACGAAATGGCAGTCTCGTTTCAAGGTCTTCTGGTGTTTTCTACCCATTTTGTATTTTTAATACAAAATCGAATTCTTCAGTAAAAGCCGGTACGAAAAAAACATAATTGTAAATAAACTGTCCTGTAATGGACCGTTTCTTACCTTTCATGGGACCTTAGAAAACCAACTAATGACAAATGTGGAGTTAAGTTATGGTACTACATAGTTTCCTAATGTAAGAAGTCTGTTAACATTAATATAAACGATAGTATTCGCGTTCATCCATATTGCACACAGAAGTATAGTTTGCGGGCAAGTCGGAGTGCCGCTGTCGCAGTGTATAACAAAAGTCAGAGGGGGTGTCGTGTCTGCATATGTTAGAAACCAACATCTAAGTTACGTGACTCGTGGCAGAAATGCAGTTTCGTCATTACGAGCAATGTGAAGAGGAGCTGACAACTGTAGCTTTTCTCATTTGCAGCGGAAATTAATTGTATATTTAAACAATAAAACATCTTATCGTATTCTTAATACGCATTTAGTACTAAAGTCAACGCCATTTCTCCGAAATTTCTGATACTAATGCGATAGTTACAGCTTTTACATGTATGCCTACTTAGCACCCGAACCACTATATGTCAGTCAGATCGGTAGTCAATGTTGTATGTCGACTGACTATCAACCAGAACTCAAATGCTATGTGCTGTCGTCCAGGAGAATGTGCATAAACTATAATTGTAAGCAACTTCTGAGCTACGGAGTAATGGAAAAGCATAGCTTGGAGAGCAATTCACGTCGAGCCCCTGTGGGCTGTAGAGGGTCTTGGGTTCTAGCTCTGTTCATAAAACTTTCTTTTTACTGTAGTACATTGGCAATTGTTATATGGACCAACGTGTAAAGAGATTTTTCGGATTTGGTAACACTGTGTTATCGACAGTTTGATTTTGCTTCGTTTATCTGAAAGCAGGAAATCTGGCTAGTATATTCGTAGTTTCCAAGAATAAAAAGAGGCAATTGCAACACAAAAATAAAGAAAAAGTCACATTATACGTATGGAAGTGTTAATAATAATAATAATAATAACTGTAACAGTAATACACTCCTGGAAAATGAAAAAAGAACACCACGAATTCGTTAAACGAGGACAAGAAAATTTTATTGACACATTCTGGAGGATGCAAATAACACACGATCACAGAGTCATAGGCACGTGAGTAGTTACCACAGCGTGTACAGTGTCGACGCTAGTGCCGCGTATATTCTCCTTTTGCAGCGATGCAGCTGCAGCTGCAGTTATCCCATGGAGACGTTCCTAATGTAGTCTTCGGGAATGGCCTGCTATTCAGTTTCTACCTGGTGCCTCAGTTGGGCCAGATTTTATGCTGGTCGTGCAGACCGCACAACCTGAAGTTTCATCCGGTCGCAGACTTGCTCAATGGGGTCATATCTGTGGAACGGGCTGGCCAGAGTGGTTGACGTACACCTTGAAGAGCATGTTGGGTGGTACGGGATACATGTGGACGTGCATTGTCCTGTTGGAAAAGCATGTCGCCTTGTTGCTGCATGAACAATAGCAAGAAAGGTTGAATTATGGTTTCAATGCACCCGTGCATGGTTCAGAGTTCCCTAGATGATAACCAGAGGAGAACGCCCATTGTAGGATTGTTACATGTTGTCTCATATAACACTCGGTGTATGTTTCCAACGTAACAGAGAAAAAAGAGTTCGCTTCACCAGAGCATGAAATCCGACCCTTGAAACAACAAACGTACGCTCTATCGACTTCCCCATGGGAGTTCAACACGACGCTGTCTCACTGATACGCTTTTCCTTTACTCCTTAGAACAGGTGATACATCTTACTTCCTGTTTTTGCACGTTCTCCTGGACGGCACGGCATGCATGAAGCATATCGAAGTTTTGACTGATTATCGCTATACGACGTATGGTACCGATCTCAATGTCTGATATCTGAAGGTTTGTGTGTAGGTGAAATGCCTACACAGTTCTTTTTAGAAGCTACAGAATTGCAGCTCTACCTTTTTTTTTATATTATGAATCTTTGTAGTTTACATAGGGGTAGAAGACAAAATATGAGTTTGACAAACAGCACTAGTTTCCTTACGATACCTCAACAATACGTTTGCTGTGTTTTTATAAGAACTAAAATTGGTTTGTGACCATAATGTCCGATTTTAACACAATACTTGCTTATATAATATTTATGACTTTTAATACCACATACAGTGACGCCTAAACGTAACACAAGCAGAATAGTAGCTATTTACATTAAAATAAAGTGATAGGGAAACACTACCGATAAGTAGAAATGGTTTTAAAGTTACAACGCTTCATATTTGTATTTAGCTGTGTATACCGTTGTTAAAAGCAAATCTCAACAGAAATGAAATAATTAATGACTCAGTTCAGACCAGCTAAAAATAGTCTTCTTATCGATAATCTCATTCAACAGGTAAAAATAAATGAATAAATAAATAAAAATAAAAAAAATAATAAAAATAAAAAATCGCATTGCATTCCAAACACTGAGTATCTCTAATTCTGCTCTTTGTAAAAAGAACTGTCAGTGCGTTTACCTGGTCACATGTACGACTACATGTGTAATAGGAATTCGAGAAGTTGCTTTACTATTAAAATCAGTGCTTGATTTCAGCTGTAAAAGAGGAAAGCTACTTCTCATAATGGCGAAAAGAGAGTCACGTGACACGGGGCAAAAGTTGCGCCAAAATTAGATGCTGGTTTCAAAGCACAATACGACAGAGATAGGGATATGAACAGTCCATATCTATGGTCTGTGGTGCCAGCCATAAAGATTCATAATTCATTTCTGCCAAATTCAAATACGGCTGCTGTGAAGTATTAATAATAAAACGAAAAGAAAATACGTTTTGATTCTGCTCCCATATCAGCGTATTATATCGTGTATTGAAATACATTTCAAATGAAGAGGTAAGCAAGCATTTCTTTGTCACTAAATAACTGACGGAAATTACTTTGCCAAATTAAAACATGGCGGGCAATGCGAAATTGGCTACATAATGTATGTAGGGGAAGGTCGCCTATATTGGACCACTTTTTTTATTTTGGGATCCAAAGTCTACATTATCTTTCTAATCGAAACAAAATATAGTTAAAAAGAAGCTATATGTTGTACACTTTCGCCTGCTGGTTTTATACTGCGAATAAAAACGAAGCATAAATGGATATTACTTAAAATTTAAAAATGTATAAACGGTCCAAGTTAGGAAACCGGTTGCCTAATTTGGACCTTCAGTTGCTTAAATTGAACCGCATGGTAAAACAATGACTGAAAAGGAAATAAGACCCGTAATATTAAGAAAAGCTTCATTTCAACATCTCGCTATTGATATTCCTTCTGGCTGACGGAATGAAAACTGTGTATTTCGTCTCATAAATGAAGAAAACCACCTTTTACCAGCAATTTTCTTTTCTATGTTGAAAGAATGAGACAGTTCCTATTTCTGTGCTATGTCGAATGCAAGTTTACGATCATCTTTGATTGTGAATACAAAAAAAAAAAAAAAAAAAAAAAAAAAAAAAAAAAAAAAAAAAAAAAAAAGTCATCTGCGACAATTTTTTCCATCTACATCTAAATCTACATACATACTCCGCAATTCACCGTAAGGTGCGTGGCGGAGGGTACACTGTACCACTACTAGGCATTTCCTTTCCTATTCCACTCCGAAATTGAACGAGGAAAAAAAGAATGCCTATATGCTTCAGTACGAGCCCTAATTTCTCTTATCTTGTCTTTGTGATCTTTACGCGAAATGTAAGTAGGCGGCAGCAAGATCGTACTACACTCAGCTTCAAATTCCAGCCCTCTAAATTTACTTAACAGAAATTCACGAAAAGAACGTCGTCTTTCTTCCAGCGATCCCCAATTGAGTTGCCGGAGCATTTCCGTGACACTCGCGCATTGGTCGAACCTACCGGTAACAAATCTAGCTGCTCGCCTCTGAACCGCCTCTATGTCTTCCTTCAAACCGATCTGCTGCGGGTCCCAAATACTTGAGCAATAATCAAGACGTGGTCGTACAAGCGTTTTATACGCGGTCTCCTTTACAGGTGAAGTACGTCTTCCCAAAATTCTCCCAATAAACCGAAGTCGGCTGTCTGCCTTACAACTGTCCTTACATGCTCGTTCCATTTCATATCGCTCTGCAATGTTACGCCTAGATATTTGAACGACGCGACCGCATCAAGAAGCTCACTACTGATGCTGTATTCGAACATTATAGGATTGTTTTTTCTACTCATGCGCATCACCTTACATTTTTCTACATTGAGAGCTAGCTGCCATTCTTCGCACCAACTAGAAATTTTGTCTAAGTCAACCTGTATGCTATTACAGTCAGTTACAGACGACACCCTCCCATACACCACAGCATCATCAGCAAACAGCCGCAAATTACAACTTACTCTGTCCATCAGATCATTTATATAGATAGAAAATAATAGCGGTCCTATCACACTCCCCTGGGGCACGCCTGACGATACACTCGTCTCTGATGAACACTCGCCGTCGAGAACAACGTACTGCGTTCTATTACTTAGGAAGTCTTCCAGCCAGTCACAAATCTGTGAACCTATTCCATAAGCTCGTGTCTTCGTTAGCAGGCACCTTGTCGAACGGCTTTTTGAAGTCGAAAAAAACACAATCCGCCTGTTGCCCTTCGTCCATGGCTCGCAAGATGTCATGTGAGAAAAGGGCAAGCTGAGTTTCACATGAACGATGTTTCCTAAACCCGTGCTGATTCATGGAAAGAAGCTTTTCCGTTTCAAGGAAATTTACTATATTCGAACTGAGAATATGCTCCAAAATTCTACATGAAACCGATGTCAACGATATTGGCCTGTAATTGTATGGGTCAGTTCTCTTTCCTTTCTTATACACGGGAGTCACCTGCGCTTTTTTCCAATCACTAGGAACTTTGCGCTGAATTAAAAATTCGCTGTAAATGCAAGCTAAGTAGGGGGCCAATGCCGCAGAATAGTCTTTGTAAAACCGAACTGGTATTCCATCCGGACCAGCAGACTTTTTCGTATTTAGCTCTCTCAGCTGCTTCTCTACACCGGAAATACCTGTTGCTATGTCCCCCATTTCGGAATTAGTACGTTGATCAAATGATGGTATATTTTTGCGGTCCTCTTGCGTGAAAGATTTCTTGAAGGTTAAATTTAGAACTTCAGCTTTCCGTTTGCTTTCTTCTATTACTGCCCCGGAATGATCAACTAGTGACTGGACAGTGGGCTTTGACCCGCTTATCGATTTTACATAGGACCAGAATTTTTTCGGGTTCTCGGAAAGATCTTTTGCTAAGGTATGGCTGTGATAATTATTGTATGCTTCACGCATCGATCTTTTTGTAGACGCACGAATCTCTACTAGTATTTGCCTGTCATCATTTGCGTGTTCTTTTTTGAATCGAGAGTGCAACAGCCTTTGCTTTCTCAGCAGCTTTCTAACATTATTATTATACCATGGTGGATCTTTTCCATCCTTAATCGTCTTTACTGGCACATATTTCTCTAACCCTTTATTAACAATGCACATAAATTTAGTCCACAATTCCTCTACATCCATAGTCCCAGAATTAAACGATGCCCATTCATTTTCTAAGTGCGATCGTAACATTTGCTTGTCGGCTCTTCCCAACAAAAACACGCTCCTAGCCTTCTTGACTGGTTTATGAACTTTGGTCACCATCGACGCTATGACGATATCATGATCACTAATTCCTGTCTCTACACAGACATCGTTAATAAGGTCAGGCCTGTTTGTGGCTATAAGGTCTAGAATATTTCCATTGCGCGTGGGTTGCCGGTTTAACTGCTCAAGACAGTTTTCGGAGAATGTGTCCAAAAGTAGCTCGCAAGACTCGGTTGTAAAGGTTGATTTTCTTCCGAATAACTGAACTTAATTTGAGAACACGCTTTTAGCATCAGCATATCTCTTTAATTGTAGCTTTTGGTACTCGGTATATACGAGCACGTATGCTTCCACAGTTACCTTCAGTTCATCTTCTTTCAATTTCCCATGCATTCCCCTTATTGCATCTTCCAAATCTAAAAAAGGTTACCACACTTGATCCTTACTTTTTTAATTGTTTTGCAACGTAGAAAAATAAACCTAAAAACGTAACGTCTACCTATTACCTATTGTTAATGACATTAAGTATTATTTGTTAGGAGTGATTCCTAAATTGGACCGGTACAAATTAGGAAACAGCCTTTGGTCCAACTTCGGCAACTCGACGCCATATAAGTAAAGATAACGTTGAAGGAACAAAAAGGCTAAACTCTAACTTTACTATATTAAATTAGTAGCTAATGAATGGCACTTTAAACTATAGTGCTGATGATATTTTTACTTACTTTTAGAGCAGAGGAAAGCTTATGATATGTATGTAGCAGAAAACTGACAGCGACATCGAAGAAAACGCAATAACGGAAAATGTTCTCACTCCAATGACTATTGTCGACTGGCGACTGAGCCACGTGACTTCGACAATGTTTCTCACCTGTTGAGCGAACTTAAAACTTTAAGCTACCAACACACAGTGAAATACATAGGTGGTCCAACTTAGGCAACGGTCCATCTTCGGCAACTCTCCCCTATGTGCAGGCACGCTGCAATTCCATGCTCAGACATCAGAGTTCTAAATCCAGTTTATATAGATATCACTGACTCCTAGACTGGCAAAGTCACAGTTGACGCAGCCATCTTACAGTAAAAAACGTCAATAAGTTTTTGTATGATACTTACTTTCTGAAGTAACCTTGTAAGTTTTTCGGTGTGGTTCAAACAAGTTACATAGTTGAGCTAATATTTGCTTACAAATCGAATGAAACAAACAATTTGTAGGATAGTGTTATGAGACATTTGTTAACTATTTAAAAATATTTAAACAAGTATAGTCTACTTACAAGAGCACTTTTATACCGAGTTTATTCCAACTTCTTATGACAATTCTCTAGGTACAAAAGTTGTTGCTTACACGTTTTTTAGAATGGCAATATGGCAGTGAGCGCAAAATGCTGGGTAATGCTCTTTCCATAGGGCTTTCGGCATGCACTACTGTGCTTGGTATCGAAGACCACAGAAACTGCTATCGACTTTCATTACCGTCTGATGTGAACCACTCTCAACGTGAAAATCATAGCACGAATTAAAGCAGAAGCTGATTTAACTTGGGATCCATAAATAAATGTTTTAATACACCAGTACAATGAGGTTCTCTCGAAACAACATATGTATCAATTCAGTTTAAAGTAAAATGACAAATAACTGATAATGGTCATGACGTGTAGGCTTTCACGGCCGGCGTCTTCAGTAATTAAAACTTCCGGGCTGAGAGGCCGCGGTCGAACAGTAGAAATTTCTTCCCCTGACGTTTCGTTGCCGGCTGCGGGCAACATCTTCTGAGGTGAGTCGACGACTGGCTGATGGGCCGTGGAGATCCTGCTTATATAGAGGGCATAGAGGGCGCCACCACTCGTCACGTGATGTCAACAGTAAAACTATCTCTGGCTGGCGTCATTACTCTCGATCGAAGGTAATCGATTGTCACATCTTTGGTACAAAGTAGACCGCCATATCTTGTCTAACTTCAAGCCTTCTCTCCTGTTAGACTGTTTCACTCAGCGCAAGCTATCCGTATCTATTCACGCATGGAACTGACGATGCTACGAGAACGGATCCATCAAACTCGTCGAGGACTGGCGGTAACAAGTAGTGAATTATTAAATCTCCATCTGTTTATTAGCAATACAATGCAAGTTGACGATTGGAATAAGGTGGATGGGCTAACCTTTAGATCTATGGAACGTAGTGCAGAAGTGTCTTCTAATAGGCAGAAAAAGTAGTTCGACAATCTACAGAAGAGCAGACAGGAAATACTAGATATAGACAATGACAGAACGGTTATAAATTTGTCCGGAAAAGAATTATCCAGAGAAGAATTTTCTGTTCTTTCAAAAGGTGGAAATTTTGCAATTACTCCACCGAAGGTTCCAACGGAGGACATTATAGCTAATATAGAGGCGGGGATTCGTCTGCTACCATCACACACTGCTGATGAGATTAGGATGGAAACATCCAGGATACTGCGTAAGGCTAAGCCACCAATCAGCAATTTGTCTCCAGGAGAAAAGAAGGCATTGCGGGAGATTAATGCGGACAAGAGTATCTTTGTACTTTCTGCTGACAAGGGAAATGCTACCGTGGTGATGAAAAGTGAAGACTACCATAAGAAGATCAGTGACCTTTTGGATTCGACCACCTATAAAAAGTTGAAAAAGGATCCTACAACGAAAGTGCTGGCAGTTACCAATCAACTGATAAAAAAGTCTTCTATTTCTTCAGAGGATAAAAAACACATTTGCAAAACGGAAGCTTACGCTCCTAGGTTATATGGGCTACCTAAGGTGCACAAAATCGATATCCCTCTGAGACAGATTGTAAGTGCTATGGGATCCCCTACTCAAGAGTTGGCTAGACGTCTTGCCTCCTTGCTACAACCGATTATTGGGAAAACTGATCATCACATTAAAAACTCTATGCACTTTATCGAAAAACTGAAGGAGATTACTGTCAGCCCTAGTTATATTCTTGTCAGCTTTGACGTGATTTCCCTTTTCACCATGGTTCCTGTCAACGAAGCTCTTGCTTACATATCTGACTTGTTTCCCACTGATATTGTAGATCTGTTTCGACATTGCCTATCCACGACTTATTTTCAATATGATAATGAGTTCTATGAACAAATCGATGGAGTGGCAATGGGTAGCCCTCTAAGTCCAGCGGTTGCGAATATTTTTATGAAATTTTTTGGACAACAGGCACTGCAGTCGGCCAGAAAGAGCCCTTTGAAGTGGTATCGGTATGTGGATGATACATTTGTGATCTGGAATCACGGGGAAGAGGAACTGAACTGTTTCTTAAAGCATTTGAATAGTATCAACGCGAAAATACAATTTACCATGGAGACGGAGATTGATGGACAGATAAATTTTTTGGACGTTACAGTGATTAAACGTGCAGATGGGACTCTGGGTCATAAAGTATATAGAAAAGATACGCACACCGATCGGTATCTTCACAAAGATTCGAATCATCATCCCAGGTAGAAGAGAGGTGTTATTAAAACATTAGTGGACAGGGCTAATAAAATCTGTGAGCCAGCTTATTTGCAAGAGGAATTCGATCATTTACGAACCGCATTTCAGAAAAACGGATACAGTGATAAGAAGATAGATCGAGCACTCCAGCCCAGAAGACAAATCTCTGCTAACGTCCAACAACAACCTTTGGCGGGGAAAGTGTTTCTCCCATTCATCCACAATATCACGGACCACATTGGGAAAGTTTAGAGTGGAAACAATATTCAAACCCACCAAAAAGATCAGTGAATGCTTACGATCAACGAAAGATGCGCGACACCCTTTGGCTACTCCACGTGTGTATAAGATTCCATGTAGTTGTGGGAAGGTTTATATTGGAACAACAAAAAGAAGTATCAATACTCGCCTAACTGAACACAAAAGGAACTGTCGACTGGGACACACGGACAAATCGGCTATAGCGGAACATGTTTTTGAAAACGGTGACCACAAAATAAAATTTAGTGAGACAAGCGTGCTAGCTAAGACATCGCATTATTATGCACGTATGAATAGAGAGGCTATAGATATTTTTAAACACCACAATAATTTTAACAGGAAGGAAGAAGGCTTGAAGTTAGACAAGATATGGCGGTCTACTTTGTACCAAAGATGTGACAATCGATTACCTTCGATCGAGAGTAATGACGCCAGCCAGAGATAGTTTTACTGTTGACATCACGTGACGAGTGGTGGCGCCCTCTATGCCCTCTATATATGCAGGATCTCCACGGCCCAGCAGCCAGTCGTCGACTCACCTCAGAAGATGTTGCTCGCAGCCGGCAACGAAACGTCAGGGGAAGAAATTTCTACTGTTCGACCACGGCCTCTCAGCCCGGAAGTTTTAATTACTGATCTGATAATGGTGCTTGAAGATTACTTTAAGACTTTTTTATTTGTAGAAATGCCATAAGAATGACGGTTTCTCGTTATATACAGTTAGCGTATGTTAGGCCTCTATCTTTAATTATTTTCTCAAAAGTATCAGCCTTCTCCAGGCCGTTTATTCAGAATGATAATTGTTTTACCGAGATAATGAACGAGTATTGAATATTGACTCGCATTTGCATGTTTCACATTTAATTTTTAGCAGTGAAAACTCGTTTCTCGGAGAGGCGTGAGGGGGGGGGGGGGTAGGGGGTACGGAGGGGTAGAAAGAGAAACTGGAAGTAGCAGGACGTAAACCACAAATTTAATTTCACCCTTCGTACGTAATTTTCTCTCGTAACTCTCGTGATACTACAATAACTTTGAGGAACTACAGACTTTTATGTTGCAACTTGAATCTCACGAAAGCTTAAATAACTTGTTTGTTTATTTTCATGTTTTAAATAAATGTTCGTGTGCTATTGTCTTCCTCTCAAAGCACATAACTTATTCTACAAGACTTTCTGCGGACGTGACGTCATTTTAGCAATTGCCTCCAATGCAAAGCACTGAAGACAACGATAACAGAAGTCGATAGCAGTTCCTGCGATCATCGATACTGCGCGTGACATCGAAACGACGTCACGTTTGCCGAAAGCCATGTGGAAAGAGCATTAGCCTAAAATGCTGGATTCAGTGACACCAAATATACTGCATACGGTACTGACATTCTAATTAATGTATGATTTTCTCGTTTTATTAATATGTATTGTAAAAGCTTCACTGTTGAAATAAACTAAATGCTGACAGAAGGATGCTAACAATCGACAGATGCATACAACCGTCCATTATTATAGGTGTTTTCACTATTCAGACGTCGAAATATTGCATTCGTATGGAGGGAGGGGGGAGGGGGTAGAAGGAGGAAGTCACTTTTAACTGCGCACTTTTAACTGAACGTATAACTCTCGTCTCTGAGCATAAAACTGCAGCGTGCCTGCACTTTCATATGTTTTGCAAACGATTTGACATTGGTCGTCATGCTGTAATTAGTAAAACGAATTCCCATCATTTAAGACGTGACAAAGAATTTCTTGATTACCTCTTGTTTTGACATTTACGTTAACTTGCGATGGAATGGGCTTACATCGGAGCGCATTCAAAACGTATTTTCTTTTGGTTTTCATGTAATATTTCATTGAATCCATGTTGTAATTAGACAAGACACAGTATATGAATATCTTTGTCTGGCATCCTCAGACATCTTCAGTTTATCATCCATGTAGAATATCGATCAATGGTGCCACCCAATATACAGGCTGTTTCAAAAAGAATATACGAATTTCGAATGACATTATTTATTAAACTTTAAACCATGCGAATATGAAACATACTTACGAACCATTTAAGTTCAGATAATAGATGTTCAATATGTTCTAAATGAGCGACACGTTCAATATCACATCGATAGTAAAATTCCTCACATACTCTACAAGCATGTCCTACGTCACTGACGTTATGACAGTACGGATCCGGTTCTTCAACTGTTCCATGTTCTGTGGGAGTGGTGGTACATAAACACTGTCTTTAACAAAACCCCACAGCAAGAAATCACAGTATTTCTTGAATAACAGAACGTCCTGATTGCAAATAATTTTTATTACAATGACGCGTTTCGCCCAATTAGGGCATCTTCAGATATCTGACAAAGAAGAAAATATTGATACAGAACTTACAATATTTACTTGACATTATTTCAAAATTTTTTAGCTAGAAGCCAATCTGAAACTGTTTTAAGAAATTGTGATAATGTACGGTACTGATGTTTTATGTACTCTGTGGTGGAGGGTGTTTAGATTAAATTGCGATCATAGAGCATCTTACAGAGACAATGGTATGTAAACCATTAATAACCGGTAACATTGACCGTTGAAAACATTGATACATTGTTTAACTAAATGGATATTGCAAGATTTACCTTGTATGATGTCCCTGCACCTTAGGTCGTCAACAAGTACTGCCTGAGGCAGCGTTCACATTTGTGCTGCGAGTAACCGCCAATAAAACTAAGTGTCCACAACACTGTAGGTGTTGGGTCGGTCGAATAACTGTTGTTAATTTAAAATATGGACACCATTTACATAAAATACCAATATCACATGAATGCAATTTGTAAGGATGCCCAGTTATATAACAGAATATTACTTAAACATTTCCATAAAAGTGTCGAAAAAGGTTTGGTCTTTTGTGGTCAACTGATCGTTAAGAAGTCTAGGGTGTTTAAAATAATCCCTCTTAGAAGTATCAAATTCTTCCGTCATTTTTGGGCATAATGCAAAATTTCTAAATTATCTAGGGTGGGAGCTTGATGGTCAGAAGACTTTAAATGCTCGGCAAAAGAAGAGTAATTCTTTATTTGCCCCTTTTTTGTTCACAAATGTTCACTAAAACGTGTTTTGAATGCCCCCCCCCCTGTCTATCCCATATACTCAGCTGGACATTATATACATTTAAGCTTATAAAAGCCTGAAGCTGCGTGTGGCTGTCTGATAGGTTGCCGGTTGTGTGGTAGAATTTATTGTATATTTGTTCCACGTGTATTATTTGCACTGAAGCACTTTTCAGAAATTTTTTTTTGCCGAAAAAGGATTGCATAACATTTGAATGGCATAAATATTAAGTGTATTAACGATGTTTACCCAGAATAAATCATATGTAACTTTCGCCGATACTTGTTTTCAGTGAAACGTCACCAAACAATGAAAATTATTTAACTACATTAATAACAACAATGAAAGTAATTATAAATGAAATAATATATTAATTTTACATAAATTTGATTCGCAATTAAAAGTTTAACATTGCAAGGAATTACATGACATTTTTAAAAAGGAAGTGGTGGGGATCGATACTAGGCTGTAAAATAAATAGTTCAAAAGTTGCTTACATTGCAGGAATACTGTACTTTGAAACCTGTCAAAAGCATTCTCCCTCTTACTATGACTCACTATTGTGATACAGTTTTAGGATTTTTTAAAGGTCATCTACCTGCTTGATTTCATACAGTCAGGCAATTCGTTAGGGAAAATTTGATGATACTGCCAGGTAAAGTCGAGATCACTGCACAGCCGAAACGTCGTCGGTGCTTTCGTAGAGCGTCTAGGTTGGCAACACACCACATGCATCACGTTCAGCCATCTACGTACTGAGCCCGTGATTTAATTGAAAAAAAAAAAAAAAAAAAAAAAAAAAAAAAAATCTCTTGAAACATAGAGCACATGTAACGTTCATCCAACTGTGTCTTTTCATTCATTTTGAGCTAAATCGCCTAGACGAAATATTATTACGTAAAAACCTAATAATAATGCCGGAAAAAGTCGGGATGACGGGCAGGAAACATCGGTGGCGCTTCCATAGCGCACATAGGTTGGCACAATTTGCATGCCACATTGACTTTTACAATGCAACCTAATCCATTTGCGTTCACCCATCTACCTACTGAGTGCCATGATATAATTAAAAATACCAAGGGCTTAAAAAATTCGTCATTTGCAATGAAAATTGCTACATGGTGAACATTTAATAATTTAATACTTCATCATATTGTTCATCGGAACACGGCTGTCTCACTAGGCGCAGTTACTTTCCTGGACTCCTTTCAATATCTTTTCCAACTTATTGTCAATTAAAACACTAGGATCTACCCCACATTTGTCTGACACATATTCAGTACCTCGAAATTTCTTCCATTTACGTAATGTTCCATCAATGAAAACGCACACACCAGGAAAATTTCATGTGAATTGAAGCCGAAGTTCCATAATATAAGATACTGTTTTTGAATAGTGCAACACAAGAAACATTCGTCAATGCTTCGTCTATACGATACCTAAAGAAAAGAAGTGGAAAAATTAGCCTTACGTTACACAAATACGAGTGGGGAAAAGCAGAATTTTTGTCAATGAAAAGGCCACTTTTTCCTCACATTGGTGGTTGCTCCGTTAGTCAGTGTGAATGGATATAGGCACATTCTCTGTAACCGACATATTACATCTTATTTTACATCCACTGCTTAAAGCAAATAATACTTTCTAGTGACAATCATTACCCAGCTGTGTTTTAGAACCAAAATGGCCGCCATCGCAAAGGGTCATGGTAGCGTGACCAGACCTCTTCTATATAGAGCTTAGTTTGGACAAAATGTTACTTTGTAATACGTACATTCTTTTTGAAACATATTCACGGAATGTAAGACAGTAACTGCGAATGGGTAAAGTTGAAAATGTGTACCCAGCGAGGACTCGAACCCGGGTCTCCTGCTTTCGTAGCAGTTGCGCTGACCCCTACACCACTGAGGACACAGCGATCACAGCTTCTTCACGGAATTACTCAAGTACGCCTCCCGTCAGATACAAATTTGCAACTTTACCCTGCCCACTAGAACTCAAACTCGTAGTCAGTATTGATTCCCGTAAGAGTAAGGGCCTAGGAGTCCGAGAGAACAGACACCACATATATATAACTTACACAATTTGCCCATGACGGGCAATGAACCTTTCTTAAGTGCGGAGGCACCCCTAGGCCCTTACAAGATGTGAAAATTAACGTGTTAACACGAAGTTTCAATTATTTTATTTTCGAAATCACTTGATTACACTTTCAGACAGACGACAAAATGCTATACCTGCTCTATGGTTGACAAGTTCTTGTATGTAACAGTTACTGGCCTCGTAAAATGAAGAAGTTGATGACTATTTCATACAGATTATATGGTAAATAAAACATGCTATACCTGTTCTATGGTTGACAGGTTCTTGTATGTACCCTTGTCCGGCCAGTAACAGTTAATAGCCTCGTAAAATGAAACATATAAAATAAGTGAAACATGCTATAGTACTATATAGTAGACAGGATAAAGTGATTCTTAATCTTAATTTTATGAGGCCAATTACTTTTACTGATGAGAGAAGGGTATATACAAGAATCTGTCAACCATAGAGCAGGTATAGCATGTTTTATTTACCCTATGATCTGTACTAAACAGTGATAAAGTAATTCTAAATCTTCATTTTACGAGGCCAATTACTGTTACTGACCGGACAAGGGTACATATAAGAATCTGTCAACCATTGAGAAGGTATAGCATGTTTTAGTTGCAGTCCAAATAGCTGTCATATATTGATGTTTAACAGTCAAGATCACTAAGTTATCAGATAACTTCATCAAAATTTAACTAAACACGTACATTGTTTATTAACACAGTAATTTGGTGTAATTGTGGCCCTGATATTGATGTATATACTGTTAAATAAGAAACAGTGCATTAAACTGATTATGTGCGCAACGGATCTTTTAACAAAACAACTGTGACATGTAACCTGCATGAAACACGCACTGACTACACTAAAAAAATTTGACTGCGAGAAAGATATTAAAAACACAAACCACTTTCTAAATGTTCGACTACGAGAATTACATGCAGATCAGTATCTGGTTATCAAAATTCAGTATCATACTCAATTAACTGCAGTGTTGCATAACAATCATTTACTACGATATCCATAAAGAATTCTGTTCAACAAGATTACCAAATCAATACTGCACTTTAAATCCACAAATAACTAATTATCAAATGAAACAGGAAAGAAAGGTCAACTTTGTTACTTATTATTAATAATCACCATTACATTACCTAAATGATACACCCTTTTCATAATTGCATGAAATGCTATTACATTCATTCCAGAGGTGGTACAACGTTTTCACAATAATAAGAAATACAATATATTCCAAATACAATCAAATCAACTTGCTGGCAGCCTCTGCTCTACATCGGAGCCATATACACAACTGCTCTTTAAGCGAGCTGAACCACAAGTCTCACTCTCTGTCTCTCTGCCAGGGTTGCCAACGAGGTCATGATAAAAACCACCGAAGTGAGCGTAAAATCCCACCAAAAAACACCGAACTTTGCGAAGTTACCATGCAAAAAAACCTCTGTCTATTCGTTTGTTCTTGACCGATTGATTTGAAATTTGGACGCAACTATGCATTTTAAAGGAGGAGTTTTTATGTACCTGACTTATCTGTATACACACTAGACAGAAATACAAAAAAAATATAGTTTATTCAAAAGCACTTCAGTAAATAGGTTATATATAAAAACAAACAATAATTACTTTGAGCCATTGCAATGCTTGTTGGGTACAGACAGCAAATTGTGAAATATTTGAACATGAAAACAGAAAGTAATCCAGTCTGGAAAGGAGGTCAGCGTCAGTCATTCTATTGTCTTTATTTTATGTCAGAAGATCTAGATTTCAGCTATATTCCAATGTAATCACATCTGAGAATAAAGAAAGTTAACAGTGAAAGTACAGTCACATATTAAGTGTCTGCAATGTTCAGTCATTTTCACAACAAGAAAAATCTGATGAAGTGCTGTAGCAACAAATACCATTAACACATAGCAACAAATACCATTAACACAATGTCAGTGTGTGATGCAAGTACAACACTTCTCTCTCCATGGAGATTGGAGAACTCATCACAGAAGTAACAGCCTACAACAATGAGTAATGAGTCATACCATTGTTAATATCTTTGAACCCTTAAGAATTTTACATTTTATCCAATAATGTCCAATAATGTGATACATTTCCTAGTAATTTATCTGTCCATATTCGTGTTAATAATTTCAAATAAATTAGGATTATATTACTTCTGCAACATTTATTATTATTATTATTATTTTTTTTTTTTTTTTTTTTTTTTTTTTTTTTTTTTTTTTTAGAAAACGATTTTATAAAAATCCACGAACTTTCCCACCTCCCACTGACTCAAATTTTTTCCCATCGTCGGCTTTAAAAAGCCACCAAGCCACCAGATTCGGTGGTAAACCACTGACGTTGGCAACCCTGCTCTCTGCACGAGCTACAATGCTATGCGATACATAATCTTTGCCAAAGATGAAACTTCACAGATTTATGTACACATATCGATACACACAGTAGAAGCAATATAATACATTTTCTTGCAAGCAAGTTACTCGACACAAAACAGAAGGCACAGTATTAGACATTTTCTTACAAATTCAGCAATATACATTTTCTATGGAGATGTTTCAACTTCAATATTACGAAAGTGGGCAGATTAAATGTAACGGCGCTTGAAAGATATTTGCAAAACACGTATTTTAAGGTCAGGTATGTCGTAATTAAGTACGGAGAAATTATGCTTACGCGTATAAAACCTTTCCCGAGGGGTCAGCGCAACTGCCTATAAAGCAGTTATATACCCTGTATTTAGAATCTCGCATCGCAGATCTTGTAGAAACGATATTATCGAGTCTGCGGTATTTCGAACAAACGAGCTGGACGGACGTCACTCCAATTACATCAGGCTCGTCTTGATTCGATCGTTCCCCGCGTAATCTCTTTGGACGCGAACTAGAGGGCTGGGCGCCCACGCGACCGTTACGCCCGGAACGTAAAGCGCGGCCTGCTGAAAGACGGATGAGCCGAGGCGGCGCAGGTCTCCTTTAAGGGCGGCGGCTTTTATTCCTCGCCTGTCTCGAGAATTTTCCGCGGCCGATCAGCCGGCCGGTCGAAAAGTTCCGGGCCGGAGGCGTCGCCGCCAATTCGTGCGCGGGCCGCGAGGGCGCTAGCCGCGCGCACCACACGGCACGGGTAATTCCGCGGCCCGATTCTTGCCGCCGATAGCGGCTCACTTAAAATGTATGGAATTGTCTAGGCGCCCGCCCGAATGCCATTAACAGCGCTGTTTTAAATACACTCCGCGCAGAGTCTCGCGCAAGACGCGGGAGGTAATGCATAGTAAATGAAGTGTGCCGTATTTACATGGCAAAGGATGGACGCGCGCCGTGCCCCGTACTCGCGCTTAGAGCGCTCTGCTTGCGATGGCGCGGTCCGCCACGAACAGAGCGCGGCGCTAATTTTCAATTATGAAGGGCTTTCGCAATTCTGTGAGGCGTTAGTGTTATTATTATTAAAAAAAAAAAATCCTATCACATTAAACCTTCGTCTACTGTCAGGAGCGGTCATCACACTGAAGCTAAACGAAGGCAGTCTATCTGACCTACTTTCATTAACGGGGCAACGAACTTGTCAATAGACAGAAAGAATTGTCAAGACAGTAGGAGTAACCTACTAAACTACAGGCCTACTTCATTGACGACAACTTGCAGCAGGGGTTTGGAACGAATCCTGTATTCAAATGTTATGAATTATCTCGAACAGAATGATCTGTGGGCCCAAAGTCAACACGAATTTAGACAATATCGTTCCCGTGAAACACACGAAGTGATGAGTGCTGTCGACAAGGGATCTCAAATTGTTTCCATATTTCTAGTTTTCCAGAAGGCTTTTGACACCGTATCTCACAAACGGCTTTCATTCAGATTGAGTGGTTATGGAGTATCACTCCAGATTTGTGACTGGATAGGGGATTTCCTGTCAGAGAGGACACAGTTTGTAGTAATCGACGGTAAGGCATCGACTAAAACAGAGGTGATATCCGGCGTTCCACATTTTAGTGTTATTGGTCCTCTGCTATTCCTTATCTACAAAAACGATCTGGGAGAAAATCTGAGCAGTTCTCTTAGGCTGTTTGCAGATGACGCCCACATTTATCGTCTAGTAGAGTCATCTGAAGATAAAAATCAACTGCAGAGGGATCTAAATAAGATGTGTAAAAATTGGCAATTTAAATAATGAGCCGCGGCGGATTGGCCAAGCGGATTGAGACGCTATGCTCCGGTGCGCGAGGACATTCCCCGTCGGGGGTTCGAATCCCCTGAATGTTAGTGCTGTCTTTAGTATAGGCTGGTTTATAAGTAATTTGTAGGTTTAGGGATTGATGACCCCGCAATTAAGTCCCATAAGCTTCACAAACATTTGAACATTTTAAATAATGAGAACTATGAAGTAGTCTACACCAGTATGAAAAGAAATCCGTTAAACTTTGATTATAAGATAAATCAATCAAACGTGAAGGCTGTAAACTCCACTAAATACCTAGAAATTACTATTACTTCAGACTTAAATTGGAAGGAACACGTAGATAATGTCGTGGGAAAGGCGAACCAGAGACTGCGTTTTATTGGCAGAATCCTTAAAAGACGCAACAGAACTACTAAAGGAACTACATACACCACGCTTGTCCATCCTCTTTTGGAGTATTGCTACCCAACGTGGGATCCTTATCAGGTGGGTTTGACGGAGGACATCGAAAGAGTCCAAAGAACGGCAGCTTGTTTCGTATTGTCAAGATACAGGGGAGACAACGTTACGGAAATGATACAGGATCTGGGATGGAAATCATTACAACAATGGCGTTTATCGCTGCGAGGTGGGCTACTTACGTAACACCAATCGTCAACATTTTTCTCCGAATGAGAAAATATATTAACGAGTCCCACTTACATAAATAGAAATGATCACCAGAATAAAATACGAGAAATCAGGGCTCGAACGAAGAGAACCAGATGTTGTTTCTTCCCGCGCCCTATTCAAGAATGGAATGGTAGATGAATAGTATAAAGGTGGCTCGATGAACCATCTGACAGACACTTAAATGTTATTTGCAGAGTATCCTATGTCGATGTAGATGTAGAAAGCAACAGAAACAAATTTTGCGAATACGTGCACTAGTAATATGCTGTTCACTATTCTTTACATTGTTACTGAAATTTAATTAACAGGTATAAAAATACAATTTTCTTATCCACGGAGTGCAAAGTGTAGGGATTGATCGTGTAGAAGATGCAGAATAAAAAAAGGTCTAAAGAACTTATGGATGATTTCCATGCTAGAGACGAGTTATGCAGTCATACTTTGTTACAGAAACTGCGACCTAATACGCTGTACTGTGCGAGCACAGTTTCATACGCATGTTTTGTTCCATAGAGCAGTGTTTCTGAACCATTTCCAACAAAAAATATTTTGGCGACCCCCACCCCCTCCCCAAAATATAAAACAACTATGTGTGTGATTTCAAACGCCACAAATCTTCTTGTGTTGGTACAACTTTCTTGTAAATAACACTAAAAAGTACAGTATTGTACATTACAGGATAAAGTTTGCTCTATTTTTCTGGATGGAACATATCGTATTATTAAATGAATTCCGACAGAAAAAATATGTTGCATAACGAGGTTTCGCAGAATCGAATTATGCTTCCTTTGTATAGTCAATTTGTAAACAATCGAATGTCTCAAAATTACTCAATCTTGTAAATTTAGGTACCGCCTGGCGCCTGAAAACAGTTTTCAGGCCTGTAGTTTATTTATAAAGGTGAATAGATGGGGCGTAACAGCTTTCAGATAATTGCAGAACGACATGTTGACCATAGCTATGGTCAACATGTCGTTCTGTAGTTTATTCATTATAAACACGGAGTATTTATTATAAAATAATCTTTGTTCTATTCATGGTTCAAATATTTACACCTGTGGCGACGACCCTCAGAGCAAGACCTTCCGACACCTGGGGGTCGCGACTCACAGGTTGATACACACTGCCCTAGAGGGTGGTACTGTTCCTCATACTGTGGCCGCGGTGGAATGGCCGAGAGCTCTAAGGCGCCTTGCTGTGGAGCGCGCGCTTGCTCCCTCGGGCGTGGGTGCGTGTGTTGTCCTTAGGTTATTTTAACCCTCTAACCGAAACATCTTTTATACAGCAGGAAGAATGAACACTGGTCTCCCCCTTCTGACTCTTTCGCGCTTCCACATTGTTTACGTCACTCATTGATGCATAATGTGTTTTAAACTGCACTGAAGAGCTGAAGAAACTGATACACGTGCCTTGCTGTTGTCCACTATGACGGTATCTCACAAGGAGACCATATGGGTGTCGGATTTTAGAATTTTTTATATTTATTGTACGTGAACTTCAGAACTTAAATAACTCGAGGCAACTCTCAGAAATTCTCGTGAAAACCGACTTTTGAAGGTTTGCAACTACACGTATCTACCATCAATTAAAACAGTTGCAGCATCTGTCGGTATAGTACAGGTGATACCGTTCTGGCCTCGCAACCATAGAATCGATGGTTCGAATTCTGCTGTGACAGATTTTTTTTTCGTTGTCGAATTTGAAATTCTATAGGGGGTGCTGGCTGAACACCTTGTTGTCACCTGAAACGATGGTTGAGTAGTTTACCTGCTTGGAAAGCCATTAGTAACTATGGAGATGACTTTCCAAACAGCGTCGTAGCTCTTCACAAACTAATCAATCAAAGACTACCGTTGTCGACTAATAGTGAAGTCAATACTGTAAAAAATGTATGGCCTAACATTAAAAAAAAAAAAAAAAAATTGAAACCAACATAATAAACAACCTTTTATAAAATATAGAAAAATACGAATATACAAAACGTTCATTTTTCGAAAAAATTACCATTATATGTTAAAATTGTGTAAGTATTCGACCACATCAAAAAATTATATATATAAAGTCTATTACGACAGGATTAGAAACCAACCATCTTATGGTTGTAAGGCCACAACGCTACCAACTAAGCTACACCGAGAGATGTAGCAACTGATTTAATGATTGGTAGTTAAGTGTGCTTGCAAAACTTAAAGTAGATTTTCTGGATAAATTTTGAGTGTTGCGTCGAATGGCTTTGGCTGATGGTTATTTGAATTCTGAACTTCACGTACCATAAGTGTCAAAAATTCTAAAATCCGATACCCGTGTAGTCTCGTTTCAGACCGATGTTCCATTCACAAGGTTAAGTAGTTTGTAAGCCTAGGGCCTGATAATCACGGTAGTTAAGTCCCATAGATTTACAAACCTTTGAACCTCGTATGCCGTTTATGATTCGAAGTGTTATATGGTTTCTACACGATGGAGCTCCAGGCCACTTCGCCGTTAACGTCCGGACGCATCTCAATCGCGTCCTCCCTGGTTGATGGATCGGACGAGGAGATACACTTGCATAGGCTGCTCGTACACTGTCTTTCAAAGAGGACACAAGCGTTGTGTAGAACTCGTTGGCAACGATGTGGCAGGCGGTGCCTGTTTGGTTGAAGGTGTGAATGGAGCGGTATACTGCCTGTCGAATCTCTGGAACAGTTCTGAAGCGGATGCCTCGAAGTGGCACCTTCATCTTCGGTATCAAATGAAAGTCACATTGACTTAACTCCGTGGAGTATGGTGAATGGTACAGTAAGTACTTCCAGTCGCGTCGTCCGAACCGAGCAGCCACAGGTTGCTCTGTATGCGCCCGCGCATTGTTGTGCAAAATGATTGTTGGATTGCGCAGAAAGTGTTGCCGCTACTTCCGCAAAGCTGGTTGCAGGTGCTGCTCCAAAAACGAACAGTAATGCTGAGCATTGACGGTCTGCCGTGGAGGAACGTAATGCGTTAGGATAACACCATCACGTTAGATTGCTCGCTCACAAGTGACTGTGTTTCCCTCGATTGTGCGCAGGCTGGTAACGTGGGACGGGCGAGTCCATTTACTCGGAGGCAAGGTAACTGTGTCAACAACGTGTGATATCAGCGACAATAGTAGGCTCCATTGCGTAGTGTGTCCACAGCAGTGTTGCCACTATTTAACTTCCAACGCTCGTAACTGTGGCTGCATGGCACAGCGCTTATTAACCACAGTCTCTGTATCATTCAATTAATTGCCTCTAGCATGGAAACCATTCATTTCAGGACATAAGTTCATTACCTTTTACGTTCCGTATCCTCTCCTCGACCAATCCGTAGAGTTTGTAAACGATAGAAAAACAATCAATGTGTGTTTTCAACATCTCTTCCGTCTCTAATGATCTCGCTGTTGATGGGACGTTAAATAATAAGCTTCGTTCTCTTCCTCCTCAGAAGCTATTAGACCGATTTTTCAAGCTTGGTACACATATGTCGCCTGTACAAAAAATTTCCAGAACATCTTAATTTCGTCCCAATGGAGTGTTGGACCGATATGCGGTTGGCATGCCTGCACACATACGTGTTGAATGTGAAACTGGCGGAAGTAAAATGCGAGTGAGTTATAGGTCAGTCTGAGTAGAATGTCGTGTCGCACAGTTTGCGAATTTAGAGAGTTAGGGAACAAAGCGCCTGCATTAAATTTTGCTTAGAACTTGAGAATACATGTACCGAGACACAAAAATGATGCAGAAAGTCTACGGTGATTGATGCAAAACCCGTACTGGGTGTTACGAATGGTTCACGCGTTTTAAAAACGACCGCAAAAAGTTAAAGGTGACCCTTTTTTAGACCGACGACGCTGTTGTTGGGAAAGTCAACGAAATTCTTCGTATCATAATATGTAGGCTTTCACGTCCGGCGTTTTCATCAATTAAAACTTTCGGCCTAAATTGCCGTATTCGATCAGTGAAACTTCTTCCCCCTAACGTTTCGTTGTCACCTGCGGACAAGATCTCAGGTGAGTCGACGAATGGCTAGTGAGCGCTGGAGCTGCCGCTTATATAGGGCACATAGAGGGCGCCACCACAAGTCATGTGCTGCCGACTGTGCAACTATCTGTGATTATCGTCATTTCTCTCGATTACAGGTAATCGATTATCACGAGGTTGGTGCAAAGTCGACCACCATATCTTGTCCAGTTTTAGACCATCCTCTTTTCTATTAAAATTGTTTTGAGGTTTGTGGATTTCAATAGCCTCTCTATACATACGTGTATAATAGTGGGAGGTCCTCGCTAGCACGCTCGTCTCACCAAATTTTATTTCATGATCTCCGTCTTTAAATACATGTTCTGCTTCTGCTGCTGATTTGTCGATATGTCCCATAACGACAGTTCCTTTTGTGTTCCGTTAAGCGTGTACTGGCGCTTCTTTTTGTTATCCGTACATAAACCATGCCACAACTACACGTAATTTTGTATACCCGTGGGGTAGCCAGGGGATGGAAAGCATTTTCCACTGATCTTAAGCAGTCACTGATTTTCTTAGTGGTCTGAAAATCATTTCCACCTGAAACTTGGCCAGTACTTTGCCAATACGGTCCTTGATGTTATGGCTTTCTCCCATTCATCCATAACATCACGGACCGTATTGGTAAAGTACTGGCCAAGTTTCAAGTGGAAACTATTTTCAGACCATTAAGAAAATCAGTGAATGTTTAAGATCAGAGAATCGTACTCTACATCCCCTAGCTCCTGGTCCCGAGTACCTAGTTACCATATACAACCAAAAAAATGTTGAAATGTTTTTAGAGCTTATGGGACTTAACTACGGGGTTATCAGTCCCTAAACTTACAAACTTCTTATGAACTAGCTAATACTAGGGACGGCACAAATATCCATGCCCGAGGAGGGATTCGAACCCCCGACCGTAGTGGCCGTGCAGACTGTGACTGACGCGCCGCAGACGGCTCGGCCACCGCGGCCCATATACAACCGCTCGATCTAATTTCTTCTTCTGAAACGTCATCATCTGTGTCACTGTCTTCAATGTCACTAACAGGGAAGTCAATAGTAACATTGGTGCAGGATTGGACTCTGCACAGTTTGCAGACGGTAGTACACTTATTGCCGTTTTTCCTACAAGGACAAGTTCCATGGCACACTGTACCGCATGTGCAATAAATGGTTTTCAACAGTTCCGTAGATACTGCCACCTTAGTAGTAGGAACTGGCAAGTGGCCTACTTTTGAAGCCTTCCATACCCATTACGGTGGATTTAGAAGGTTGTTTTTCCAAGATTGCACCTGAAAAGACGTTCTCAGAGAATACTGTTGACTAGATGTTTCTGTAGGAGACAAAGAAGGGGGGTTGAAAGAAGTCTTTGATACAAATTTTTCAAAAATTAGGTAGCGAAGCACATTTAATGACTTCTTTTCATCCCCGCAGTACAGGGCTGCAATAAATTTGTGTCCAGCTTCGTCAATCTCGTCAAAAGTAGCACTGGAATTTCGGAATACCTCTGCTGCTTTTTGTAAGGTGGTTTTCGTCTCCAGTTTCTTCAGGAGTTTCACTTTTCCTTCGCCGAAAAACGACGAAGTCGTGTCACAACCACTGGAGGCTTATAAGAACAGAATGTTGTCTTTTCATGTTTGAGACGATATTTAGGGGACTGTAAATTACGTCGCCTTGCCTGCCTCTGTCTGGTTTCAGTAGAAAAATGTTGGGGGGTCAGTGAGGCTGAAGACGATAGTACGACTAGCAGGTCGATGTCTTCGCCAAAAACAACAACACAGTCAGTGCTCCGCAAGGTCAAAAGATGTAGTTAGAGTATCGGTGTCCTCAGCTGCTTGCTTGACACTGAAGTTGTTCATTTTGTAAAGATATGAGCCGCTGTTTATTTTGGTCGTTGGACATAAATAAGTCTTTCCCCATGGTTACTGACGTTCATTCATTGAACGCGATAGTTGGTGCAGATTTTTTAGTGGCTCTGCGTAGCCGGTCAGCTGATTTCGTGTTTATGTTACTTGTAACATTAGAGTAGCCATCAAACACAATCGTTACTTTCCTGCCATAACAACACTTGATGTAATTTACATACTTTGCAATTATGGAAGAAAAAACTTCATTTGCTTCCCAAGCCACTCTATGCAACAGAAATCCTCCATCTACAAAGAACTCTGCCTTTCCGAACTTGTAAAACACAGAAGTTTGTAATTTCCGCATACCTACGTCGTCAAACAAAGATAGAGGATAAGGAGATAGCTCTTACTCAAAATACTGCTGAAATTCTTCATTGGACTTTTTGTGGAACGCTATTTTGCGAAAAATCTCTTCAGCTTTGATAGTAATGACTTTGTTGTGCATTTTGATTTTAGATGTCATACTTTTAAGGGGTAGGACTCTACTCCTTCTTTCAAATTTCACATCGTCAAAGTTGTTGCCAATAATCTTTGAAATGCACAAATTGCTAAGTTCATCAGCTTTGTGGCAGTTTATCGTCACCTACTATCCCAGTACTAATGGACACAACATGCTCATGGACAAGAAAAGGGTCATATAACAAAGGAACAAGACTGAACATTGTGAGTAACAGATGAATAGAAATAATAAAATTTTATGTTGAGCGTTAACAGGTGATTCACATGTAAGTGAATAATGACGATATTTCCTGATCAGCAAGGTTTTTGTCCGTTTCATTGACATTTCAAAAACGCAATTTAATGTTCTATAATTTATATCCTATAAAATTTTTGCGTCAAACAAGCCGATTCCCAAATGCTGCACGTCTTGTACCGACGATGTTAGTGTTTCTCGGTAAGTATGAAAAATTGTCAAACTTTGGCGTAGAATTTCTCTGGTAAAATTTAATCACATATATACGTTTTGATAATCAATAGATGCGGAATTTAATGTTCTACATTTTTGTAACCTTAGCTTTTCCGATTAAACGCTTAGTTTTAGAGGAATTTGAAAAAAAAAAAAAAAAAAAAAAAAAAAAAAAAAAAAAAAAAAAAAAAAAAAAAAAAAACAGCTAGAAAAGTCAGAAATTTCAGTGATTTGCTATTCATCACAGCTGAATCTACGCTCAGAAATTGAGGCAAACTCAGATTATTCACACCAGAGGCCTACTTGAGTGATTAAACCAGTTTCCAGATTTCCACTAATTTTTGGAAGGCAACCCAATTTTTGGTGCTAATTTTACTGGCCTATTGTTGCGTAGGCAAGCCAACGCGGTAACAAAATAATTTTTTTCTTTATCCCTTTTTTTAATACTCAGAATCACTCCACTTAGGTAATCAAACATCAATGCCAAGTTGGACATCTAGATTAGCACAAAGTTGGCTGTAACTGAAACATTAATCACAGCAGTTACTAAGCTCTCGAAATACAACATTCGTGTGAAATAAAGTAACGGTTTAACACTTACGCGTCTAGCACCTAAGAACAGGAACATTAACGGTCCTCTAATTGCGTGCGCAACGTGTTTTAGTGTTTCTACACTGGGTGACACCAGCAGTCGGCTAACTTCCAGTACTCTTGCAATTATCCAGTTTACATGGGCTCCCAATACTGGATTTCGTAAACCGATTTCCGAATTCCGATTTTGGTTGGTCATGTAAACACTCCAAAATCGATTCTGGAAATTCACTTCTGTATAGCGGTTTTCAAGTTCCACAATCGATTTTCGTGCCCATGTAAACACAACCGTTTTTGAATCGTTCTTGGCATGTCCGATTGTAATTTCTTGTTAAGAATTTGCGGCATTTATGGACAAGGAAATATTATCTACCGTTGAATAAAAGTATTAATATTAGCATGAATCTGTGTATTTAAGTAAAGAAAAATAGCGATGTGTCAATTAAATCAGGAACTGCATCAGCTGTTTTTCAGTCGCCATATTGAGTGGGCTAGGAAATCGGATTCAGACTGTAACATGTAAACACGACAGCTAAAAACGGTTTACGAAAATCGGATTTCATCTTCCGGAAGATGTAACGTAGTGATTGGCGGCAAGAAAGACTTGTTAACAAGGTGTTGATATCCTTGTTTTGAAGCTATCATATCTGACAGCCAGTTGATTTTAAATGATCCTGTGATCTTATTATGTCATGTCTTTCAAAGGCATGTTGCTGTAAGATGGTGCATATCATAAAGATTTCTAATAAAGACCCAAAACAGACAACTATGTGGTTACAAGATTTTTGAAAATAAATACATTTTATTTTTTTTGTAACGAATTACTGTATGTATCTTAAACGTCCCTCAAGGCCGTCTTAAGCCATGCAGGGGCTCCTGGGAACTCAACGTTTTGGGGCCCTTAACCCTCGGGCGGCAGCGGCACTTATAAGTTTAGCAGCAAGGATGGATGCTTAGGGTTTTACGTCCCGTCGACAGCTTGGTCATTAGAGACGGAGCTAACACTCGGAGTTTTGGTTAAGGATTGGGAAGGAAATCGGCCGTGCCCTTTGAAAGGAACCATCCCGGCATCTGCCTGGAGTAATTCAGGAAAATCACGGAAAACCTAAATTGTGATGGCCGGAGGTGGATTTGAACCACCATCCTCCCGAATGCGAGTCCAGTGCGTTACCACTGCGCCACCTCGCTCGGTTTTAGCAACAACTCGGTACAGATTTGCTACCATCGTGTATTCCGTGTTACAAACCTTTTATATAGCTACTAACTAATCGTAATGACAAATTAGTTGAATATACAGGTAGAAATATCACATTTATTAATATCCAAGTTAGTACATCAATTACCTTAAGTGTATAAACATAACAAATGTTAACATTATTTCAAAAGTGGACAATTATCTTCAAATATGAGATATTTAAGAAAATTTGAAATCAAAATAGGGCAAGGTGGTACAATTTCGATATAGGTACAATTCCGATCAACGTAAGTTTTCGCCCCATTTTTCTGTCTCGTAGTGTCTCAAAAAAAAAAAAAAAAAAAAAAAAAAAAAAAAAAAAAAAAAAAAAAGTTCAAATGGTTGTAAAGTCTATGGGACTAAAGTACGGAGTCATCAGTCCCTAAACTTACAAACTACTTATGAACTAGCTAATCCTAAGGACGGCACAAATATCCATTCCCGAGTGGGGATTCGAACCCCCGACCGTAGTGGCCGTGCAGACCGTGACTGAAGCGCCTCAGTCCCCTCGGCCACCGCGGCCGGCCGTAGTGTCTCGTTGTGTCGCGTTGTAGAGTAGCAGGTTTCTACAGCTCCTCCTGTCTTTTCCAAGAATACACCGCTTTGCGGTAAGGAGATATAAATTTTTCCCTTTAAAGAGGTAAGTGAAGCTACTTAGTCTAACGCGCTCTTATAAACCATCGAATTAAGGGTGACTGGATTCGGTGCCAAAAATTCAATGTTTGGTACCACGAAGTATGCGTTGCTGCGTGACAGAAAAAGTGATTTTTATGTGGAAGATGTCCGTAATCAAAATTTTACGAGGAAGTGATCACAATTGTACCTAGTGTGGTACATTTTCGATCGATTTTTCTCAATTCCGTAACCTTTTTTTGTGTTTATACCAACATTTGTAACTGTATAATATTTGTGTTACATATTCATTAAACATCCAAGAACAAGTGCCACAGTTAAAATTATTACTTTTCTCAATTTATTTCCAGTTATAATAACATTTGTCCGAAATGATCGAAATTGTACCACCTTACCCTATGAATAAAATGTAATCAAATTCCACAATATTTGCTAATAATAAAACAAAATTATTATAATATTCGCCACGCCTATATTTGAGTAAAATTGTACAGTCCATGAAGAGATCAGAGTGCGTTATCATGTTACGTATTTTATCACACACCTACAGTGATTTTATTCAGAATCGAAATTATTGGTGCTAACTGCACAATTTTGACAATCATTTGTGGTGTTCGAGTGATCTGCAGTCAGGAAACAATGACAAGAACAACAAGCTACAGGGGACAATTTGTTCTTAGCTCTGACACAACTCACACATCGTCCTCTCTTCCTTGCTGATGGAAGTTCTTCGTCTTGTGGCTTGTACCTCCTCAAAAACACTTCACATCGAATGGCAGTGACACGATATTGGCTCCAATCATTAGGTACGGTTTCATCATTTGACGAGTCAAATTCTTCAAAAATGTTCTTATACTGATTGGTTCATTTTGATGATTTGATTTGTAAATTATGATAATGTTCGAGCTACTACCGGGGCTTCACTTCGGACTATAAGAAGAGTAAAGAAAGTGGGAGAAAAAGTAGGTGCCGGTAGCTGATTTTTTCCTTACTGCAGGAAAAAAGCAGAATAAAAAGTTCTTACATTTGTGGAGAGACTGAAACGCAACTTCCACATCACAAGCAGCGTATCACAAATAACTCACTTCTCCCGGAATAAGAGGAAATACGTCTATTAAGTGTAGCACCTTCTCCACAATTTAGACTTCAGTATGTCAGATCAATTTTTTAATGCCCATCTATTGTTTACACGTTGAACTCTTAGTGTAGGTACCTTAGTATAAGTAACATTTCAGTTATTTATCAGATGTGCTCAAAGCAACAAAAAACGTTACTGTGTTTGCGAAACGTTTACATGCATGTAGTAAATGCATTGATTAAGTAAAATAAAAATATTCTGTGAACAGTAATTATGTCATATACGTCAATGACACATATTTGGGCAGTTCACATACTACATCCTGTGAGTGTAGTACAACGTCTAATTAGAGCAGGTAACAAAACCTAATTTACTTCCAATGGCCACAAACAGTTTACAACTGCATTAATAAAAATTGATGGAAATGGTCCTGTATCAAATTATTGGATTTCATTAATTGTAGTAGTTCCTGTGATAAATAAATTTTTAATTTTCAAATTCGGGATAAAGGAGAGATTGCCTTGAAGAGATGAATGCTGCAAATTTTTCAAGTCATTGTTTTATCTTTCACTACCTGATTGAGGTACACTCACATAACTGTTACACATCGACGTAACAAATATATATATTTTGTATCAGATGCCCAGAACATAAACTGACACAAAACTTGCCGAGAGACTCCGTTGTTGTCATTGACTTTCGGTGTGAAAAACTGTGAACTATGTCGTTAATCCTATGGCAGGAGTCACCATGTGTGAACTACGTCGTTGGTTATATATATATAGGACAGCAATTAATTATCTTGGATCGCCACCATATTTCTCCAAAATATGGAAAATTAAAATGTTACTGATCAGCTATGATGTGATCATACATATTTTGAAACATTTAATAAATATTCCTATTCTATTGCAATGTATCATTTGTACCAAACACACACACACACACACACACACACACACACACACACACACACACACACACACACACACATATATATATATATATATATATATATATATATATATATATACTTGAAAAATTATTGGTAAACTGTGGAATTTAACTATTCTGTTTCTCCTCCAAAATAGTGAAAAAGGAATTTTCTTAAATGAAAGACGATCTGCTCAAATCAATTTATTACAATTAAACATGAAAAATAAATCAGATGACATTTCCTATAATGTAAAACAGATAATGGTATTCAAACAATCTTTTACCAATGAGACACAAAATGACTGGCTGAGTCAAAGGTCGGAGGTTTTGCAAAACAGAATGCTATTAAATTGGCTACACAGGGGCTTGAAATTATCGTTAGCCCTAAGCTCCCCAGAGTAAATAGGCAGATCTCAAAAGAATAAAAATAAGGGACAGAATCCAACAAGTCTGATTCATATAACCCTCCCAGCAAGTGCGTCTCAGGCTCGGAGGCAGCAGGCACTGGGAGCGAATGAGCTGAAATTTTTATCCGACCGTAATTGCTGCGACCTGTTAAGCAGGGTCGACATGTAACTTAACACAGCGTCACTAGCGTCGGCGTCGCTAGGCAGTTGCTGTGCGACTCTATCACGCTAGTAGACTAATCAATATTTTTCATTGGTGACACAAAGGCCACTTGGCACAAATCGATCAATCACTTGCGTAATAAGATCTGTAAAAAAAAAAAAAAAAAAAAAAAAAAAAAAAAAAAAAAAAAAAAAAAAAAAAAAAAAAAACGGTGCCCGATTCGCAGAGGCGCGAATGCTCAAATAGAGACTTCTAGCAAAACGAAAACTAAACTGTGGCCGCTCACAGCGGAACCATCGGACAATGTCCGTGAAGTAAACACAAGTTCTACAAGGTCCGAATCTTCGGAATCAAACACAAGTCTAACCAGAGGACCGTTTAAGACAATGTCCTCCCCGCGAATCTAGAGTATTGCATGGCTCCCGAGGTCCGTACACTTCGGACTTCAAACAGGAGTCTCTCGAGCTCCGTACACTTCGGACATTCAAACCGTAGTCTCTCGAGCTCCGTACACTTCGGACGCTCAAACCGGAGGCCTCGTGCCTCCTCGAGCTCTGCCGCAGCTCACCGCAAGTGACGGGCGGCCACATCCACGCGCAAATAGACGCACCAATCTCTGCTAACGGCTAATAGTCAGACCAATCGGATGGCGTGGCGCCGTTGACAAATTGTTTAGCTATCATTCTAAAATAATTTGCCGAATCAGGACGCGTTTTCTGCTGCTGCCAAGAGGCTCCGCCCACGCCACCAAACCTTCCCGCGGATTTCACCGTTCCCAGGGTGAGTGCCCTGCAAGGAATTTCAGCTTGCTCCTAGCTACGGTCACACGAACTAAAAATGTTAACGTTGTGCTATATATACAGCCGATGCAGCCAAACCCCTGGGGTGCCAGACGGGCAGAAAGCTTTCCTCTCAACCTAACCATTTGTCACACTAACTATGTTCGAACTGTGCTGCTTTCAAGGAAGTTTTTTAGATAACGCCTAAGGGCAATACGTCTCCCTAAACAGCCAGGGGCCCAGAGCACTCTCCTATTGTTTGTATCCGGCAAATTCCTCTCTTGCGAAACGGCCGAATGACTAAAACGGCAGTCCCCGCTATCGCGCACCGTAAACCGCGGGGCAGCATTGTGTAAAGCGTCGCACACACTATAAAAAATTCTGCCAGGTATACTCCACCCCCTGGCCGTAGCGTGGTGCCCAGCAGGTCAAGCCAGCCCCTCTCGTCCTTCCCCGAAGGCGAGCGAAAGTTGGTGGGAGGGGGAGACCTCCAAGAGCTTCTCTGCTCTGTGCGGCCTGACCGTACCCAACACGGAAAACAACGTTTTAGCAGCCAAGCTGCCCCAATAAACATTAAAATCCCGAAATTTTCGTATAAACATGTGTCCCTAAAGGCACAGAAATCAAAATAAAGAAAGATCTACAGAGAGAAATGTTACATACTTAAGTAATTAGCATAAAGAGAAAGATACAGTATCACAGCTTAGTATGAAAAATTAGACTAATTACAGCGCCCATCTCACAAAACCAGCAATAGTGCATAGGGATAAACATGAAATGCCATATAGGCTAAACGCTCATAATTGTCATTGTGACCAGGAAATCACAATGACATGCAGTGAAACCTCGTTTATCGTTTTTGTAGGTGGATGCTAAAATAAACGTACAAGTGAGATTAATGCTAAAATGAAACTTTCAGTGCTGCGGTCGAAACAGATTTGTTAGCTGCATGGTTTTGTCGAAAGCAAGTCTGTAGGCATTATTCCACATCTGAAATCCATCCTTTCTCACCGTTTGGGCCGGTTTTCAAAGGATTGGAACTTATGTGTGTTTCATTGCCAAGGATAGTAGTTACGGTAGAGATTATGAGACTCTTTGCGTTCCCCACTAGGATTTCTTTTGCTCTTCCTCAATTACGTTTCATGGAAAGACATCACTTTCATTTTTATGAACCATTCATTCTCGCGTTCTTAAATATTGGAAACTACTGTACTCTAATATATTGAGCTAAGGCCCGCAATAATAACTACGATTTTGCATGCAGACACCAAACTAGCTATACCATATATGTGAAAGTTTTCCAGACAATTTTTGGGTCTTTATAATCAATAAGTGTGACAAAAAATTCACTTTAAAAAATTCATTGCCCAGGAGAACGGAACGAGTTTCTCAGGGGCCCCATAAGGCTGGGGGCCCTGGGCCTGTGCCCCTTTTGCCCCTATGGTAGAGACGGTAGTGACGTCCCTCACTATATAATGTCTGAAAGGGATGTAAGAGCTGGCCCTCAGCTGACACGCATCCATGTCCCTGTCATTACATTCCGCTACTCTGGCTCCTACTCCTCCCCCATCGCCTCCTGCTCTGCCACATTTCCTCCTCCACCTCCTCCTCTTACCCACTCCTCCTTCATCTCCCTGCATCTGTCACTGCCTCTCCTGCTGTCTGTCAATTTCCTTCTATCCCTTCTCTCTGTTCAACATTCTCCTTCCCCTATATATACGAAAAACTAGCTGAAAATCCGGCGTTGCCCGGGTATTTATTTCTTTATTTCAGCCGTGACTTGGTACATCTCCTATCCCTTCTCTCTGTCCCTCTTTTCTAAAAACATGTTACATTTATGGGAGAAAACGGCCAAAAATACAGTTCATGTCAAAGATAAATCATGGCAGTTCCGTCGACCAATCAGAATGGTGTTATTATCAACCAATGAGATCGTTCGGTACGAATCAGCAGGAATTACCTTCTGAGGTTTACAAAACATTCGTGTGTCCGTAAATCATTGAAAGCAGGAAGGAAATAATTGTTACAACACGGTTGTAAGTTGCAGAAGCCACAAATAATTCCAGTTCGTGAAACGGCTAAGTTCTCGTGTTGGCTCCTTTTATCTCTAAAAAAACCTAAGTTTCTCTAGAATGCTATTAATATTTCGTGTTTTTTTTTATTTATGTTGTACTGCATAATTCATTAATCCCGTGAAAATGAATGAGCTGTTGAGGCTCGCATGGATGAAGCCGCCTGCGACGCTGCAGCCAATGAGGTCGCCTGGGTAGTAAACGTTCGCCTTGAGCACCATCATCGCCATCGTGAAGACACCTGCGGTATTTGTACACACGTTTCTCTTGAATCTACAACGAACTTCGCCCTGCAGTTTCGTTTTCAAACAGCTCAGTGGTTATGACGTCGTATCTGCTGATCAATGTGTCGTACAGTGATATAATGTTGTAACTCCTTTCAGTGGTATATAGCATATTTGGATACTGTTTGCGGAATGTGCTGCGAACAGAGTAATAAAGACTTAACAAACTGTCAAACATGGTGTGTCCTACAAAAACATTATTTACCAGGTTCGTAGAGTGGGTAAGTGCAAAATGTTCAAATGTTTGTAGAGCTTATGGGACTTAACTACGAGGTCATCAGTCCCTAAACTTACAAACTACTTATGAACTACTTCATCCTAAAGACGGCACAAATATCCATGCCCGAGGGGGGATTCGAACCCCCGACCGTAATGGCCGTGCAGAGCGTGACTGGAGCGCCTCAGTCCCCTCGGCCACCGCGGCCGGCTGGGTAAGTGCCTGAGAAGTTTGTTGTAAATGGGGTCGGTAGTATAGACGTAGTAAATTACAACCTCATGCTTATTAGGACGAATTTTCACTCATTTTATTGTCTTTGACGTCATAGCACCTGAACTACATGCCGTAATACGATATTATTTCGAGGGTACATCCACTGGAGTATATGTAAAATGTCTGCAAACTACGTCGGAAATAGAGTTAGTAGGAAATACGTAATAAATCAAAACGTCAGGCGTAATGAGGCGGTTTTTCACGAATCTAATTGTTTATGGCGACTTATGAACTGTGTGTCGTGCTGAACGTACTTTCAATTGTATGAGTGTATACTGTCTGTAACATTTGTTATCCTGAGAAGTATGCAGAACGGGGGCGATGGGCGGTGGTCGCGTGACAGCGGCACGTACAGTGAATAACTTTAATATTCGGACACTACGATATTTTTAGTTTGCTGCTTTATAACTGTATTCTGAACAAACAAAAATACGATATTACCAAATTTTATATGAAGGTACATGTCTTGTAAATAACAGTATGAACGTTGCTTACATAACGTAAAACAGTGGTTAAAGAATGCGATTAAAATAAACCACTATTCGATGGTCACGTTACTTTAATATCCGGACAGATGGCAGGGTCGCACTTGTCACCGTTCACGCCGGGGTGAGTAGGCCTGCTTCAAGTCAGAAGGCAGGTGTGTATTTACAAGCGCGGTCGACTGTCCAGACGGTACGATGCCACGCATAGCTAATACCAGCTTTGAGATACGACAACTTACTATTTTTCATAATGCGAAAGGGAAATCATATCGACAAATTGCTGCCATGCTCAACATGAGTAAGAGTACTGTGGCAGATATTGTCAGGCGTTTCAGAAACGAGGACCGTGTAGACTGCATACCACAAACGGGACAGCCATAGAAGTTGGATGAACGTGACAAGAGGAATCTAATACGGAAAATAATGAAGGATCCTACACTCAGTGCACCAAAATTAGTACCTGAGCTTCTAAACGAGACTGGCAAGAAGGTACATCCTCAAACGATTCGCAGAGCATTGAAAGAAAGTGGTTACAATGGAAGAGTGGCTAGGAAGAAACCGTATTTGAATCAACAGAATCGACAGAAAATATTGGACTTTGCTACGGGGCTTATTACGAAGGATGAAATTTGGTGGAATGACGTCATTTTTTTCCGATGAAAGTAAATTTAAGTTTCTGGGTCGGATGGACGAAGCATGGTGTGTCGGAAGAAGAATGAGGAAGTTAGAGTCATAAATATTAAACCAACTGTAAAACATGGAGGTGGCAGCGTCCTTGTCTGGGGCTGTATATCGACATTTGGACCGGGCGAATTGGTGTTCATCGACAATACTATGGACAAAAATGTCTATTTGAACATATTAAAGAACGACTTAAGAAAAAATGATGAAACCACGGGGATATCAAACACCTTCAAATTTTACGAGGACAATGACCCGAAACATAAGCCTCGCATTGTGCAAGAATATTTGTTGTACAACTGCCACAAAGTCCTACAACTACCACCTCAGTCACCAGATCTCAACCCGATTGAGAATGTGTGGGGAGAACTGAAGCGACGTATTAGAAGTACACCAATATCTTCCAAAGAAAATCTGAAGCGTCGACTAAAAGAAGAATGTGACGGTCTACGTGCGGACTATTTAAAAAATTTCATTAGCAGTATGCCGCAGCGTTTGAAAGGAGTGATAAAACAGAATGGCTACCCAACAAGATATTAGGTTGGTTCGAGTGGCCCAAAAGCTGATAGTTCCTGACAGTTGCTGACGATTTGGAAGGCCTCTACTGCGCATGCGCGCTTTTTGACAGTTGCCAACTCCGAAGCCAACTCGAACGCTTATTTCACCTGTTTCGCATATTGGCCACCCATAGCGCTAGTTGGCATCTTTTCTCTCTACCAATGTTGAAAGTGAAGTTATGACTGGCGATATGTTATGCATTTCTCAATTGAGAAAACTATTTAAGTCGTCATGAAACATTTGCAATTTACCGTTAAACCAAAGTATAATAATAAAGATTAACAAGACACATTTGCCTGCAAACCGTGTATCTGTCGAGTATAAAATTCATGTGACGAAACTAGGTTAACTTGCGAGTCGCGATGTTACCAGACGACCGTTCCATCGAAACATTCTTCTTGAGAAAGCTCACGTTGACGTGAGGTGGCGGACCGGCGACGGACAGTGTGCATTCCGCCATTAGAAATACATTGTGGATTAAATTCTGATCATAAACTTCGACAAAACGCAAAATATACGTAAACATGTCTCTCCATTTATAAATAATGTAGCCAATTTAACCTGACAAAACCTCATACAAAAATGAGGTAAATTAGGATAGTTGTGTGTGAAAGGAATATTTGGTAACATACAACTTCATATGCATTTTATCCCATTATTATGAGTTACAATAAAATTTAAAAAATGAAACATACAAAAATTTGCAGGTGTTGTGCAAGAATTATCATCGTACACGATTTTCCCAGAAGTTACACATTTCGTGTAGAAACGCCCACATTGGCACTAATAGATTTATATAATATATAACCACAAGGAGAAACACGGAACAGAAATTGTGAGACGCTATAGTGGCACATATGTCGGTTATAAAAATCTATCACTGCTAATGCCTGTTGTGAACTATATTATTCTTATGTGTCAATCACTTCATTTACAGATGGCACAGAAAATCTCAGTAGGACTATTTTTACTTCATTTTCAGGCGAATATATCACAATCCAAACTGTAAAAACATACGCATTCATCTTTAAATTCGTGTTATGAAACTTTCCACACCTTTCATTTATAGTATGTATGGGTGTAATAAAAAGGGGACGTACTGTATTAGAAGGCCACATAAGTTGAAAGAATGTCTGTCAATATACAAACTCAGTCTCAATCAAGAGAAAATGGAAGACTTGGAACACAAACCTCTTCGTAAATGTGCAGGCTTGTCTTTTGGCCGAGGCTTGTTAAACGCTTTGGAGTTAATCAGAAAACAGTTTGACGAAAATCCGCTGACTTAAACTTTCGGTCGCCAACTATCAGCTCCGCCACTCGAACACCAGATTGGCCAGTCAGATATCGTCAGCAAGAGTCAGAAGTGCCACTCGAACGCCTCAAACTGTTCCTGACCGTCAGCAGCGCCACTCGAACGAAGCTATTGAAACATTTATTTTCCATAAAATTTTGTCTTGAAATACTTAGCTCTGCAAAGTGTCCGAATATTAAAGTAACGCGAATATAGGACCTAGCTGTATTTAAATTGTATTATTAAGGAAGTTATGTAAGTTATCTTAATAAAATTTATATTATTACTTACAAGACACATCACTTAATGCAATAATTGCTTAGATGTTTTGTTTGTTTTGTTATAAATAAAGTTATGATATTCCAAGATTGAAATATCACAGTGTCCGAATATTAATGTTATTCACTGTATGTAATCGGCAGTGAGGGCATAGAAAGAGGTCTGACAGATTCACCGGCCGGTAACTGCGCTACGCGCCTCTGCATACACTGTGCACGCACGTGGCCCGTCGCCCCACACCCTGCGCACATTCTGGGCTGCCCATCATACATGACAATGGCTCGGTACCCACACACGTCAATATAGGACGGAATATGTTTCCGTAAATCGACCTTCAGTTGTCTGATGCCATTTAGTACCGGAAACCTATGCGCACCTGACCACCTTTCTGCAATGTTGCTGAGTACCGTGCCGTAGGATGACACTACCGCATTAATTTGTTCTCCTGTGACCTCAAAAGGTAATTCGAATATTCTTATTGTTCTTACACCGAAGCCGGCGTGGTTAACAATAACTTCACTTATGTTGCCATCCGAGTGCTTGAATTTATAGCTACCGCCACTAGACTGTAGTTTGGCTCTCAAAGATCTGCTGTCCTCAGTTTGACGTAAATAACTGTACTCACGATCGAGAAATGAATACCGACAAGCTCATCTGAGTTAATCTTCACAACTTCGTCAAGAAAACGTTCAAATTCGTAAGAGTTCGGTCTAACGAACGTACGATCGAAGGTGAACTTCAAAGTGTCTTTTTTATTTGGCTGATTCATGGTGTCATCTTCTAATAGTCACACAAACAACAGCGAAAAGCTGCAGCAACACTCCGACTTACCACGCGCGAGCGAGGCGGCCGCAGCACACCGCGGACTTCCTCACGGTACAGCTGCCGCAAGCGGACTGCGGTACATCCACTGGTGTATATGTAAAATGTCTGCAAACTACGTCGGAAATAGAGTTAGTAGGAAATATGTAATAAATCAAAACGCCAGGCGTATTGAGACGGTTTTTCACGAATCTAATTGTTTATGACGACTTATCTCATGAACTGTGTGTCGTGCTATGATATAATATTGAATGTACTTTCAATTGTATGAGTGTATACTGTCTGTAACATTTCTCGCCAATACGATTAATAGTATACGAGTAACAAATTGTAACGTCATGTCAAATGCCGTAATTTTACTGCAGGAACGCTGAAAAAGTAGTAAGTGAAAAACGTTTATCCTTTCATTATTTTTCTGGGGTTGTCAGAGAGAAAAAGCTTCCCAAATGTTTGAAATTATGTTTAAACTTTGTTGCAAGTAACTAAGTGCTCTCCTTCCAAATAGTGGATTGTTAGACACACTATCACGAGCCTCAAGACGGAGAAGTTTTCTTTGTTTATGACGTCATATCTCCTGAACTATGGGCCCTTTCGCAAAATCCTCGCTTAGCTGACATCTTCTGCCTATAAAATACATTCCTGCTAAATTTCAGCTTCATAGGGGAAGTAGTTCCCGAGATTTCGCGTTTACTCAGTGAGAGAGTGAATGAGTATCCTTCCTTATATAAATAGAGATTACAGATATCTGTCAAACCTCATAAGTGATCGCCGAAACAGAATCGAAATCAAGAGTAAGGGAGCCTCCGCCATGCATCATATCTTATGCAGACAGCGGGGTTTCTATTGTTTTTACAGTCATGTGTGCAAATTTTCGTCAAGATCGGGATGAAATTTTAGATTGATGTCAAAGTCTGTTGTAAAGTATCCTCTGTCGTTCACTGTACGGAATCTTATGTAGACAGTTACCTTCCTCTTGTATTGGAGGTCAGGTATGCAGAATTTCATCAAGCTCGGATTGAAACTATAGACTGGTCTGTTGTAAAGTACACTCCGCGATGCACAGTACAGGTTATTGAGCTTTAGCGCATGACAGCGAATGTCTGTTTGTAATTAACACAAATCTACGTTAGCTGAAGAGAGAGAGAGAGAGAGAGAGAGAGAGAGAGAGAGAGAGAGAGAGGCATCTAGTAGTACTCTTTTGTACTACTACAAACCAACTTGTACGCGAGGAATGGTGGAGTGACAGCTACTACTAACTGCTAACTGGAGAGCATAGTCCTAGCCAGTGTTGTTTGTCCAAAGAATATTTCAAACAAATTACGATAAACCTACAAACAGAATTCTTATTAATCCTTGAAAACATATTTTACCTATCTCTAAACAAATATCGAAACAAAGAAGGAATGTAGTGCAGATCACGAACATTGTTTGAATCTCACTGTCAAGTTAATATAGCTCAGGAATGGATTACTTCCGTGGTGGTCCGATACTTCATAGGCTTTCTGCGCTTCTGCCACTGCACCACATGGGACTTAACTTCTTAAGCTGTGGAGTGACGATGACTACCTTTTATTCCTGAGTACTTTCTCCAAGCCGGCACACAGGATAATTTTTTCGGAGAGCAAATCGGAAAGCTGATTTTATACATAATGATTTTTTTATATTATAATTTACCCAGCATTATTTTCGAGGGGAGGGACAAACCAAAAACCTAATTTTACTTAGTATGATTGTCTTATATATAAGCGGCTTAAGTGTGTGTCAGTTTCTCGTCGATAGAGCTGCCATGCGCAGAGTTGTTGTTGAGTTCCATAAACAGCTATGGCCGTGCGCAGTTTTGCAGCTTACTTATGTGATTAGTTTGTCGCCAATAGCTGTTATAAACGTCTTTTTAATGCTCTGTGCTAAAGATGATCGATTTCATCACTGTTAGATAGTCATTGGTGTTAGGATCAATTTTTAAAGATATTTTTTTTATTTATATCTAAAATACGTTGCGCCATAAATGTTTTCTTAGCCACCTTTTTAAATAGCTTCAGTTGTGGCGGTTTGTTTATTAATATCTGTGTGTAATAACGCGTGAACTGCTATGTATAATGGCCACTGTAGTATTAATTTTCTGTTACTGAAGTAATTTGAAACGAGTCAGTTCTCAGTTTGGGCCAAGGAACAAGGCTTTGTAGCAGGGAGTAACCGGTAGCTTTCACGGATCTTATTTGCTAATTTTAGGGACAAATCTAGGCTCTTGTTACGGAAAGTGGTCGACTTTTAATCCTCTGCCTATAAAATACATTTCTGTCAAATTTCAGCTTCATAGGTGAAGTAGTTCCCGAGATTTCGCGTTTAGTCAATGAATGTGTGAATGAGTATCCTTCCGCTTTTATACCGACAGAGATTACAGATATGTCAAATCTCATGGTGATCGGTGAAACAGTGTCGAAATCTAGAGTAAGGGAGCCTCCGCCAAGCATCATATCTTATGCAGACAGCGGGGTTTCTATTGTTTTTTCAGTCATGTGTGCACATTTTCGTCAACATCGGGATGAAATTTTAGATTGATGTCAAAGTCTTCTGTAAAGTATCCACCGTACGGAATCTTATGTAGACAGTTACCTTCCTCTTGTATTGGAGGTCAGGTGTGCAGAATTTCATCAGGCTCGGATTGAAACTGTAGACTGGTCTGTTGTAAAGTACACTCCGCGATGCACAGTGCAGGTTATTGAGCTTTAGCGAGAGTAGCGCATGACAGCGAATGTCTGTTTGTAATTAACACAAATCTACAATAGCTGAAGAGAGAAAGGAGAGAGACATCTAGTAGTACTCTTGTGTACTACTACAAACCAACTTGTACGCGCGTGGAATGGTGGAAAGTGTCAGCTACTAGTAACTAATTGCTAACTGGGGACCACAGTGTTGTTTGTCTAAAGAATATTTCAAACAAATTACGATAAACCTACAAACAGAATTCTTACTAATCCTTGTAAACATGTTTTACCTATCTCTAAACAAATATTGAAACAAAGAAGGAAAGTTCTGGTACAGATCTCGAACATTGTTTGAATCTCACTGTCAAGTTAATATAGCTCAGGAATGGATTACTTCCGCGGTGGTCCGATACTTCGCAGCCTTTCTGCGGCTCTGCCACTAGACCACTCCGGACTTACTTCTTAAGGTGTGGAGTGACGATGACTACCTTTTTTTTCTTGAGTATTTTCACCAAGCTCGCACACAGGATAATTTTTTCGGAGAGCAAATCGGAAAGCTGATTTTATACGTTATGATTTTTTTATATATTAATTTACACAGCACTATTTTCGAGGGGAGGGATAAATCGAAAACCTAATTTTATGTAGTAAGATTGTCTTATATATAAGCGGCTTAAGTGTGTTTCAGTTTTTCGTCGATAGAGCTGCCATGCGCAGAGCTGTTGTTGAGTTCCATAAACAGCTATGGCCATGCGCAGTTTTGCAGCTTACGTATATGATAGTTTGTCGCCAATAGCTATCATAAAGGACTTTTTAAGGCTCTGTGCTAGAGATGATCGATATTCATCGCTGTTATATTGACATTGGTGATCGAATAAATTATTAAAAATATTTTTAGACTGATGCTGTTGCCATGAGTGATGGAAATACGTTAAAACTGGACAAAGACATAGAGTACGATACAGAATACAAATTATATATATAGACATTTCGTTTGTGGATTGGTATCCTGGACCATATCAAAATTTTATTAGAGAATCCAGTCGAATCTTCAGGATGGAAATACCGATGGTATCCCATTTGAGCTTAGATACAGTGGTTTCCTCAATTGCACTCTACTTTGAGTAATTTAGCAAGTGGAAGAGGGAAACACCGTGGGGCAGTCCTCGCCGCCTGCCCTGGGTAATTCAGTTTGAATTAGCAGACGCCTTTGCACAGGTATTCTTAATCACAATTCATAGCATCTAGAACAGTAGGGAATTCTGTTGACTTTCTGGCTTTTAATAATTATACTATAACTAGCTGCAATGAGGCGCCAGGGTGTTTAATGTCTGCCACATAAAATGATTGGCTTCGGTGTTTCTTTCTGCCACAGTCATCTGTCTCCTCATTCCCTCTCACGCCATGTCGCTCTCTCTACCTCCCTACTCCCTATCAATATAACAATCCTCTCCTTATCTCCTGTATCCCTCCCCATCTGACCATCTAAGATCACCTCCTCATTCTCTGTAAGTCAATTTCCTCCTCCCTTCTTTCTGCACGTTCCCCCCTTAGTCTTTCTCCTTTCTTCCCTCTGACCGTCCCACTTACCTGCATCCGTTTCCTTCTTCCCGCTTTCTATATTTCCACCTACTCTTCCCCTTGACTTTCCGTTACTTTACAGTATTATCCCAGTAGAAGTCGGATTGTACTTACATGCTCAATATTTTGATGCAGATAGTAGTATGTGTATGTAATTTGTAATCTGTTTTCACGCCATCTAATGTTCTAATGTTTGTAAATCTTATGGGACTTAACTACGGGGTCATCAGTCCCTAAAGTTACAAACTACTTATGAACTACTTACGAACTAGGACGGCACAAATATCCATGCCCGAGGGGGGATTCGAACCCCCGACCGTAGAGGCCGTGCAGACCGTGACTGAAGCGCCTCAGTCTCCTCGACCACCGCGGCCGGCTTTCACGCCATCGTACAACTGTTTGTCTTACTATTAAGTCAAATAGATATATAAAATGAATGTCAGCACGATGTGGTTTGGGACACTTTACAGAACCTGATAATGTGATAATGTCGTCCCGAAACATTTCAAGCTGACATAAATTTTATACATCTAACAAGTGCTGCGTGATTTGCCTCAAGAATGTATGTAGTTTAGTTTAAATCAATCCAGGTATTCTTACACATATTTGCTGGTATCTGTAGTGAATTCCAGCCTGTAATTCCGTTTTCACTCATTTCAGTGGATATGACGCCATATATACTGTACAATGTTCATACAATGATACAATTTTTCGGGCCCTTTCAGTGGTATATTTGCATCTGCGAACAGAGTTAGTAATAAACACGTAATAAAATGACACGCGTAATTCAGTAGTCATTTATTCACCTGAGGTTTATGACGTCATATCTATTGAATTATATCTTGTACACTAATATAATCTTGTACATACATTCATCGGCAACTATGCGTAGTGGTTGTAAAATTTATTGTTGACAGACGATGTGGAAATAGGTAACCGATTTAAATGTCATGCATGATAAGACAGTTTTTCATGCATCTCGGAGTTTATGACGTCATATCTCTTGAACCTTCAACGATTTTGCAGATGGTTCTTCTGCGTACTATCTGTAAAATGTGTCGTGAGCACAATAAGCACTAAAAAGATAATCAATTAAATCATCATCCAGACACATACAATGTTTTAGAATAGGGTATAATTTGCCATCGTAATTTTTCTCCACCACAACCACACATTCCTATCTACTGCGTCCAAACCTCCGAAGTCCACAATTGGAGACTCAGGGCTACTTTCCTGCTTAAACGAATACGTTTGGCTAAAAGTGAAATATAAGGACACACACACACACACACACACACACACACACATACACACTGGTGATCATTTTAGTTGTACAGCGTGAAGCTAGGCAGTGGCGGTCTGCATCTCATCCCTGCGCGAGACAAGCCCTGAAAGGGGATACGAAATTACTGGTACTGGCAACATGTGACTCCTTACACTTTTATCAGTCGATGGACATAAATAGTTCTATTGTTTACTTACACTGGAATGTGGTGGCGAGGTGTACGTCTGAAATGAACAAATCGAAGCCAATAGCTATGGACAGCAATAAAACTGTTGGTCGTGGAACAGTTCCGATAATTAACGTTGCGCCTGTTTCAAAGGTCACCACACTCACACCACATGAACTTTGACCTCAGTAATAGCACTGCAAGTGTTTATGTAGTTTGATTGGTTTTCTCGTATAACAGCAAGCTATATTGTGTTACAAAGGATGTTGGTTATGGATGGAAAATAAACTTGTGATTTACAAGGCGTGAGACACAATTCTAAGGCACTATTCTCAATTTGACTCATCCACATTATGTTTTTAGTGTGTCGTAACGTTTATTTAAAGCAATTCAGCTAACACTACTGATGTATGAGTGGTGGGAAGTTAACTTTGTATGTATAGTACACTTTCCCTCTTTACTTTATTGCGTAGTCTTGACTTGGAGCAGAGAAAAAAATACACCATATAAAAAGAATAACGACAGAACGGTCTGATTACACTACGTTCTGTTGGCTGCTTTCAGTGTCCCTTTACCCCAAAAGGAGAGGAGAGGGGAGTGTGAGGTTCCTGATCAGTAGAAGTGTACTTAAGACTTGCAATTAATTGGAAGTTCTTCTTCTTTTTACATAACTTGATAGTTTCAAAACATCACATTAGATTTATGAATGAGAAATCCGCTGAGTAATCCTATGGATCCAAGCATGTGTACGCTCATTGACAATTTGAGATGTATTAATTGCTAGTATTACTTTACTTGCATATATCGGAAATTCAATCTGGGCAAAAAGAAAACGTATATGCTATATGAGGAAATGCATTCTGTAAACCATCAGCTGTTTATTATTTTTCAATCTTCTATCGGTTTCGGTTATAAACCATCTTCACGGAAGAGAACTACACAGACTGATCAAACAGGTGCATTATATGCCTCCTTATGCATACTGGCATGCATGTCACACAATAAAAATAAATAAGACGTCATTAGGCGTCAAGTCTTGATTAAACCGGTAGAAGATTGAAAAATAATAAACAGCTGATGGTTTACAGAATGCATTTCCTCAAATATCTTACGGCTGTTTGAACCACATCTCAATAAAAATTTGTATATGCTATAGTGCGATTTAGAAACTGCCTTGTCCATCCTGACCTTAAGCAGTATAGACAATGACGGCAGCTTTATCCTTCTTCAGTTCATTAAAAAAGCGGATTTCTAAATTTCCTCAGTAGGACGTCTCGAAAGATTGTCTTCCTCCTTCCAAGGATAAGGCTCACTTATCAGTTACCCCCCACTCATCCCCCCCCCCCAGTCCTGCCTCACTTTTTAAGTCACACAACTCAGCACTCCTCTATTTTCATATGTACATGCAACCACATAACGATAGTCTAACATACACAGTCACCACATTTCTGTTATACACTGTATCAACAGCACTCCAAGCGTCCGGCAAGCGACAATTCGGAATACGCTATTGGATGAGGGCGAATAGTATTGTTCCTATTGATTTTAATATTCTTTTACAACAAACAAAGTATGCAGAACCACAAAAATCTGTAATAACTAAATAAATAACTCCACATTAATTTTATCTTTCTTAGCTTTCCTAAGATCTATGGCATGTATGAAACGGTGTATTAAAGGATAGTTTATTAACAATTATACTGTAACCTACACGTTTTTTACTGAAGTATTTAATTTTCGATTAAAAAATTGCTAGGAAACACCAGACGTGGCGCTTTGCAGGAAGACCTCGCTTTTCTACTCATGAACTTTAAGATTTCTTCACTACAATTTCAGGAAAATTGGCGAGGGTGGAACGTAGGAAACGTATATGGAATGGAATAACTACATTATTAAATGTACCAAATCAGCCATCACAGCTGGAGCTGAAGGAAAAACGGCACAGACGTGGTAATGAAACGGCAAAAGCAATCAAACTGTTTCACAACAAAGAAGAAACCAATTCCACAAATATTGTCCTAGCTGAACCACAAACGCCAAGAATAATCAAGACTTTGCCTTTTTGAGCAGTAGCAATTACAGTCAAAATCATAAGCATGTATAAGAAAGACGAGTGAAGTGTAAAAATGTGCGAATTATTTGACTCCATACCGAATTGCTATATATAAAAATTGCCTGTCATAGAACACAATAGAAAAGTATGTTATCTTATGTTTTTATTCTACTTACTTCTTGCGGAATTAACTGCTAATATACACATATTCGTAAGTATTACTTCATGAATAAGTTGTTCTTTATTGCACTGAATTAGTGAAATTAGTCTACTTTTAAATTAATTTCCGAATAATCTATGCCTCTTGATATTTCACTAATGCTTTATAATGCAAAAATTATAGTAACTAGTTCGTTAATTACGTAGAAAAATTATAATAAATATAATAAAGAAACATTAGTAGCATGATGACATCGCTACGGAGCCAGGTTAGCCACACAGACTACTTTACTACACCCCCGGCCAGTCCCGATATTCTGGCCCTCCCCTCCCCTCCACCCTAGGCCACTTGCTCAACCACTGATGTACCATTACGGCCTTTGCCCTCCGCACTCGAACAATAGCTCTCTTCCCGGTAGGACAGGACAAACATGTAATTGCACTTAGTAAGACAATGACGCTCTTAAGGACAAATCACAAAAAACAAGTAACGTTCTCGTAAACAACATGACCACCTCCACAAGTGGACACAGGCCATCCACAACCACTCCCTATTATTTTTTATTCCTAATTTGCATATTAAAGTCATTGCAGCATCCTATGTATATGCATTAACAATCAGAACATTCTGTATTAAATTTGCAAATCAACTTAATTGTGACAACCTATGTTTTTAGCAGCAACTTAAGGGCAGCCACCACCGCCTGCCCCAACCCCGCCGCCACCTCCACCCCACTGACAGTCCTAAAGATTGCCGCCCCCGTGCGACCCGGTCCATGACTCGAACCCACGCCCCTAAAATAATAATAACATTTTTTAACGTTATTACTTATCGACAGGCTGTATTACTTTGGCCCACACAAACATGGGACAAAGGAGCCAATTATTTTATTTGTAACCGTACTTCAGACAATACAATTACCTGGAATAATAACTGATAACGTCAAAACTGTACCTGCACTGACACGAGAATTTCGTAAACAAATCTACCGCCTCCACAACCAATCCCTACCGCCCCCGCCTGCTGCCAGGCTATCCAACACTGCTCCTGAGCCTTTAATCCTTATTTGCATATTAAATTAATTGCGACATCCTATGTTTTTCCATTAACAATTAGGACAATCCGTTTTCTCAGAATCGGTACATACAGTTTAAGTAACGTAAATACAACTCATATGGAATTGCAATTTTGCACGTAAATATAGACACAGCATATTTAAAATTGGTGTAATGCTACGGGTGAATGTACTCTTAGTGTTGTTCATTCATCGACCATTATTTAAAAACAGTTCTAATCAAACATTTAGGTCTATTTAAAAAAAATTGTTCCGTCTTTCAGAAATCGTTCGCCCCCTAAGTTGCCTAGGCAAAATAAATGTATCTCTTCGTATAGACGATGCTTGCAACAGTCGGCGAACGTGTTTAAAAAAAATAGCGCACGTTAGATAATAAACGGAATGTAACGGTAACGACCGCCACAAACTTATGTGTGTCCATCATAACACTCTTTCGATGTCTAGACGTGTTAACAGTAACGTGAACCCAGCTTCATCTCCAATGAGATTGCATACTCACACACATAAACACACATACTCTTTTTTGTTAATACTCGCATATTGGAACATAAAAGGAATTGTCGTCTGAGTTACACAGACAAGTCAGCTGTGGCAGAGCATGTTTTTACACGTGGTGACCATGAAATAAAATTTAGTGAAACGAGCGTACTAGCCAGGACGTCGCATTATTACACACGCATGTACAGAGAAGCTATAGAAATACAGAAACCCCACAATAATTTCAACAGGAAAGAAGAAGGCTTGAAATTAGATAAGATTTGGCGGTCAACTTTGAACCAAAGATATTGCAATCGATTACGTGTAATCGAGAGAGATGACGTTGGTCAAAGATATCTTCATAGTCGGCAGCACGTGACAAGTGGTGGCGCCATCTATGCCCTCTATATAAGCAGGACCTCCAGCGCCTAATAGGCAGTCGTCGAATCACCCTTGAAGATGTTGCTCTCAACGAAACGTCGGGAGTAAGAAGTTTTATTGATGGACGACGGCAACTTAGCCCGGAAGTTTTAATTAATGAAGACGCCGGCCGTGAAAGCCTACATTCTATAATTCTTACAGTCCTATCGATAAACAGATGCTGAATGTTTAAACAAAATATCAAAACGTTTCATTATTTTAAGCACTCGCTCTCTCCATGCTCTTCGTTTAGACTACTGAAGTGAAACCACTATTTTGCTTCACGATTTCATTTTCTCAATTCTCGGTTTTATTGTCACATTTAGCGAGTTTCTCTTGTTCGAGTAAATTTTCCGTGAATTCTGAATACATATCAGACCGTTCGATGCCTCTTTTTTTGATTTATATTTCAATTTGCCCAATATGCAAAAGGGAAATGTGTTTATTTATTTATTTGCAGTATTTATATTGTGTCATGCTTTAGTCATGTCCCTTCCTGTGAGTGTAAGTTTAATACATAATAGGTGGTTTCGTAATTCAATAACAGTAATATTTAGGAATTAAATAGTAGCAAAGATTAGTTTAAGGAAGCATTTGGATATCTTTGCAGTGAATATCGATAGTGCTCAGAGACGCAGTGACTGTGAGTTGAGAAATGGAATCTCTGCTGGGTGGTAGCCAATACGAGGAGGATTTCGCGCGGAAAATCGCGGAGAGGACCCGCGAGTGGTGTTCTGGCCGCCGATGAGAGTCAGACGTGAGCTGAACACTACTCCTTGGTGGGTTAAAATTTAGAATTTATTAGGTTTGGATCATATTTCAGCTGCTTCACAGCTATTATGCTCTGTAAGTGTGTTTTCAAGTTTCAAGAGTGATTTTAATTAAAGAAATACTTGGATTTGTAATTCGTGTGCAGGACAACAATTAGTAGTTGCTTTGTTTTAAGATCAAATGACTATGGTCTTATCTCCAGTGGTTATTTTCCAGTAATGAACGTTAAAGTTAGTATCATTCTCGTGTGTACGGAAATTCCAGTTCACGTAAGTAAATATCAGATAGTGCAATCATGCGCGTGGTCGTCATTTTAGATTCAAAGTATCTGGGAGTGTTGCTACGCTGCTGTTAACTATGAAACGTGTTTTTAATAATGTGTGCACTAATTACAGCCGAAAATCCCGCGCAAAATATCTGATGTTTTAGTAGTTTCATTGTGTGTTAGTTTTATCATACACGTATTGTACGTTGTAGGTTGAGCTTTCTTAACTTGCGACCTAGTTGGTTTAACAGGCATAATTACATCAAAGGGGAGTCTTAGAACTGCTGTGCCTATGAATTGAAATTTTTAGTGCTCGTATTTTGTACCGTTTCATTGTTCATCAGTATGAACAACCACGTGGTCCATACTTTTGTTTGCTTCCATTCAAACGCACATGTACGTTCTTTGCTTCATGTTACTGTAATAAGTAAATTCAGTTCATTTGATGCAACCAAAATCGCGTTAGTAATTCGTAATTTGGTGGTTTCATTGTGTACGTTTCAGTTGTCCATAGCTCCACCAAAGAGAACATCGTTGAATAGTAGGTGAGCGTTTATAATTAAAGCTCACGTCCATACAGTCGGTCGTGTTCTGGTTTAATTTATCTGGTGCGCAAGGTACTAATATGAGAGCTCAAGTTTGCTCCACAACGGTTGCAGAAATCATGTTACAGAGGTGTATCGAAATCTGTCATTCCTTCTAGAAAGGTTCTTAAATGACTGCATGTAAGTAGCCGTTGCAGACCTAACATATACCTCATGGTAAGAAGAGTAATTTGTGTGTGCTATTGTTACAGGTTTGTGATTTATGTGTCCTTTTGCGTCAGTTTATTTCATTTGTCAGTTACTATTCTCAAATGCTCCGCTAGATAGTTAGCTTAATTCAGTAGCTTTGTTTGGTTTTGTTACCCGGAACCCAGGGTAATGGCGCCACTGCCTATACTTTCGAACTACATTTTAACAATAAAACTTAACAAAATACACGTCTGAAAAAAATTATAATAAAGTAGTATTAGCTGGCGATGCTGTAGTATTATTCTTTACGAAAAAGACGCACCTTTAATGATGTAAAAAAAAAAAAAAAAAAAAAAAAAAAAAAAAAAAACTGGTTTCCCTTAAGGTGGCGCCATTCCCCTGGTCTCCCCTATATGTCATTTGTCTCAAGGCTTTCGATTTTTTACGATTGCTGGCAACTGACGACTTGAGCCAGATGTGGTAGTGCACAAGGTATTTCTAATTTACTAATCACTACAGCGATTACTTTTTCTGTGAAAATTTGGCTTATTCCGTACGTAATGTTAAAATAATTTATGGGAATATAGTTGGGCAACGTCTTCGACAACAGCCAGTCAACTGTGCTCCGACCCCCTCCCCCCTCCCGCGAGAAAAAATTTATCTACGCCCCTGCAAAGTGCGGCTGGTATGATATGTATAATAACACAGGATGTCATAAGTCTGTGTTTCTGAGTCCAGTTAGACGCATTTCAATGATGCGTTCCAGGTTTAGCGGTGTTTGAGTGACATAGTGGCTCTCGTAGCCTGTTGTGGTCTGTAAAATGCTTTACGTGTAAGCTGCAGTGTTAAAAATCTATAATTTCTACACAAAGATCGTGCCTGAATCATAAGATGTCATTGCCTATTTTCGCTATTTTCGTAATTAAATTCGATTTTTTTATAAACAATTTGAAAATCAAGACTAAACCTACACGATGAGTGAATAGTAGTAAATAAGTGTTACAATGTTGTAATTTATACTCATCACTCTTCTGTATTAGACATTTAGAAGGCTTCAAGTACTTAACTATGTAAAATTGGAATAAAAAGACATTTTATAATTTAGGCTTGATTAAGACAATGCAAATGTCAGAAATACCGGTATAGTTTTTGGCACTTCAGACCTACTACATTCTCTACATTCTGCAAATGCCCGTTTCACAAAATGTATGCATCTGTATTACGCTTCATTTTGCCTAAATTCTCCGCCATGATGTCATTGCCCCAGTTGAAAAATATGGCTAAGGACGTCAATTTAAAGCCAAAGATTTTGCGAAACAATTAGGTTAGAGACACGAAATCGAAGCTACAGATTACGTTAATAAGAGTATGAAAAAGCACTAAAAAAGCCTATAGAGGTACTTATTTCAATAAAATATAGGCTCGAAAATTAGATCAAAAACGTCGAACTAATAATTTCTTTCACGCGATTAATACCTGTCAACAATCATGGAGGGCGACCACAGGAATTAGTTCAAATGTTCAATGTTTGTAGAGTTTAAGGGACTTAACTACGGGGTTATCAGTCCCTAAACTTACAAACCACTTATGAACTAGCTAATACTAAGGACGGCACAATTATCCATGCCCGAGGGGGGATTCGAACCCCTGACCGTAGTGGCCATGCAGACTGTGACTTACGCGCCGCAGAACGCTCGACCACCGCGGCCGGCAGGAATTAGTTCCGCGGTAGGTAACAGAGATAGAACACTGACAAGCGTACTCGTACTTCAAACTGGGGTGGAGCGATTACCCAGGGTGGCGCCGTTAGTCTGGTCTCCCCTACGTTTCAGCACCTGCACATCGGCTTTTGTAAACCCAAATTAACGTAGTGAAGTTGCTGTTCTGACGAATATGACCAAGCTGACAGGAGACAGTTATTAACAAAGTCCACTGTCGCCTCCTATGATAGACATCAGTAGCTTCTTTGTAATATTATGACACTTTAGAGATTGCAACGTGATATTAGTGTACATTTACAGTAGTGGAACGAAGGTAAGGTTGCTTCTTGTAAGCAGAAGATGGGAATATGACTCGTTAACAGTACATATGTCTGTGTTACGTACAAGTTGGCCAACCTACTGTAGTAATAATGTCAGTAGATCACTGAAGTTGGAAGCGGTAGTAAACGTAAGACACGGTGCCCGTCGTTACACGCTAGGCAAGCCTCGTGCGGTAAAGTCTATGGAGCGTGATTTTGGCTTGAATTCAACTTGTTCATTGTTACTGATGGTTAGGTGGTGGTTACCTGAGCAATTATTATTTTTTTAATCGGCCAGATTTACTGTGGTGAAAGTTGTGCGCGACGCTTGCCTAGGCCTCAAGAAGGCCACCCATAAGACATTTGAGACAAAGTGTCCCGACAACAAGTAAGAAGTCAAATCACAAATAATCATCGATTACAACTTATAGACACCCTGGTACCTCTCTTTGTTGGCAAAGTTTTCAGTCTAACGCAGATATTCATTATACAAATTATTCTCATTTTCTATTTTTAGCATGAGTGAAAAAGAAAAGAAAAGGTTCTGGGGGAGGGGGGGGGTTTGAACCTTTTCGTCCCCCCCTCTCCCCCTTATCTACGTCCCTGGCACTTTGTGACCGTTTTTAAAACAAATTTATCAAAGTTAATACTCTCTCTCTCTTTACCGACCATGCCCTGTTATAATATTAGAAACTGCACACAATTATTTTCGAATTGTACCAAGTCTTTCTATTATTTCCTTAGATCAATATATCACTGTCTTCTGTTTCCTTCTCCCATCTAGTATTTCGACAGGTACAAGGAAGGTAAGTTTTCGAACTCTATGTCTTCCTGTAATCCACCACTTTTATAATTTTAATTTCCAGTTCTGCACCTTCCGACAATTCTTCTAGACGATAGAATTTGGGTAGTTTAATTTTACCTCTTATATACTTTATAAAGAAATTGCTACAAAAGTACACATCTTTTGCGTGTACCCATCTTTCTGAAACTAAACATAGCAAAGGGAATCTCTCTGACGACCACACCCTGTTACGATATTAAACACTGCAAACTATTTTTTTCGAAATGCACCAATTCTTTGCATTTAACTGACACAAGTCAAACTTGCAAATACTGATAACCGAACACTCCAGAAGACGTTTAAAATTGGTCTTTCTCTATGTTTAAACAAACCTAAACCTGTTGTACAACGGTATTTCCTTGGAGATTCAAATAAACAATTAAAAATGCTTGAAATAGTTTAAAATCAACAGTTTACCGATTTCCTACCGTCCACAATAAAACTTTTTTTCCCTAAAGCACTGACCTAGCTTCTTCGAAATGATACTCGCCAATACAGCAACCACAGAACCACAAAAATCTCCCTCCCCAACCAAGAAGACATAACAGTAGTACTTTACCTGTCTGATAGCTGGGATACAACACAATTAAAACAGATATCCAGTTCTGTAGAGCAACACTGACCATCCCTTTAGCCCAAATATAGACAGAAAGAGACAAGTGTCTTAATCTAAACACAAATCAAGCTTCTTTTCTGTGTTAACAAAGATTTCTTTCTTCATTCCACTAAACCGAACTCGGATTTATTTTTTTAAAATCGAATATTACAAGTAGATATCTAACACAAATAAAGATGCCTACTCTATAAATATAGTTAGCGATAACCAATGTTATACACAGCCCTACGCCCACACACACAGTCGAATGAGCGCTAAATTGCTATGCATTGATTTAAACGAACGCTTGCTGAGGTGTAGACTAGAACAGCACAGAAGTACCTCTCCAATAACTAACTGATACTCTACTGATCGAAGCATTCTTCTTTTGACAGATGGATCTCCTAGATCCATAGACATGTAAAACCGAAAAATGTTTTCTTAGTTCGAAATGTTGTAGATTATTTTGCTTTGTTGGTTGTACATCTCAATTAAACTGATATGCAAATTTAATACGGAATGTTCTAATTGTTAATGCATAAACATAGGATGTCATAATTAATTTGATATGCAAATTAGGAATAAGAAGTAATAGGGAGCAGTGGAGGATGGCCTGAGGGCAGGGGGGGGGGGGGGGGAGCGGTAGTGGACCGAGTGTCCACTTGTGGAGGCGGTCATGTTGTTTACAAGAACGTTACTTGTTATTTGTTATTTGTCCTAAAGAGCGCCATTGTCTGACTAAGTGCAATTACATGTATGCTCTGCCTTCTGAGAAGTGCGCTATTGTTCGAGTGCGGAGGGGTGGGGGGAGTAGCGGTAAGCCGGCCGCGGTGGCCGAGGGGATTGAGGCGCTCCAGTCACGGTCCGCATGGCCACTACGGTCGGGGGTTCGAATCCCCCCTCGGTCATGGATATTTGTGCCGTCCTAGTTCGTAAGTAGTTTGTAAGTTTAGGGACTGATGACACCGTAGTTATGTCCCATAAACTATACAAACATTTGAACATTTTTGGAGTAGCGGTACATTGCTGGTCGGGCAAGTGGGCTAGGATGGAAGGGTGGAGGACGGGTATGTCGGGACTGGCCAGGGGGGTACTAAAGTAGTGCGTGCGGCTACCCTGGCTCCGTAGCGGCGTCATCATACTACTAAAATTACTAATTCGGCGGCTTGCCCACCACTAGGAGCACTAGTGTCGTTGCAACTGTCAGTTGGTAACAATTTTCACAGCAGTGGGTGTCTCGACTGTATGTATTAGATTGTGTTATAACATTCCCTAAAATGCCCATGTAACTTAACATTATTGTGAAATTAAATCTTCTAAGATTTATTGCATATTTCATAATCAATATCTGTTAATCAAGAAGAAATATATTAAACGTAATTTTAGTACCAAAACTTACTGAAAATTTGAACTTTAGTTTTATGGGCTTTGTGCGTAGCACAGGCAATTTTGAAGTAACGGGTAGTGCTCCTTTTGTAATAATCGTTGTATATTTATTGCCATCAAGGCAATTTATTGCCAAAAAGGCAACTGGTTGCTCTTATTTCTGAAGACTTTTATTCGCCGAAGTCGCAGTTCTAAAGTTCTAATAATATCGACACTGATGGTTGTTACACCCTTGTACTCAACATGTTACGAATTCAGATCGTTCCAAAGCGTCACAAATAAATGTAAAGATAACTTTTTTTAAAACCATTGAATGCAAATGCGGAAGCTGTACGAAACTAGCAACATCTCTCACAAGTGCTGACATTTACTGTGTATTTCTGGTACATTACGAAGTCTTAATTATCATAATTGTTTGGAGAGTTACGGTTAGAGGGATAAAGTTTGTTCTAAAATTATTTTTCGCTGTGTAGTGTTTGTAACTTAGCACAATATTGGGGGCTTTGTCTAATAAAGTCGTTATCAGTGCAACTGAATTCTAAAATACTGTTTTACTGTAAAACACATATTAAGGGTTTGTATACCTCTGTGGCTGTATGATAAACATTAAATCAAGTGAAGTGACAGCAAATATTTCCGTTCATTTTTAGCACCCAAATAATTTAATGACCAATATTGTGTGCATTATTTACGTAGATATATTTAAATTTATTACAGATTTCCAATACTGCACTGAACGTCCAGTCTCAATGCCATTTGAGTGATTAAGTTTCGTTTTTATTGCGATGTGAAAATTCAAATGAACTGCTTATATTGCGAAGCTTTTATTTGATTATCCCCGAGGGTTTATGCTCACGTAATACGAATGGAAATTTCAAAACTCTTGTACCACCTGCGGGGACAGCCTGTTACAGTTTCAAATCTTTTCATAAAAACATGACGTGTGAGAATAGACGAGCGATTCTAGGCGCCTTGTCAGGGACGATGAGGCTGCTCTCGCCAGAGGTTCGAGTCCTCGGGCATGAGTGTGTGTATTGTCCTTAGCGTATTTTAAATAAGCGGAGAGAATGATGATCACAGTAGTTTGCTCCAATAGATTTACAAGCATTCGAACATAATAAACAAAATGTTCTACTTTCATTCAAATGCAGAATGGTATTAATATTTAAAACTTTAATCCTTTAGTCAATGAAGTGTTACAAGAGTTCGATACCTCTAATGCTTGTTCTCGCCAATATGCTACTTACTTACAACTAACACAGGTGCCACTCGCATACTCGGATACACTTCGAATATGCTGTAGTCTAGGTCAAAATATGAGACACCCATTTCGTTATACATGCCGAAACGGCCATTGAAGTTGTGACCACTATCCCGCCCCCCCCTCGACTACAAAGAAAAAGGCGTTGTTATCTTTCTGAGTATATACCAGCGAAACAGAAGCAGAGTAACAAAAATGTTAAAACTTAATAACTTGTGCAAACACTTCTTTAAGCATTTCGATATATTTAATGTTCGAACTTTGTAAGTGTGCAAACATATCTTGATAAATTTAGAAATCCTCCTCTCGCCCCATAATTCATGTAACTAAATTGAAGGAGAGGCACTGAATTAAAATTTTTGCCACAGCTGAGATTCCCACCCGAGACCTCCTGCTGACTAGGCAGGCGTCACAACTGAGGCACAAATTCTAGTACAATGTCTCTTCTTCAGTTTATGTCTTTGATATATATCGAGATAAAATATGTCTCTGGAAATTTGGTTTATTACTTGATATTTATATGTGTATCACCTGTGCCTGAGGAGCAAGAGCCGCGGTGGAGTAGCCGAGCGGTCTAAAGCGTCCCGCGGAGCGCGCGGTTGCTCGCCGTGGAGGTTCGGGTCCTCCCTGGGGCATGGGTGTGTGTGTGTGTGTATGTGTGTGTGTGTGTGTGTGTGTGTGTGTGTGTTATCCTTAGGTTAGTTTACCTAGTTTTAAGTAGTTTGTAGGCTACGGACTGATGGCCATGCAGTTTGGTCTGATAGATTTACAAACATTTGAACATTTTTTTGAGGAGCAAGGAAGGATCGTTCCCATTACTGCTGAGGTGCTATTCTCCTATTGTAAAGCCTCGGCAGCGTTGATATGTATATAGGTGAACATGAGTCGGAAGTTCGTTTTGAGGAGGCAAACGTGCCTTAAGACAGTCTGTGCACTCGCCATATTCAGTAAGTCACGGTGGCTTAGTGGTAGCCGGGCCCGCTGGCTCAGCGTGCCCGGTCAGAGGGCTTAACCCAACTTCATACATATGAAAATTAAGATGTTTGTGCCTATATTTCACTCTGTAGATAAAACTACACATCGCAAACGAATAGTGTTTGTATGTGGTAGTAGGTATTAGTCTTCCATTGTACACTATGGCGGTAGGAGGCTTGATAACGATAAGGAGATGGAAGATATGAGAGTTGAAAGTTACCGACTTATATAAAGTACTACGTGTAGGTGTCAATGTTTTGTTCTTGCGCAAAAACTACACAATATAGACGAACGATCTCTCTGTGTTGTTTTAGTACAAGGTCTCCCGTACTACACCATAGCAGTTCCGTGTCGATAGCTATAAGAGGGTGGAAAATATACAGTGTTTGCAAGTCGTCATCATATATAAAATTCGGACTGAAGACCAGCGATGACACTATAGTAACGAAGAGGTTAAATACGGCGAAACGTGATGTACATTCTTCAGCTGTTTTTCTGCAACAAGAAAAAGAAGTGCATATTTCAGTTTGAAAAGTAGAATTACCAAGAAAGATACCAAAACGTAACCAAAAAAGATTCGTGTCCTCGATCCCTTTCTAAAAGATAGAAAACAGCGCTGAAAAGTGAATCTACAGAGGACAGAAACTTGAAATTTGTAGACTTTGTTTATCTTACACTGTATGTGTTGTGGCGTAAAGTCAGCGCCACACGTCAGACGTAAGAGAACGATCGTGGAGAAGGCAGCGATCGACCGAAAGCCAATCAGAAGCAGGCGTCGCGCATCCTGGAGGGAGTAACAGAAGTTACGCGCCCTCTACAAGCGGCTATATCTAGGCCGACATACGTCTGGACGCCCGTCACTTACTAATGAGCACTCGGCAGTTACTCTTCAGGAATAGGTCAGTCACTAGTGAGAGCTCTGACAGTTACTATTCAGGAATACGAGAGTTATTAGTAGAACTCGGCAGTTACTAGTTAGAACTCAGCCAGTTACTAGGCAGCTACGACGACAGAACTAGGACAGTACTAAGTCAGAACGCGGCTACGAACTTAGCAGTAACTAGGTCCCAGCGCAGCTGGTATCATATGGACGACGCCACGAGAAGCAAGAAGAAGAAACAGACTTATGAAGTTGAATATTATCAGTTTCAGTCAATAAATATCTTGTAATACTAACTATATCAATGTTTTAGATGTCGAAGGATCCGGCACCAGTCCCTTTCCTAAGAACTAGACCGGGACTAAAAAACATCAAAAAGGCTAAGGGGTGAAATGGGCGATGAACGGTTGCTATTAAGGCAATTTTGAAGCAAGAATTATAAAACTTCGGATTTAGATATTTGATTGGAATTTTAAAAACACGTGTTTCTATATTTTTGGAAATTAAACCACTAAGCAGGTGAAATAAGGAAAAATCTTTTAAGAGTGTTACTCAAACTACTTTGATGCTAGAAATTCAAAAATTTGGATTTGAAACCATGGTTAGAATTTTAAAAAAATGTGATTCAGGATGTTTTGAATTCTGCCATCAGTGGTGCAATAGGGGATGGCAAGTTGTAACAAAATACTTGATTACGAAAGCATTTGTAAAGATAAATATATAAAAATTTATATTTAGAAGTAGAAACAAGCAATGCAGACCATCCAGTGTACGCGTGCGAAGCAGCGGGAATTAAGCTAGTTCTGCAATAAACGAACAAACCAGAACGAAAACGAACAAACGACCACAAAGCTTAGAGCTCCATTAGGAATGACTACGGCGCTTGCCTAATAAGTAGGAGGCCCCTGGTTCAAATCCTGGCCGTGGCACAAATTTTAATTCAGTGTCTTTTTCTCCAATGTAATATCTTTGAGATATATTGAGACAAGCCGCGCGGGAGTAGCCGAGCGGTCTGGAGTGCCACGTTGCGGATCGCGCGGCCTCCTGTGTCGGATCTTCGAATCCTCCCTCGGGCATGGATGTTTGTGCTGTCTTTAGTATAAGTTAGTCCATAAGTTTGGGACTGATGACCCCGCAGTTTAGTCCTATAAGCTTTACAAACATTTGAACATTTGTATCGAGACAAAATATGTCTCTGCACACTGATTTATTATTTGATATTTAATTATTGAAACGACAAAAATTTTCTGTGTAGTATATTTTATAGTATATTAGATAACAAATTCAACCATATGTGATAAAGTTCCATCCCGAAGTCGCAGTAAACAGATGTAAGTACTCCTATATACCGCTATACGCGTGCTCTTTAGACGGTATGACGTTGTTATACATATGCCGATAGTTTTTATTTTAAAAATTCGGGGGAATGAAAAATAATTATTAATAAAATGTCGAATGTTCAGGATTTTATTCCTCAGGTGCAGGATGCCTAGTAGGATTACACCAGAAAATTTACTACACGTAATATTTTTACCGTCTCAAAAATTGTAAGGGTGATGGGATTTAGAAATATATCAACATGTTGAAAGACGTGATTGTGCAGTTGTAAACTACAGTAGCAGCCATGGAAATTATGTCTTAACACTTTTTTTTATATCTCTTACTGTTTCGACGTTACGTGCTCATGGGATATTATGCAGGTGAAAATAAATCGCAAATTGCGATCAGTTATGGCTTCGCTGTAATAGGTCTAGATGGAATACCAAAGTGCGGCGAATGAAAATTTGTGCCCGGCCGGGATTCGAACCCGAGATCACCTGCTTACTAGCAGACGCGTTGACCACTGACACCGATCCCGGGTTCGAATCCCGGCCGGGCAGAAATTTTCATTCGCCGCACTTTAGTAATCCATCAAAACCTAGTACAGCGGAGCCAAAACTGATCGCAATTTGCGATTTATTTTCATTCATTGAACGCTGTAACGTTGTCAAAAAATATTATATATTATGCAGATCTTCTTTACCAAGGAATTACAATTACGAAAAACTTTAGATGGAGAGACCACCTAGATAACATTGCGGGGAGGCGAACCAAATACTGCGCCTTGTTGGCAGAATAGTTAGGATGCCACAACTTCACTAAAGAGAGAGCCTACATCAGTGTTGTTCAATCTTTGCAAGAATATTGGTACCGTACGTGGTTATGATCATTAGCGGATAGGACTGACGGAGGACATCGAAAAAGTTCAAAGAAGGACAAATCGTTTCGTATTATCCCGATGTGGGGGAGAGAGAGCCATAGAAAAAAATACTCGAGATGGAGGACGCATTCATTACAACAAGGGTGTTTTTCGTAGCGCCGAAATCTATTTACGAAATTTGAGTAACCAACTTCCTCCTCAGAATGGAAAAATATAGGCGTGGCGGGTTATCCGTGCTGCGGCGCGCGCGGCCGTATGGGGTTCGAGTCCCCCCTCGGGCAGTTGTGTTGTCCTTAGGTTAGTTTACCTTAGTTTAGGTAGTTTGTAAGCTACGGAATAATAACCAGGCAACTGAGTCCGAAGTAATTACAAACATTTGAAAAAATATTTTGTTAAACTTCACCTACAGAAGAATAAACTATCAATCGTAATAAACTAAGAAAATCAGAGGTCGAACAGAAAGCTCTAGATGTTGGCTTTTTTCCGCAGCGGTAAAGTGGCCGAGCGTTCTAAGGAGCAATGCTGCGGAGTGCGCGGCTGCTCCTCGTCGGAGGTTCGAGTAAGAGTAAATGACGAAAATATACAGCTGACAACAATCAAAATTATGCCAACACTCTAAATTAAGATATTGTAGGTTGTGTTAAGCTGTGTAAATACTTGAATATTAAAACGAAAGTAACAGTTGGGATTCCTGTGTTTTGAGTTAGAAAATAATAATAGTAATAAAATTTCCGATTATGTCATCAAAACATATCAGTATTACCGATATATTGGTTGCGTGAACATCGATTAAAAATCTGAGTCCGATGTATTGATATTTTGATATATCCATGTCCGATGTCCCATTCCTAATCGGGAGCCAATAACTTTCCTGCTCTCAAGCTCACATGTTTCACGCGCTGTGACAGTGTAAAGCTTTAGTTCGATTGTTGTTTTTGGCGGTAAAGGTTGTGATTGATTTTCGTCATGGCCTTACGGCATAAAGAAATAGTTTCTACTGAACAATAGTGGTTCAGAACTTGACGATGACATCTGTAATTTCCACAACAATGTTTGATTTTTTTCGGTTTGAAAATAACACATTTCCATTATAATATAAAATCTTTCTCTCTAAATTTTTGTTTGTCTACAGTATTCTGCTGGGAAAAGACCTATCTTTAAATAAAAAAAAAGTTTATTTATATCCTACGCTTTATAATCTACTGTACAACATTCAGAGTAACTGTAAAATGCCCAATACCAGCCGGTTGAATGACACCTAATGTGCACAGTACTCGAAGTGTTCAATTCATTTAGTATTTTGGCAAATGTTAGCAACTTCTTTTATTGAGTCAGGAGACATTTTAATACCATCTTCAAGAAAGGATGAAGTGTATGCGTTTTCCATCAACTTTATTTTGTTATTCTTTTCAGTTCCTTGTATTCAAAAGAAAATAATTGTGAAGTAAAAATTAAGTCAGAAATGAAAATAACGGTCACGTTCGCAAAATGTTTTTACAATTTATTTGATAGTATGGGGAACGGTTTCGATCTGCTGTGAGATCAGCATCAGACAGATTCGACTGTAAAATGAAAGACAATATGCCATAGAGAGAAACAGATACAAAAAATAATAGCTACACTATTGTATATGCATGAACAGCAAAATTGCCGGCCGCGGTGGCCGAGGGGACTGAGGCGCACCAGTCACGGTCTGCACGGCCACTACGGTCGGGGGTAGGAATCCCCCCTCGGGCATGGATATTTGTGCCGTCCTTAGTCTTAGTTAGTTCATAAGTAGTTTGTAAGTTTAGGGACAGATGACCCCGTAGTTAAGTCCCATAAGCTATACAAACATTTTTTTAACAGCAAAATTAAATTAAACAGTATACCTCACCGTCGATGCCGAGGCGATGAGCGTGCGGCGACTGCTAAACAGCGAGAGAACGTTGCGAGTTGTAAATGATAAGCCCCGCCCATCGCCTGCAGCATCAGCACATCGTTAACCAATGAGATGCGTCATACAGCAAAAGATGGGCGCGGCTTATCCTTTATAACGCACAGCGTTCTCCGCTTGTTTATCAGTCGCCGCACGCTCATCGCCACGGCATCAACGGTGACGTATACTGTTTTATACTGGCCTATAACATTGCTGTCTGTCATTGGGAAGACCTTTGATGCTATATTGAGGGCAAGGATCCAACAATTTATTGATATTAGGAATCTGCTACCATCAATTCAAGCCGGTTTTAGGAAAAATCATTCAGCGATGGACCCATTCCTTAGGATAGCTACATACGTTACAGAAGCGCTAAATATTGGGGACTGCGCCATGGCCTTGACGTTAGACATTGATCGAGCTTACGATCGAGTATGGCATAAAGGACTCTACTACAAACTACTCAAAATAGGATTTCCTAATAGTTTAGTCAAATTGATTATGAGTTGCCTGGACCAAAGACCGACCAGGATCTACGTAAGAGATGGAAGTTCAACACCTTTCTATCCAAAGGCTGGAGTACCTCAAGGCGCAAATCTATCCCATTATACTCTCTATATACAGCGGACATCCCGTTACCAGTTAAATGAAATGAAGATTTGCCTCTTTATGCGGATGACACGGCGTATTGGTGCCATTCACCCACGGCCGAAGGTATCACCCGCCTATCTAGACAGTACATTCAGAAATTGGAGCCGTGGCTTTCAAAGTGGAGAATTAGACCGAACGCAGATAAAAGTCAACTTATAGTATTTCATCACAGAAATTTAACGCAATATCAGAGCCAAAATACTGAAGATATACGTATCAACTTATGGGGTAAACAGATTGCGCCAAAAAGTGCAGCCAAATATTTGGGTATAATTTTTGATTCTACATTGACATACAAATATGCTGTAACAGATTTAGTAATGAAAGCAAGGAAAGGACTAGGCTTACTCAGACTAATCAAAGGAAGATCCCTTAGAGCTTCTTCTCCAGCTTTAACATATACATATTCTTGTTATATCAGGCCAACGATGGAGTATGCAGCCCCAATCTGGATCACCTCAGTGTCACATTCCTCTAAGGTTTTTAGTACTGAAAGAAGAATTCTTCGGATAGCAGCTAACGTAAACCCAAGCACTAGCAGGGAAGATCTATATAATATCGCAAGGGTCCAACCATTAGAACAAAGATTAATTAGAATGGCAGCTACCTTTGGAGCTGCGAGGCTAACGGAGGAAACTAAACCCACAGAACTTTTTAAAAGAACTCCAATTAGACTTAATCGGCCAAGATTCAAATATCCGTATCCGCCTTCAGCTATAGTACAAGCGTTTGAAAGAGTATTTCCTGGACAGTAGGAGCTGCAAGCAGTTCAAGAACAGCAAGATCTTCTCCAACATCTAGAAGATGAACATGGATAGTTGTAACCATTAAAAAAAACTTACATAATGGATCTTATGATTCCTAATAGATTTTAATGAAGCTATTTTATTACAATTTTAACTAATTTTAACATATTGCATGTTTTATCGCCCCGCTGAGGTTTTTTTCTAAGGAGGTTTTTTCCTCAGGCTGAGAAAAAAAGCAGGTTAACTAACCTCCCTCAAGAATCAATTTTTATTAATAGAAGATAATATGATAATATATAATCCTTCCCTCAACAATAAATAAATGGTGTCACCACAGCAGAAATGTTAACCTTCTTTGGCTTAAAACGAACTTAGTTAGTTTGACAATAGGCCCGCCATAAAAAAAAGAAAGAAATAAAGAAAAAAAAAGCCGCACGCTCATCGCTCGGCATCAACGGCGAGTTATACTGTTTTATTTAATTTTGCTTTACATGCATTTAAAATAATGTAGCTATTATTTCTTGTACCTGGTTTCCTCTATAGGATATTGTCTTTTATTTTACAGACGAATCGGTCTGATCATGACTTTACAGTAGATCGAAACCGGTCACCCTATTATCAAATAAATTGTAAAAAGATTTTGCGAACTTGACTGTTATTTTCATTTCTACCCGGTATACCAGTTCGCTGACTTTCCAATAAGAATCTTTGTTTTCCAAATTCACTAAAAATTAAGTCAGTTTACTAACACTTCTGTTTCTGAGCAGTGGTTTGAAATACGAACTCCAAACTGTGTTGGGTGATTTTTTTTTAGAAAAAATTAAGGATAGATTTTTAAAGTGAAATGGAAGGAAGGATAAATAAAAAGAACTCTGGAGCTTTATCGGCCTGACTGGTGAGTTTCAAGGCTGGGTTAACGAGAGCTGGCAGTCTATTTTGACGGGATGGGGCTGTCGGCGGGTGGTGTAGGCTGGACCGGGCACAAAGGGGCGACCGAGCGGGGGGAATTAATTCGTGACACGGATTTGGGCCGCGGACGACGAGGAGGCACCGAGAGTCGCCGGAATTAATGTAACGGCCGCGGGGAACGCCGAAAGGCCAGTGCGTATTGAAGGGCCCCGGAGCCACACCCTCCAAACTTTCGGGAAAGGGCCTCAAATAAACCCCCATAAATTACCCTAAATTACTTAATTTCTTTAAAGCTCATACATAAAATGAGGAAACTTACAAAGGAGGAGGGAAATTGCTATGAGTTTGAGACTCACAAAGGAACAGCGACGGCGAAGGAGGTCTCGGGAAGGAGGAAAGAAGCAATATAAAGTTTTCAAGTGGAGCTTGAAGCAGTGCGAGGAGGGAGAGACAAAAGGGCATAACTCTTCACCTCCGTGTCTTAATCTAGGAGTAACTGTACGCGAGGAAATGCTTTGTAGAAAAGAGCTAGCCTCTCGCTTTAACGGTATTCTGCCCCAGGGCAGATGCCACCGTAAATAGAATACTCCCCACTTTTCGCAATTCCTGTACAGGATGTATCTTTGAGGGCAGTAAAAGAACGAACGAGCTAATTTTTAACGATACATATTTTTCTAATAGAATATTTATTAGTGACTGTGAGATTTCATATTAAAACAGGAACAATGGAATATTTCGGCTGGAATATTGAAATTTCACGCCGATGAGTCCGTTTGCGCTGCAAAAGGTTTTTTTGCTTTCAAGAACAGCTGTAGCGAAATGTCTAAATTTCGTAACAAAATTGACGCGCATATTACTTGTTACGAGCAGCGAAATCTCAAAATTTCATAAGCAATGTCATACACAGCAACACAGCAACTTTTTAACTGGTGCGATAACGTCTGCGGCTGTACGCGTCGGTTGCACAAATTTTCAGCAATCAGTCACAGATGTACATTTCGATCGTATGAACGTAACCTTCAACGTGGTGGTCGAAATGTGTTTTAATAGTTTTGTTTTAACCATTGATAATGACCACACAGTGGTCGAAACCTAGATCTGTGAATAAATTCTACATATACATCTACATCTACATGGGATACTCTGCAAATTACATTTAAGTGCCTGGCAGAGGAAGAAGGAAGCTTAGTGTTTAACGTCCCGTCGACAACGCGTTCATTACAGACGTAGCTTACGCTCGGGTTTTCGGGGAAGGATGAGGGAGAGCCGGCCGCGGTGGCCGAGGGGACTGAGGCGCTCCAGTCACGGTCTGCACGGCCACTACGGTCGGGGGTTTGAATCCCCCCTCGGGCATGGATATTTGTGCCGTCCTTAGTCTTAGGTAGTTCATAAGTAGTTTGTAAGCTTAGGGACTGATGACCCCGTAGTTAAGTCCCATAAGTTCTACAAACATTTGAACATTTTGATTTTGGATGAGGGAGCAAATCGGCCGTGCCCTTTGAAAGGAACCATCCCGGCATTTGCCTGGAGCGATTTAGGGAAATCACGGAAAACATAAATCTGGATGGCCGGAAGTGGATTTGAACCACCATCCTTCCGAATGCGAGTCCAGTGTCTTACCAGCCTGGCAGAGGGTTCATCGAGCCACCGTTATACTATTTATAGCGCGCGGGAAGAAAGAAAACCTGAATCTCTCCGTTCGAGCTCTGATTTCTCGTATTTTATTCTAATGATCTTTCTACCTATGTAAGTGGGAGTCAACAATATATTTTCGCATTCGTAGGAGAATGTTTGCGATTAGAATTTCGTAAGTATTCCACGCCACAGCGATAAGCATTGTTGTTGTAATGATTCCCATCCCAGACCCTGTATCATTTCCGTAACGCTGTCTCCCATGTATCGTGACAATACGAAACGAACTGCCCTTCTTTGGACTCTTTCGATATCCTCCTTCAAACCCACCTGATAAGGATCCCACACTGGGACAGCAATACTCCAAAAATGGACGGACAAGCGTAGTGTATGCATTTTGTAGTTCTGTTCCATATTTTAAGGGTTCTGCCAATAAAACAGAGTCTTTGGTTCGCCTTTCCCGCGACATCATCTACGTGTTATTTCTGCTTTGAGTAGGAAGTAATAGTAATTTCTAGGTATTTTGTGGAGTTTACGGCGTTCACTTTTGATTAATTTATCTTGTAAACAAAGTTTAACGGATTTCTTTTCGTACTCATGTGGACGCCTTCACACTTCTCATTATTTAGAATCAATTGCCAACTTTTACACCATAGTGATATCTTATTCAGATCGTTCTACAGTTTCTTTTAATCTTCAGATGATTTTACTAGACGGTAAATGATGGCGTCATCTACAAACAACCTAAGAGAGCTACTTAGATTTTTCCCTAAATCGTTTATGTAAATAAGGAACAGCAGAGGACCAATAACACTACCCTGTGGAACGCCGGATATCACCTCTGTTTTAGTCGATGCCTTACCATCGATTACGACGAACTGTGTCCCCTATCCATCGCAAATTTGGGGCAAATTAATATTTACGACTGATTGCTGAAAATTTTCTACTCATTTGAAAGGGGTCAAATTGTGGCTTTCCGAGTATCGGGATGGTGCTTTCAGAGAACTACCACACAAGGTGGACGTGCTGCGTCGTTTGTGGAACGATGCTGGCTGCAATGATCACGAGAACGTGAGGTCCTCGCTTCCGTTCACCAGGTTTTCGACGTCGACGCAACACGGACATCCACCGACATCGGCGTATTGTAGGGCAGCTGTGGCAGGCCGAACAGCTGCTACGGCACAGATAACAGGGTCAGTGAGCCCAGGAGAGTCAGCACGCACTGCTTCCAGCCCGTTACAAGCGCTGGGACTGCGGGCACGCACACGACTAGCCTGTCATCCACTCAGGCCACAGCACCGACGTGCACGGCTCGACCTGTGCCGTCAGACGATCACTTGAAAGATGAAGTGGTGGGCCGTGGTCTTCAGCGACGAAAGAATATTCTGCCCGAAGTGATGGTCGTTTGCCTGTACGACGTAGACCCAGCTAGCGCTGCTACAAAGTGTGCATTCTTCCAAGGCAAACTTTTCCCACCGCAGACCTGGACCTTACGGTCTTGGAAAGCGGTAAATTGTCGTCCACCTTTGGTGTTTCAAAAGGTAACGCTGACCAGTGCTTGGTATGTGTTGAATGTTGTTCTTGCAACAAAAAAAAAAAAAAAAAAAAAAAAAAAAAAAAAAAAAAAAAAAAAAAAAAAAAGAAAAAAGAAAAAAAGCTTGGAGTGGTGACAGACATCTACACTGCTATTTCTACACTCTAATAACCTCAATAAGGCCACTTCGTCCTCTCTGACATCTTCACCATTCCTGAAAATCCCAACTGCATCCACATGTTCCTAAACCTAACAAGCTTCCCTCGGACCACTCTTCCTACCAGCCTATCTATCTCATCCCAGTATTCAGCAGGGTCGGCGGTGTGAACAAGCGCATTGAGGCGCTATGCTACGATGCTCGAGGTCGCTCCCCGTCAGGGGTTCGAATCCTCCCTCGGTCATGGATGTATGTGACGTCTTTAGGGTAAGGTAGTTCAGAAGTAAAGTTTAGGGACTGATGACCCCGCAGTTAAGTCCCTTAAGCTTAACAAACATTTGAACATTAAAAGCATCCTAATCAACTAACACCTTCGCAATACCCAGTGTATCTTTTGACCTTCGCTCCCTGTCTAATACCAGCTCCTCTGCCTCACCCGCCTCCAGTTCCTACAGCTTAACGACCATCATTTCAATTTTTGTGTCCCTCGACATCGAATGCGCCTATAACCATGTGTGGCACTCTGGTCTGCTCTGGTCTTCACACTCCAGAACTACGCCCTTCCCATCAACTATATATGAGTCATTGCCTTCTTACTCACCCACTGCCCCTCTTGCGTTACCATCCATAACTCTCTCGCACCTTCTACCTCTCCACTACGTCCTCTACGTCCTCTACACTTCCGACATGCCCCAGCCTATCCAGTCCATATATTTCAATACAATGATGACACCACCGTCTTTGCCCTGGTTTCCTCCGTCGCCCAGTCCCAGTGCATTTGCCAAACACAGTTTGCTTCTTGGTTTAAACAGTGATTCCTGACCACCAATACAGCCAAAACCCAGGCATTCGTCATAGGTCGGACCACCCCTCCTTCCGACTTTCTGATTTTTACCTGACCATGATCGTCCCATTTGGATCCCCTCCTCTAAGTATTTAGGCCTTACCCTTCACTGCAGATTTTCTGGAAATCCATACGACCAATCCATTGAAGAAAATAAAACTTTATATGTCTTCTCCAGCTCCTCTCTGGCCAAACCTGGGGTCTCCTCCACCACCATCTGTACCTCTATATCCGTTATCCGCCCCATCCTTTGTCCTGTATAGATCTCCAACTCCCCCCCCCCCACTTCTACAAATCCTTCCAAATCCTTGATGCGCCTTGAGGTCTGCCTTTCTTTACGCATTCGCCTCCCCTCCCTCGTGTGGATCCCATATGGCCTCATCCTTTTCTGCCACCTCCTCCTCTTGCTAGAAAATATCTTCCTCCGATATATCTCCTGCAAATTGGACCCTCAAAATCCCATCATTCAAACATTGGCTTCTCCAACATTGTCTGCACCTCCATCACTGCATACCCCCAGCTCTTTGCATATTGTCCTGTGGCAACTTCCGATACCTTTCCCTCCTGGATTATGCTCCCTGTCCTGTCAACTCTCCCTTCCCCCTCTCTCTCAGCGCTCCCACAATCCCCTCCTTTTCTTCGGTAGCCTTTCCGGCCTCCCCCTCCTATCCCGTCCCATCCCTCTAGTGACCGTGGCCTCCTTCCCTCATCTCTCCCTCCACCACAACCACTTCCCTTCTCCAACCTCCCCCGTAGATCCTCTACCTCACACGCCAATGTATTCCACCGCTAGAGTTCCAGTGCATCGCCATTTAGAGTTAAATATGTGTTCAGTGCATCTATTGGTGTTTTCATGTTATTTTATCAAATACTGCGAACGTCTACACCGCAGACGACGCCTGAGTATTTTAATCGCCCTAGTACTTCAATCTCAATTTTGTACATTAATTTCATCATTGTTTCATTACCACATAACATTCAATGTTATCCATCTTCTGTCTATGTCTGTGAAGACCACTAATGTTATCTTCATTGTTATTTTGTGAAAATACTTCGGTTTATATCTTTTTTCTTTCCTGTACAAGGAGTGCTATATCTTTGAATGAAGCCGTTTGTAAATACCATTTGTTGTAATAGCACATGTTGGACGCTGGTGTTGACATTATGTATTATAAAGAGCAGCTGTGTAAAATCGAGTGACGTGTTACCGTCATCTAATCACAAGGAAATCCGAGAAATGGAAATCCTATACATATTATAAATGCGAAAGTTTGTATGTTTGTTACCGCATCACGCTAAAACTACAGCACTGATTTCGTATAGAGATTTCTTATGTCTTGGATTAGGACATAGGCTACTTTTCAAAATGTTTATTACAAGTTATTTATTTGAAATATATCCATAGAAATACGTAACGGTTGTAAGAAGCTTCTAATATAACAGCAGAAGTAAATTGTAAGACATGTCATGTTTAGCCGTGAGGGTTAACGCGTCATGTAACAGACTACCGTTATTTTGGGCAATGGTTCGGGTCCTGCTTTAGTGAATTTTTTTTCTTCGTTATTGTTATCTTTCTTACTTTCGAATATACAAAAAAATTCTTGGATACTGCCAAAACTTAACTTATGTATAATTACATACACAAAAAATCTGAATGTTGGCGTTTATGCCGCATTCATTTTCATTTGTTGTAACAAATGAAGGAAGTATGTATATAAATTGAAGACTTTAAATAAAATATGCTCTAAGTACCATGGCAAGAAAAAAACATTGACGTTTTGTGTAGAATGGGATCTAGATACCAAGCCCTATTTTGTGTACAAAGCACGAACTGCCACGTATAAATAGCGTACGTAAACTGCAACGAAAGTAGTAGCAAATGCACTCAACAGATGGCAGGCAGAATGAAAATATTTCTCAGGACGTATAATGTGTATTCAATTATTGTGATATTCAGGTTCTTAAATATTGTTTTCTCCTTGGTTTTCGATGACGTGTATTGGACTGTCACCTTCAACTATACATGTTCGAACATTGTGATGTTATCGTAATTCTTTAAAATTGTATTCTCTTTGGATTTCAATGAATAATAGCTTCTTTGGTGATTTCGATTATTTATAGCATTTTAACGTTTGCATTTAGTTCTTTTGTTGGTTCGCTTTGCATTTGTAGGATCTCAACAGTTCGTTTCTCCGTTAGATGTCTTTTTTTATCTCTTTACTTTTCTCCGTTAGGTTTGTTGTTTATTTCGTTACTTTTCTCCGTTAGGTTTGCTTTATATTTTGTCCCTTTACTTGGCATTTGTTTTCGATTACTGTATTGTTGTTATTGTAGTTACTTACTGTCAGGCGTGCCATCCCACAAGTTGGAGCTGAAGGTGGGTGTGCCTGTTTTATTGATACGTAAATTGGATGCACCACGATTATGCTATGGCACCAGGTTACGCATCACAGACCTGAGAAGGCATATCATGCAGGCCACCATCATCACCGGTAGAGACAAGAGAGAGACTGTATTAATACCACGAATTCCCATCATCCCAACAAACTTGCCATTCCAAGTTAACCGGTTACAGTGGCCTTCTCGATTACTATAAACAAGAGTCAAGGACGAACATTAAAAGTGGCAGGTATTCATGTGCCCACCCCACGTTTCTCGCACGGACAGCTCTACGTAGGCTGCTCCCGTGTATCGAGAGCTAGAAATCTCTACGTATACTCGGAGAACAAGAAGTCTCGAAACGTCGTTTACAGGGACGTATTGCAATAGATTTTTGGCTCTCCATCCGTTCCAAGACAATTATGTATTCCGTGCTAACAATGTCGCAAACAGTCATGTAGTTATTTATGCCCTTTCTTGGCACTTTAATGACTGACTATTGAACCGCGGGTAACACCGCGGGGAGCAGCTAGTCTATATCTATAAATGTGAATGTCTGTTCGGTGTACGTTTATCACGTCTGAACCACAAGACATAAAGAGCTAAAAATTTGTACAGTTACTAATGTCTACCCGCGGAAGGCTTTAGGCACGGTTTTATGGCCATCGGATATCTATTTATTTATATATATTAATGTGAATGTGTGTTCGGTGTACGCTTATCACGTTCGAACGACAAGACGCAGAGAATTAAATAATTCTACAGTTACTAATTTATACCTCAGGAAGGTTTTAGGCACGGTTTTATAGCGATCTGATAGATCTTTAGTAATTTGAAGAATATAACGCGAATTGCGGAACAATAATTACTGTTTGAAAATTATATTTACTCTTTGAAAATGGTTGCATTGCTTCTTGGGGGTTGATAATGATAAAAGAATGGAGTATATTGGGATGGAAAGTTATCGGTGTATATAAAATTCTACGTGTGTGTGTGTGTGTGTGTGTTAATATTTCGCTCTGCAGTGAAAACTACAGAACGCAAACGAATGGTCTGTGTGTAATTGTTGTCGGAAGTCTCCCATTGTACACCATAGCAGTTTCATGCCGATAGCTAAAAGGGGGTGGAAGATATAATGGTTGAAAGTCGTCAAATTATAAAAAAATTCGAACTGTAGGCCAGCGATGACGTTTGCGACTCTATAGCAAGGAGATTACATACAGCGAAACGTGATGCCACATACCATATCTTTGGTCTATGCGTGCTACAATGTCTTCAGCTCTTTCTCTGTAAGGGTAAGCATACGAATAAGGAAGTATAAGAATAAATAAATAAAGCAGTTTACCAGATTGCCCTAAAATGAAATTTAAATGAATTTGGACATTACTCTCACCATACGTGTCGAGATATTGCAACACAGGCTATAAGGAATAATGTATGTATTATTTATTGTAAATCATTAAGCGCTTCACATAATTTCATTTTTTATTTGAATGTTGATTAAAAATGTTTGTTTCTAAAGAAGGCATTGTAATTCATTTCATCCTTCAAAACCAGTCTCATGGCACACTGAAAGTGGTGTATTACGTTCCCCACCTTACAACACTACACTATAATAATCAACCAACACGCGAGCGGAGCCGCGGGTTTAAGCTAGTTAATTATAAAATGTCGGCAATACAGTCGCAGTAAGTAAATGAACAAATTACATATAATTTCCAGATACAAAACAACTTAAACAACGCAAAAGTCGATTTATTAAAGTACTTGTATGTTTCCATCTTCCCACCGCAGAGCCAGCACTCAACATCAGGCTTAAAATGATCCTGAAACACATGCACCGTCTGATGATGAACCTGAAAAGGTTCGAAAACCGGTTAATGGATTAAAACAAATCAAAGTAACTGGTTACATTTTTCTTAAATTATATTGAAATTAACAGTCACGGTTCCAAAAAATTTTCAGTGATAAACTAAGCAATAAAAAAAAAAAAAAAAAAAAAAAAAAAAAAAAACAATTTGGATAACATTGGATAACATACCGAATAGATGTGCGCCTCGGTTGCACAGTGGTAGAGTGCCAGACTACAAATCCAAAGGTCCCGGGTTCGATCCCCGTCAGCTCATAGGATTTTTATTTCTTTCCCCTCTGGCAGTATTGAACATGTGAAAAATATCGAGTAGCACCGTGGTTCGCAACCCACGTTAAACTGTAGGTCCCCCTATAACTGGCTGGGTAAGTCAGTTCGAAGGTCGGAGGAAGGCAACGGCAAGGCCTAGTGAAGCACTGTGGTGTTCAAACCAATCTTCGGATTGTTGACAGCTTTACCTTTTTACCGAATAGATCATAATTAAATTATTGGTAAATAACGAGCAACCGGATTCGTGTATCACAACGCAATAGACATGAAATATCTCTGAACAACCTCCGACAATGTGTCAGAGGATTTCGGGTTCCTTTTGTAATAGATTGGAAGTTTCTTACCACATTCTACAACAGTATACCGTGTGCGATTCACTCCCTTAAGGATCTTGACGTAAGAATATCAATTTCCTTTGCAATTCAATGAGGGTGGATTCGCAACATTAATGTCAATCGTAAAAGAATCCTGTCGTTCAATTGGAATTATAATACGACAAATAAAAGTTAAGAGGCTGTCAGTCGAGTGTAAGGAAGCACGCCGTACTAAAGCTGAAGCATCCCAAGGAAGCACGAGTGCTACCGCAGTCATGCGTACAGCAGCGGTTGCTTCAGAGCGACCGCCCGTTTCGCGGTTGTTAAAAATCTCATGATGCAGCTGCAGCAGTGAAGTGAACGTAACCTCGCCACTCATTTATTACGAGCCACTCTGGAAGGTTAGGAAACAGAAGATTTCATTTTTCACCGACCTGTAAGCTAACAGACGCATCTCCCGCTGGGATAAGAGCCCTCACTCTGCTGTTGCAGCGAGCCCGCAGCTCATGTTCAAAACATGAAACTTAAACACAGTATCCGCGAATACAGATTCAGTGCAACGAGGCTTCTGAAGCGGCGGATTTGAGGCTCAGACCTGTTACGGCCGGGATATAAAATGGATGAGAATGAATGCCGATGACGCCATTTGTCGTAACCTACTTTTCAGGGAACATAAAACATCTCTTTCTTTTTTTTTATCTCCAATCTTATGTCCCTCGTGATAACGTATTACACTTTTTACTGCATGAATCCAATTTCCTATTGCCATCACTCCGGCACATACTGCACAAAGTGTTGGAAGTACTGAAATCGCTGACGTATTTGCTCCACCGAAACATTTTCGTAATATGTTATACGTCGTTTTTCGTTGTTTTATAGTTTACCTCTATCTGAAATATAGGTACACTGACAATCACATCCCTGTAGGTTCAGTTTGTGCGTTTCTGTGTCCACTGATGTTTGTTATCTCTCTTCATGTGGCAGTCGACTACGAGCGTAGGCAAACGAGAACTTAGGACCCCCCCCCCCCCCCAGGGGTGAGAAGGCATGCAGGGGAAAAAAATCTGCCTTCCTGTCGCAGGGTTTACAGTCTGCTTCCCTGCTTTGTGTTTCTGCGAAAGTATAATGAACGCACTCCCATAGCGATTGCCGATTCCTTCTGTTGTTACGGGAATCGTACTAGAAACCGGTGACAGGCACGATTAGTTTCTACTCACTTTAAAATAATAATAATAAAACGTGAAGGAGCGCAACAGGAAGAGGAGCACACAAATTATTCGGTAATAGCTAGTGATGAGAATATAAAAACGTGAGAAACCCTTGAAGATAATTGTTGACAATCGGGAACTGAAAAATGTGAATCAGTTCAAGTACCTGGGATGTTTTATCACAAAAGATGCCAACTGCACCAACGAAATCCGAGCAAGAATGGCCAAAGCTGCTTTCAACAAGAAGAGGACTCTGCTGACCAGCAAGTTGAGTTTGGCATTAAGGAAGAAAATGGTAAAGTGCTAAATTTGGAGCATTGCACTGTATGGAGCAGAGACGAGGACCATGAGAAAGAAGGAGTAAAAATACTTAGAGAGCTTCGAAATGTGGTGCTGGAGGACAATGGAAAAGATCAAATGGACAGATCGCATGAAAAATGATGTACTGAGAAGAGTAGGAGAGAAGTATTCTGCATACAATTCTACAGAGAAAGGCCAACTGGATTGGACACATACTCCTAAGGAAAAATCTAAGGAAAAGGAAAAATAAGAGGAAACACAGGACGAGGAAGGAGGAGGATTCAACATCTGGACGACATGAAAGATGGAAGGAGATACAACAGACTGAAGGAAGAAGCTGAAGACAGGGAACAACGGAATCAGAAATTCTCCGTACGAAGACATGGACCTGCCACTAGGCAGAATACCTTATAATAATAATAGCTAGGGTGAAAATGCATGATGAGCTGTCCGAAATGAGTTAATCAACAACTACCTCAACGGACTGTAACCAACATCGCTTTTTTGCAGTCCTTTACTGTTTGACTACCGGTTTCAATTAAGTACGTCATCATCTTCAGATCAATTGTCTACAAAATGCTGGTCATTCACTTACACATGTTTAGAATGATGTTAAAATCTATATGTGCAAACGTCACTCCAAGTGAATGACCTACATTTTGTAGACAATTGAGCTGTTGAGCTGAAGATGATGACATAGTTTATTGAAACCGGTAGTAAAAAAAGGACTGCAGAAAAGAGATCTTGGCTACATTCCATTATGAGAGTTGTTAATTAATTTGATCGTCTCCTTCCTGAAATGTCAGGAAATGATAACTAAATAAGTTACTTCAGTCTAGACCACTACCAGTTAATAACGTGACCAAATGCAGTAACACGTCCCGCTCCCTCTTTTGCTTAACTCAAATGATATTATAAATGAGAATCTGGCCTTCAGTATGTGTTACGCCAGTTAGAATAGCCCCTACCCAGCAGACCACCCGGCACACGCCCACGTATGCAGGTAGTGGAGTACCAGGCGAAGCCGGAAAGCCGACGACTAAAGACAACCATCGTGCCTGGTAAACATCCACATAAACACAAAACTAAAGAGGGGACTATCTCTTACAGAGGTCGCAGCTCAACGCCACGTCACTGTCAGCTGACGCATACAGAGCTCGCTGTCACTCGCAACAGCGGATCCTTCCGCCAAGCACCAGCTATATCTGGAGGACGCAGCGACGTGACGGCAGTTCCAACTCGAGGAATGTTACGAACCACAGCTACGCCGAGGACCGACTACGCCAGCCCACGGACCAGCTACGGACTCCGACTCGTCCACGATCGACCGATGGTATCACTTTTAGGACTTAGTGTTTAGGGCTACGTCCTATACCTTTGTCAGTAAAGAAATAGACTTTGTTACGCTGTACCGGGAATGGGGCCCGAAGTGTTTTAAGTTAAAATGAACTATTGTGGTGTACAAACAGACTTGTATATCGTGTTGAATAAACCGTGTTTCCAAGGTTTTGTGTTGTATTAGTCAAAACAGTATGGTCTCTCTTTAACTTTCTAATCAAACGTTCGTTTGAACCCAGATAGCGCTGACGTCCTTCCAGAAGAACGAGAAGGGCAACTTACTTTTTCATTCTTGTATTTAAGAATACGCGCACAGTGTCATATTTTATTTCTTTGAGTAGCCTGTTCACGTTTCAGATGAATTTTAGCTTGTAATACTGATGGCAAAGAGGTTGGATATGGCTTCGAACTTGAGGTTCATACAGAAGATATTAAAGGATTACTTCTACTTGGGTTTGTATTTCTTGAACATTCTATCATTTTTTTTTGCGACATTTATATGTACATATTTCATTTTAAATGATAATTTAATAATAATGATTCACGAGATTAAAATTCTAAAACGTTCATTTTGACGTCTTTTCAGAAAGAAGGGCAGTGTTCCATAACTAAGGACGTGATTGTCAAAGCAAATAAAGATAAAATAACAACTTATACTGAACTTTTGCAGACACATTAAGGTAAGTAATATCTTTTGAAAAAATTTAAACCACATAATGAGAGATAGTCAAATGCATTGCTGGCCATTAAAATTGCTACACCAAGAAGAAATGCAGATGATAAATGGGTATCCATTTGACAAACATATTATACTAGAACTGACATGTGATTACATTTTCACGCAATTTGGGTGCATAGATCCTGACAAATCAGTACCCAGAACCACCACCTCTGGCCAAAATAACGGCCTTGATACGCCTGGGTATTGAGACAAACAGAGCTTGGATTGTGTGTACAGGTACAGATGCCCCTGTAGCTTCAACACGTTACCACAGTTCATCAAGAGTGATGACTGGCGTATTGTAAGGAGCCATGTGCTCGGCCACCATTGACCAGACGTTTTCAATTGGTGAGAGATCTGGAAAATGTTCTGGCCAGGGCAGCAGTCGAACATTTTCCGTATCCAGAAAGGCCCGTACAGGACCTGCAACATGCGGTCGTGCATTATCCTGCTGAAACGTAGGGTTTCACAGGGATCGAATGGAGGGTACAGCCATGGGGCGTAACACATCTGTAATGTAACGGCCACTGTTCAAAGTGCCGTCGATGGGAACAAGAGGTGACCAGACGGTGGCCATCACGCCGGGTGATACGCCAGTATGGCGAAGACGAATACACGCTTCTAATGTGCGTTCACAGCGATGTCGCCAAACACGGATGCTAAAATCTTGGTGCTGTAAACAGAACCTCGATTCATCCGAAAAAATGACGTTTTGCCATTCGTGGTCCCAGGTTCGTCGTTGCGTACACCATCGCTAGCTGTCTTGCGAACGTCCCCATCTGCTGAGTCAGGGATCGAGACGTGGCTGCACGATCCGTTGCAGCCATGCGGATAAGATGCCTGTCATCACGACTGCTAGTGATACGAGGCCGTTGGAATCCAGCACGGCGTTCCTTATTGCCCTCCTGAACCCACCGGTTCCATATTCTGCTAACAGTCATTGGATCGCGACCAACGCGAGCAGCACTGTCACGATACGATAAACCGCAGTCGCGATAGGCTACAATCCGACCTTTATCAATTTCGAAAACGTGATCGTACGCATTTCTCCTCCTTACACGAGGCATCACAACAACGGTTCACCAGGCAACTCCGGTCAACTGCTGTTTGTGTATGAGAAATCGGTTGGAAACTTTCCTCATGTGAGCACGTTGTAGGTGTCGCCACCGGCGCCAACCTTGTATGAATGCTCTGAAAAGCTAATCGTTTGCATATCACAGCATCTTCTTCGTGTCACTTAAATTTCGTAGCACGTTACCTTCGTGGTGTAGCAATTTCAATGGCCAGGAGTGTAGTATTTCACTTTTGACCGATCGGACTTCTTCACTGGTGGCATGTGTTGCATAAAAGAATCAGTTGAGAAATAATTCTGTAAATGTTCTAAATTAAACCAAGTTCGCAGGTTCTTGAGCGACACATAAAAAAAATCTATCTCTCAAGCCTCTTCTAATTCTCCGATAAAACAACTGCAACACTAGCACATAATATCTGAACAGTCTCAAAAATATTGAGCAAGAATTCATATTCATGTTAAGTTGAATCTGGAAAATAAACCAAACAGTCTTCAAGCAAAGGACCTCCTTTCAGAGAATATTCAGACTCCATTAATAAACTCTCCAAACATATTAAAAAAACTGTAATTTTCTGTATAAGTCCCATCGGTATCAATGACAGTTGACAGAAATTGTAATAGTCGTGATATTTACTTTCATACAACATTAAAACAGGAGAGTCAAACATTAACGGAATAAAATTTAACATTCCCGAATTGTCTCACTTAACAATAAGCTTTATCCCAATAAATTATCTTTTACCGTTGATAGTGTTCTGCAGCATCTTCTACAGCGGCGTGACCTTCGGTTAGATGACAACAGCGGTACGTTTGTACATCGCTGGCCTCGGCGGCTGCGGTGGTAAAGAAGCTGAAATGTCAAAATCAGTGCTCTTTCTCGTGCCATGAAACAAAAATTACAATATTCATTACAGCAAAATACATAAGAAATAAAATGATTAATTGCTACTGCATTTTTCACCTGCAAAACTGAATTGATAGTAGTCTGGAGTAATTATGAAATATACTTAATGCACCACACCTTGTTCAAAACACCTAAAAGTGCCACGCTATTGTGTCTGCACTATATAGAAGTGTAATGTAGCGCTCTAATACTAGTCATTTCGATTCCTAGTGATCGCAAAAGGTTTCATAGGAAGCTTCATCTACATATATATACATACTCTGCAATTCACCGAAAGGTGCGTGACGGAGGGTACTTAGTACCACTACTAGGTAGTTGCTTTTTTTCTTATACTCCTGTATAGAACGAGGGAAGAACGAATGATTGTATGCACGAACCCTAATCTCTCTGATCTTTGTAGTCTTTACGCGAAATGTAAGTTGGTGTAAGTAGAATCTTTCTGTAGTCTGTTTCAAATTCTGGCCTTCTACATTTCTTCAACAGTGTTTCTCGAAAAGAACGTCGCTTTCACTCTAGCGCCTCCCATTTGAGTTCCAGAAACGTTTCAGTAACACTCGCGCATTGATCTAACGAACCAGTAACAAACGTAGCCGCCCATCCGCTTTTCCCACGACTGTCCTTATATGCTCGTTCCATTTCATATCGCAGTGCAGCGTTAAGCCTAGATATTTAATTGACATGACTCTGTCAAACAACACACTACAAATGCTGTACTGGACCATTACCGGATTGTTTCTCTTACTCATCTGCATCATCTTACATTTTTCTACATTTAGAGCTAGCTGCAAATCCTCATACCACCTAGAAATTTGGTCCAAGTCACCCTGCATTCTACTACAGTCATTCAATGACGTCACCATCCTTTATACCGCAACAAAATGAGAAAATTAACGCATATTGCAACTCACTCTGTCAGTCAGATCATTTATGTAGCCGCGGCGAATTGGCCATGCCGTCGCCGTCGGGGGTTCGAGTCCCTCCTCGGGCATTTTGTTGTCCTTAGGTTAGTTTACCTTAGTTTAAGTAGTTTGTAAGCTACGGAATAATAACCCAGCAGTTGAGTCCGATAGATTTACAAACATTTGAACATTTTTTTTTTCATTTATGTAGATGGAAAATAATAGCGATCCTATCACACTACCCTGGGGCACCCCTGACTAAATCCTAGTCTCTGATGAACTCTCGCCATCGAGGAGAACGTAATGGATTCAATTACTTAAGTAGTCTTCGACCCACTCACATATTTGGGTACCTATTCCATATGCAGTGCGGTAATGTTGTTGTTGTTGGGTGTTTAAAGGGGACTAAACTGCTGGGTTATCAGTTCCCTGTTCCCAGCTAAGAGTTCACACCCATAAAACTAAGCCATTTATAATGTAGGACTCTACATTTAGTAGACACTGTGGACAGAGTGTCAGTCGATGGTAATGAACGTCTTTCGAGAATCGAGAAATATACAGTCTGGCTGTTGCCCTTCGTCCATAGCTCCCAAGGAAGAAAAGAGCAAGCTGATTTCCTCACGATCTCCAAGGGAAGGATATGACGTATACACCTTATTTTTGTGGATTTAAATCCAAGACCACAAATCTTTACTGACAATTACAGGCTTAGACAATATAAATCGTCAGCTTCAGAGTAGGATATTGCTCTGCTTCGTGTATGCATTTCAGGGACCTTGTAGAACAAAGAATTTTTTTGTCCTGATCTTCTTCATAGTCATCCAAAGTAGTATGCCATGTTGACGCGGAAATAACATGACGAGATATTCTTTACTATTTTACTTAATGGCGAGAGATTTTTGTTCTACAAGGTCTCCAAAATTCATGGATGAAGCACAGTAATATTGTAATCTGAAGATGACGATTTGTAACGGCTAAATCTGTAATTGTCAGTAGATAAATATTTGGGATCTTGGCTTAAAATCACAAACATAATATGTATACAACATATCTTTCCCTTGATCCTGCCTATGAAACTTTTTAACTGGTATTCGAGAACTACAGGACACGCCTATACAATGCAGACGTGGCAGTTTTAGGTGGAGGTGTTTTGAACAATGGTCACTTACGTTACTGGTAGATACAATATTGCCCTGCCTCATGAATGAACTTTAGAGCCTTTTTGAAACAAAGAATCACTCGCCATGATATAAAATCGATACGAAAATGTTATGGATTTTACCTCACAAGAATATTTTGTCATATTATAAAATTGGTATTCCATTTATGATGAAGTATGATCATGACGAGAGACTCTTTGTTCTAAAAAGTCTCTGAAGTTGTTACATGACGCAAGTCAATATTGTATTCTGAAGGTGACGATTTATATCGTCGAAACCGGCAATTGTCAGTAAACAAAGATTTGCGATCTTGACTTAAAATAAAAATAAGGTGTATACATTATAAATTGTAAGAGCGCTTTCCATCATGCAGAACATGCCAAGTAATTCTAGGAACGATGTGGTGCGGTATCATCATAGTCCGCACCGGCATACTTATGTAATGCTTAAACCTCTCCGCAGTTTCTCCTGAAGGCATGCAACACTATTGTTATCCGTTCGTAGGATGTAAAGTTCTGTAGCCACCCTTGAAGTTGTTCGACATGATGACACAGGACCCTGTTATGTTATCTTCCAGTAATGAATACTGTGATTCACAATAACACAAAAACATTACATTGCAGACGCTCTTAATTACAAAAAATCAGACGACGATACCCAATTGGCAACGGTAAGCCATCTGCACAAATAACATCTTTAGTATGGCAATTCTGAAATACACATTGTTGCTAAAGTTCACGTACGGTTATAGGACTGACTGTCACAGTACTGGATAAATGCAGTTTGCGACTATCTAGAGAGATTTACAATGACAACACATTTGTTTTATGATATAGTTTTTGCAATTGCCGCGTTGGCAGTTCATTCAACAGCGATACTGTGTACATGATGTATGTGCGTGTAAGACAAATTAAAAGTAGGGTCAGGTCCTGCACTTGTTCTCTACAATCCGTAAGCTACCTTAGTATGAGTGGCGGGGGGTTCTTTGTGTAGCAGTGTTACTGCCTTGTTTCTCTGTTCCAGTCGCGTATGTTTCACAGGAAAAGCGACAGCAGATTTGCATCCATGTAGGCTCTAAATCTTCCCAATTTTATACTCGTGATCTTCTAGTGAGATATACGAAGGAGGAAGCTATAATATATTCATTGATTCTTTCATAAACGTACGCTCTTGGAGCCTCAATAACGAGCAATATTCAAGTATTGGTCGAACGGGCGCTTTTTAAGCTACTTCCTTTATCGATGGTCTACGGTTCCTGAGGATTCTTCCAACGAATCTCAGACTGACATTTGCCTTCCCACGATATATGTCAGGTCGTCTTTCGATTTCAAATCGCTTCTTATGCACACTCCTAGATGTGGAAGTAGCTGTTTCCATTGATTGTCCTTCCATGGTGTAATCGTAAAGTATTCGCTTTGGTTACATTTGTTTCCGCTGAGGCTCAACTGCCATTCGCTGCACCAATCGTAGATACGCTGCAGATCGTCTTCATTTTTCTGTAATTTTTCTTCTCTGTATACTGAAATATTATCCTCGGAAAGGCTCACTGGACTTCTGACGTAACCTACTAGGTCATGTAAATACTAGTATATTGTGAAACACTGAGGCACGCGGTAAATTACTTTCACATCGGGAGAATTCTCTCCGTGAAAATTGACATGCTCTCTTAATTCGAAAGTTGTGTGGTAGTGGTTTCAGGGTTTGTGAGTGGACGGGTGGGGGTAGGCTTTAAGAGTGTATTTATACAGTATATTCTTGTTTATAATTATGTTAGGCGGTCAATAAGCTTGAAAAGTGTGTGGTTTGCTAGATTCGTTTGGTCATGTATGAAATGTTTCTTTTCTGTTATTGCACGTCCTCTGAAGCTAACGAAAACCACATAAGAATGATCTCCCTGTCAGAATTGTTGTGAGCTATAGAAATGCTCCCACATACCGACTTTTTAGACACATGTCAAAAATAAAAGCTAAAAATTAAAAATTATAGAAGCATAAGAAACATAACAGAATTGAGTCATCATTTAAAAGACATATAGGTCCCAGTCACTCTCGTCTTATTTGGCGTGGAAAACGAGTACACTGATATCCCAGTAACAGAAACAATAAACGTCATACAAAAGAGATGAACGGACCCACAGCATCCCTGTACAGGAATACATCACAGAAATAATAAAACTACTAGAACTAATAACAATACAGAACTACTTCCAGTTCAACAATAAATTTTATTTACGAAGGAAGGATTGCCAATGGAATCCTCCATATCATACAATATAGCGAACATCTTTATGAACCATACAGAAAAGGTCAAATTTACAAAATCGTTACAAACAAATACAGAATCCTATACTGGATTAAATATATGGACGACATCTAATGCCTTATAGATGAACCTAGCTGTAAAATAGATCACTTATACACTGAAATATGTTCTGTTCATGAGAATTTCCAGTTCACAACAGAAAAAAAACCAGGCAGTTTCGTAGATGTCAACATACATGTGGTAGATACAGAAAACGAACAACAGACAGAATTGTATACTAGACATCTAATCATCCAGATGCAGAGAAACATGCAGCACTGAGATGCATGCTCCACGGATCAAACAACACAAATAACTACCAGACAGGAATGAATACCGCAGTACAAATAGCCACTAGCAGTGGACACAAAGAAAGATTAGTAACAAAGCTGAACAATAAAAAAAACCTAACTCATCAATACCACCATCAGAATGGAAGAATACCACACAAACACACAAGACACAAATACAATACAGAGCGAAAAATTCAGAAAACAAAAGAGTGTATACAATGACATACAACCACAAATACACGCACAGAATATCCATTTTCCAAAAAACAAAGCATCAAAGTAGCCTCACCAAATCAACAATTCGCTTTAAAAATATTTTCCAAAATGTAACACATGTGATAGGAGATACATTGCTCAAAATAAAAGAACATTTGACACCAGACATAAAGAACATTAACGAGCATGGAAGTATAATACAATTCAGTCAACCTTTGCAGAGCACTGCCTTTCTTCTGGTATATAATTGTGTCCTATATATATTCAATCTGAACATGACGAAGTATCATTGTGTGTGTGAGCTTGAACATATAGGAGACAATTGTATACGCGAAGAAAGAATAATTGCCTGAAACTGGTCGCCAATAAAATCTAAGGGCATACAGCTGGCTACTGCCTTACTTAAAGTTTTTTATAATTTATTTTCTGTCCGTAATATTGGTTCGAAATTCGAAGGCTGGTCGTAAATAGAACACAACACTTTACACTTAGAACACGTTCATTGCCAACACATTCGTTCACTCAGAACAGACAGCACTCCTGCTTGGAGTGCTCCACTATTTATACATAAAAAGAATTTTCTGGAACTTACAAGAACGTCAAACATATTTAAAGTGTGCTTTACACAAAATTTTGAGTTACATATCGAATAATATATATATATATATATATATATATATATATATATATATATATATATATATATATATACCGTCTCTGCATTCTTTCTCTTTAGTCATGTTCCCGCACAAGCAGGGTCGGCTTTGTTAATTCGGATTTTGCGTGTTAATATTTATGGGGTGACCGTATGCCCTTCCTGTTGCCACTACATACCCCTAGGGAGGAAATGTGTACTCCAAATGTCTGCGCACAGTTTTATGTGTGTGGAAGTGTAAAGTGTTACGAAATGTTTGCGGGTTGCGTAACTAAGGCAGTACTTTGCTACCAGCCTGGTATTCACCTAGGGGGATGTGGAAAACTGTCTAAAAACCACATGTAGGCTGGCCGGCACTTCGACTCCCTTCGCTAATCCGCCAGACGGATTCGAACCGGGGCCGGTACGCCTCCTCGTCACGGAAAGCGGTGCACGGCTAACCGAGCGGGTACCGTATTTCTGTATTATGGACTATACATACAACTAAGGAATGAAAGACGCATTGCAACATTTCTGAGGATAATATTTCATTTTCGGCATTGAAATGGCAGTCTAGCCAATTATACCAATACTACCTGGTATTAAACGGTTTAAAACTATGGTTGTCGTCAACGTACCCGATTTTAAACATCGTCGGAACTCTAGTCATAACTTTTTAAATAGGATCATATTTTCCTTTTTGCTCCAAGGGATACATTTATCACCTGGTATTTATCTACAAATATTTGAACATCTGGGACAGTTATCGTTGAAAGAGGAATTCGGTCGCTATGATTCCAAATAGATGAATGGCAGCGAGTTACTATACAACCTCGGTTCGATCGGCTTCATCAATCTTTATCAAAATTGTTTCCTACTCCTTTCTCGAGTCGTGCCCCATAATTTACACGTCAGCTGTCGCGATGTTGCCATTCGTCCTCACGTAGTAGATCTTCATTTTTTACACAAAAATAGCTTGGAAACTATTGCCAGCTTTAGCATTAAATATGATGATTGCCCCTCTTTCCCACTCTTATAAATCGGACAATTTACTCAGGAAAACATATATGCTTATATGGGCTGTCACCAAACGCGATATATTGATCGCGCCACCTCACGTCACGGGAGTTTTCACGGATTACGTGCCTCTAGGGGACAATCATACGCGTACCAATGTTGCTAGATTGTAGGCCATCAGAAACACTGACAGAATAAACTGCAGTCCCAAAATGGTTGTGTATGAATATCGAGTTCTCTACTTCCATAAGCGATACGTAGACAGCGAAAAGGTGACACAGAACCTTCGCCCAGCAGCGCACTGGCTACCGGTGCATACAGAAATAAGAAATTGGCAAACAATTCATTAAATAAATTTTATCATTTAAATAACCGGCCGAGGAAAATGAAAAATCAAACGATAGGTCGGCTAAGTTACGTGCTCTTTCCTGAGAAATGCAACAATCCCAGTTGTGATTCAATTCCTTTGTTCTTGACGCTTACCAAGTAAGGAAAAAAGGCTTAGAAATTATGCTTGAAGTTTCTTGTAAGTCGCTAAGTGCTCTCATTACAAAACACTAGATGATTATAGCACTAACGGATTGCGCTCCTTCTTATCTATAAATGTGAATGTCTGTTCGGTGTACGCTTATCACGTCCAAACGACAAGACGCAGAGACTTAAATATTTGTACAGTTACTAATTTATACCTGTGGAAGGTTTTAGGCACGGTTTTATAGCGATCTGATAATTAGTAATTTGAAGAATACAACGCGAAATGCGGAAAAATAATGATTCTTTGAAAATTATATTTACTCTTTGAAAATAGTTTTATTGGTTGCATTGTTGCTTGAGGTTTGATAATGATAAAAGGGTGGAGTATATTGGAATGGAAAGTTATCGATGTATAGAAAATTCTACGTTTGTGTGTGTTTTAATATTTCGGTCTGCAGTGAAAACTACCGAACGCAAACGAATGGTGTGTGTGTGTGTGTGTAATTGTTGTCCGAAGTCTCCCGCTGTACACCACAGGAGTTCCATGCCGACAGCTATAAGTGGATGGAAGATATGCTGGTTGAAAGTCGTCAAATTATAAAAAAATTCGGACTGAAGGCCAGCGATGACGCTTGCGACTCTATAGCAAGGAGGATACGTACAGCGAAACGTAATTCCACAGACCATATCTTTGGTCTATGCATGCTACATTGTCTTCAGCTCTTTCTCTGTAAGGATAAGCATACGAATAAGGAAATATAAAAATAAATAAATAAAGCAATAAAAAAGAAACTTATTCTAATACATCTCTTTAAAAAAAATCGATTTGACTTTTCGCACATTACATCAAGTGATCCATTTGTGATATTATTACAATCATTATCGTTGAATTTCGTGATGGATTCTTCGAAACGAGTGCATTTTTACCTGTGATTTCTTATATATTCTCTGATAAATGTAACATGTTTTTAGAAAAAAGGAGATGGACAGAGAGAGAGAGAGAGAGAGAGAGAGAGAGAGAGAGAGAGAGTGGATAGGAAAAGTACTAAATAAATACCCGGGCAACGCCAGGTTTTCAGCTAGTATACTGCTTCAACGCAGCCGCGCTGGAGCAGCCGAGCGGTCTAAAGCGTCTCGCTGCGCAGCGCGCGGTTGCTCGCCGTGGAGGTTCGAGTCCTCCCTGGGGCATGGGTGTGTGTGTATTTGTCCTTAGGTTATTTTTCCTAGGTTTAAATAGTTTGTAAGCTACGGACTGAAGACCGCGCAGTTTGGTCCGATAGATTTACAAATATTTGAACATTTTTTTGCTTTAACGCATCTCATTATTTATGACATATTTCCTGAACACAAAGCAAAGAAGGGAAATCTGTAAGATGGAAGAGTTGAAGGCAGTATTGTAGAAACGGAAGAGCAAGTAGAAAAAAAACGAGATATTATACTAAGAGAAGAATTTGACAGAGCATTGAAGGCCGGCCGCGGTGGCCGAGGGGACTGAGGCGCTCCAGTCACAGTCTGCACGGTCACTACGGTCGGGGGTTCGAATCTCCCCTCGGGAATGGATATTTGTGCCGTCCTTAGTATTAGTTAGTTCATAAGTAGTTTGTAAGTTTATGGACTGATGACCCCGTAGTTAAGTCCCATGAGCTATACAAACATTTGAGCATTGAAGGATTGAGTTGAAAGAAGACCGAGTAGTTGATATTCTCTCTGAACTGCTCGTATCACCGAGTCAGCCATGAAGAAACTTCTACTTTGTGTGCAAGATGTGTGAGACAGGGGAAACACCCTTACACATCAACAAGAATACAATAAATACAATCCCAAAGAAAGTAAGTACAGACAAGTCTGAAAATTACTGATCTATCAGTTTAATAAGTAATGGTTACAAAATACTAACACGAATTATTTACAGGCGATCGATAAAACATAGAATCCGACGTCTAGGAAGTTTAGTTTGGGTTTAGGAGAAATGCAGGAATACTTGAGGCAATATTCACATTACGACTTCCCCAGGAGATGGGTCAAGGAAAGGCAAAACAACATTTTTAGCTTTTGTAGATTTGGAGAAAGCTTTTGACAATTTAGACTTGAGTACAATCTTTAAAATTCTGAAGGTAACAGGAGTAAAATACAGAAAACGAAAATTTAACCAGACAACACATCTGCGTGTCGAAGGACATGGTAGGGACGGGAGAGGAAAACTGCATGCCTGTCTTTAGCTGCTGAAGTTGGGGTATTTATCCGATTCTTTTACAAAACTAAATGATACGGGGTCTGTCGATCCAGGGAAAAGCAGTAACAGTTTTTGACGCTAATGATAATGCGGAAGTATTTAAAAAGAAGCTAAAGTTTTGTGCATAGTCACTCAAAATGAAAGCCTGGGTGGTTTTCAGATAACAAAACTATTTAGAGAAGAAGTATCAGACATTACTGGGGATGTCCTAAATGAGTATGAAGTTGACCTCTCACCTTTTCGTGATTATTGGAACTTCTATATTCCAAACAGATTTAATGCAAACATTACTGGAAATGTTTGGGTTGTACATCGGTGTTCTGTATCGAAAACGCCAGCGTATCTGATGTTACAGTAATATGAATGCCTGCTACATTTGAAACCGCAAGGTTTCAATGTGAGCAAGCGGTCTCGGGATTTTAGTATTCGCTAAAATATAAGTTTAAAATCTTACCAGATGAAATTAAACTTAATCTTCTTTCTTAATCACTTTTTTTCACGATTCAGTTTGAGTAATTTTCTACTAAAACAAAATACGACCCCTCTCTCAAAGCAGAGTAACATATTCGGTTACAATTGTTCAGAACGAAACCAGTGCAAAGCATAATAGTCTCATCATTCTTAGTGAAATCCTTGTTTTTTTTTCTCCTAAATCAAGTAAACTCTTGTAAAAAATTATGGTTCTACGACACTTGTTTCGTTGAATCCATTATCAAATCTTTTGTATTGATACAGTTTTGTTACGATGTTTTGTTCTGTGTAATGCTAAAGTGGTGGGTAAAATAAACATTTAGAGTGATTAAACTTAATGTCTAGTACGCTTAAACTGTCGACAATAATATTGTCATTCTATTTACAAAATACACCATATATATGCGAAAGAAAATTTACTTCTCTGCCTTCAGATTAATTTTTTAAAGGTGCTTGATGACTAAAAAAAGTTTAAAACCCCTGGTCTAAAGGCACGGACGCACAGAACGTGATCTGTCGCGGCGTTCAGCCTTGTCGGATCTTTTCGGCTAGCGGCGATACTGGTGGGTCACACACAGAGCGATATCTGTGTAAGTGATCCAGTGTTGTAGTGATTCTCCGCAAGTTCAGGCTCGCAGTAGTCTTTTGCATGTTTTTCCTGAAAAATGATTAGTTCCGACGAGGAGCAACTCTTGCTTCTGTTAGTACTACAGCCCAGTAGCAGAGAAAGACTTTATTGGTACACTCAATTAATGGAATAAAAGAGAACAAGTTGGTGAATATCACCGTCTTAGTCGGGAACTGCAGTTCCTTGAAGGAAGATTTTTCGTTTATTTTTGTATTTCAACGGAAGATTTCGAGGAACTACGTGATCTACTGTAAGAGAACACTGAGATCTCCACCAGATGGAGAAGACTGTTTGAAAATAGGTAACTTAATAAGAAATATACTCGCAGCTATGGTATATCAACAGTAATTTATCACATTAAGTCAAGTGACATTAGAAATTTACTGATATATTTATTACAGGATGAGATACCTCCAAGCCCACAACAACTTGGTGATCAACTCAAAAGTTCTACTGTCGCCTCCCTATTTGTTAGTTTTTGCTATAGTGGATCACAGGTTGTGCGAGCGGCGATGTTTTCCGTACGTTTGGGCACGATCACCCATTAATACGGTGCATCTGGAGATATAAGTGGTCGAAACGTAACGAAAGGTAGGTATTAAAAGCAGAGGAGAACAAGGGTCAGGGCAAGTTGCTGGATAGTAGGGCAGTAGCGGTTAGAATTATTAGTATTAGTAGTGGGTATTTCTCGGTTCCGTTGTCTTTGATAGGTTTGTCGTAAAGAATCAGTCCGTTTTGATGCTAGTTGGTGCTGGGTGCGCCGCGGCAGCGTTCTTGTAACATAGACGTCATAATAATTATCGTTAGGTCATAGAACTGACTATGTGACTGTGTAGGTTTTGTGTTTACTGCGCTGAATATGGCCTCTCTGTCGTGCCTGTTGGTCGGCTGTATAATCTCAGGTGGCGTTGCCAGTCAATTCGCTGTATTGTAAGGGTTCGCCATATTCATCGTGTTAACGAGCTGGGGGCTCTTGACCATAAGAGGAAGGAAGATAAGTGTTTAACGCCCCGTCGACAGCATGGTCATTAGAGGCGGAGCTTACCCTCGGATTGTTTCGGTAAGGATGGGGAAGGATATCGGCCGTGCCCTTTGAAACTAACCATCCCGGCATTTGCCTGGAGTGGTTTAGGGAAATCACGGAAAACCTAAATCTGGATTGCCGGAGGTGGATTTGAATCACCTTCCTCCCGAATGCGAGTGCAGTGTATTACCACTGCGCCACCTCGTTCGGTGACCATAGGTGGCTAGTCCCTACGGAGAAGCTTTTTTCGACGCTTATGTTTTCGCCTATAGCTGTGGTCGTAATTCCCCAAGCGTAATATGAAGGGATTGTTAAACTCTACTAAATGAACAAATAGAACTAAAACATAAAAATTATATCGAAAACTTTATTCACATTTTCCAGTATAAAACGGATAAAGTTAGCAAGGACAGACTATACTCTGATTCATAGCAACACAGAAAATACACAACACAGATAACATCCACTGGTGAAAACATTATGTAAACGTTGAATATCGTTGACACATCAAATCAAGATCCAGTCATAAATAAACGTAAATACAGATTTATAAAACACAAGATCAGTGTACGACATTTTCACAAATCGATATTGAGTATATATTGATCGATATATTGAATGGGAATTAAAGAAAATCTCACGTATAGAAGAGTACATTTAAATTACCTTCGTAAAATATGTGTTACCATAATTGCGGAACATCTGAGGATGGCAATAGCCGAAATAAGCTTATTGTGCCGATAATAATGCACCGATAAAAGTTATCAATATTTAATAGCAGTGTCTTGGTTTAAAACTTTAATATGTAATTAAAATGACACCGTTACGTTAGACTGCTCGACCACAAGTGACTGTGTTTCCCTCGATCTACATCTACATAGATACTCTGAAAATCACATTTAAGTGTCTGGCAGAGGGTTCATTAAGCACTTTCATAACTTTTCTCTACCGTTCCATTCTCTAATAGCGCGCGGGAAGAAAGAACACCTAAATCGTTCTGTTTTCGATCTGATTTCTCTTATTTTATTGGGATGGTCATGTCTCCCTAAGTAGGTGGGTGCTAGCAAAATATTTTCACATTCAGAAGTAAAACTCTGTGATTGAAACTTCGCAAACAGATCACGCCGCAATGAATAAGGTCTTGCCGGCCGCGGTGGCCGAGGGGCTGAGGCACTCCAGTCACGGTCCTCACGGCCACTACGGTCGGGGGTTCGAATCCCCCCTCGGGCATGGATATTTGTGACGTCCTTAGTCTTAAGTAGTTCATAGTTAGTTTGTAAGTTTAGGGACTGATGGCCCCGTAGTCGAGTCCCATAAGCTATACAAACATTTGAACATTTTTGAACAATAAGGTCTTTCTTTTAATGATTTCCACCCCAATTCGTGCAACATTTCCGTGACCCCCCCACCCCCGTAACGCGATAAAACAAAACGAGCTGCCCTTCTCTGAACCTTCTCAATATCTTCCGTCAGTTCCACCTGGTGAGGGTCCCACAAGGGGCAACAGTACTCCAGGACAGGACGCACAAGTGTGATATAGGCAGTCTCTTTGGTGGAGCTGGTGCATCTTCGAAGCGTTCTGCCAATGAAACGTAATCTTTGGTTCGCCAAACTTCGGTGCACTTCGGTGAAATGGAACGGGCGAGTACCATTTGTTCGAAGGCAAGGTCGGTATGTCAACGACGTGTGCTATCAGCGACAATAGTAGATTCCATTACATAGTGCCTCCACAGCAGTGTCGCCACTGTTTTAAGTTCCAACCCTCGTACAAACGTGTCGCCGGATCGCGTCTTGTTTGCCGAAGCCTTAACGGCGAACGACAGTTATACAGATGGGAATCCGTGGTGCGGCTCGGCTTGCGGCTGTTGCAGCCCCTGGCGTTCTACCGGAGCGGCGGCGGCAGCGGCGGTGTAGCGAGGCCCGGGGCTGGCTGGGTGGCTGGTAGCGGCCGCTGGCTCTTGCTCGGCCCTTTGTTCTCCGCGGCGTCTTGCAGACATTCCAAAGGCTCGGCCAGCCGTGAGGCGCCCGCCGCTGCTTTGCCGGTTTGAGAGGATCGCAGCCGGAACTACAGTCAGCCGAGATTGCGTTCTCCGGCCAGCCGCCGAAGCATTATCTTGCCGCTGCGGTGTGACATTACCGTGGCCACAATGGGAGCAGGCCGAGACTAGCGACAGCCGCGTTCTGCCGATAACGAAAGCTGCACGTGCGTTACAGCTCGGAGATCCTTGAACAAGTACGAGGATTTGGCACTGTCAGCGTCTGCTCTTATAAAAGTCTCCTCGTCTGCTCTTTTCTAGAAAAAGGTTACCGCTTAGTGTTTGTGGCGGTGTCCTGACAAAGCACCCAGTGACAAAAGCACCCAGTGACATTAGCACCCAGTTCTGGTCGAGGGGCGGTCTGCTAATCTCCCCGTCCGGTCTCTGCCCGGCAGGTAGAAGAGCCGAGGACTGTGAGGTCGCATTGACACGGGCCGTGCTTTACGGCAATGCGTGGCCGCAATAGCACTACTGCAGTTCATAATGGAAGCGAGACTAAAGGAGTGCCAAGACATATTCATAAGATTTGTGACCTGGGAAAAGCTTTCGATAATGTATGGTGTTCGTTATTCTGAGAAAAATAGGAGTAAGCTATAGGAAAAAAGGCGGGTATTACGTTGTTTGTATAAGAACCAAGTGGATACATTAAGTGTCCAAAGTCAAGAACAAAGTGCTCAGATTAAAAAGGGTGTAAGAAAAGGTTGTGGACTGTCGCCATTACTGTTTAACTTGCGCAGTGAAGACGTAATGTCGGAAATAAAGAAGAGGTTCAATGCTGTGATAAAAGTTCTGGGTAAAAGGATATCAATGACAAGATTTGTTGATGACATTGCTATCGTCTGTGAAATAAAGAAGAGGTTCAATGCTGTGATAAAGGTTCTGGGTAAAAGGATATCAATGACAAGATTTGTTGATGACATTGCTATCGTCTGTGAAAGTGAAGTAAAATTACAGGATCTGTTGAAAGGAATGAAAAGACTAATGAGCACAGACCATGGATTGAGGGTAAACCAAAGAAAGACGAAAGCCATAAGAAGTAATGGAAATAAAAGTAGCGAGAAAATAAATCCGAATTGCCGATCACAATGTACACGAAGACAAGGAATTCTACTAACTTCACAGTAAACTAACCCACAACGGAAGAAGCAAGGGGACATAAAAATAGGCTAGCGAAAGATAAATCTGTCAAACGTCACCCTGGACTTGAGGCAGAAATTTCTCAGAACATACGTTTGCAGCACAACATTGTTTGTTTGCGAAACTTGGACTGCTGGGAGTATTTTAGAGTAGTAAATAATATCACTTTTTTGTGTAATGCTTGTAAGTTTATTGTTTAAATCCATAAATGCCTAGGTATTTATGAATTTTGTCCACTTGACCAGGCATTCATTCTGGGCATTTGCCCCAACTGGCCGCGCGGGAGTAGCCGAGCGGTCTGGAGTGCCACGTTGCGGATCGCGAGGCCTCCCGCGTAGGAGGCTCGAATCCCCCCTCGGGCATGAAAGTGTGTGTTGTCCTTAGGTTAGTTTGTAACCTATGGACTAATAACCAAGTAACCTTATCTGTAGCAAAATTGTTAAAGCTTTTAAGGATATTATTTGACTTACTGCCTGCTGGCGTGTGTTTCTTTTTTTTTACGTCTGCGTTCGATAATTAGATGTTTCGCCCACACGGGCGGCTCGCATTGCCGAAATTTCATCTTCCAACAGCAGTGGAATCGAAACTTCAACATTGTTACCACAATTAGACTCTGATATCGTGCTGTCGAAACTTCAGTTAAAACAACAAACAAACATCGGCCGAAAAATTCGAGACAGAAGACAAGTTCCTTTAACACACAGATCTCCATTTCTGCTACATACATGTTTTTGTACGTAGATGAATAGTCCTATTCGTTTTAAAAATACATACATGATTAAATAATAAATGATTGATACATAATGTTTGTTTAATTCTTCTTCACATCGACGGCTAAGAAAACATGCAATACGTAAGCAAAACGCAAGTTATTTCACACGTAATCAACACATCGATTTAAATCCAAATTAATCAGCACAATACGTTGCGAAACATCATTCCCTACTTTGCTTTCATTCAAACCTGCCATTTCCCTGTGTATTCGTAGCCTAGACAAAGAACATATCGAGGCACATATTTCACATTTTAATACCAAGTTACAAACACCCCGCCGCTAACGTCATGTATAAGTCGGGTTGTGTAAAAAAACATGTAATTATTTCCAGTTCGTTTGTGTTTCAAAATGTCTCTGACAGCACACCTTACTTTCACTTATTATGATACCGATAAATAAAACCATTTCAATTTCGCTTTCTATAATATTTCTGAAAAGTATGAAAAAAATCGATATTTTCAAACATCGATGTTTTCACAGTGATGTTATTTAGCATCGATGTTTGTCCGTCTGAACATCGAAGTATTTCAGAGAGATGTTGCATCCTTACTGATGACTCAAAAGTTTTGTGTTGTTTCCACAGATGATTGGCTTGTCCTGAAACTGATCATAAATAAAAATTTGTGACTGCATCAGAGAGACCATGTGCTGTCTACCGACTATTCGTAATAAACCTACTCCCATCACACTTTTATCCAGGCTTTGGACTGGCTAAAAGGGAGAAGTAAATTGTCATTTAGGGGTATTTAAAATCAGTTATTTATTTTTATGTACGTTTTTATTTTATTTTTATTCTTGTTTTAATTTATTTTTTATTTATTAACCTTTTTCCACGTTCTCTTGTATAACAAGACACCTATGAAGTTACTTAATAGTGACCACATGGCTTTCCCTTGTTGGTCGTTGATGTCTCCATATCGAACCTGTAAGCTCACAAACACACGAGCTGCACCAACCGAACACTACGATATTCATAATCGTACTGACAGTTAGCAGTCATCCGCTGAGGTGGACACGGACCTAGGGACTGCAGGCAGACGGTGTCGATAGAGCGTTTCTGGTGAAAAAATGTTCAAATGTTTGTATAGCTTATGGGACTTAACTACGGGGTCATCAGTCCCTAAACTTACAAACTACTTCTGAACTAATACTAAGGACGTCACAAATATCCATGCCCGAGGGAGGATTCGAACCCCCGACCATAGTGGCCGTGCAGACCGTGACTGGAGCGCCTCAGTCCCCGCGGCCACCGCGGCCGGCGTTTCCGGTGAGCGAGGACTCCTGGGGTGAGGGTGGCACGGACAAAGGAGCGGCTTAGCTTCAGGTAGGTCGTGACGTAGTAAACAGGTAGTTTCTAGTCAGACTGGGTGCAAATGTCGCAGATTTTTGGTTGGGTGCAAATGTCACTGGGTGCATTTGTCACATATCCGTTTGTGACGATGCGGCACGCGCGGGAGAACAGGAAAGGAATAGCTGGACTAGGTTTCACAGAAGATGAACACCATTTGAGTTTATGTCATTTATTTTAATTAATAAGAATCAATAAAGTGATGGTTTAGGAAAACGGCACGAGTAAAATCAAGCTACATAATCATTCGAAAATTAAGTAATCCATCAGCTCATTAGTAGGAAAGAATCTACCCGTGAGAGCTGTATCGACTATTGCATGAGCACGTCTCGAGTTACGCTCGTTTCTACCGATCGCTCTACGAACCATCGGCGCCTGTTATTTTTATATAAAAAATGTTCAGATGTTTGTAAACCTATAGGACCGAACTACTATGTTAATCTTTCCCTAGACTTACAAACTACTTACACTAACTTAAACCTACCCTAAGGACAACACTCCACAACCGCGCCCGAGGGAGGGCTCGAACTTTCGGCGGGAGCGGCCGTGCAGTCCCTGATGTGGTGCCTAGAACCATATGACCATTCCCGCGCATGTTAATGTACTACATGTCATTGTACTTTGGATATCAGTACTAAGGAAAACTGTGAAATAAGGACTTAAGTACAATTATATTCAATTATTTTGTCAAATAGGATCAACCACAGAAATCGTGTAGATACACTAAAATATGACGTGTTTCAAGGGTCAAACCCTCATCATCAGATAATCTGTACAAGAATCTTAAAACATGGGACAATAAACGTTGACTCCGTGTAGTTCGGTAGTTAGTGTTATGCGCCGACAGTGCTGGGGTCTGATTTGATTCCTGTCGAAGCACAGCATGCTGGGGTCTTTTCTGTGTAGACGCGGTTACAAGGGAAGTAACCACGTTTTTTTTATTACTTTTTAGATTTTTACTGTCTCAGGTTTTAAGATTTTTGTACAGATTGTCTAATGATGAGGGTTTGACCCTTGAAACGCGTCATATTTTAGTGTATTTACACATTTTCTGTGGTTGAAACTACTTGACAAAATAATTAAGTATTACAACCGCGACCTCGCATCCATTATGGATATAATTAAGAAAATTATACTCAGTACAATACAGGGTATTGCAGGACAAAAAGAAAATATTTTAGGGAGCTGCAATAAAAATGATGCATGTATCCAATTTTTATTGAGTACAGAGAAACAGTCGAGTGTTGGTCCACCACTTGCTGTGGGTTGCTATGAGCGTTTTTATCGAATGTTAGCAATAGATCGTTGATGTTCAAGTTGAGAAACTGCACTTTAGTGTAGTAGGAAGATTTCATTGTGATTTATTGGCTGTAGTCCGCTGTGCTGTAGCTTACAAAAAACCGTTAGTATGTCGATATGGTGTTTGCGGTTTTTTTTTTTTTTCTTTTCAATTTAAACGCTGATGCTGCTTTTAGAGACTATGGCATACGACTATCTAGCTGCAGTCATATTGCATCTGAAGGTGTAAACGCAAAGACGGTGGTAATATGTTATTCGAGTGTTGTGCATGGAGAGAGAATTACGTTTTGGTTGTTTTTATGATGTTTCACCCTAATGTCTAGTAATTGGAATTACGTAATAATATACTTTACAAATATTTTAGGGAGAATTCTGTCTTACATTTACGTGAGTAACAGTCGTATCTTTTAATCTGATATTATGATCCGTTTTGGTGGTGTATATTGTAACATGTTGACCATGCATTTTTACTCATTTTAAATTTAGACGAGAAACCCTTTATTTTATATGTTCTCCTGAGAGAAGATGTTTTAAATCCTTCTGAAGATGATGATATACATAATTGAAACCGGTAAATATATTTTATTGACAATCTTGGCTTATCGACCTGAAGAACGTGTATTTTTAATGTATTATTTTCTGAAGATATTTCAAGTTCTAAGTTTACTAAAGCACCTCACGAGATAGTTTTAGGGACAATCCATTTCCCTTCTTAGATCTCTGCAGATGTCAAAATTGTAGTTCTGGCCGACACTGTAACTACGATAGGGCCCTTTGCCATGAACAGATTTAGACCACTCTGCCGTAACTGTTCTAGCAGTGCTGCGTTCTCTAGTGTTCTGCTGTCCAGCAACTTGGCCAGCCAGTTTTCTGCTGTCTTTCTCACATCGCACCGCAATCGCATGCACTGCCGTTCCCTGCTGGAATGCCTGGCTTTCTCGTCTTCCACTGAGTGTCCGGCCTGTTGAGAGACCGATGGACTAAATTAGCGTAATTTGTAGCTTTTCCGTACCTACACCTGAAATAAGTCGAGAACCATTGAGGAAATAGTTCGGGTTCTCTGTTACTTGTAAGGTCTTTTTTTTTTTTTTTTTTTTTTTTTTTTTTTTTTTGCGACGGTGGAGCGGTCGAGCGCATTGAGGCGCTATGTTCTTATGCGCGAGGCTGTTCCCCGTCGGGGGTTCGAATCCCCCTCGGGCATGGATGTTTGTGTCGTCTTTAGTATAAGGTAGTTCATAAGTAGTTTGTAAGTTTAGTGACTGATGACCCCGCAGTTAAGTCTCATAATCATTACAAACATTTAAAACATTCCATGCCTGGCACATTCAAGGAAACAATAAAGCCAATATACACGGACCTTGCAGATAACGTATTACTTAGAACATGTCTACATGGCCGAATACAAAATCCAAAATGTTGAAATGTTTGTAAGGCTTATGGGAGTTAACTGCGGGTCATCAGTCCCTAAACTTGCAAACTACTTATAAACTACCTTATACTAAAGATGGCACATCCATGCTCGAGGGCGGATTCGAACCCCCGACGGGTAACGGCCTCGCTGCATAGCGCCTCAATGCGCTCCACCGCTCCGCCGCGACACACAAAATCCTAATGTAAGTTTCAATAGCTGCGTGTGGCAACGACTACCGAAAACTGTTTGTTGGAGTGACAGTACTGAAAGTACATGTGGTGGTTGCTGTTATCTGTTTGATTGACGATGTTAGCAGGACAAAAGTAATGTACAAATTAGGCATCCTATCAGGATACAATATGATACCTGCTCTGACTGCCATATATCGTCAGCGACTAGTTGAAGCTGACAGGGAAACCACAACTAAAGAGTCCATAGTAAGGAAAAGACTCCTGAAAAGTCTGCAGAGGATAAGCAGATAGCCAGCAAGATTATGCCACTGGAATGTTGTGAAAGACGCATACGGAGAGTAAAAAACACCGTGAACATTATTTTCTCTTTTTCTAGAACGTAAATTTTCAGAACACTTGGTACATACATCTTCATAATGGTTTTTATTACGTTCACAAAATTTCTCTCAATTGAAGAATGGGACAGTATCTTTGTATTATGCCTAATACATTGCAGAAATGATGTTTGTCATTCTGTATATAATTTTAACAATAAGTTTTGGACAAAATAATAACGAAGTGCAATAAGAGTTTTTCTGTTTCCTCAGATATACTCCAAACTAGAAAACAAGAGGCATAATGTGTTCCTACGAATTTTTACAGCAGCCTGCCACAGTCTAAACGCTATTAGACTGAAGATGCACCAGAAAATGGTTCCAGAATGCGAACGTTTATTATAAAAACGTCTATTAGGCAAAATATTGTGATTCTTAGACTGCAACATATACTTCAATAAATTTCCTATCACAAATTGAGTTAATGTCGTTCAGTATTGGCAAAATGTCGGATAATAGATGAAGAGTAATGTGTACCGAAGGCAAGGTATGAAAAAGCAGCCCGTTCACGTCCAGGTACCCTTAACCCTAGCTTAGTAACATCTGTCAAAATGACAGCTACTTTCAAATTGTCAGTGAGCTGTGACGTTTTGTGGAACAATCGATGAAGAAGTGTACATGGGTGGGGTGTAGGTCTGGAATCACACTCGATGAATTGACGGTTGGAACTAACAGAAGTTCAAAACCCCCTGTAGACGGGTGTTAGTAGCGAGCGTTAAAACCAGATGTTAGTAACGCAGGGTTAACGTCGACAGCCGCGGCACATTTTGCAGCCAGGTGGTGCTGCTCCGTGGTCCGTGATATCGTTGTTGACCTTGTTTATCATTTCTGCAGAACCTACTAATGTATATGACCTGTATATATAAACCTCGTCTCTAGTCTTTCGAGGGGTTCTGTTTATTCTGAACATGAGTGTATTTAAGTTCGAGATACCAGTCGGAGAGTATGTGTCGGTTGGAGCTGATTCCCGTGCATCGCTTGACACAGCTCTTACGTCGTGCGTGCAACACGCAGCAGTCGTTGGCAAATCCACCCACCTACCAAATATATTTCGTCACGAGTGAACACCGAGCAGAAACAAGCGGAAGAGTAGCGTCGGGCGGAAGCTAGCTAGAGGGGAAAAAAGAGTGAAACTTTCTTTAATAAACCGAGTGAGCGTGCTCCAGATATAAAAGAAAAAGGCAAACATACAAAATTCAGCAACGCCTCGGTAACTACGTCCGGACTGAAAAGCGAGTTGCGGTTTGCCGTCGAGTTCCTCTCCGTTCGGCTAACACTGTGCAAACGGTATCTCGCTCGGCAGCGCTTTTGTGTCTGTGAGGAAATTGAACAGATTGCCCGCGGTTGCTACACTCACTGCACCGAAAGCAACCGCAGCAAATACGTCGCTTATTGACCAACTGATTCTAATTATTTTTAAACGATTTAACTGGTGCTTGTTAACTTTTAATACGGTTGCGGTCTCATTCAATATCAGCGCTCCGTGACGCACAGTTGATTGCCAGCTAGCAGCGGTGCCGTTTATTTTTTATTTATGTCCCTCCCCCTCCCCTTTTGTGAAAATTTGTTTGATTTGCCAACGCGGGGCACTAATTTTCAGACGCTTGTTGACCAGACGGCCCGACGCGCTGATTAATCTCATTTGGCGTCCGTTCGCAAATGACACCGCCCATAAAGAGGACGCGTGGACACGTTAGTGCCCTCACGACTCTCCGATACTTCTCAGAGCGAGTTTTGTATTAGTGTATCGTTCTATCTGCTATGTCAAGTTTAGCAATACCAACTTATACGAGGATCGTCCACAAAGTAAGCTCTGTTTCAGTTTCTATTCGCGGCAGCGCTACGACCGCAGTTACGACCATGCGCGGCAGTTACTCTGACTCAACGAGAAGACATGTACGCCACTTCAGACCGATGCTGCCAACGTGTTCTTTGTAGTGCTGCTTTATAACGTCAGCCGTGATTGAAATTACCGCCGCTTGAGAAATAAGATCTGTAATTCGTTTTCTAAACGCAAAGAAAGTTAAATCAAAGGAAATTCATCGGAAAATCTGCGAGGTTTACGGACAAAATGCTACGAGTGATTCAATGGTTAGAAGATGGGTCAGAGTGTTCAATGAACGACGTGATAAAGTGCACGATGAAGAACAAAGTGGACTCCCGTCTGTGGTTACTGATGAACTGGTTCACTATATTGAAGAGAAGATTAAGCACAACAGTAAGTTAACACTTAGTGCATTTGCTATGGAAGTTGCACAAATCTCACGAACAGTAATTCATGCAATTATTACCGAAATCTCGAAAATTTGCTCTCGTTGGGTACCCAAAATTCTTACTGAACAACACAAAAGAAAGAGAAGGAGAAGGAAAGGAAAAAAAGGCAACAACGGATGGGCAGTGCACTTCACATTTTGACTCGCTACAGTAAAGAAGGTGCTGGTTTCCTTCTCGGAATTTCATGGAGGATAAAACTGGAGTATCGTGCGACAACCCTGAAACAAAACGGCAATCAGTGGAATGGATGCACACTTCACCCCCAACGAAGGTTAAGCCTAAGCAAATCGTGAAACGTCGAAAAGTCATGTACACCGTTTTTTGGGACAGAAAAGGCATTTTGCCGATTCACCTCTTACTACAAGGCCACACAATCTATGCACATAGTTACTGCGAGACCATTAACAAATTGCGCTGCGCAGTACAGAACAAGCGCTGAGGATTTCTGTCAAAAGGCGTTGTTTTCGTCCACGGTAATGCCAGACCTGACACGGCGAATGTGACAAAACAACCAAAAAACTCTACAGGAATTTGATTTGGACGTGTTTAATCATCCTCCGAACATCCCGGATCTCGCTCCTAGCGACTTTCATCTCTTCCTACGCTTAAAATCTGTCCTTGGTGGTCAACGAGCTGAAAGAACGTTACCGCATGCTTGAATACACATGCTTGATGAACAAAAGTTTTTTCGAAGACTGTTATCAAAGAGGCTGTTCAATTATGAATGAGCGAGAAGAACTTTAAGCGGGACAGTGGATACAATTCCAGCACTGCATGGAAACGAGCGCTCGATGTTCAGAAGTAACAAAGACATTCCTCGCAGTGTTTACGATCCTGCGGAAGTGATGGCGCTACGAGCGGAGGCGCTAACATGGCCTGCGATGTAGTAGCCGACCAGTAAGAATTCCGACCAATCAGAAGCGGTCCATTGGCTATATAAGACCATCACAGCAACTGTGTAGACAGTCAGTTGCTCCTGACGACGGCGATGGTGGCTATCGTCGAAAGCTCGAGGAAATATGCGGCACGTAAACCGAGAAAATTTCACCTATGGGTAGATGCTTGCTTATTACACAACTGGCCATTAAAATTGCAACACCAAGAAGAAATGCAGATGATAAACGGGTATTAATTGGTCAAATATACTAAAACTGACGTGATTACATTTTCACGCAATTTGGGTGCATAGATCCTGAGAAATCAGTACTCAGAACAACCACCTCTGGCCGTAATAACGGCCTTGACATGCCTAGACACTGAGCCAAACAGAGCTTGGATGGCGTGCCCATGCAGCTTCAACACGACCACAGTTCATAAGAGTAGTGACTGGCGTATTGTGACGAGCCAGATGCTCGGCCACCATTGACCTATGGTGAGAGCTGGAGAATGTGCTGGCCAGGGCAGCAGTCGAACATTTTCCGCATCCAGAAAGGCCCGTACAGGACCTGCAACACACGGTCGTGCATTATCCTGCTGAAATGTAGGTTTTCGCAGGGATCGAAAGAAAGGTAGAGCCACGAATCGTAACAAATTTGAAATATAACGGCCACTATTTAAAGTGCCGTCGATGCGAACAAGAGGTGACCGAAACATTTAACCAAGGGCACCCTATACCATCACGCTGGGTGATAAGCCAGTATGGCGATGATGAATACACACTTCCAATGTGCGTTCACCGCGACGTCGCCAAACACGGATGCGACCATCATGAATCTATAAACAGAACCTCTATTCATCCCAAAAAATAGCGTTTTGCCATTCGTGACCCAGGTTCGTCGTTGCGTACACCATCGAAGGAGCTCCTGTCTCTGACGCAGCGTCAAGGGTAACTCCAGCCATAGTTTCAGAGCTGAAAGTCCATGTTACTGAAAAGGTCGTCAAATTGTTCGTGCAGATAGCTGTTGTCTTGCAAACGTCCCCATCTGTTGACTCGGGGATCGAGACGTGGTGGCTGTACGATCCGTTATACCCACGCGGATAAGATGCTTGTCATTTCCATTGCTAGTGATATGAGGCCGTTCGGATATAGCACGGCGTTCCGTATTGCCCTCCTCAACCCACCGATTCCATATTCTGCTAACAGTCATTGGATTGCAACCAACGTGAGCAGCAATGTTGCGATATGATAAACCGCAATAGCGATAGGCTACAATCCGACCTTTATCAAAGTCGGAAACGCATTGTTCTCCTCCTTACACGAAGCATCACAACAATGTTTCACCAGGTAACGCTGGTGTCCCACAACGTCCCGTCTTCCTTACCCTCTCCCAGTACTTTCCCATTTCCCTTCCCAACCCAAAGTGTGATGCGATCCGTGCCGAGCGGTGCGTGGCACATGGGTGGATGTGTCACGAACGGAGCCTCAGGGATACCGGGCGACCTCCCTGAGTAAGTAGCCTTGCACCGCGCGGGGTTATCGTGGTGTGGACCATATAAATCCCCAAATATCGTGGGACTAAGATGAACACGGAGAAAAAACTGATTTTAAAAGAATCTGAGAGGCAATCTGAAATCTCAGATACTCAGACATCGGGATCAGGACCCATGGAGTGCACTCCTACTTCTCAGTCAGGGTCTAGACCTGAGCAAGAAGTGGGAACTGTAACAGGGAAGTTGGTCCAGATTAGGATTAACGCCTTTTCTGGGGCTCAGAGGAGGAAACTTCTCAAGGAACAGAAGCAAAAGGAAGGAAAAGAATGGCTTACTAAACGTAAGTGGAGGGAATGAAAAGGGCTTGAGCCCAAACCCCCCAAAAAGAAACTGCCTCAGGTCGAAGGGGATACACAGACCCCCTCGACGTCAAAGACAGGTTGCAAGAAGGTTAGGGAGGAATCTAAGACTCCCTCCTCTCTGGACAAGCGTGATCCTAAAAGGCTGAGGGAGGAAATAAGGAAACAGACCTTCCTTACGAAGACAGCTCTCCTCCTTCTTTGGAAGTGAGGAGACTGACGGAAGCCTGCCATCGGCAAGGTGACGAACTGGTGGTGGGATGTGATGCCAATGCCCACAATCTATCATGGCGCAGCAAGGACACCAACAGTAGAGGTGATCACCTTCTTGAATTTCTCCTATCTAACAACTTGGAGATCCTGAATAGGGGTGATGAATGTACATTCAGGAATAGTAGCAGGGAAGAAGTAATTGACTTTTGGTTCCATGATGATGGGAAGTTACGTCAAACAGTGGCATGTGGTCCTGGAGCCATCCTCATCAGATCACATTCAAGGTTGAAATGGGAACCAGACAGACCCTGGCCTATAGGAACCCCAGGAAAATGGACTGGGAGACATATAGGAAAGACCTTGACTTCAGCCTATCGGAAATTAAAACTTCGATAAGGAATCCAGCATAGTTTGAGGAAGTAGCAGAGGCCGTAACCTCTGCTATAGTGACCTCATACCAGGACACCTGCTCAATCACCAAGAAATGCACAAATAGGAGTGTGCGTTGGTGGAATAATAACCTGGAAATGCAAAGGAAACAGCTACGAAGACTGTTTAACCTTGCGAGGCGCAAAGGACAATGGGCAAAGTATTGTGAGGCCCTTGTCAATTACAACCTTGCCATCAGACGGACAAAGGAGGCATCCTGGAAGGTATTCTGTGAGGAAGTGGAGGGCATGGCTGCTCAAGTGAGACTTCATAAAAGCCTCACTAGGGTACCAACTAATCCAGGAGGAACATCGAGGAAGGAGGAATGGGGAGTATACAAAGACAGTACATGAAACGCCGGAACTGCTCCTCAAGACTCACTTTTCTCAATATATACTCTGGGGGATAACTCAGACCAGAATGCGATTTCTGAGAGAAACGGTTCTCAGGTATTCGCAAAGAGGACTGGGATTAGGCCAAGGAGTGTGTCGATCTCAGTAAGGTCCGATGGGCGGTGGGAACATTTCAACCGTTCAAGTCACCTGGTCCCGATGGAATCTTTCCAGCTCTCCTGCAACAAGTGGATCTTATTAGATTCCTCTGCAGGTTATTCAGGGTTAGTCTAGCAGCAGGAATCATTCCCAATGCCTGGAGGGCAGTGAAGGTTGTCTTCATTTCTAAACCAGGGAGAATTGATCATACCAAGGCCAAGGATATGAGACCAATCAGCCTGTTCTCCTTCATGCTTAAGACATTGGAAAAGCTGGTTAATGTGCATGTTGGAGAAAGGAGGTTAAGTAGGGCTCCTCTACATTCAAACCAACATGCATATCAGCCAAGTAAATCATGTGAGACAGCTCTCCACCAACTCGTTGGGAAGGTGGAGAAAGCACTAAACTTTCAGGAAAATGCCCTCTGTATCTTCCTGGACATCGAGGGGGCTTTTAGCAACACGACCTTGGATTCCATGGTTAGGGCAGCAGAGGTGCATGACCTAGGGACCACTATATGTAGGTGGACTAGGGCCATGCTCAGTGGAAGAAAGGTGGAAGCTACCATGATGAGTGAAAAAATGGGAATCAACACCACTAGGGGTTGCCCGCAAGGAGGAGTTCTTTCCCCTTTATTGTGGAATCTAGTGGTGAATGATCTCATTGGAGAATTAAACTCTAGGCAGAACTTTTGCGAAAGGATACGCGAAAGGATGATCTTGTTATAGTAATACTTGGCAAATTTGCTGACACAGTAAAGAATATGGCAAAAGGTGCGTTGGACATTGTGCAAGACTGGTGCAGAAAACAGGATCTGGGAGTTAGTCCTAAGAAGACTGTTGTTGTACCATTCACAAAAAAGCACATCCAACATTCAAGTTGGAATCTAAAGCTTTTCAACGAAGTGCTACTTGTGAAGGGGATAGTGAAATATCTAGGGGTTACCCTAGATGAGAAACTGACATGGACCCCTCACATTAGGAATATTTGCTCCAAGGCAAAAGGTACTCTTGTGAGTACCAGGAGAGCTTGTGGCAAAAATTGGGGCCTGAGCCCCAAGGGTATGCACTGTATATACACCACAGTGATTAGACCCAGGATCACCTATGGGGCGGTCGTGTGGTGGAAGAAGGTAGAACAGCAGGTTGCTGCTAAGGAGATTGGTAAGGTGCAGAGATTAGCCTGCTTAGCCATAACAGGCGGAATTAGCAGCACACCAAGTGCTGGGATGGAAACCATGCTGGATATGCCCCCATTACACCTTTGGGTCAAGATGGAGGCAGCGGCTGGTGCATACAGACTCAAATCTGGCAATAACTGGAACTCTTTGGGATATCCAGAATCACACAGTAAAATAGTGAGTGAGGTAAATATAGGAAAGGTTGGGGAAATGCCAGCCGACTATATTATAACCCCATACTGCTTCCACAAGCCTTTCAGTATAAGAATTGGAAGTAGGGAGCAGCGGGAGACAATAGTTCGACACCGTACGGGGGATATTGTCTGGTTCACTGACGGGTCTAAATCAGACCAAGGCGTTGGGGCCGGTGTATATGGGTTGCAGCCAAGACTGGAGGGCGTCATCTCTCTAGGGAAACTGGCCTCAGTATTCCAGGCCGAAATCACTGCCATCAGGGCATGTGTGGAGGAGAATTTGCGTAGGTGCTACAAAGATCGTAGCATCTATATCTATTCAGACAGCCAGGCAGCCCTGAGATCACTGGCAGCTCCTGCAACAAGGTCTAAAATTGTTGCAGAATGTCACAGGGTTCTGGTGGAGCTAGGGGAAAGCAATAGAGTAAACCTATTGTGGGTCCCTGGCCACTCGGGGATCAGTGGCAACGAACATGCCGACAAATTAGCCAGGATGGGGGCAGAGACTCCATTTATTGGACCAGAACCTGTTCTGACAATCACCAAGCCAATGATCAAATTGGAGCTACGTAACTGGCTCAGAAGACAGCACTTAGAATATTGGGCCAAAGTCTACCAACATAAACATGGCAAGGTAATGATTCCAAAGCCATGTTTTAAAAGAAGCTCTGCAATCCTGGGCCTGAACAGGAGAGAGATTACTCATAGTTGGTTAGCTCACAGGCCATGGGTATTTCAAAAAACACCTACATACAATGGGAATGACAGAAGAGGACCCTAAATGTAGGATCTGTGATAACGGTGATGAAACTGCATCATATATAATTTTCGAGTGCATTGCATTGGAGAGTACAGAACATTTGCGACAACCAGACCCGAAGAAATTGTCTAATAAAGAACTGGTAAAGGGACTCCTTGCACTGTTGAAGGGCATTGGTTGGCTTTACTAGATATACAGGGAGCGATACCGCACAATAAACTTAGCTTCGGTGCGGGCAGTGGCTGGTTGGACCAAGACTGTTTTGGCTTCCCTGGAAAAATCAAACCAAACGCCGGTCAACTGCTTTTTGTGTATGAGAAATCGGTTGGAAACTTTCCTCATGTCGGCACGTTGTAGGTGTCGCCACTTGCGCCAATCTTGTGTGAATGCTCTGAAAAGCTATGATGTTGTGGGCTTCAGTCCGCAGACTGGTTTGATGCAGCTCTCCACGCTACCCCGTCCTGTGCAAGTCTCTTCACCTGAGAATACGTTCGGCAACCTACATCCTTATGAATCTGGTTACTGTATTCGTCCCTCGGTCTACCTCTACGATTTTTACCCCACACACCTCCTAATGCTAAGTTGACAATTTCTTGATGTCTCAGAATGTGTCCTACTAATCTATCCCTTCTCTTAGTCACGATATGCCATAAACTCCTTTTCTCTCCGATTCGGATAAGCACCTCCTCATTAGTTATGTGACCTACCCATCTAATTTTCATTATTCGTCTGTAGCACCACATTTTAGAAGCTTGTATCATCTTTTTCTATGAACTCCTTATCGTCCACGTTTCACTCCCATACAATGCTACAATCCAGACAAATGCTTTCAGAAAGGACTTCCTAACATTTAAATTAATATTGGTTGTTAACAAGTTTCGCTTCTTTAGAAACGCCTTTCTTCCCATAGACATTCTGCATTTTATATCTTCCTTACTTCAGCCATCAGAAATTATCTTCCTACCCAAATAACAAAATTCATCTTCTACTTTTATTGTCTCATAACCTAATCTAATTCCTTCAGCATGTCCTGATTTTCTGACATTGCATTCCATTACCTTCGTTTTAATGTTCATCTTATATCTTCCTTTCAAAACACTGTCCATTCCATTCAATTGCTCTTCCAGATCTTCTGCGCTTTCTGACAGAATTACTATGTCATCGGCAAACCTCAATGTTTTTATTTCTTCTCCCTGCACTTTAATGCCGTCTCCAAATTTCTCCTTCCATTCCTTCACTGCCCGCTCAATGTACACATTGAACAACATTGGGGAAAGGCTACAACCCTGTCTTACTCCGTTCCCAACCTCTGCGTTCCTTTCTTGCCCTCCGACTCTAATAACCACTGTCTAGCTTTTGTATAGGTTGACTATAACTCTTCGCTTCCTATATTTTACCGCTGATACCTTCAGAATTGGGAAGAGTGTATTCCAGTCGACATTGTCAAAAGCTTTCTCCAAATCGACTAACGCTCAAAATGTAGGTTACCCAGGTTACCCTTTCCTTAACCTGTTTTCTAAGATAAGTCGTAATGTATTGCCTCCCGTGTTCCTACATTTCTCCTAAATCCAAACTGATCTTCCCCGAGGTCGGATTCCACAAGTTTTTCCATTCGTCTGTAAATAATGCGTGTTAGCATTTTGCACCCATGACTTATTAAACTGATAGTTCTGTAATTTTCACACTTGTTTGCAGTTGCTTTCTTTGGAATTACAATGTTCTTCTTGAAGTCGGAGGGTACTTCCAAAGTCTCATACATCTTGCACACCAGGTAATACAATTTTTTCACGACTGGCTCTTCTAACAACATCAGCAGTTCAGACGGGATATCATCTACTCCAGGGGCCTTGTTTCGACTCACGTCTTTCAGCGCTCTGTCAGATTCTTCTCGCAGTATCATATCTCCTATCTCATCTTCCTCCACTTTGTCTTCCATTTCTAGAATAATTCCTTAATTTCCTTTGTATAGGCCCTCTATATATTCCTCCCACAGTTCGGCTTTCCACTCTTTGCTTAGTACTGGAGTTCCGTCTTGATATTCATACAGCTGCTTGTCTCCAAATATCTTTTTTATTTTCCTGTAGTCGGTATCTATCTTTCCCCTAGTTATTCTTCTACGGTTCTGCATTTGTCCTCTAGCCACTCCTGCTTAGCCAGTCTGCACTTCCTGTCAATCTCATTTTTCAGACGTTTGTACTCCCTTCTTCCTGTTCCACTTACTGAATTTTTATATTTTCTCCTCTCATCAGTTAAGTTCAGTATATCCTGTGTTATCCAGGGATTTGTATTAGGCCTTGTCCTTCTGCCTATATGGTCCGCTGCAGCCTTCGCTACTTTATCTCTCAGAGCTACCCATTCTTCTTCTACTGTATTACTTTCCCCCGTTTCAGCCAGTCCTTGCCTAATGCTCCCTCTGAAACTCTCAACCACCTCTGGGTCCTTCAATTTGTCCAGGTTCCATCTCCTAACCTTTCTACCTTTCTTCAGTCTCTTAAGTTTTAATCTGCAGTTTATAACCAATATGTTATGGTCAGATTCTATATCTGCCACTGGATTTGTCTTACAGTTTAGAACTAGGTTTCCCTTGCATTATAAAGTCAATCTGGTACCTTCCAGTGTCTCCTGGTCTCTTCCACGAATACTGCCTTCTTTTATGATGTTTGAACCACGTGCTGGTGATCATTAAATTGTGCTCTGCGCAAAATTCTACCAAGCGATCTCCTCTTTCATTCCTTTTTCCCAGTCCATATTCACCTACTACATTTCCTTCTCTTCCCTTTCCTACTACTGAGTTCCAGTCCCCCATCACAATCAAGTTTTTAGCTCCCTTAACTTTCTGAATGTTTTCTTTTATCTCCTCATACATTATTTTCCTCATCATCGGCCGTGCTAGTTGGCATATAAACTTGCACTACTGTGGTCGGTTTTGTGCCTATCTTTACTACGATAGTGCGTTCACTCTGCTGTTCATAGGAACTTGCCCGCATTCCTATTTTCTTATTCATTATCAGACTTACTCCTGCGTTACCACCAACTGATTTTGTATTGATAACCCTGTACGCAACTCACCAGAAATCCTGTTCATCTTGCCACCGAACTTCAGTAATTCCCACCATATCTAACTTTAACCTATCCATTTCTCTTTTTCAAATTTTCTAGTTTACCTACACGATTAAGGGTTAGAACATTCCACGCTTCAATCCGTAGAATGCCTGTTTTGTTTTTCTTAATGACGACATACTCCTGAGTATCCCCGCCCGGAGATCCGAATGGGGGACTATGTTAACTCCGGAATATTTTACCCAAGAATACGCCATCATCGTATCGTCATACAGTAGAGCCGCATGTCCTCGGGAGAAGTAACGACTGTAGTTTCCCCTTGCTTTCAGCCGTTCGCAGTAACTGCATGGCAATGCCATGTTAGCTGAAGTTACAAGGCCAGCTCAGTCAATCATCCAGACTGTTGTCCCTGTAACTACTGAAAAGGCTACTGCTCTTCCTCAGGAACCACACGTTTGTCTGGCCTCTCCACTGTGGTTGCACCTATGGTACGGCTGTCTGCATGGTTGAGGCACGCAAGCCACCCCACCTCGGCAATGTCTGTGGTTCATGGGGGTTGCTGAAAAGCTAATCATTTGCATATCACTGCATCGTCTTCCTGCCAGTTAAATTTCGAAGCCGGCCGCGGTGGCCGAGGGGACTGAGGCGCTCCAGTCACGGTCTGCACGGCCACTACGGTCGGAGGTTCGAATCCCCCTTCGGGCATGGATATTTGTGCCGTCCTTATTCTTAGCTAATTCGTAAGTAGTTTGTAAGCTTAGTGACTGATAAACCCGTAGTTAAGTCCCATAAGTTCTACAAACATTTGAATTTTAAATTTCGAATCTGAAGAACGTCATTTTCGTGGTGTAGCAATTTTAGGGGACGGTCTCTGTCATTCAACAGCCGAGATCGACCAATACTCTTTCCTGCTCTACCTGTCCTTTCAAATTTCCACTTCACATCAGAAACAGGAGTGTGGAAATCTCGCGTACAGAATTCTGATACAAGTGGCACCCAATCACCTAACCACGTTCGAAGTCATTGAATTCTGCAGAATGCCCCACTTTGCTCTCTCACTAAGTCTAATGGATACGGAGTTCCTGGCAGTAGGTAGCAGCACAATGCACCTAAGTATGTTTTTGGAGAAGTCCGGTATGTTTTGATCACGAAGTGTAGGTAGTTTGCGTAAGGAGTGTCACCGAAGTCAGCGTGCAATAGATGAATGAAGTTTAGCAAGAATTCGCCTCTCATCAGGTCCTCCACCAAACTTTCAGAGGGAAGAGTGGCGCGTGCCGTGACCACATTAGCGCTTATCCGCGAGCGCTGGGCTTCCATGAAAGACGGCTAACCATGGCGGTGCGTTTTATGGGTCGCCGGCGCGGCGCCAGATTTATTCCGCCGTGTTTAGCGCTCGCTTCCTCAGAGCGGCTGAGAGCCCGCATCCGTCACCGGCAACGGCCCGCCCCCGGGATTTGCCATCTCTCGCCCGAATGCGCCTTTGCACTTCAAGATGCGGATTTTATCTTCCACCACCGAAAACGGCTATTAACTTAGAAGGCACTAGTTTTTTATCCATTTCTAGCTTTATTATTATTATTCCGTATGTTTATATTCGTTGATACCGTTTGTTTTGATAGTTGATACATCTGCATAGCGTATCTTGTGCGACTCAGATATGACGTCATTGCTCAAAGGGGTTGTATCACGGTCTTCAGTTATGTCAATCAATGTCATTCTTTACAAAATAATTTCCTCTAGACATTTTACAATCGTGTCAGAACGTTTCTCTCAGTCGCTCATTACACAGATGTTATGCATGCTTGTAAAGCGACGGCCCTTTAAGGCGTTCATTGCTTTTAGGAAAAGTAAAAGTCACAAGAAGCAAATACGGTTTCTAGGTCATCATTGCAGTATAAAAACGGAGCTAAAGCTGTGGAGTACAGAAATATGTTGCAGAAGAGCATAGGGTAGGTAAAAGAAAAATGAGATGATTGGGTAGGGATGCGTTTCACTTGATATTAGTATTGCGAGAGCTAGCTGTTGATTCTATCCCTACTTTCACCATACGTGAACATTCCTACCTATTTTCAATTTTTCTTTAACTGAACCTTCTCCATATTACCGTGGACACCGTGAACCCGTTCTTGGTTGTAATTAACAAGGTTAAGGAACACGTCAGGCGCCTAGTTGCTGCTACCGCTCTGAGTACCATGCATCAGTTCAAAGAGTTATTTCACCAACCTGTCGTCTTCTTCAGTAATTGTCTCAGCGCAGAAAACAGCAAGCAGGTCGTTGGTTCTTGCTCTTGAGGCTGAAATTATGGTGTATATCGAGGAACATTTTTTCTGTTAAGTGATGAAATAAAGATGACGGGATGTCAGCTAATTTATTAGTCATAAGAGCAGAAAATTAGCAAACTGCACATAATTAACTATATTGTTCGTTGTCTCTGCATTAAAGTTCATAACTATTAAATAAAACATTAATCTGCTGTGACCGTATAATACAGCCGAATCCAAATTGCTACGTATTTACAGTCTGAACACCCGATCTGAATATTACGTGTTCACCATCTGGACACTGGGTCTCAACTGAACTTCGGCAGCGCGACCCGCGTCTGCTTCTTTCGCTGTGGCTGGCGCCAAAACATGGCCGACGCGCGTCGTCTGCTTTTTTGTTAGTATTTTGTTTTCATTTACAATTGATTATTATACATTTTATTTTATTATGACATAGCTTAACACTGAGGCGTGTTCAACCATTAGTTTATTAAATATTAATAAAAATATGATCGCGTTATGGTGGGCGACCGCCTTATGCATCAGCCAATTAGCGTGAAGTACAGGTAACTCGGGGATCTTCTACATTCTTTCCTACAGACACTGAATCTACTGGCAGCACCTGTTATGATTGAAACACTAACTGTACCATCTGTCGGCTACTGGTTCTAACGTGCTGTATAGAAGCGATTCTTAAATATGAACATGATAACTGTAAGCCAGAAATATTACAAGCACTAACATGAGTGTATAATATCCAATGAGGAGTATTTTTAAGGAATAACATTGGTGTCACTGTTTCATAAATGAGGCAGCATCACTGTATCACTCTACTTTTAATAGTGTTATGTGCGGTAAGTACTGTAGCAATCCATATTATTTTTCAGGGATGCCCTTATGGTGATATTAACTGATCATTAAAGAACAGTTGAACAGGTTTATATGCTTTTTCCGAGATAATAGGTTTTATTCCAGTCCTTGACTGAATCTGTTTGAGAGTTGTGATTTCTGCCTTATGCATAGCCCGGCTGGAGCGTTTCGACTGCACTCACCCACCTACTAACCCAATGATTTATGCTGCCTTGCTTTTCTTTGCCAGTCTTTCTGATATTCATTATGTTTACAGACTTTTCAATTTGATCATCTATGACCTCTAAGTGCCTGGAACGCACTTTGTTACCCCTGAGTGGAGTCGGGTGAAGTCGGTTTTGCTTCTGACAACAAGCGCCTCTACAGAGGCTTCGTATACTCTCTGTCCCAAATGGTGGTGTAAGCCATATACTGTTATGATTCTTGCAGTATGTCGATTTTACCACTCTCACATACTCCAAAAAGTCGATGAATTACTGGCTGATGTCACTAACTCTAGCTGAAAGGTAGATGACGACCTAACTTAGTTCCTTAACTCCCAAATAACCAACCGGTTTAGGCGATTATTTCGATTGGTATGCCTGAGCCTTAGTTACAACGCTTTCATGATGAGGGCGTCAATTGTGTAATCTTCAACTTGGCTGCATTTTTTGCTGTTCTTATACCCAAATTACATACAAATTTTCATATCCAGTCTTATAACAATGACAGTGGAGTAAATATCCAATACGGTTAACACTGTGCAAATACAACTTCCAGTGCAATAATGAAAAAATTACGTGTGACCGACTACTGTAACGTTCAGGTAAATTATGACCAAGTGTTCTATAACTATGATGAATCTGCTACAAAATGTCTTGTTTTACAAATAGTCTAACTTGAAATCTATGTTGTTGAGATTTTTATTCTACTCTTCCAACTATTTGTAGTGTGCAATGGGACTGATCTGACCTATTGTAATTGTACATGAGGCTCCGGCAAGGAAGACATCAACAGCATGTCACATAGAAGTCAGAAAGATGATCCTTGCCTACCTACAGTAAAACGAGGTGAAAAGGACTTGCCCAAAGATTAGAGGCCAGAAAAACAATTTCAGCGTGAAGAACATGACTATAGATGCACAGAAGAAGGCATGTCTGGATAGATATGGAAGGACATTTTATTTCTCTCTCATTTTCATGACCCACAGCAGAAAACAACAGTGTCTCGGAAGCAAAAAGATGGGGCAGTAATTGAGATCTCATGCCCCATACTTGTGAAACAGTACACTATATATATGGGGGTTCGTCGATAAAGCAGACATGCTGTAATATCTATATGAGACTGATAGGAAAAGCAAACCATGATGGCTTAGAATTCTTTGGCATATGCTGGATGTCTCCATTTTCAATTCAATTTTGTTTCAAGAAAGAAGTGATAGGACATCAATGTCACTGTAGGAGTTCCGGATTGCGGTGGTTCATGGACTTATTTTGCACAAAAAATGGTACATCATCAAGAAGGTGCAACAATCGAAATGCAAACAAACTGAGAGAAAGCAAGTCTGAACACATGCTAATACAAGAACGGTCTTGACGTCTTGCACATTCAGCGAAAACAAAAATCTGAACCTCACAGAAAAAAAAAAATGGCACTGTAACGATGTAATTTGTGATTCTGCCAGGGGAAAGCCGGAAATTGCTTTAAAATACCTCTCGAAATCATAGATGGTTCAAGACCGTGTGTCCCAGTAGTTTCCCAGTGAAACCACCTTCATTAAAGAGCCGGCCGCGGAGACTGAGGCACCCGATCTGTTCACCATTTGAACAATGGATCTGAACTTCGGTAGCGCGACCCGCGTCGGTTTCTCTCGCTCTGTCTGCCTTTTTGTTAGTATTTTGTTTTAATTTACAATTGATTTTTATATATTTTATTTTATTATGATATAGCTTAACACTGAGGGGTTGCCTACTCAGAATTTCACTTGTGTTCAACAATTAGTTTATTAAATATTAATCAATATATGATCGCGTTTTGGTGGGCCTTATGCATCAGCCAATCAGCATGAAGTACAGGTAACTCGGGGATCTTCTACATTCTTCCCACGGAAATTGAATCTACTGGCAGCACCTGTTATGCTTCTCACACTACCTGTACCATCTGTCGGCTACTGGTTTTGACCTGATGTGTGGAAACGATTCTAAAATCTGAACATGATAACTGTAAGCCAGAAATATTATAAGCACTAGCATGAGTGTATAATATCCAATGAGGAGTATTTTTAAGGAATAACATTGGTCTCACTGTCTCATCAATGACGCAGGATCACTGTATCACTCTACTTTTAAATAGTGTTACTTGCGCTAATTCCTGTAGCAATCCATATTATTTTTCAGGGTGCCCGTACAGTGATATAAACCGATCACGAAAGAACTGTTGAACTGGTTTATATGGCTTTTCCGAGATAATGAGTTTTGTTCCAGTCTTTGTTCAAATGTTCGTTAAGCTTATGGGAGTTAACTACGGGGTCATCAGTCCCTAAACTTACAAACTACTTATCAACTACCTTATACTAAGGAGAGCACAAATATCCATGCCCGAGGGGGGATTCGAAACCCCGACCGTAGTGGGCGTGCAGACCGTGACTGGAGCGCTTCAGTCTCCTCGGCCACTGCGGCCGGCTCCAGTCCTTGACTGAATCTGTTTGGAAGTTATGATTTCTGCCTTATGCATAGCCTGGCTGGAGAGTTTCGACTGCACATACCACCTACTTACCCAATGACTTCTCTTGCCTTGCTTTTCTTTGCCAGTCCTTCTGATATTCATTATGCTTACAGACTTTTTTTATCATCTATGATCTCCAAGTGTCTGGAACGCAGTTTGTTACCCCTGAGTCGAATCGAGTGGAGTCAGTTTTGCTTCTGGCAACAAAAGCCTTTACAGGGGCTTCGTATGTTCTCGGGCCCAATCAGCGTTGTAAGCCATATACTGTTATGATTCACTCCAGCAGGACTATTCCATGAAAGATAGATGATGACCTAACTCCCAAACAACCAACCGGTTTCGGCGATTATTTCGACTGGAATGCCTGAGCCTTAGTTTCAACGATTTCAAATGTTCAAATGTTCAAATGTTTGTTAAGCTTATGGGACTTAACTACGGGGTCATCAGTTCCTAAACTTACAAACTACTTATGAACTACCTTATACTAAAGACGGCACAAATATCCATGCCCGAGGGGGGATTCGAACCTCCGACCGTAGTGGCCGTGCAGACCGTGACTGAAGCGCCTCAGTCTCCTCGGCCACCGCGGCCGGCTCAACGATTTCATGATGAGGGGCGTCGAGTGTGCAATCTTCAACTTGGCTGCATTTTTTGCTGTTCTTATACCCAAATTACATACAAATTTTCATATCCAGTCTTATAACAATGACAGTGGAGTAAATATCCAATACGGTTAACACTGTGCAAATACAACTTCCAGTGCAATAATGAAAAAATTACGTGTGACCGACTACTGTAACGTACAGGTAAATTATGACCAAGTGTTCTATAACTATGATGAATCTGCTACAAAATGTCTTGTTTTACAAATAGTCTAACTTGAAATCTATGTTGTTGAGATTTTTATTCTACTCTTCCAACTATTTGTAGTGTGCAATGGGACTGATCTGACCTATTGTAATTGTACATGAGGCTCCGGCAAGGAAGACATCAACAGCATGTCACATAGAAGTCAGAAAGATGATCCTTGCCTACCTACAGTAAAACGAGGTGAAAAGGACTTGCCCAAAGATTAGAGGCCAGAAAAACAATTTCAGCGTGAAGAACATGACTATAGATGCACAGAAGAAGGCATGTCTGGATAGATATGGAAGGACATTTTATTTCTCTCTCATTTTCATGACCCACAGCAGAAAACAACAGTGTCTCGGAAGCAAAAAGATGGGGCAGTAATTGAGATCTCATGCCCCATACTTGTGAAACAGTACACTATATATATGGGGGTTCGTCGATAAAGCAGACATGCTGTAATATCTATATGAGACTGATAGGAAAAGCAAACCATGATGGCTTAGAATTCTTTGGCATATGCTGGATGTCTCCATTTTCAATTCAATTTTGTTTCAAGAAAGAAGTGATAGGACATCAATGTCACTGTAGGAGTTCCGGATTGCGGTGGTTCATGGACTTATTTTGCACAAAAAATGGTACATCATCAAGAAGGTGCAACAATCGAAATGCAAACAAACTGAGAGAAAGCAAGTCTGAACACATGCTAATACAAGAACGGTCTTGACGTCTTGCACATTCAGCGAAAACAAAAATCTGAACCTCACAGAAAAAAAAAAAAATGGCACTGTAACGATGTAATTTGTGATTCTGCCAGGGGAAAGCCGGAAATTGCTTTAAAATACCTCTCGAAATCATAGATGGTTCAAGACCGTGTGTCCCAGTAGTTTCCCAGTGAAACCACCTTCATTAAAGAGCCGGCCGCGGAGACTGAGGCACCCGATCTGTTCACCATTTGAACAATGGATCTGAACTTCGGTAGCGCGACCCGCGTCGGTTTCTCTCGCTCTGTCTGCCTTTTTGTTAGTATTTTGTTTTAATTTACAATTGATTTTTATATATTTTATTTTATTATGATATAGCTTAACACTGAGGGGTTGCCTACTCAGAATTTCACTTGTGTTCAACAATTAGTTTATTAAATATTAATCAATATATGATCGCGTTTTGGTGGGCCTTATGCATCAGCCAATCAGCATGAAGTACAGGTAACTCGGGGATCTTCTACATTCTTCCCACGGAAATTGAATCTACTGGCAGCACCTGTTATGCTTCTCACACTACCTGTACCATCTGTCGGCTACTGGTTTTGACCTGATGTGTGGAAACGATTCTAAAATCTGAACATGATAACTGTAAGCCAGAAATATTATAAGCACTAGCATGAGTGTATAATATCCAATGAGGAGTATTTTTAAGGAATAACATTGGTCTCACTGTCTCATCAATGACGCAGGATCACTGTATCACTCTACTTTTAAATAGTGTTACTTGCGCTAATTCCTGTAGCAATCCATATTATTTTTCAGGGTGCCCGTACAGTGATATAAACCGATCACGAAAGAACTGTTGAACTGGTTTATATGGCTTTTCCGAGATAATGAGTTTTGTTCCAGTCTTTGTTCAAATGTTCGTTAAGCTTATGGGAGTTAACTACGGGGTCATCAGTCCCTAAACTTACAAACTACTTATCAACTACCTTATACTAAGGAGAGCACAAATATCCATGCCCGAGGGGGGATTCGAAACCCCGACCGTAGTGGGCGTGCAGACCGTGACTGGAGCGCTTCAGTCTCCTCGGCCACTGCGGCCGGCTCCAGTCCTTGACTGAATCTGTTTGGAAGTTATGATTTCTGCCTTATGCATAGCCTGGCTGGAGAGTTTCGACTGCACATACCACCTACTTACCCAATGACTTCTCTTGCCTTGCTTTTCTTTGCCAGTCCTTCTGATATTCATTATGCTTACAGACTTTTTTTATCATCTATGATCTCCAAGTGTCTGGAACGCAGTTTGTTACCCCTGAGTCGAATCGAGTGGAGTCAGTTTTGCTTCTGGCAACAAAAGCCTTTACAGGGGCTTCGTATGTTCTCGGGCCCAATCAGCGTTGTAAGCCATATACTGTTATGATTCACTCCAGCAGGACTATTCCATGAAAGATAGATGATGACCTAACTCCCAAACAACCAACCGGTTTCGGCGATTATTTCGACTGGAATGCCTGAGCCTTAGTTTCAACGATTTCAAATGTTCAAATGTTCAAATGTTTGTTAAGCTTATGGGACTTAACTACGGGGTCATCAGTTCCTAAACTTACAAACTACTTATGAACTACCTTATACTAAAGACGGCACAAATATCCATGCCCGAGGGGGGATTCGAACCTCCGACCGTAGTGGCCGTGCAGACCGTGACTGAAGCGCCTCAGTCTCCTCGGCCACCGCGGCCGGCTCAACGATTTCATGATGAGGGGCGTCGAGTGTGCAATCTTCAAATTGGCTGCATTTTTTGCTGTTCCTATACCCAAATTACATACAAATTCTCATATCCAGTCTTATAACAATGACAACAGAGTAAATATTCAATACGGTTAACACTGTAGAAATACAACTTGTAATGCAACAATGAAAAAATTACATGTCCGACTACTGTAACGTACAGGTAAATTTTGACCAAGTGACTACGATGAATCTGCTACAAAAGTCGTGTTTTGCAAATAGTCTAAAGTGAAATAGTCTAAAGTTGAGATTTTTATTCTACTCTTCCAACTATTTGTAGTGTGCAGTGGGACTGATCTGACCTATTGTAATTGTACGTGAGGCTCCAGCAAGGATGACATCAACAGCATGTTACGTAGAAGTCAGAAAGATGCTCCTTGCCTACCTACAGTAAAACGAGGTGAAAAGGACTTGCCCAAAGATTAGAGGCCAGAAAAACAATTTCAGCGTGAAGAATATGACTACAGATGCACAGAAGGAGGCATGTCTGGATAGATATGGAAGGACAGGAAGGACATTTTATTTCTCCCTCATTTTCATGACCCACAGCAGGACAACAACAGCATCTCGGAAGCGAAAAGTTGGGTCAGTAATTGAGATGTATGTCCCATACTTGTGAAACAGTACACTATATATATGGGGTTCGTCGATAAAGCATACATGCTGTAATATCTATATGATAGGAAAAGCAAATGATGATGGCTTAGAATTCTTTGGCATATGCTGGATATCTCCATTTTCAATTCAATTTTGTTGTTTTAAGAAAGTGATGGGGCACCAATGTAGGAGTTCCGGATTGCGGTGGTTCATGGACTTGTTTTGCACAACAAAATTGAAAAAGGCGGTGCTTCAAGAACTGAGAGAAACCAAGTCTGAACACATGCCAATACAAGGACGGTCTTGTCGTTGTGCACACTGCAGCGAAAACAAAAGCTTAACCTCACAGAAAATAATGGCACTGTAACGATGTAATTTGAGATTCTGCCTGGGGAAGTCGGAAATTGCTTTAAAATACCTCTCGAAATCATAGATGGTTCAAGACCGTGTGTCCCAGTGAAACCTACTTCATTAAAGAACTACTTTTTATTTTAAAAAAATTCTTGTATTCATCACTTATGAAAGTAATAAAAGTGACTTTTGTGAAAATTATTAGACTTTTACTTATTTTTGTCGTATTGGGACACATCATTTGAAAAAGTACTAGTTATTACAAATTGACCAAAATCATTAACTGTTTACGCTGGATATGATTTACAATAGTTACTGGGAGGTTTATTACCGAAAACTACGTACATTAAGACAGTCAAAAATATCTGTTATAAAATATTAATTTCTTTTCAGTCACAGGGTACAATTTTGTATTAGTATATTTTAAAGAATATTACTGAATACAGAATAATTCTGTAAAAGTCATTTGCTTTATAATGACTTCCGTTTATCAAAAATTACTAAAAGACAGCTTATTTTTATCTAATAGCGCGAATCCTTTAAGTGCAATATTAATTAACCCTCTATAACATGTGCAATCATTTTACCTTCATTATACACGTGTGGTTTGTTAGTTCGCATTTCATTTGATACCAAGTGGATCGGCAATTTCAATTTTAGTGGTAGAGTGTATAATGCAGCTGAAGGTGAAAAATATAAATGAAAAGCAGAAGTGATACTAGACGTAGTTACGTACTATCTTGGAGTGTGGGACTGAGTCTGATCAGAGTAATGGTTAAAACGACTGTATACCAACAACTGCAAGTCTTGATGGAATTTTGTGTTTGGTCATCAGTAATGTAAATTAATAGTTAAAAGGGATAAGTGAACACTTTGCGTGTTTGGCTTCACCTGTAAGTTCCAGTAATCACTTAACTGGATGTTATAGATATCTTCTCAGTTTCCTATTTTGGTTCAGAGGTCATATTTTTCACCATACAAGCGACATTTATCAGTTTCGTCGAAAAAATGCTCACTTTAAGCCTTTTGATCACTTTCGAGAGTAGGTTTGCGAAGGGGTCCGGAATCGACAGATCCAAGCTTCATATAAGATAATTCTTTGGCGTTTGGGAGGAGTGGGGGAGGGGAGTGTTAGGGGAGGGGATGGGAGAGAGGGAGGGGGACGTTGGAACACTTTTAATCACCGCCTGAACCTTCGGCAAAGAACGTGTCTACATCTCGAATTCACTAAAATTCGATCATTCTGAAGTCCGTTCGGTAATGGAGGGTGGAACCTAACGGTAATAGCACAGAGTGCGAAAGAACAGAAAGAAACAGGAGCCGTCGTGAAGACTTGAAGGAATTATTAGCCACTACTAGAGATTCAATTAAATCTATGAAGTAAGTTAAAAATTTGCGTCGAACCAGGATTCGAAGCCAGATGTTCTGCTTACTAGGCAGGTGCGCTATTCAGACTCAGTCCATCCCAGCATCATCAGCAGACTATGTAGTGCGACGTGTATTCAGTCGTTCGCTAGTTTCTTCTTGAATCTTGGTTTAGTGATCAATAAAGGAGTATTATTTTAAATATTATTAATGTTTGAGAACACATACTTGTGTGTGTTTTGTTTGTTTCATGTGCTACGACGGTGGCACAGCAGTACGCCGTGACGGGTTCTCCGCCGACGTCAGTGATATGATACTGGTCACTGTCGTTGACTAGCCGAAGGTCAAATGTTTGTAAAGCTTAAGGGACTGAACTGCGGGGTCATCAGTCCCTCAGCCGAAGGTCGGTGCACTGAACTTGAACACACTGCCTGCTGTTACGAACCGCGACAGAAATTTTTTAAAAGGAATAACAATGTAATTTTGTTTGTGGAATGTCAGATTTGACTGGCTATTCAGATGTTCTCTACGAGAAGAGATTTGTGTGATTGAATCATGCGATAATACATTGAGATTTAAAAAAAAAAAACTGATTTAGAAGACATTTCAAGACATTTTATCATGTTTTAAGGGGCGATCGTAAGTAATTAGTAACAAATGTTGCCAAGATCACTATTTTTATGACTGGGTGACTACTTTCGGCAATGCATAGTCACCATCATCGGATCAGCTGTTTCAGACACAACATTTTTGACAATTCGCGAACGCACTTGTGTTTTCCCATCAAGGGTGACCACGAAAAGGTCGTCATAGGCAGCCACATTAATGCTGCTAGTGGTGTTTGTATGCACAGATTCCAGTTCAGCATGTGATGTCCGACGGCGGCAGCAACAACAACAACAACGCCTCCTCCCCCACCTGTCTCCTCTGGAGGTAAAGTGCCAGTACGCTAACAATTACTAATCTTCTTTTATCCTCTGACGCGGATTTTATGCTGAATACCGTTCTTGGTGTAATTTTTAATATCAGATGTAGGCCATTGACTAATAAAAATTTACTGTTTTAGGTATAGGATTTTATTCGGTTTTTAACACATGTTGACGGAGCCCCACTTTTTAGACAAAAGGTATTTCATGGGTGGTTTTATTGGCAAGTTGGTTAAAACTCTAGAACGATGGTGATCAGCTAGTTTCGAGTCAAAGTAACATATTATGGTTAAGACCTGAATGAAATAAGCACCTGTTTTTAATTTAATTTGCGAAACCGGTCGTGACTTCTTAGTAAAGAATTTTTAACAGTCGCAGCGATGTGTTATCAAGAAAACTACTAGCTGCATTAATGTGGTAGCCTATGAGGATCTTTTTGTGGTCGCCCTTGATGGGCGAATTGTCAAAAATGTTGGGTCTGGACCAGCTGATCCGATGATGGTAACTATGTATTACCGAAACTAGTCATCCAGTCAAGAAAATAGCGATCTTGCCAACATTTGGTACTGATTTCAAGACTTTTAAATATTGATTCAAGATGTTTAATTGATTTTTACCTTAAGTGAGGATTTATTTAAAGTGAACTTTAAATGTGTTCTGAACAACTTTCAAGAATAATTAACCATCACTACATTTACAAGATTTCTGGTAATGTAATATCGATTGGAGTTATAGAAGAGCTGTGAAAGTAAAATCTCGTATGGAGAAACATCGTTAACCAGGCACTGTATTTTGACAAAAAACGTAATACGTCTTTGGGTTTGCCAATTTTATTGAAGTTGCTTGAGGGAATCACTCTTGAATTAATATATTTAATCGTCTGTGGAATAAAAAGAGAAAGAATAGCAAAACTTACATTATCTGTCAATATAATATTTGTTACTGTGGTGCTAGTTAACTTTGGGTACGAAGTCAAAGTCGTTGTACATTGTATATTATATCTGAAGTCACTTTTAAGTACCAGCGCAATTTATTTAAATTATTCTAAAGTTGCTTAGATGTTGTTAGTAGGTTTTTTATTGTCAAAACACAAGTTTCGGGCTTAGCCCATCATCTGGTAACCTGTCAGTGACATACATATACAGCCAATAAGTATATACATAAAATTATTTGGATTTATAATTAAAATATAAAATATTTTCCTATTTTACATAATTTGGAAATACATAATGCGGCCTCTACTATAACTCCCCTGTTACTCACATGCTACTGTGGCATAGAATCTTTATTTTCTAAAATATTTATATATATATTGTCTTTATTTTATATAAACATTATCTTAATGACAACTGATGTTTATTCTTGTTTGGCAGTACATAACAACAGTTTTTTAAATGACAAAGTTCAATGCATCAAAGCTTAATATATATTATATCGTTATGTAATTCCAAATTATGTAAAATTATTTAATATATAAAAAATATTCTATATATTAATAATAAATATCATATAATTTTGTGTATATACTTATTGGCTGTATATGTATCTTTCTGACAGGTCACCAGATGATGGGCTAAGCCCGAAACTTGTTGTCATGACGGTTATATACCTCTTCCAAGACTTTCAGTCTAAAATAACTATCGCAACTGCTACGATTAATTATGTAGATAATAATAATAATAATAATAATAATAATAATAATAATAATAATAATAATCACGAACCCATCAGTGCTCACTGCGTCTCACTTACCAATGAACCGTTCAGGAAGTAAAGAGGGTGACAGTTTTAGGCGTCTCACTCTGTACAGGTACGAAGTATATCGTAATAATAATAATAATAATAATGATAATAATATGGCTTTCTGTTCCGCAGGACCTAATTGAGGAGTAAGACTCCATGGTCATGGAACAAGTCAATACATGAAGTTTAACAGAAGAATGGTAATAGAAAATTTTTAAGTAGTCCTATGCACACGACACTCTTTAGACTAAGTGAAAAGAATCAGTAAAGAAAAAAAAAATGAATTAGCTTAATTGCTTAATTTTTCTAGGAGTTCCTCGACAGAATAAAAGGAGTGATCTATGAGGTAACTCTTCAATTTAGATTTGAAAACGTGTGCTAAGATTCTTTAGTTCTCGTAGCAGCTTATTGAAAATGGGTACAGCAGAATACTGCACACCTTCCTGTACAAGTGTGAAGGTGGTGTGATGCAAATGTAGATTCATCTTCTGTCTAGTATTCACCAAGTGAAAGCTACTAAATCGTGTGAATAAGCTGATATTATTAAGAACGAACAACATTAAAGAAAGAAACGTATTGTGACGCCAGTGTCAAAATTCCCAGACTACTGAAAAGGGGTCGACATGAAGTTCGTGAGTTTACACCACATATTCCTCGACCGCCCGTTTCTGAGCCAAAAATATCCTTTTTGTTTCAGTCGAGTTACCCCAAAAAATAACGCCGTACGTCATAAGTGAGTGAAAGTAAGAGTTGTAGACTACTTTTCGTGTTGACAAATGACTTACTTCAGATATTGTTCTAATGGTAAATAAAGCAGAATTTAGTTTTGGAACAAGACCCTGAATATGGGCTTTTCACGACAGCTTACTTTCTATCTGAACACATAGAAATTTAAACTGTTCAGTCTTACTTATCATATGATCATTATGTGTAATCAAAATGTCAGCTTTCGTCAAATTATGTGTTAGAAATTATAAACTCTGAGTTTTACTGTGATTTAACATCAACTTGTTATCTACAAGCCATGAACTTCTCTTGAACTGCATTATTTGACACTGTGTAATTATTACGAACAACTTTCTCCACTACCAAGCTAGTATCATCAGCAAACAAAAATGTTTTACGAGGTGCATTCAAGTTCTAAGGCCTGCGATTTTTTTCTCCGAACTGGAAAGAGATAGAAACATGCGCATTGTTTTAAAATGAGGCCGAGTTCATTGTCAATACGTCCCAGAGATGGCAGCACCATATGGCAGATGGAATTTTACCGCCAGCGGCGAGACTGAGAACTGTTTTAGATACTTAAAATGGCGACGTTTTCCTTACTTGAACAGCATGCAATCATTCGTTTTCTGAATTTTCGTGGTATGACACCAATTGAAATTCATCGACAGTTGAAGGAGACATGGAGTTATGGATGTATCGAAAGTGCGTTCGTGGGTGCGACAGTTTAATGAAGGCAGAACATCGTGTGACAACAAATCGAAACAACCTCGGGCTCTCACAAGCCGGTCTGACGACATGATGGAGAAAGTGGAGAGAATTGTTTTGAGGGATCGCCGAATGACTGTAGAACAGATCGCCTCCAGAGTTGGCATTTCTGTGGGTTCTGTGCACACAATCCTGCATGACGACCTGAAAATGCGAGAATTGTCATCCAGGTGGGTGCCCCGAATGCTGACGGACGACCACAAGGCTGCCCGTGTGGCATGTTGCCAAGCAATATTGACGCGCAACAACAGCATGAATGGGACTTTCTTTTCGTCGGTTGTGACAATGGATAAGACGTGGATGCCATTTTTCAATCCAGAAACAAAGCGGTCAATGGAAGCACACAGATTCACCGCCACCAAAAAAATTTCGGGTAACCGCCAGTGCTGAAAAAATGGTGTCCATGTTCTGGGACAGCGAGGCCGTAATACTTACCCATTGCGTTCCAAAGGCCACTACGGTAACAGGTGCATCCTGCGAAAATGTTTTGAAGAACTAATTCCTTCCTGCATTGCAACAAAAACGTTCGGGAAGCGCTGCGCGTGTGCTGTTTCACCAAGACAACGCACCTGCACATCGAGCTAACGTTACGCAACAGTTTCTTCGTGATAACAACTTTGAAGTGATTCCTTATGCTCCCTACTCACCTGACCTGGCTCCTAGTGACTTTTGGCTTTTTCCATCAATGAAAGACACTCTCCGTGGCCGCACATTCACCAGCCGTGCTGCTATTGCTTCAGCGATTTTCCAGTTGTCAAAACAGACAAAACATGGAATCATGGCGTCAGCGTTGTGAGAAATGTGTACATCTGAAGGGCGATTACGTCGAGAAGTAACGCCAGTTTCAAAAATGTTCAAATGTTTGTATAGCTTATGGGACTTAACTACGGGGTCATCAGTCCCTGAACTTACAAATTATTTATCAACTAGCTTATCCTAAGGACGGCACAAATATCCATGCCCGAGGGGGGGATCCGAACCCCCGACCGTAGTGGCCGTGCAGATCGTGACTGACGCGCCTCAATCCCCTCAGCCACCGAGGCCGGCCGCCAGTTTCATAGATTTCGGGTGAGTAGTTAATTAGGGGAAAAAAATCGGAGGCCTTAGAATCTGAATGCACCTCGTACCTTCACCTGTTATACTCGAAGGCATATCATTTGTATAAATAAGAAACAGCAATGGTCCCAAAACAGAACCTACACACACTACGCTGTGCCAAACTGAAAGTGACTAAAAGTGGTTAAAGTCCGCACGCCGTACGCCTGGACAGAGAGGAACGAGGAGGCGAAAGGCAGAGACACAGACAAATATATACAGACGGGAAACCTCCGTAAGGGCCCGGTCCTACGCTCAGGGGTGCGGGGCGGGGGGTTCAGAAGCAGTAACGTAAGAGGTCAGAAGCAGCCCTTTAAACTGGCGAGAGCAGGCGGTAGGTAGCGGCTATCCCCACCACCACCTCCCCTCAAACGCCAGCAAGCTGGACACAGCCGTGGCCTCGTAGCAGGCGGCACGAGCTCTCCCCTCAGCCTCCCCTCCACGCTACCCTCTGACGTGCGAGAGGCATCATCAGAAGTTCGTCTAGTGTGGTCTACCGGTACTAAGCAAGGGAACCGCCTGACACCTGCTAGCATCTTACGGAACTACGAGGGGAGCGTAGGACAGTGGTTTATGGCGGGCTGCTTCTCTGTATATGTTACTCTGTGGCAGAGAGTAACCAGCGCCTCGGCACATTTGATACGGAGTAATAATTTCTTGCTCGGCGACCCGCGGCCGACAATTGGAAGCATTTTTCCGGTCGGCAACGGCTGAAAAACGGCGGTCGGCGCCGCGGCCGGCGGCCGCAGACGGCGGCGGGCGCCTTATTTTCTTTTAACAGCCGCCCCGCCGCCGCTGCGGGGGTGTTTAATGACCTCCGGCCTCGTCGCAACACATCATAAAACCCTCCGGCGGCCGCGCCTCGTAAAAATATGGGTCATCCGTCGCGGCGGCTGTAAACCGGCTCTCGCTGCCTCTGCCCTCCCCCTACCACTGGCTGCCCTCTACGGTCGGCCTTTACTGCCAGCAGCGCTCGTCCACAACACCGGCGCCACCGCTCCTCGCTCCTCCAGACGTCCGGAGACCGCTGGCTGAGCCTCCAGTCAGCTGGTGCTCCAGCGCCCGTTTACTGCCTCCGCAACCGCCGCGGCTGTCCATTTCCCGGATGGCGGACATCGGAGAAATCCTGGCTCAGCAAAGTCGGGAGGGTTCTGCGTCTCCACTGGCTATTGCGATCCGTCCTCTGGGACCACACACAATCGTGTGTTAAAGTGTCACACTGAGGCTTCTCTTACAAAATGCTACAGGGTTTCTCGGAGCACCTGCAAAAAATACAGGGTGAGTCAAAAGTCGCAGTACACCCCTCATTTCAAAAACTCTGCAGGAACTGGGAAATACCTCGGTGGAGTAGCCGAGCGGTCTAAAGCATCTCGCTGCGGAGCGCGTGGTTGCTCGCCGAGAAGTTCGAGTCCTCCCTGGGGCATGGGTGTGTGTGTTGTCCTTTGGTTAGTTTACCTAGGTTTAAGTAGTTTGTAAGCTACGGACTGATGACCACGCAGTTTGGTCCGATAGATTTAGAGTTTTGTATACTCTATGGGACTTAACTACGGGGTCATCAGTCCCTAAACTTACAAACTACTTATGAACTACTTACGAACTAGGACGGCACAAATATCCATGCCCGAGGGGGGATTCGAACCCCCGACCGTAGTGGCCGTGCAGACCATGACTGGAGCGCCTTAGTCCCCTCGGCCACCGCGGCCGGCATAGATTTAGAAACATTTGATTTTGAACTGGGAAATCCGACAAGAGCGACCACCATTCGGCCCGCGAGTGGCCCATTGGGCCGCGGGCCGTCTCTTCTCGCTTGACTGTGAAAGGCGTCGAGAACTGCCCGCCAACTTTCATTTTTACCGGTTATCGATATTTTCATTCAGTTGACTTCTACGGTGGGGGCCAACCAGTAAATCCTGTCCCTTTCTAAAGCACTTCTGGGTGGCATCAGAGGGAGAGAGAGGTGCCGAGGCCATGTGAGACGGAGAAAGAGCCTTCGGGGAAGGCAACCATGTATTACACAGAGAGCTGATCGGTGTCGATCAGCGATGCATTGGTACCTCGGGCCAGGGATCATGGCACCGGGTGAAGGACGACCGTCTGTCGTCTTCCATATATTTTTTGTAAATTTCTGTTCAAATGCTTGTAAATCTATCGGTAAATCTATCAGTCTGTAGCTTACAAACTACTTAAACCTAGGTAAACTAATCTAAGGACAATAACACACATCCATGCCCCAGGGAAGACTCGAACCTCCACGGCGAGCAACCGCGCGCTCCCCAGCGAGACGCTTTAGACCACTCGGTTACTCCACCGCGGCTGTCAATTTCTGTAAAGTTCTAATTTATTTAATGTCTCTAGATTATCATTTTGTTAAAACTTGAACCCCACTCTTTTGAAGGCTTGAGGAATAGCATTTTTATTTCATGTGTTAAAACATTAGTTGATATTGCTAGGTTTTTCTTATTTTGTTATGTTAATAATTTATTATTATATTAATGAATGTGACATAAGTACGGCTTCTCCGCTACGCCACTGTCCCTGTGAGAATGTGCAGTTGTTTTACTTTTAAGTGGATATGCGAGAATCTATGGCTGTCAGTATGTGGGTAGAGATAGCTCGCTTTGCATCGTTCTCTCAGGCTCAGTGACGACAGCTGCTGATACTACCAAAGGATTACAGGCTAGTCGGCGAGCCCTCTCCAGCGCGAGTCTCGCTCTCCGTCCCCACCACCGCTGTTTCTTGGGCTTTCCAGCTGCCGGTAGCTTTTCGCAACCCCGTGGTCGCTCGGCTGTTCAGTGCTGGTCTTCTGTTTGGAGATGGTAGAGTTTCATTGTCTAGCACGTTTAACTTAGATTCGTGAACTTAGAATCATCTTTTGGAATATTTTCTCTGACCGTGTGCAGAAATGTGTTCTCGTTTTTCAATTCAGTGATTGTCAATAGATAAATGCGGTGTGTGTGATTCTAGTTACAGTTTGATCACGGCTTGTTATGCTAAAACCTTTTGTGATCATGAGGCGGTGTATGAACTCTGTGTAAATACTTTCTAGCTTTGGGGGGTCTGATTTCTAATAGGTGATACGTTCATTTTTGTACAGTGCATGTAAAAATCTTCTCATCGTTTCCTTCCGTGAGTGATATGTGTTCCACGTAATTGGTTCACAGATCAAAGACTTCAGCTTCCACTCTTGTTTGTTCCATGCCCATCAGACAAGTAACTATGTGGGTATCTTTCTGATTTCCACTAATATTTGGCGATCTTCTCTCCCCGCCTATTTTAATTTTGCTGTTTCTTCTCTGACTTGTAGCACGCACTCTGTCAACCTTGTACAACCTCCTTCAATAGCTTCCTTATGAAATTCTAAACATTTCTATGGGTTGCATGCTGCAATTCTTAATTTCATTTTTCCGGCTTGTAATTATTTCATTTTCACAAGTATTTTGAGACTGGACTTCATTCGTCTCTGTAAGCGCTCCCTATCGCATGTAGCTGTATTTCATTCGCTTCCTTATATAATTCTAAACATTTCTATGCTTGCATGTTGTAGTTAATTTTCTTTATTTTTCGGAAACCGAATTTATTCAATTTTGTCGGTTTTCGTAACCACGTGGATCCGAGTTCCGACTCCCGGGGTTTGCAGCTAGTCGCCTGAATTCACGCCACGTCTCATATAAAACCAGTACCTAGATGAATTTCTAACACACTGCAACTTAAGAATCCACCGTGATTTTGTATAATGAATCCAATTTTCAACCACTTCACCTTCAGTGGAGTGCGTTCATGTAACGTAGCTGCTTGTCGCCGTTAGCGTGTTTGCTCGTGTTCCAATTCAGATGTAACTTAACTTGGCTATACACACGCACCACCTCAGAACAGGCACGACAGACCAGAGCCAGCTTCAAAGTGATTTTGTATATTGTGTTTTGTGCTACCTCCGACTTGCTGAATTTCGCCTACGATCGCGGCGCCTGCTTCTGCCTCGTCTCAGCATGCTGATTTTGGTGAGTTTCGCTGTGGCATTGCGTGTGTGTGAGAGAATGAGTGTTGTTTGTGAATCCTTCCACCTAGTAGTGTTAAACCATGTATAATTTAGACATTAATCGATGTAAGAGATGCATTTTTGTTGTTTTAACAAAATTGGTTCCCGATTTTACTTGTTTTCTATCTGAATAAACAAGTTTAAGATCAGCATAATCCGTAAGTTGCCTATAAATTGTAGTTTTAGAGCACCTTCCCTCTTTTATTTAATATTGTTCTTCACAAGTGCAGAGAAGAATCTCAGATGCAATTTTTTTTTTATGTCTAAATTCCGTTGCGCCATAAATGTTTTCTTATCCACCTTTCTAAGATAACTTTAATTGTGGTGGCTTGCTTATTAATGTCTGTGTGTAATAACGTGTGAGCTGCTATGTATATTCACTACTGTAGTATTAACTTCCTGGTATTGAAATAATTTGAAACGAGTCAGGTCTCAGTTTGGGCCATGGGGTAACCGGTAGTTCACACGGACCTTATTTGCTGATTTTAGTGATAAAACATAGCTCTTGTTTTGTACAGTGGTCGACTTTTATCTGGCTTTCAGCTGCCAGGATTCGCTCTTCTAGCGGGTCCTCTGTTTAATGAAATAGTTTTTTGCTTTAAATGCGTGCGGAAATATTCAAAACATTTTTCTTTCCCCTCCCAGTGGATGAATGAGTGAGATTAGCCGGTTTCTGCTACTGCGCAAACTAGTTCAACCAGTGTTACTAGTCCCTTGTGCGTTTCTGATACGACACTAAGCGACCTCATGGCCTTCCTGAGAGAAATAAAAACAGGAATGGAAGCGCAAAATGCTTCTGTTCTGCAAATAAAAATAGGGATGGAAGTGCAGAATGTTTCAGTTCAGGAACTAAAAGCAGAAATAGAAGCAGAGGTAGGTTCCATAAAGGAAGCGGAAAATGCTTCTGTTCTGGAATTAAAAGCCAGGATGGTAGCGCAAAAAGCTTCAGCCCAGGCCGAACTTATCAAGGTTTCCGCTCAGTGCAGGGAGGCGCAAAGTAACACCGTTCAGATTATTAACAATAATCTGGATGGGTTGTGCACCGATATAGTGCGGATAGTTCAGGAACGGCATAAGGTAGCAATGAATGGTATCGCAGAAAACGCGACAAAAATTGCAGGGAATGCGGAAGCTATATCGGCTCTCTCCGACCGTGTAGACATGAATATCCACTTTCTGGGGGAGAGATTTAACGAGAGAGTCGATTTGGTAGACGGCCGGGCGCATGCACAGATGAACTAGGTGCGTGCGTTAACTGGCGCAGCTTCTACAGATCGGGGAGACGGCGGCCGAAAGAGCTGTTCCCGCTGTTGTAAATGAATCGGAGGAAGTTTGCGACTTACAACAATGGGAAATCAACCGAGCCGTCGCGATGTAGCGGCCGAGTTAGAAGAACACATCGTGCGTCTGGAGCAAGTCCTCGTTCCACCCTCGCAAGTAGAAAACGCCTGCCGCAGTTTGTGTGGAGGTCGCCCTTATCGTTCCGAGCGCGGAGATGATGCCGCTTTCGAGGAGGAGGAAGTCAAACTTCTGTGTGCCTGTCCTCCCATAAGAGAAAGACGAAGTCGAGTGCCTGTGCGAGAGCCAGTGCAGGCATTTGATTATAATCACTTTTTAACTGTAAAAAAAGACCAGGTCTTCCGAAACTCTGCAAGCGGAATACACCCTAATGCATGACTAGAGCAATTCGATTTCTCTCTGCCTCCAAACTGGCCGGAAGGACAGAAAATCGAGTATGTGAGCGGATATCTTGAGAGGGAGCCCGCCACGCGGGTGCGACCTCTCTTAAGATATTGCCGCTACTAGGAAGTTTTTAGGCAACATTTCTTGTCTGCCTACTGGTCGGAGAGGCAACAGAAACAAGTAAAAAGCAGCATTCTAGTGATGCCCCACTTTGCCGACAGCAATTGCAGGAGTCTCGGAAAATTCTTTCGAGGAATGATGCAGAGAAATCAATTCCTCGACTACCCATAAGCTCTGCGTGAATCGATAAGAATTTGTGCGTCAAAGCTCCCATGAAATGTGCGCAATGCCGTCCTTGCGGGAAGATGCAAGGAGGACATTGAGTCCTTCCAGGCTTAACTGGAGGACTTAGAATATGACGAAGATTACGAACCTAGAAGAGACGGCAATGGCTCTTCAAGGATAAGTAATCGTAGCCCTAAGAGTGCTAGGCACAACCACACGGAAAGCAATAGCAGCACAGAGTTCGGTCCTTCCAATGCGGAAAATCAGCCGCAGCAGAGGAACGGGCAGGGTTATTGGCGTGTTAACCGAGAAGACCAGCAGCGAAAGTTCGCAAATGGTAATAAGGGCTACCGACCCGATAAAGGACCGCGAAAACCACGCAAACCGGCAACAGAAGAAGTGGAAATCAGGTCTGCTGATCCGCGCCATAACAAACCAAAAGACCCCGGTCCTAGCGCAAGCCAATAATAAATTGCTGTAGTTGATCGTCACTCGGAAAGGATCATATACATCCTAAGCTTTCTATAATTTTGTGTTTCTAGGGTAATTAAGTGATATTCTTACCACCTCTGTGATTTGTGTTTGTAAATTTGTGCTGTATTTTGTATGTCTTTTGCAGTGTTTTCCTTAAGTGGCTTGTTTTAACAGTGTATTTTGTTATATGTGTCCTATGTATATGTATGTGTTTGTTGTGCGATTTCATTTCGTCATAACGCATCTTCATATTGTATGCGTGTTTTGTGTACTATAAGGTACACACCAGTATTGGGGTGGATAACAGCAACTTGTCAGTTCAATCTGGTCAGCTGTTCGACGTCCGTTACCTTGACGCTCCGTTTTGTACATAAAAAAATCACTAGTGTGACATGTTCAAGTGTCTCTGTTAGCTATAAGGCTGCCTGCCTCATATAGTCCCTTTTTTTTGTCCATGCTTTTATCTTTTTGTTTCCATCGTGAGGATTGATGGTGCATAATCTAAATTCTTTAGGCCAAGTTAAGTATTTTATTGTGTATATTTTGTGTATGTCTTGTTTATGGTAATTTGTGTGCTTGTATATCGTTTTAAGTGTGTGTGCTCTTCTCGACTGTGCGTGAAATTAGCCCTTGTTTAGCAAATGCTTTAGTTGCCACCTTTACAGTAAATTTTATATAGGCAACCTCCCCGTTAGATAGCATATTTATAAGACGCCGTGGTAGGCGCCAACGCCATAATTCATAGGATTTTTAATTGCACGTAGATGCACTGTGGTGTTGATGCTCAGGAGTCTATATTGTCCGTTTGAATAACAGGAGGTGTGTGATTCACCAGAAGACAGTTGCGGCAGAGCACTAACAAAGGGGTTCATCAAAATTTCATTGACAGTATACACCCTGGCTTATTAATAGAACCAACTTATATTTTTCAGATACGTTTTGCAGGGCAATTTTGTAAATTAAAGGACGGAGCGTGATCTGTAGAAGAGGCCAGACTAACTTTCAGAAGAGGGCAGAATCACAGATGTGAGAAAATACAAAAATAAATAAATAAATAAATAAATAAATAAAATAAAGGAGCTGAACAAAGGCAAGCTCCACGTCTAGGAACAGCCCGCCCTACATGTACAATGAGGACACCTGAATTTCTAACATCGATAGGAAGGTAAATCTCTAATCTCCATTTTTTGTTTTGCAGCATAATTGTGGGAAGAATAGGTTACATTGTAAGTCAATTTTACCTTAGATTATTTTATTAACTTAGGATTGTTTAACTTGTGTGGATATCTAGTGTTTATGTTATGTGTTTGTACATTTGATCATCTGTTTCTTTTTGTCTAGGATTGCTTGACATGTGTAAATTTGTAGTGTTTATTTTATGTGCTTGCACTCTTGATCATGTTTTGTCCTTGTTTATTTCCAAGATGTATTTGTTTGTTTGTTAATATGTGTCATCGTTTTATCTCGCCTCTGCGTGAGCGATTTGCGTAAGACTGTTTCCAGGCCCTAACCACGAATTTACGGCATTGGAACCAGACTGACGGGCTCAAGAAAACTCCCTCCCCCCTTCGTGCTGTAGTTAATAGGTAGCAATAGGTAGTTATGCAGTAGTTAGTTTGCGTAGCGTTGCATAGAGCTTGGTAGTTCGTTAAAATAAATAAATAAATAAATTGTACAGCGCTGCATGCTGCATGCTGCATGAGTAAAAGTATTTTTGCTTCACTAACACTAACGCTGAGAGTCCTGACTTAAAGTTTAAGTTATTTATTATAAATATATCACGCTCAATGTGATATTAAGTTAGAGGATAAACTATTATTCTTCTATTATTAGATACCAGAGCCAGTGTCAAAGTGATTTTGTATTGTGTTTTGAACTTCCTCCGACTTGCTGAATTTCGCATACGATAGCGGCGCCTGCTTCCGCCTCGCCTCAGCACGCTGATTTTGGTGAGTTTCGCTGTGGCATTGTGTGTGTGTGTGTGTGAGCGTTAAATCATGTACAATTTAGGCTGGGCTCCGTCCGCATTAATCCATGTAAGAGATGCATTTTTATTGTATTAACCAAATTGATGTCCCATTCTGCATGTTTTCTATCTGAATAAACAAGTTTAAGTTCAGCATAATCCGTAAGTCGCCTATAAATTTTAGTTTTAGAGCACGTTCCCTCTTTTATTAAATATTGTTCTTCACAAGAGCTGAGAAGAAGCTCAGATGCAATTTTTCATATGTCTAAATTCCGTTGCGCCATAAATGTTTTCTTAGCCACCTTTATAAGGTATCTTTAGTTGTAGTGGCTTGCTTATTAATGTATGTGTAATAACGTGTGAGCTGCTATGTATATTGACCACTGTAGTATTAACTTCCTGTTATTGAAGTAATTTGGATCATCGACATAGTTCTCAGTTTGGGCCAGGGAACAAGATTTTGTAGTAGGGAGCAACCAGTAGTTCACATGGACCTTATTTGCTAATTTCAGTGATAAAACAAAGCACTTGTTACGTACAGTGGTCGGCTTTTACGGCGTAACTTCACAACTGCCCACTTGCCCCACCACGCCGGATCATGTCCCTCATGAACGAAGCTGCGTATCACTGTTAATAGCTTTCATTTGCAATTCAGTCCCTAAGTAGGCCCTGGAGTGTTGCTATCCACTCCCGATAAGATTTCCCTTATTTCTTGTGGCAAATAAAAAACCAACTTGTGCCATACCGTCGTGAGATGCACCTGCGAATTAAAATACTGCTCTAAGCCAAATATCGCCATATGGTAGGGCATGTGGTTCAAGTTTTAATTGCTGAAGAAGACGGTAGACCTCCGGACCAACGTAGGCAACAGAGAATGCCCGACGATATGCATCTCCACAGACAGCATATGCCACAAAATGCTGTTCGAGGCGACCTACAAAATTAGGCCAAGATTCTAGTTTTCATTCAAAATCTGGAAAAGGTGGAAGTTCTGTGGAAACTTTTAGTGGCGGGGTCTGTTCCAACGGGAGTTGCGAACCGTCATCGAAGGTTGCGGCCAGCTTCTCTAGCCACTTCTAGTAGTGTGTCCCTTCACCTTCTTCATTCATCTAACTGGTACCTTTCTGCGATCAAGTGTTATGTATTCGTGCCTGAGTTCCTTTTCCTACAGCTTCTCCACGTTTATCCTTCCACAGATTGACATGACTTTCTACACTTCTGCCCTCACAGAACCAATTTCACTGCAGATTAAATAATGAACAGTATCATCAAAGAACCCTCTGAAAAAAATTGTGTTCCTGACTCCCTTCCTGAATTCTTGATCTGTTGATAGTCAATGACAGGTCTGGTTCCCCTGCCTTCCTACATATACGGTGAATGGTAAATTCAAATAAAGAATTAGGAATTAAAATTATGAACAACCTTAATTGGAAAGAACAGAAAATACCGGAGGGAAGACGAACTTCCGTTTGATTGGCAGAAGAGCTAGAAGATGCAACAGTTCTACTAAAGAAACTGCCTGTACTACAATACACTACACTTGTCCGTCATTTTTTTGCATTATTGCTTCACATTGATAGATCTCCACCAAGTGGGACTGACGGAAGAACGGCAGCGCGTTTTGTATTATGGAGATCAAGAGAGTGTCACGAAAATGATGCACTAGTAGGCGTGGAAATCATTAAAGGCGCTATTTGTTGCGGCGAACGAGCTATATTTGCGAAATTCCTTTCACCGATTTTCTCCTCAGAATTCGAACATATTTTGTAAGCACCCACCTACATAACGTCGTAATAAAATAAGAGAAATCAGTTCGAAAACGGAAAGTGTTCATTTCTCCAGCGTGATATTAGCGAAGGGAACGATGTAGAAAAATCAGAAAATCAGGAAAGTGGTTCGATGAACCGTCCGCCTTAAATGTGGTTTGCAGAGTATATGTGTGTGTGTGTGTGTGTGTGTGTGTGTGTGTGTGTGTGACGGAGAGGATTCTGAATTCGTGCTTTTTGCCACATGGAGACACGCACCTAGTGAGTATGGCACTACTTCCATGGCTCTATTTAGGAATGGTTCGCTGCGACCAGAACTCTGGGTTTATTTGCTCACTACAACCCACATTATCTGCGAGTCCTTTACTTCTACTGTGCCTATTATACTCTTAACGTGCGTCGCATGCTTGTAATGACAATAGCAAACCTAGCTCATTGGCTTGTTTTCGTACTTCAGTCATAGCCAGTTTACTTTGCATAATATTCATTTGTAGTATCTTTATCGTTTTATGTATGTCATGATTTAATGAAACACTTCCAAGAGGGAATGGCTGGGTAAAAATACACGCGTTCATATGTTTTTACGAAGTCCACGTATTATTAATCTGTATCAAAGGGTACATATCTCGTGCTGCAAAAAGTTCACAAATTTGTTTAAACTCTGTCGACAAATCATTTACTCTCAAAAGAATCCTGTCTAATGTCCCAGCTGTTGGAAACGATATGGATTTCCCTTTAGGATGAAATATTTGTTCTATTAGACGGGAAATTCTGATCTTCCCTGTTGAAAGACGGCTGTCTGCCGTCTTCCCTAGATTTTTAACTTTGTAAATTCTTTAATTCGCTAGACTGCCCCACTCCCTTTTTTTTTTTTTAGATGTTAGTTTCGGTAATAGTGCTAGGATTTTATTATGCTAATAATTTATTATTGTGTCAATGAATGTGGCTATATGAACGGTTTCTCAGTGACGCCACTGTCCCTGTGAGAATGTGTACTTGCTTTATTTTGTATGTACATGTATGAGAATCTTCTGGCATGGCAGTCGGAGTGTATGTCAGAGAATTTTCGTCGTTGGCTGCTGGCTGTTCGCTACTAGTGTTCTCTGGCTTTGTATCGATAGGTAGTCGTTACCAACTTCTGCTTTTGTTGTTACCGAAGAGGTTCCTCCACCCTTTTGTTACAAGTTGGGTTGGCAATGCCCAGTTAGCGAGCCTTGACAGGACATGTGAGTTTCAGCTCTCCCCAACAACTCGGTTTTTCCAGGGGTTTCTATCGATTTCAGCTGGATTTCCGGTGGTGGATGGGACTGGGTGGCCGATCTGGACATTCTGTGGCTGCGCTTTGAGCTGGTAAGACGTTCTGGATTTTCTTTCCTCCCTTGAGATGGTAGCGATCCGTTGTCTTGTTCGTTAGACTTCAGGTCTTAGGTTCATTTTTCGGGATAAGTTTCCACGATCATGTACGCAAATGAATTTCATTTTGGTGATTTTGCATAGGTAAACGCGGTGAATATGCAACTAATTCGGTTTGATAATGGCTGGGAATCGGTAACCTGTGTGAGACTAGCTGGCAGTGTATGAAATCTGTTTAATTTCTTTCTAGCTTTGTGGAACACGACTAATATGCGGGAATATTTTTATTCTGTGCGGTGCGGTGCAGTATGGGGTGGCTTGTATATCAATGATTATGTGTAATTCTCGTGATCTACGATGTGTATTCAGTTGTAAAATCCTGGGCCAGGGAACAAGATTCTGCTGCAGGAAGTAGTTAGTAGTTCACGCGAATCCTTTAGCTGGCTTTACGGCCAGAGTTATATGTTTAAACCAAACTTTAACAGGCTCCTTTCAACTAGAGTTAATTTTACAATTAATGGTGGTCTTTCACTGTCTCACCTGTAGTACACTGGAATTTTAAACGACTTAACCGTAAATTAACTTCTGAAGCGTTAACAATTTTATTGAATTTTATTGAAAACCTGGATCCGAAACGCTTGAAATATTTGTTATATTAGATGGAAAATTCTGATCTTCACTGCTCTTATTTCGACTAGTATTACCTCTGTCAGTTAATACGAGGCTTCGAATTTAAATGGTGGCAACTACTTATTCACAACCGATACAAAAGCGTTACATGTTTGAACCTGTTACTTTCCTTCAAGGTAGTCACCAGCGTTGAGTAGAACCCCTTGCCAATGATGTGTAAGGCACAGTATAACATTAGCAGAGCCTGTTCTGTTGATGATGCGAATGGAGTGGTCTACTGCCTGTCCAATCTCTGAACAGTTCTGAAGCAAATTCCATGAACTAGTTCCTTCACCTTCGGCATCAAATCCAAGTGTCAAGGACTTAAGTCCGGGAAGTATGGTGGATGGTACAGTGCTTTCCACTCCCACATACCGAAAAGAGCAGCCACAGCTTGCGCTGTATGCGCGCGCGGATTGTCGTGCAAAATTATGGGTGAGTTGCGCAGAAAGTGATGCCGCTTCTATCACAAAGCTGGTCGCAGGTGATAGGATAACATCATCACAGTCGTAGACGAGAAGCAACACAACTTTCGCCATACGGGTGGAAGTATAAAGGCCAACAGCGAGACGGTATTGTGAAGCATTGGTGAGCTGGAAGCTTCCACAGAGACGTTACAGCTCCAGCCAATGGCAGAGCAGAGCGCTTATAGCCCAACCTTATATTTATTATCCCTGATTTCATTCATGCAAAGATGTTAGGCGTTTCGTGTCACTCCGCTCCGCTCCAGTGCTGTTCTGCTCAGTGCCGTCGTTTTAGTTTTGTGCTTTGTCCTGGAATAAATAATGTCTGGTGTACCGTCAAAAGTAGGGACTGAGAGGAAAATAAATGAAGAGATCAGAAGATACCAAGAAACAAGGGAAGAAGATTTTTGTTTTAGTAACGGACACAAAGACGGTACTGCTACTTGCTTAATATGCCGGGATACGATTGTGGGACTGAAGAGGTACAATTTATTTCGCCACTACACAATAAGCACAATTCATTTACAGTAGCTTTTCCTTACAATTCAGAAGAAAGAAAGGAAAAAAATTGCTTATCTAAAGTCGACAATTCGTCGTCAACAAAACCTCATGTTGGCCGATGGGCAAAGTGAGGCTCTCACGGAGGCTTCATACCAACTGTGTAATATTCTGGCAAAAAATATGATACCAATCACTGAAGCTGAATTAGTGAAGCAATGTATGATAACTGTTGTGGATTGTTTCGAAATTTTGTCAAACATTAAACAAATTTTAGCTGAAATAAATAAGCTTACACTTTCAGAATCCACCTGTCGCCGACATATAGAAGATGCTTCAAAAATATGTTTCAGGAAGTAATAAATAAAGTAAAAACATGCAAATACTTCAGTCTTGCTTGTGATTACACATTATGTAGAGAAGAAATATGTAACAAGAAGAATGCTGCGAGCCCCATTTATCGCCAATAAATCGTCCTCAAGAAGAGCCTATTGCCACCCATTGTCTGCCAAAAATATCCGACTTTAATGCAACAGCTTCTCATCAAATTTAGCTGTTTTGTTTATAATGCAAGGGAAGCATAGTAGTGGTCAACTTTCACAGTAACACACCAGTTAAATGGGTTATTTGTGATTACGATCTTCAGCTAAGAAACTGACCAAGTAGAATCCCATTCTTTCCATTACTACGAACAAGATACCGTGAATAATAAGTTCCAGTGGAAGAACTAAAAAATAATTAATAAATAATAAATGTTCAAAAGTTTGCAAATCTATGGGACTTAATTTCTTTGGTTATCAGTCCCTAGGCTTACAAACTATATAAGGACACACACACACACACACACACACACACACACACACACATGCTAGGGGGAGGACTGGAACCCTAGTCACCAGCGTTGTGACAGTGATGTGGAAGGCACAGTATACCATTAACATAGCCTGTTCTGTTGGTGGTGCGAATGGAGCGGTCTTTTGCCTGTCGAATCACTGGAAAAGTTCTGAAGCGAATGCCATGAACTGGTTCCTTCACCTTCGGAATCAAATTAAAGTCACAAGGACTTAAGTCCGGGAAGAGTGGTGGATGGTACAGTGGTACAGTACTTTCCAGTCCCATCGACGAGCAGCCGCGCTCTCCACAGCGAGGAGTCTTAGACCAGTGGTCGCCAACCAAGCGGCACCACCGCCTCGGGCCGCAAAGTACCCCGATTTTAGGCACCCCCCACTCCCCCCTCCCCAGCTTCCGCCAAGCACCAAGGAGGGTCGCTCGTGAGGAGACCCCCACAGCTACAAATATGTACCGCATAAAAAATGTTGGAGGAACGGAACGGACTCATTAGTAATTTGTAGTCACTATCAGAAACAAGTTAGGAATGAAACTTCCTGGCAGATTAAAATTGCGTGCCGGAACCGGGACTAGAACCTGGGACCTTTGCCTTTCGCGGGCAAGCGCGCTACCGACTGTGCTATCCCGACACGACTCACGATGCCGCCTCACAACTTCCGCCAGTACCTCGCCTCCTACTTTCCAAACTTCACAGAAGCTCTCCTACAAACACGCAAGACTAGCACTCCTGGAAGAAAGGATATGGTGGAGACATGGCTTAGCCACAGCCTAAGGGATGTTTCCAGAATGAAACTTCACTCTGCAGCGGATTGTGCGCTGATATGAAACTTCCTGGCAGATAAAATTGTGTGCCGGAACCGGGACTCGAACCTGGGACCTTTGCCTTTTAGGAATCTCTGTATCTTGACCCTGAAAGTGATTTTAAAGTATTTTCATGCAAGATGGGCCAGATGAATTATAAAAATATACTACATTATTCAAATGGTAACATAAATTTATTATAATATATTATTATGTACAAATAAATAAATAATTAAGAAAGAATAATGAACCCTGTCACATCCGTTACAGTACACATGCCAAAAGCTATTGTAAGAAAATTATAGGTTTGTTCTTGAATTTGGTGTTTCTTATTCATTACAACTGCAAAACAAACTGAAGTACAAATGTAAAACTTGTCATTAATGAGACTTGTGATGTTGAACTTGTTTGGCTGTCTCGTCTATATTTGCGTCGTTTGGGCTACATGCTATTGCGTCTTGCGTCTTCTGAATGAGTGGACAGCCGATTGCGATAATTAATTTTCAAGTACTTCATTTTTGAAATTTTTATTACTGCTTGGTACACATCTTCAAAATTCAATGTACTGTTGTGTTTCACGATGTTCTATAAAGAAAGCTCTAAGGTGTGTATCATGTTGAAGTTCGATTATTTCAGCTAACAAATCAGATTTGGGAAATCCAATCAGACAGAATAATTTGAGATCATTATGTTCAACAAGCCAAGGGTTCTCTACGAGAATGAAACTACTTCGAATATTTCTAACATCTGCAAATCTGTTTATTTGTTCCAAATATTGTTCATGTCTTGGTAAATACTTTCGGTGATAGTTAAGTCTGATCGAAGCAGAGAAACACTTTTTCTTCTGGTTCATTTATATAATATAAATAATACCAATAATTCCAGTCCACTTACATCAAAACTAAATACACTAAAACATAATTTATTATAAAACACAGAAAAAGAACTACATTCGTGATGTTGGCAACACACCATTAACACTCTTCAAAGTCGTTCAAAACAAAAACAAACACGTCTGATCTGTGAAAACAATTATGGGCAGTGCAAAAGTGGAAGTAGTGGAAGTAGTGGAAAAAACGACACAGTCTGAAGAACCGGCGGTACTGCATCAAACAGACCGGCATTCCATGATGTGAAGCGAAGACAAGACAAAATTTCCGTAAGTAACAAAACGTTAGGCCTACTTTTCGTGCTCCGTTAACGAATTGTTTTTCGATCTAAAAACAAAACAAACTGTAGATTTCTATTGTTACAGACAACTGAAGATGTTTTACTGTCAATAAAACGAGACGTGTCTAGCGAGAAAAATCACATTTTTATTGTAGTTGCAAAGACGGACAAACACTGCTATTCATAATCGAAATATGTGTTTTAAAATTTTTCATGGAACAGACGATTGTATCGAGGTATTTTATTACTTGGGACGTCATTTTGTTGACAGTTAACACTGCCGCATCACAATGCTAGCATATTCTTCGCCACAGCACGATAGTCAAGACAATTCACTGCCGAAATAAAATAACACGAACCACACTCACGCTCACTCTCACAGCAACATGCAGTCGACAACGTACCACATCGTCCAAGATGGATAGATTATTGCCTCAGAAGTAGCTAGACGCCGTACCAAACGGTAAAATATCTAACTAGAAGCATGTTATTCATCAACAACAACGCGACTTTAAGGACTGATACACAAAACGCAGTATAAATCAGCTTGTAATACGTTGTCGTCGAGGAACAACACTGTGAATGAAAGGGTTAAGCAAATACAGTAGAAAGGCTAACTCACACGTACACGAATTAGCATCCAACACTGCACATTGTTTTACTCCCAGGTGTCCCACGGTGACGTCATACGCAGAACGGCGAAAACGCGTTTCCTACTGCGCTTCGCTTACTACGCCCCCCTGAATGAAATCGAATGGGGCAGCATGCACTACGCGGGGGACTGTGACGGATTGGGTAGGGTCCATCGCCCCGCCGACAAACGAGTGGCTCGTTTGATGTATGACCCGCGTTGTTTTTTTTTAAATTATTTATTTGGCCTTCTGAGTGTTAACTCAATGTGGCCATCTACAACACACACTGGAAATGTACATATATTTAAATAAACAGACAAAACAGAAGTATATTTTGCAAAATGAAAAGTGGAAACAAAGCAAAAACTGCATTACATTACAATTTAAATACTGTTGGAACATTTTCACATATTCACAAGCAAAACCTTATATTACCAACACACTTTATGCTTATAGATTGTGTACAGTGATCTTAATAAACTTAATTATGATTTTATATACACGAATGTCTTTTGTACACAAAAGGGAAGAAGCTGACTGGGGAAGGGGATATCCCATCTTCACCAATGTCTGCAGGAAGTTCAAACGTTCTCGGTCAAATTTGGGGCACCTGAACAGGATGTGGTTGACATCAGCTTCCATTTTCACATTCACATGCCGCCGAATCGTAGACGTTGATCCGATGTAGATGTTTTGGATAAGAGGCGTGATTGAAGCGAAGACGAATAATGGTAGCAATCGCGGATCGGTCCAGATGAGCCTTCATAAACCACGGCTGCGTAGAAATCCGAGGTTGCAGCACAGCGGAGGAAGCGCCTTTCATATCTTGGGAAACGTTCCACATCTGTTGCCACTGTTGTTTGGCGTATTCCTTGACCGCAGATAAGAAGTCTGTGTATGGTAGTTGTAGGTCCAAGACAGTGCCTAAGGATGCCGCTTGTTTAGCCAATGAATCAACTTCCTCATTATAGCAGATACCAGCGTGAGAAGGCACCCACAGTAAATTAACTGCCCGTCTCGTATTTGTACAGCGAATATATGCCGAAATCACATCCAGAATGGCTCGTAGTCTGCTCACGCCTTTGGGCGCGGCAGAACGCAGCAAGTGGTGTGTACCGCTTAAATCGTTTCATTTAAATGACAGTGATGATGCTTTGTTACATTCTTACCCGATTTTTAAGTACAGCTCTATGCAGTTACGCGCTACGTCAGACAAGCAGATAACGAATGCTACTTGTGCGAAGCTGGGGCACGTCGCGGGCCACACGAATGTTTGATTGAGGCCGAATGCGGCCCGCGGGCCGCAGTTTGACGACCACTGCCAATCGGACACTCCACCACGGCGAACTAGAACAATTTTAAATAGCCAATTTAAGTGAAATAACAATAAGTTTATTCTTTATTCGTAGTCAGTGTTTAAAGTTTTCCTGAACAGTGAAAATATAAGTAATTCAGTAGTCTCATATTCATAGAATATATGACATAAACTGTGAATGGGCAAAGCTGAAATTTTGTACCCTGTCGGAATTCGCAATTGATATCATATATTCTGTGAATATGAAACAATAACATCTGCAGGATCAGAAGTGACGTCTGTTCTTTCGGAACAAACGTCACAGGTATATAATACAGTAGTGAGTCATTAGTTATCTTTGTTTATATAAAAATGAGTTCAGGTTACCCTTGGTCACTCCATAACTTGAGAGCGGCTCGAACAATTTGGCTCTTCCTCTTTTGTTGTGTTCCTAATTCTCAGGACAAGATCTTTTATGAAATAAAATTTTTTGAAATCAACCGGAACACCCGAAAATCTGATAAACAAGGAAAATGCGATTTTCAATGTGTTAGTGTGTGTCTGTTGCATACACATCTATAGTTTCGTTTTTCATACTTGATCTTCAAAACAAAAGGAATCTCTCTCTACACAAAATTTCGTACGGTGAATGGGTACTTTACTTACAGACTTTGACAAATTCCAAAGCTTTTCCCTGATATTGAGCGTTCATTTAAAATTTCGCCAGGGCTTTTCTTCGAGTGTGTATAAATTTTGCTCTTTTCCAGAATTTTGTATAGGACGATCAGGAGGAATTTCGAAATTCGATACAGAGAACATACGAGAAATTTGGCCACAAATATTTTAGCTGTCTTTAATCACTTAAACGGAAAAAAAGGAAGCTGATCATATAACAAAGGCAATGAAAATATTACACATAACACCAAAAGGTTATCACATAAACATTCTGGAAGTTTTACATAATACAAAATTTACCTAGACAACTTTATTGAAATATTAGATTCGAGATAAAAACGTAGATATATATCACAGTACCATAAGATAACAAAGATCGCACAATCGCACCACAGATTCTACGAAACAAGGTAATAAACGAGCTATAACCATAGAACATCGCTGCAGGATCTGTCAATCACAAACTTCAGAATAGCAATAATAAATTCCTAATGTGACAATCATGTAGTAATGTAAATACGATATAAAGAATATTTAGAATGCAATTATATGCTTATCATTGTTGTTGTTGTTGTTGTGGTCTTCAGTCCGCAGACTGGTTTGATGCAGCTCTCCACGCTACCCTGTCCTGTGCAAGTTTCTTCATCTGAGAATACGTTCGGCAACCTACATCCTTTTGAATCTGCTTACTGTATTCATCCCTCGGTCTCCCTCTACGATTTTTAGCCCACACACTTCCTTCTAATGCTAAGTTGACAATTCCTTGATGTCTCAGAATGTATCCAACCAATCTATCCCTTCTCTTAGGATATCCCAGAAACTCCTTTTCTCCCCGATTCGGTTAAGCACGTCCTCATTAGTTACGTGATCTACCCATCTAATTTTATCATTCGTCTGTAGCACCACATTTCAAAAGCTTCTATCATCTTTTTATCTGAACTCCTTATCGTCCACGTTTCACTCCCATACAATGCTACACTCCAGCATTATAATTATGAATTTATAAACCCTGAAACTGTTTCGCGTCTCGAAAATGTCAAAATCAAATGGTCAAATGTTTGTTAAGCTTATGGGACTTAACTGTGGGGTCATCACTCAAAAAAATGTTCAAATGTTTGTATAGTCTATGGGACTTAACTACGGGGTCATCAGTCCTTAAACTTAAAAACTACTTATGAACTACTTACGAACTAGTACGGCACAAATATCCATGCCCGAGGGGGGATTCGATCCCCCGACCGTAGTGGCTGTGCAGACCGTGACTGGAGCGCCTTAGTCCCCTCGGCCACCGCGGCGGGCGGTCATCACTCTCTCAACGTATAAACTACTTATGAACTAACTTATACTAAAGACAGCACATACATCCATGCCCGAGGGGGTATTCGAACCCCCGACGGGGAGCGGTCTCGCGCATCGGAGACAGCGACTCAATCCGCTCGTCCACTCCACCGCGGCAAAAATGTCAAAGATATTAAAGTTATAGGTGAAGCATTAAATTAAAATTTGTCATGCGGCCGGGAATCGAAAATGGAGATCCGGGTTTGACTTCCGGCCGCATCACAAATTTTAATTTAATGCTTCACCTTTAACTTTAATGTCTTTGCAATAATATGCAGTTACTAAAATACAACTATAACTCTACGATGCAATATGGACTTAAGTATGGACTAATATATCACGAAAATATGAACAAAAATGGGAATTACATCTATTTTAATCATTTTCACCTAAAATCTTTATCGGCAGATAGCCTGATACTTACTTTCCGTGTCCGGAACTAGACTTCTAACTTCCAAAAATTAGCAGCCGATATGGCTTTGTCGTTAGCCTCCCATAAGTCTTCAATTGTACAGGGCTTTTCTAAATGTGGACAGATAAGCAAGTGTTGAGGATCCTGTACAGCTCAACAAAGACACAGAATGTTCTCATTATATTTTAGGTAGCCCCATCGCTGCATATTTGTCTTGCAATTTGGCACTTCTACCCTCTTACGGTTCAGGGTTCTCCAGTTTGTGTATGGCAGGTCTCCACCAGGTGCCAGTTCTTCTTTTGCTGCATTATGTGGGCTACTCAAAGCCATTTCCCACCTTGCAATACGGTTCTCTGCAGCCGACCCTTCCAATGCTCGGGTACGTGACAGAAAGCTCTTCCTCGAACGAAGCCGTCGGTCAGCACGCTTGTGTCCATATAGAGGGTGACGCATGTCCCTTTCTTGCTTCGTTTTTTCAGTTCGGCAGCAATGTCATGTCATATGTTGGGCGGTGCGATCCCCATAATTAAGTACATCTTGTGTACTGGTGTTGGTTTCAGGCACCCAGTCACAATCCGTGCCATTTCATTCACCGCGATGTCAACTTTTCTCGCGTGTGTTGACGAACTCCATACTGGAGCGGCGTATTCCGCTGCTGACATATTAAGCGCAAGGGCTGAGGTTCTCAGGACTTTTGGGTTTGCACCCCAATATCCGTTAGTTAATTTCCTGATGATGTTGTTTCTCGCTGAGACTTTCTCCCTTATGGCATTGCAATGATGTTTATAGGTCAGTGTGCGGTCCAGTGTGACACCGAGATATTTGGGCGTCGGACAATGCGCGAGTCGTTCACCTCTCCATGTAACATTCAATTTCCTATTTGCTTCCGCGTTCTGTAAATGGAAAGCACAGACCTGCGTCTTGAAAGGGTTCGGTCGTAGGTGGTTGGCCTCATAATACTGGGAGAGGGATTCCAAGGTACTGGATAATTTCTCCTCTACATCCAGAAAATTCGTACCTTGTGCTGCAACTGCAGTGTCATCGGATATATAAATTTGCGCGTGGTGTTTGGCACTGGTTGGTCATTTGTGTATATATTATACAGAGCTGGAGCGAGGACGCTTCCCTGAGGCAGGCTATTCCTCTGATTTCTCCACCTGCTCTTCTTACCATGGAGACAGACAAAAAATCTCCTATTTTGCAGGAAAGTAGCAATCAGTGATGTTAAATGATAGTCTTTTGTTACATCATATACTTTCCTGAGGAGCCTCCGATGGTTTACAGTATCGTATGCAGCTGTAAGGTCTATGAATACCACTCCCGTGATCTCTCTTCTCTCAAAACCGTCTTCGATATGTTGGGTCAGGTTCAGGACTTGACCGCAGCACGATTTGCCTTGTCGGAAACCTGCCTGCTGTTGGACGTTTTCTATGCGACTTAACGTCAGGCGTTCCAAGATCTTAAAACAGTGGCATAAAAGAGTCACAGGTCGTAAGTTTTTTTTTTTTTTGGATCATTTGTGTCCTTTCCCGGTTTCAGAAGAGCAACCACGCGGGCTTTCCTCCACATCTTTGGGATGTGAAGCCTTTCTACGCATGCATTCATCAGATCTAACAGCCACTGTAGGGTATTACTGCCGAGGTTTTTAATTTGCTCGACTCTCAGTTCATCGATACCAGGAGCTCTGTTAGTCTTCAGGCTGGAAATAGCTGCTGTAAGTTCTGACGTTGTGATTGGTGCCTTGAGGTGATGGTTTTCCTCTGCCAGAACACGCGTTAACGGTTCGTGATATTTTCTGCCGTGGGTTTTGCCATTCAGAAGGAGTGTGGTGGCGACTTTGTCTGCAGTGACGTTAGTAAATTTATCGTTTGATTTTGTGGCGTCACCGTTGAGGTTCTTTAGCAGTTTCCAAGCCCTCCTACTGTTCACTTTCATGTCCAGGTACTCCACAAGGTCACGTCATTTGGCTTTGCGGTTCTCTGCAATGACTGACATGAGTTCATTGCCTGCTAATAGAGTCTCATCATCAAATGGGTCATTATCGAAAAGCTTCTGGTATCTTTCCAGTAATAGTTTTGCATCCTCAGAGAGTCCAGCGATATACTGTGTTCTGCATCCTCGCGGTATTGTCTTCATAGACACATTCTGAATTACACTGACGAGTCATACATCTCAGGTTGTGGAGGGATTTTTGTTACTTCTAAATCAATAATCTCTCTGAATTTCTTCCAGCCTTTTTAAAGTTAAATCTTCTTTTGAAAGGAACTTGTTCAGGCTTAACAACTGCACTGACCGTGCAAATTATGGGTCGATGTTGCGTATGGGGAATTCGCTCCCCAATCAATTTTTCAGACTGAGCTGCGAGTTTCTTGCTGTCAAACATGTTATCAGGATTGTATCCTTTCTTCCATCTGCCACTATCAAAGGAGCTTAGCAGCTTCGGGTCATGTATCAGTAGTAGGTCGTGTACCTCAGCCCATTTCTCTAGTTCCACTCCAGTGCTGTTGGTTTCTTTATAACTCCATGCAGTACTCTGACAGTTGAAATCGCCCAATATAAAATTAATGTCTTGGTAACTGAAGTTAGCAGGCTCAGTGAAGACAAAAGTAGAGTCTGGAGGCTTGTACACAGAGGTAACGCTATACTGCTGAGTTCGGACTGTTAATATTTCAATGTCATCCCTGTCAGTCAGTGATGCAGATGTGACGTTAATTCCTGGCCTAGCGAAAATGGCACTACCGTACTGTTCATGTGGTCTCTCTAGGATCATTTTCATTCCGTCTATTTTGTGTGACTGTCTTGTAATGCCCCGATGAGTTTCTTGAATCAGGAGGAAGTCACATTGGTATTCTTTACACAAGTCAGATAATAAAACTTCTTTGTCTCTCGATATTTCTTCAATGTTTATCGATATCGTCACAAGCGGCCTTGGAAAAGACAGTTTGGGTGGGGTCTTATTGGTCTTCATGTTCTCAGAAGTCCGTTCCGGTTGTTGAAGGATTAGCCGCTGTTGTATCAACGTTGCCCGGGGTGCGCCCGATTGCTGTTTTTGTTTTTTATCTTGCTGTCGCAATCTTCGGGGAGGCTCCTTCATTGCGCCCCAGATAGCCTGATGATGGCCACAGAGCCGAAATAGGCCTATTTATGTAAATTGTAAAGTCTACGGGAGTTAACTACGGGGTCATCAGTCCCTATTTATGTATTTATAAATATCTATAAATACCCAGGCAAAACCAGTTTCTCCTCTAGTTGGTCATAGGCCTAAATTTATTTGTTTAATGCAGACGGCAGCACTTACTTAGTGGCAAAAACTGATTTACTGTAAGATAATGTATGGTTTCACGAACTTTATCAACAACTGTCTAAATAAGCGACTAATGATGATTCATAAGTATTTTCGTAATGCTATCATGTGACATCTTCCACAATCGATTGAAGCAAAGTGTGTGATAATGCTCCCAGACCGTGATTAGGTTTTCATTGTAATTTAATGATTCTCTACGCTATTGTTCCACGATTTTGACGACTGCAAATGTTCATATATTTGTAGATCTATGGAACTCAACTGCGTGGATTAGCCGTAGCTTGCAAACTACCGAAACTAAGTTAAACTAACCTAACGCCCATTCTCGAGGGGGGAGACTCGAACCCCCGACGGCAAACGGCCTAGCGCATCACAGTACGGCGCCCCAGTGCGCATGGCTAATCCGCCGCGGTTGACGATTGCAGAGAAAGAGAGAGAGAGAGAGAGAGAGGGAGAGAGAGAGAGAGAGAGAGAGAGGGAGAGAGAGAGAGAGAGAGAGAGAGACTAGATATAATTTCCTCGTACTTGAGGCTCTCGGAAATACTGAAGAAACTGCTCAGAGGAATGCTAATATGTTCCCTGATAGGAAGGTTCCTTCTGCAACAAATTTTCCCAGTATTGTTCACCTGTTTGCTGAAGAAGTAACTTTTAATCCGAGAGAAGACGTCCGATGCGTATTACTCCTAGGTATTACCGTTTTACAACCATTTTCAGCACATTTTTATTTTCATCGATTACAGCGCCAGCTATCATGAAACGAAATAAATGATCATGAAAAATTACATATAGTTTCACAAGTTTGCAATAAAAATAGGGGTTCCTATTCAAGATTTCAAAGTTACCCACCTTGCCTCTCCCGGGTGTAATGCATGGGAGTTAAATTTTATGTTAATTATGACCTCTTTGAGGTGAGATACTTTAATTGTAATTTTTTTAATCCGAGTTGTGTCTTTCCAAATATTGCGAAAAACAGTTTTCAGTGCCTCACCCTGTAGTTGTTCTTGTTTCGTTTCTTGCCAAATTATAACATGGCTAATTGGCTACCAATAAATGTGAAAACGTAAAGAAAATACGTTTCGGTTCCGCTTCCATATCAGCGTGTTACGTTGCGCGCTGACATAAAATTCAAAACAAAGAACAAACAAGTAATTCTCTTCCGCGTACAGTAACAACATGGCGGGCAATGTAAATTCACGTGCAAAACATGTCAGTGTGCAGGCGTGGTGCAGATCTATGCTCTGAGACTAGAGTTATACACCCAACGCCATTCGCCTGGCCTAACCGGGCGGTGAATATTCCTTAACCAAGCGTGCGGCAATCAACATCTTAATGAATAGGCTGCTTCCAGTGTATTCTTCAGCAATTCAGCAATCAAAAATTAACGATATTCGCTGTATGGTGATTAGGAATCAGACAATTGTACTTTCTGATGAAAAGTTCTCGGAAATCCTTACGCCGTGCGGAATCCGCCAATACATGCCTGTCGCGGCAATATGAAAGGAAGGTGTTTTGTTGTCTGTGTAAGAGCAGATGACATGCCAGGAGAGCTCAGGACTGCTCGTTTGATGTCAATTTAGGAAGAAATGCGACAGAGATATTTCAACCCCTATAAAGTTTCCCAAGTCGACTGCTAGTGTTGTGATTACGAGCTAAAGTACGAAAGACAATCGGGTGTAAAGAAAGACTAGCCAAATCTCGCTTACTGACAGGGACTGTCGAGAATTGCAGGAAATAGAGGAAGTCGCGCGAAATCAGTGGAATAAATCACTCGGGAGTTCCAAAGCATAACCAGCAGTCCAACTTATGACAGTGAGGAATGGGATGAAATAGTAGACAAGTTTCTTTCTGTATTCGAAGCTAAGCGACACGCTAGTTACCACAAAGAGCTATGCAACGCAACAGGGATGGGTGGAAGAAACTGGGGTGATGAATCTAGCATATTCTCGTGCGATAGAGAAGAGTGCAAGACAACGTTAGCTGCTACAATGCGTCGGTAACGCCAACAGTGAAGGGAAGGCTGTTTTTTTTTGGAATGTGGTAACTTCATTGGTCTCAAGACAATGTTAATTACGGAATGATATGAATACATTTTACAACGAGTCAAGATCTGAACCTAATGGAATACTTTTGGAATGAACCAGGACGTCGACATCACTACAGCTTCCAAACACCACTGTCTTCTCAAGTTACTGCGCTTAAGCAAAAATACTTTGCCATTCCTCTTCGGTTTTTCAAACGCCTTATTGACAGTAGCGGATGACTGGGTGCATTTAAACAGATGTGTGGGATAGTTTAAATTATAATAATTTAGCGATTTGACTGTTTACAACTTTCTTTCAGGGTTACACTATTGCAAATTTGATTTGTATTTTCGCTGGCTGATTATTATCCTTTCGAAATTAGATATATTGTCTTACTGAACAACAACAATAACACATTTATTACTTAAATATATAGCAGTCGTCGTATTACAGTTGTTGTTGTTGTAGTGGACTGTTTTGATGCAGCTCTCCACGCTACCCTGTCCCGTGCAATTCTCTTCATCTGAGAATACGTTCGGCAACCTACATCCTTTTGAATCTGCGTACTATATTCATCCCTCGGTCTCCCACATGCTTCCTTCTAATGCTAAGTTGACAATTCCTTGATGTCTCGGAATGTGTCCAACCAATCTATCCCTTCTTTGCTTAGTACTGATTTTCCGTCTGAGTTCTTGATATTCATACAGCTGCTTTTCTTGTATCGAAATATCTCTTTTATTTTCCTGTAGGCGGTATCTACCTTGTGAGATTACCGCCCATTAGAAATATTGGTAATTAATAGCATTTGTAATTAAACAGTATGAAGTTCACTGCAAACATTGACAATGCCAATGCACCAAATGTAATCTTAATAATTATGGTAGCAATGTATGTACGCAGTTGGGTGACAACATTTATAGTTAGGCCATAGGCAGAAATTCTCCACGTTGAGATTTGTTGTGTGCTTGCAGCTGAGGGGAGGTGGCGAGCAGGCCGACGTTGGTGGCTTGTTCCAGCTTAGGATTTTCCAGGCTAGTTTCCAGTGATGGGAGAGAGGGACAATGGCGAGTGCCAGGCGCAGTGCAGTGCACAGCGTGAAATAAAATATTCTAATACTACTTGCGTTAGACGTAATACGATGCAGTTAGGCACCTTTAAGGCTCTCATTACAAAATAGCCTGTTGACAAATAAGCAATACATTAGCTGATATAGTCACATCTGGCGTAATATGTTTAATTGACAATGAAAAATAATAAATTACCAATGAATACATGACAGTTACACAACTAGCATGGCAATGTTTGTTTATAAAAATATATTAACTATTTCTCATTTTATTTTCAATTAATCTTGTGTATTTTATCTTGAAGTATTCAGTTAAATCACTTATCTGTGATATAAGAAATTGCACGATTATAATAAATAGTACAAAGGATGTTTATACCAATATAAAAAACTAAGAAGACACTTGTTTAATGTGTAGTGTAATTATTTTGATTTTAAGTAAAGTTTTAGAGATGTATTGGTTGTGCGCTGTACGTTGGCAAGTCGGTTAAAACAGCTCACATGGGGAAGTTGATGACGTACGGAAAAAACCCGGCAGTTGGGCTTTTGGCGGGCGCGCGCGGGGGCAGGAAGTGACGACTCGGGAGCAAGTGGTGTAGCTGGCCGGGCGCGGCGTCACTCTGCGCAGTCGGCATGTGGATTTCCATGTGAAGACTATAGATTTTTGTGTGGAAATTGCCAAGTGTGGTTGCTCGTCGTAGACTGCACCAAGTTGTATCGAGTGCTATTGTGTGTTGCGAATATTTAGCCGGTGGAACAAGGTGTGCATCACACTAAATTAAAGTGACTGTTAATGACTTCTGTTAATGTAACACGTGTCGTCGCATAGGGATGAACATAAACGGTGTTTGAGGCGACAAATATTCATTTTGTCTGGGGGCTCACGAGCTATAACTTTATTTGATAAATGTGTCGACTTATAGACGTATCAGCCACAGGGTTTTAATATGGCGTAATAAACAACATAAAGTGAACTTTCACGTGTTTACAAAAACAGTAGTTAGCACACCCTTTTCTCACATGAACTTACTTTATTATGAATTTTTTTTGTTAATCATATGCAGGGAAGGAAATCTGCGAACGTGTGCTATCATCCCCTAAGAAACGAGTCAAACAGTAGCAATCACAGTTCCAGTGTTTTTGCATGTTTAGGAATATGGTTAGCAGTTGGTGGTTATGAGTTTTAAAAATTAAACTTTCCCTAATTTAAAGTCTCACCCCGACCTTCACCCTCGCAACCTTTCCCATAGTTATGCATTCTTCTACGGTTCTGCATTTGCCCTCTAGACACTCGTGTTAAGCCAGTCTGCACTTCCTGTGAATCTCATTTTCAAACGTTTGTACTCCCTTTTTCCTGTTTCACTTGCTGAATTTTTATATTTTCTCCTCTCTTCAATTAAGTTCAGTATATCCTGTGTTATCCAGGGATTTCTATTAAGCCTTGTCCTTCTGCCTATATGGACCTCTGCAGCCTTCACTACCCTAATCTCTCAGAGCTACCCATTATTCTTCTTCTGTATTATTTTCCCTCGTTGCAGCCAATCATTGCCTAATGCTCCCTCTGAAACTCTCAACCACCTCAGGTTCCTTCAATTTGTCCAGGTTCCATCTTTTAACCTTTCTGCAATCTCTTAAGTTTTAATCTGCAGTTTATAACCAATGAGTTATGGTCAGAGACTATATATGCCCCTGGATATGTCTTACAGTTTAGAATCTGGTTTCTAAATCTATTTCTTACCATTATAAAGTCAATCTGGTGTCTCCTGGTCTCTTCTACGTCTACAGCCATCTTTCATGATGATTAAACCAAATGTTGGTGATCGTTAAATTGTCCTCTGCGCAAAATTCTACCAAGCGATCTCCTCTTTCATTCCCTTTTCTCAGTCCATATTCGCCTACTACATTTCCTTCTCTTCCCTTTCCTAGTACCGAGTTCCAGTCCCCCTTAACTTTCTGAATGATTTCCTTTATCTTCTCATACATTTTTTTTCGATATGCTCATCATCGGCCGTGCTAGTTGGCATATAAACTTGCACTACTGTGGTCGGTGTTGGCTTCGTGTCTATCTTTACTACGATAATGCATTCACTTTGCTGTTCATAGTAACTTACCCGCATTCCTATTTTCTTGTTCATTATCAGACCTGCTCCTGCGTTACCAACAACTGAGTTTGTTTTTATAACCCTGTACTCACCTGCCCAGAAATCCTGTTCATCCTGCCACCGAACTTCACTAATACTTACCATATCTAACTTTAACCTATCCATTTCTTTTTTCAAATTTTCTAACCTACGCGATTAAGGGTTAGAACTTTCCACGCTCCGACCCGTAGAATGCCTGTTTTGTTTTTCTTGATGACGACATCCTGCTGAGTTGTCCCCGCGCGGAGATCCGAATATTTTACCACCGGAATTTTACCACCGGAATATTTTACCCAAGAAGACGCCATCATCGTATAGTCCTACAGTACAGCTGCATGTCCTCGGGAGAAGTAACGACTATAGTTTCCCCTTGCTTTCAGCCGTTCGCAGTAACTGCATGGCAAAGCCATATTAGCTGATGTTCCAAGGCCAGCTCAGTCAATCATCCAGAATGTTGCCCTGTAACTAGTGAAAAGGCTGCTGCCCCTCTTCAGGAACCACACGTTTGTCTGGCCTCTCCACAGATACCCGTCCACTGTCGTTGCACCTATGGTACGGTTATCTGCATCGTTGACGCACGCAAGCCACCCCACCTCGGCAATGTCTGTGGTTCATGGTGGTGACGTATTACAGTAGCAAGTTAAAAGTAATCAGAAAACTGTAACAAACCGAAATGTCATAAACAATGTCACATATTTCTCAATACTGCCAAAAAGTTGTTTACGGAGAACCAGATTAAAGCTATTACGAACGGAAAGAAACTAATGAAATGGAATTCTGACGACATTTCGAGATCCATAATTTTGAGGGCTAAAAATATATGAATTTTTGAGGCAAAAAAGGTGGTGCATGAAGTTCCAAGGTAACCCTGGCATTTTAACGAACGTTTTAGCGCTAATATCTAAAAGTGCAGAAACTATGTGTGAACTTGAACAAACGTGTGTTCTTACCTTTGATGTGATGCACATTGATTCTAAGATAAGCTATCATGCTGGTCTAGATCAAGCATTGGGGCCATTCTCAGAAGTCCAGGTAGTTTTGGCTAGAGGATTAGTATCGCCATGGAAGCAGCCTATATAATACTACTTTGATATGACAATGGCCAAACCTGTTACGTTTCATATCATTCAACAGTTGGACAAATGTAATTTAATAGTTGCGGTAGTTGAGTCTGATTCAGGAGGCTGTAATACATTGTACAAAGAATTGGGGGTAAGCGTAGAAAATAGCCCCTTCACAAACCCATGCAATGATACTAGAAATATCTACGTCTTTTTGGACATGCCTCACTATTTTAAACTGTTGAGGAACCACTTTTTAGACAGTGGCCTAATTTATCCAGTTGGTACCGAACTGAACATTAGTATTTTAATAAACGTTATGCAGACAGATTTAGGAGAAATTACACTGTGTCACAAAAAGAAGTCAGAGTTTCTCAACCTAAAAGGAAATGCACGGCAAAAAGTTATGCCTGCAAAAGCAATTTTTTCTAGCACAGTTTCAAAAGCAATATCAGTGTTATCTGGAAATAACGAATCAGCAAATTTTTTTGAATTGATGGACAAGTTTTCCGATGTAATTAATAGCAAGCATCCTTATGCAAGGACGTCCGTTAAGTCTGCTTTTGGTACTGATGACAATGTTTTACAAGAACAAAAAAATACGGTTGATGGAGTCAAACATTTGCTTCCATGAGAGTAGTTGGAAAGAAAAATATCCTTCATTTCCAAAAAGGAATTTTAATGTCTATTGCTTCTTTGCTGAAACTACATGAAGAATTGAAAAAAATATGGGTTGAAATATAGTTTGACTTCACGCTTGAATCAGGATGCCCTAGAAAATTTTTTTGGACCCATTAGAGGTATTGGCCGGTTTAATGACCACCCAACCCCAAAGGAAGTAAGTTACCGGATCAGACAGCTGTTGCTTTCAAATAAGCTACCTAAGCCTTCTTCTAAATCAATCTGTCCAGGTAAACACTTATCTCAGTACTGAGTTATTAGAATCTGCATTCAGAAATAAAGAAAGTTGTTTGCAACCTACAGCTACCGGTTTAAGTGATCCTCTTGGGGTAGAGGAGGTACCGGAAAACAACGACGCATTAGAAATCATCAAATCAGTCGACGATGAAGATGACATTGTTCCTGACAACTGCCTACGAATAAACAGTGAAAACTGCAGGGCTGAAGAAGAGGCTTTTAAAGTGAAAGCTGTTGACCCAACATTAGGAACTGTAACAAAAAATATAAACAAGGACAGTACAGCTCTTGAAACAAGCGGAATGTCAACGATTTCTCGTGGTGGTAAGTAGCTCAATTTTTTTAAGAATTAAAATATTAAACGTTTTAATTAATTTCATTTTGAGACAGAAGTTTATTAACTTATACTTAGATGAGTAATATTTAATTTAAATATTTTAGATGAATGTTCTATGTCTGAAACTTGATCAACAACGGATATTAGAAAATTAAGAAAATAATTTAACAGGAACAAACCAAAACGTAAGCAGTAGATACTGTTTAAGTAAATAAACTTTAAACACAATAAAACCAACTTGTATAATTGTATAGCGTGCAATACAAATGCATTCTGTATTTGTCCTTAGAATAATAGATTTACCACTATACAGGGTAAGTCACCGCTGGATATATTTCGTAAACCACATCAAATACTGCCGAACCGATTCCACAGACCGAACGTGAGGAGAGGGGCTAGTGTAATTGGTTAATACAAACCATAAAAAAAAATGCACGGAAGTATGTTTTTTAACAGAAACCTACGTTTTCTTAAATAGAACCCCGTTAGTTTTATTAGCACATCTGAACATATAAACAAATACGTAATCAGTGCCGTGTGTTACATTGTAAAATGTCAATTACATCCGGAGATATTGTAACCTAAAGTTGACGCTTGAGTACCACTCCTCCCCTGTTCGATCGTGTGTATCGGAGAGCACCGAATTAAGTAGGGATCCAAAGGGAACGGTGATGTCTCTTCTGTACCTAAGGTACTAGAACAGCACATTACGTCCACATGCTAACACCTTTATTGGTCTTATTTCACTGACGCACATGTACATTAGCATGAGGGGTGAGGTACACGTATACACCTGGTTTCCGTTTTCAAATACGGAGTGGAATAGAGTGTATCCCGACAAGTCATGCCAATAGATGTTCAAAGTGGTGGCCATCATTTGCTGGACACAATTGCAATCTATGGCGTAATGAATGTCGTACACACCGCAGTACATCTGGTGTAATGTCGCCGCAGGCTGCCACAATACGTTGTTTCATATCCTCTGGGATTGTAGGCACACCACGGTACACATTCTCCTTTAACGTACCCCACAGAAAGAAGGCCAGAAGTGTAAGATCAGGAGAACGTGCTGGCCAATTTATGCGTCATCCACGTCCTATGAAACGCCCGTAGAACATCCTGTCAAGGGTCAGCCTAGTGTTGATTGCGGAATGTGCAGGTGCCACCATCAAGCTGATACCACATACGTCGACGCGTTTCCAGTGGGACATTTTCGAGCAACGTTGGCAGATCATTCTGTAGTAAACGCGATGTATGTTGCAGATATTTGGGCCTCGCCAATGATTCCGCAGCATACGTTTCCAGTCCACGGTCGCTGTCGCTCAACCTGTCGGAGCCAGCGTGGATTGTCCACGGACCAGTAATGCATGTTCCGTACATTCACTGCCCCGTAGTTTGTGAAACCCGCTTCATCGGTAAACAGGCAGAACTGCAACGCATTCTCTGTTAATGCCCATTGACAGAATTGCACTCGATGATTAAAGTCATCACCATGTAATTGCTGATGTAGTGACACATGAAATGGGTGAAAGCGGTGACGATGCAGTATGCGCATGACACTACTTTGACTCAGTCCACCGGCTCTCACAATGTCCCATGTACTCCTGTGTGTGTTCAAGGCAACAGCAGCTAACACAGCAACTGCACCCACTTCTCCTGTGACGGGCCTGTTACGGACCCGTTTGCGTGCTACGACCATACCTGTTGCATACAGTTCGCGGTAGATGTTTTGAAATGTGCGTCACGTTGGATGCTCTCTGTCCGGGTACCGTTCTGCATACACCCTGCAGGCTTCAGCTGTATTTTGTCGACACTCGCCATAGATGAGTATCATCTCACATGGTTACAGTTTCCTACAACACTACACTATCACAGACGTCTGGTAACACAGTGTACTACAGTTAGTCTGTGTGCAAAGACGAATGCAGAATAACAATAGTAGCAAGCGCTAAATGCGGACCCTGCGACAGCTAGACCAAACCACAACAGTGCACCACAGCCACACTCGTAAACACGGTCATCATCGTAAACATGTCCCTGCAGATGCTGCTCGCCGGCCGTGGCCCTTGTTTGTTACAGCACGCAACTGAACGTCGGAGGTTTCAAGCGTCAACTTTAAGTTATAATATCTCAGGATGTAATTAACATTTTACAATGCAACAAACGGCACTGATTACGTATTTGTTTATATGTTCAGATGTGCTAACAAAACTAACGGGGTTCCATTTAAAAAGCGTAGGTTTGTGTTAAAAAACATACTTCCATGTATTATTTTATGGTTTGTATTAACCAATTACACTATCCCCTCTCCTCACGTTCGGTCTGCGGAATCGGTTCGTCAGTTTGATGTGGTTTACGAAATATATCCAGCGGTAATGTTAGGTGACTCACCCTGTATATTATAAAAGAAAGTCCTCCGCTGTCTGTTCGCGATAAACTGAAAAACTACTGAACCGATTTTCATGGGGTTCTCACCAATAGAAAGTGATTGACGAGGTAGGTTTACGTATATAATGTGCCAAGGTTTTGTACAAGTTTGTTGAAATATGACGATAATTGTTACTTTCACAGGCCCAGCTTCGCACGGGTAATCTTTAAACTTCTTTAACTCCAGAACTACTGAACGTATTGTGATGCAGTTTCTTTTAAATTGTAGAGATCTTATAGATCTAAACAAAAGTCCAGGAGTGCATGTGTCTAACTTTAATAGATCTCCCACAAACACTATGTAGTCTGAAGCCATCCGGCGCCAGCGCCTGTGGAGAGAAAAATGGTAAATGTACTCCAGTCGTAAAAGTTAAGCATATGCTCTCGCGGAATTTTGTTTGGATGTTTCTGAGTTCTGCAATTTAAAACAAACTGCATCACGATACGTTCAGTAGTTTTCGAGTAAAATAAGTTTAAAGTGATAAATAAAAGCAAATGGTGGAATAAATAATCTTATGCAATATATGTACCGCATATTTAATACTATATTCATTTTCATCATAACTGTTAACATTTAAATTACTTATCTTCAGGTAAAAATCACGTGTAAGACATACTGAAAACAATCACCGTTAAAACAGTAGTTATAGCTTAGCGCTGCCGCGCGTGCGGTGCATGTACCCGCGTGACGTCATAGCGGCAGCGGGCCGGGGACACTTCCAGCGGCTACGTGAGCCAGCCTTTGTACCTAGCCCTGCATCGCACCCGACCTCAGATTTAGTTATAAGCTGGCGCAGTGGATAGGCCGTGAAAAAATGAACACAGATCAATGGAGAAAACTGGAAGAAGTTGTGTGGAAATATGAAAAAATTAAGCAAAATATAAAAACTGAGCTGCCCATGCGAAAGAAAGCAACGTCGAGCGGGTTGTAAGCATGTGTACGCTTTGGTCTGGTGGTAGCCGGGCGCCGTGGCTCACTGCGACCGGTCGGGGGGCTACACGCTCTCTGTAAAAAAAAAAAAAGCCGAACCAAATACTAAACGACCACCAAGAACTAACATGACCTAACGACCGCGAACCATCAATCTAACTGAAAAAAAAAAGAAAAAAAGGAAGGTAGTTAGTGCGAGGAGCAGCAGACCGAGAGGTCCTCGTATCAAGCTTTATCTCGAATGAAAATATTAATTTTTTATTTTCACAAAATTATGATCTGTCCGTCCTTTCATTGACGTCTCTGTTCGCTGCAATCAGCTACTGTCTACTGTCTTAGGTTGTTTTGCGACCGCTCCGCAAAACGGAGCGATTAGCAGACGAAAGGAAGTGTTTTTCCAGTGGGAACCTAAAACATTTGATCACAAGGTGATAGGTCAACCGATTCCTCCACAGTAAAACACGTCTGATGTATTCTGAAAGTAACGAACAGTCAACTGCCAGCCAGGGCGTCTCATCAGCAGGAATACTCTCTCCGACGTGCACTGTAGTCGAATGTTTAGATGTTTGTTTAGGCGTAGCGTCCCCATACTACGACGCAGTTACTTCGCATCGGACGGACGGACAGATAATAATTTTCTGAAAATGAAAAAAATTAGCGCTTTCGCCCCTGGGAAGGATCGAGGGAAGGACCTTTCCTTTCGCAGCTCCTCATACTAATCACAAGACCACAGCGTTACTGTGCTTACATGCTGCTCGTATGTTATAAAGAGAAATTTATACACCCTGAGACTTCTTTTTGTCTCGATAATCTCAGAGACATAAATGATTACGATTAAGCACTGAATTAAAATTTGATGCGGCCGGGAATCGAACCCAGACTTCCATGCTTACTAGGGAGACGTATTATCGCTAGTCCACCGCATAACTAGCGATTGAGGCGCCTCGGAATAATCTAAGCAAGATTTCCCTCCAAGCAAAAACTTTAATTCAGCTTCTGTGTCCCTGTGAAACTATCCAGAGGCGTCTTAATCGCGAGTGATGCGGTGGTCTAGCGGTAAGACGTCTGCCTAGTAAGCATGAAGGTCCGGATTAGATTACCGAACGCATCATAAATTTTAATTCAATGCTTCACCTTTACCATGAATGCTCATATTTTATATTTTGCTTATTTTTTTCATAGTTCCACATCTTCTTGTTTTCTCGATTGATCTGTGTTAAGATTTTCAAGGCCTATCCACTTTTTGCATGGGTTTTCATCAACGACAGTTCTACTGTGAAAATCAGATTTGCAGAACACAGCCAATAAATGAATAAATGAATAAGTAAAATAAAAAAAACAATAAAAATAAAAAATAAATATCTCTCATCGCTGTGAATGAAACAATACGTATAGCCACAGAATGCCTGAAGCCAACTACAACAGCCAAACTTTATCCTATCATAGGCATAGCACCACCCGCTGCTCCGAGATAGGAATATCAAAACTGAAGAACGATCCTCGACACACGATGCATTTGCACCGTAAACAAGGAGTCCGGCTGAAGTCCCGAAAGAGTTTCACTGACACAACTGAAGAGCTCGTTACCAAGCCCAGCATAAGGCTTATATTTTTGTGGAAAGAAACGCTGCCACACCGTGGTGGAACTCCGTGAGGAGGGTTCTACAGGATTTGAACTTGCATTTCCAACTTGGAAGACTAACCGGCAGCGCACAGGAGTAACTAGAAGAAAATCATACCTACTGAAATGGGGATATAGTGACAATAACCGTTGTGAATGCGGGGCACTACAGGAGTTTTAACCATCCACTGACTTGTCCAAACATGTACTACGGACGATATTCTTAAAGGAAATGACAAAGCAACTTATTTTGCTGATTACTGGAGAGGGAAGGTATAATTGGTGTAACCGGACACGGAAGAAGATCGATCTAGTTCCTAAATGTTCGATAAGTCATGCTTATCCATGCCCACCACCAAAGCCTTACATCGCTCTTTCCCCCCACCCCTTCCCCGCATCCCATCACCGCAGAGTGTTCCTCGGAACCGAGCATCGAGAGATAACGTGTGACTAAAGTATGCCGTGTCTGTCTATTTTATGACGAAGACTCTGGTCGAAATCTAAGTGACGTGTGTATATCTTCTTTATGTGCCTTTTGCGACTCATCGGAAGTCTTTGCGGTGAGTTGCATACTATCCCCATTATATGTAGGAGTAGATTTACGTGGCCATTGTCAGTTTCAATAAGGTGATATACTATGGTATTAGACCGCATTGTCATCGTGTAAAACCAACCGACGTTTCGGCCACTATTGCAAGTCGCCTTCTCCAGGGTATTCGTCTGTCGAATACACTGCAGAAGGCGACTTGCAATAATGGGCGAAACATCAGTTGGTATTACACGATGACGATGAGGTATAATACGCTAAAGAACTCTAATGATAATAGTAGCTCTCTTAGGTTGTTTGCAGATGACGCCGTCATTTACCGTCTACTGAAATCATCTTAAGATCAAAACCAACTGCAGAACGATTTGAATAAGATATCAGTATGGTGTAAGAATTGGAATTTGACTCTAAATAATGAGAAGTGTGAAGTCGTCCACATCAGTACGAAAAGAAATCCGTTAAAATTTGTTTACGAGAAGTGTGAAGGTTGTAAACTCCAACAAAATACCTAGGAATTACAATTACTTCTGACTTAAATTGGAAAGAACACATAGATAATGTCGTGGGAAAGGCGAAACAGAGACTGGCAGAACCCTTAAAACATGCAACAGAACTAGAAAAGAAACTGCTTACACTACGCTTGTCCGTTCTTTTATGGAGTATTGCAGCCCAGTGTGGGATCCTTATCAGGTGGGTTTGACGGAGGACATCGAAAGAGTCCAAAGAAGGGCAGCTTGTTTCGTATTGTCACGATACAGGTGAGACAGCGTTACAGAAATGATAGAGGATCTTACATCATTATCAACGGCGCTTATCGCTGCGGCGTGGTCTACTTACGAAACTACAATCGACAACATTCTCCTCTTGCGAGAGTGAAGATTGGGGTGAGAGTTTAAAATTGGGAAAGTTTAATTTTTTTTTAAAACTCACAATCACCAACTGCAAACCATATTCCTAAACATGCAAAAACACTGGAACTGTGATTGCTGCTATTTGACTCGTTTTCTAGGGGATGATATCACAAGTTTGCAGCTTTCCTTCCCTGCATATGATTAACAAAAAAATTCATAATAAAATCAAGTTCATGAGAGAAAAGGGTGTACTAACTACTATTTTTGAAAACACGTGAAAGTTCACTTTATGTTGTCTATTACACAATATTAGAACCCTGTGGCTGATACGTCTGTACGTCAACACATTTATCTAATAAAGTTATAGCTTGTGAGCCCCCAGACAAAATGAATATTTGACGCAAATTGTTTTCACACCATGTGCCTGTCTCAAACACTGTTTATGTTCATGCCTATGCGACAACACGTGTTACATTAACAAATCAGTCACTTTAATTCAATGCGATGCACACCTTGTTCCACTGGCTAAATATTCACAAACACACAGTAGCACTCAATTCAACTTGGTGCAGTGTACGACGAGCAACCACACGTGGCGATTGCCACACACAAATCTAAAGTCTCCACCTGGAGATACACATGCCGACTGATGCAGAGCGCTGCTGCCCGGCCAACTACCCCACGTACTCCCGCCTCGTCACTTCCTGCCCTCGCGCGCCAAAAGCTCAACCGCCGGGATTTTATCCCTTCGTCATCAACTTCCCCATGTGAGCTGTTATAACCGATTTGCCAACGTACAGCGCTCAGCCAATACATTTCTAAAACTCTACTTAAAATCAAAATAATTACACTACACATTAAATAAATGTCTTCTTAGGTTTTTATATTGGTATAAACATCCTTTGTACTGTTTATCATAATCGTGCAATTTCTTATATCACAGATAAGTGATTTAACTGAATACTTCAAGATAAAATACACAAGATTAATTGTAAATAAAATGAGAAATAGTTAATATATTATTTTTATAAACAAACATTGCCATGCTAGTTGTGTAACTGTCTTGTATTCATTGGTAATTTATTACTTTTCATTGTCAATTAAACATATTACTTCAGATGTGACTATATCAGCTAATGTATTGTTTATTTGTCAACAGGCTATTTTGTAATGAGGTCCTTAAAGGTTCCTAACTACATCGTATTACTTCAAATGCAAGTAGTATTAGAATATTTTATTTCACGCTTTGCACTGCACTGTGCCCGGCACTCGCCATTGCCCCTCTCTCCCCTCATCGGAAACTAGCCTGGAAAATCCTAAGCTGGAACAAGCCACCAACGTCGGCCTGCTCGCTGGCCTCCCGTCAGCTACAAGCACACAGCAAATCTGAACGTGGAGAATTTCTACCTTTGGCCTAACTATAAATGTTGTCACCCAACTGCGTACATACATTGCTACCATAATTAATACGATTAAAATTGTGTAACATTTAGTGCATTGGCATAGTCAATGTTTGTAGTGAAACTTCATACTGTTTAATTATCAAATGCTATTAATTACCATTATTTCTACTGGGCGGTAATCTCACACTCCGAATGCGAAAATATATTGTTGGCTGCCACTTACATAGGTAGAAATGATCATCAGAATGAAATACGAGAAATCAGAGGCCGAACGGAGAGATTCAGGTGTTCATTCTTCTCGCGCGCTATTCGATAAGGAGGTAAAATAGTATAACGGTGGTTCGATGAATCCTTTGCCAGGCACTTAAATGTGATTTGCAGAGTATCCCATGTAAATGTAGATGTAGATCCCCATTACATGGCCACGTTTCGTAAGCGCCCTCTGCTGTCAGCGCTCTCTCCCCCATGTAGCGTCTGCACCAGTGGCGTAACTAGGACTTGGCTTTGGGGAAGGGGGATAGCTCTGCTTAACGAGCAAAATTTTAGTCAGTTTCCAGTCCGACTACCATCTACCACTCCCGTTGAAGAAACTAATTCACTCCGATTCAATGAAAGCTTATGGTAAAACATCCCAAGTTTCCATTCTTTACCTTTACCAGATTGCTGTTCTATGATTTTTTTTGGTGGGTTGGTCTGGAGGAGGGGTTCTATCCCCCTCATCCCCCCATAGTTACGCCACGGGTCTGCGCGGTCGCCGTGTTAAAAGTGTCCGGCGGCTGCAGCGCTGGTGGGGCAGAGCAGCACAGCAGGTGCGACCCCGGAGGCGTCGGCCGCAGCCCTGGGCTCTGGCGGCGCTCCTCTGTCGACCCGCGGCTATCGATTTCTGAAAGCCGTTCCGTGTCGATCGCCACTGGCCGGAAGTATTTGCGGACGGTCGCAGCCGCTCGGAAAAGCGTCCGCCATTATAAAAACTCGATCTGCGTGTAGCTGCGAGGCGTTGCGGCCGCGGCCGCGGGGCGGGGCGGGGCGCAGCGCAGGACGCGCCGCCCACGCCTCCTGGCGGCCGAATTTAGAAAAAAAGGGGGCCGGCCGCGTGACTGCTTGCACGCACTTAGAGCATGCATTTTGCAGTAGGCTCATTTACATAGGACAGCAAAGGGGAGCGGATTATCCAAAATACGGAAGGCCCCGCGCCGCCACGCGCTTCGTTTCTCATGCGTGGCGAGGGGTTGGGGGAGGCAGAGAGCGAGGGGTGGTAAGGGGGGGAGGGGGCACGTGGAGCACCTGGTGCGGGCGCGGCAGTTTCCAGGCCCCTGCTTGTTTCCCCCGACGTGTGCCGCGGTGGAGTAGCCGAGCGGTCTAAAGCGTCTCGCTGCGGAGCGCGCGGTTGCCCGCCGTGGAGGTTCGAGTCCTCCCTGGGGAATGGGTTTGTGTGTTTGTCCTTAGGTTAGTTTACCTAGGTTTAAGTAGTTTGTAAGTTACGGGCTGATGACCACGCAGTTTGGTCCGATAGATTTACAAACATTTGAACATTTTGAACCCCGATGTGTACTTTGAAATACTGTGGTGTCTTTCAAAAGCACTGCACGACGAAACCTTCAACAAAAACATTCCCTCCATCATTTCAGCGGGTAATTCTGGATATAGTACCTCCGGGAGAGGTTAGTCTCCATATCTTGTACGGAAATGTTTTTCGTGTTACGGTTAGTTATTAGACGCTGCTAAATAGTGACATATTTTTTAATATCTGAGTAGCTGCACGAACAGTAACTTCTGTTGGGTGCATTTTGATTCTAATCCGGTCAACTTGACTGCTACGGTCACAGGGTCGTAGGGTATGCCTTCTATCCCTGATAGATCGGGATACATGGCGCAATATTTGATACTTAAATCTTTAAAAATAATTTACAATTCAATTCACTGTTTTGATATAGCAAAAATAAAGGATTTATATAATAATGGAAAGTCCAGGATGGAATTAATAATATAATAAGTACAGTTCACAACTCACCGCAAAGACGTGGCGACGAGCTGCGACAGGCACATACAAAAGACACACACATACAACATTTTTCAGCTGAAAGTGTTGTGTGTGTGTGTGTCTTTTGTATGTGCCTGTCGCAGCTCGTCGCCACGTCTTTGCGGTGAGTTCTGAACTGTCCTTACTACATTAAAAATAAAGGATTTGTTTGCCAATTCTTCAGTGTTTTTTTAATTGCACAATTGTTACAATCATAAACTAAAATTTTTACATATTTTGTTAAAAAAAACTTCAATAAATATATCATGCAGCATGTCATTCATAAGGGTGCGGCATCTCATTCTTAGCCTAAGGGAAAGATGCCGCACTGTAACGTTTTCTGAATGGTCAAATATCATGACGAATGAGTGCATATAAAATTCTCAGAAACTTATATTTTAAGGAAAACTAGTTTGTTTACTTGTGAAAGGAATTATCTTGACATAAGTGTAACATGGAATCTTTTTAATGATTAATTTTGAAAAAGTGCGCCATCTCTCCCGGATTTACCGTATATTCATTTTTTGCATTTATTTTGAAAGAAGATTTATTGTCCTAGATCGCTTTTAGAAAGAGCGTTCAAACATTTTTGCAGAGTCGTCTTTTAATTTTTGCAGAAGAACAATGACATTTTTTCTGAACATACTTGGAAGATTTAATAATGGACTGTGAAGTAGATGTCAGATTGCGACAACGGTCGGTGATGAAGTTCGTCTTCAAGACGAGCTATGACTCTGTGACATCGATTCACAGGAAGTTGCTTTCTGTTTATGGGGAGGACACAGTGGGTGAGAATTATCCAGCAGTAGTTGCTGAGATTTAAAGAAGGTGATTTCTCTCTGCTGGACAATCCACGATGCCGTAGACCATCGATGGCAGTGAGTGATGTAAATAAGGAGACCATTGATCAAATCATCCGACAGATGTGTGACGACACGACAGCTTGCTGAAATGACTCGTTTGTCATTGCGTAGTGTGGTACAGTCACTAGGGTACAGAAAAATCTCTGCACGTTGTGTCCTAGATTATTCACAAGGGAAATAAAAATGACGAGGAAAAATGTGTATGAGGGTCTCATGAAGACCTTTACTGAAGAGAGGAACAGTGTTTTGACGGCGCCATTACCAAAGATGAAACAGGGTTATTTTTCCAGAATGAAACTTTCACTCTACAGCGGAGTGTGTGATGATATGAAACTTCCTGGCAGATTAAAATTGTGTGCCGGAACTGGGACTCGAACCTGGGACCTTTGCCTTTCGCGGGCAAGTGCACTTTGTGAGATTACCGCCCAATAGAAATATTGGTAATTAATAGCATTTGATAATTAAACAGTATGAAGTTCACTGCAAACATTGACCATGCCAATGCACTAAATGTTACACATTTTAATCTTAATAATTATGGTAGCAATGTATGTACGCAGTTGGGTGACAACATTTATAGTTAGGCCATAGGTAGAAATTCTCCACGTTGAGATTTGCTGTGTGCTTGTAGCTGAGGGGAGGCGGCGAGCAGGCCGACGTTGGTGGCTTGTTCCAGCTTAGGATTTTCCAGGATAGTTTCCGGTGAGGGGAGAGAGGGATAATGGCGAGTGCCAGGCGCAGTGCAGTGCGCAGCGTGAAATAAAATATTCTAATACTACTTGCATTTGAAGTAATACGATGCAGTTAGGAACCTTTAAGGCCCTCATTACAAAAATAGTCTGTTGACAAATAAACATTAGCTGATATAATCACATCTGGTGTAATATGTTTAATTGACAATGAAAAGTAATAAATTACCAATGAATACAAGACAGTTACACAACTAGCATGGCAATGTTTGTTTATAAAAATAATATATTAACTATTTCTCATTTTATTTTCAATTAATATTGTGTATTTTTATCTTGAAGTATTCAGTTAAATCACTTATCTGTGATATAAGAAATTGCACGATTATAATAAATAGTACAAAGGATGTTTATACCAATATAAAAAACTAAGAAGACATTTGTTTAATGTGTAGTGTAATTATTTTTATTTTAACTAAAGTGTTAGAAATGTATAGGCTGAGCGCTGTACGTTGGCAAATCGGTTAGAACAGCTCACATTGGGAAGTTGATGATGTAAGGAAAAAACCCGGCAGTTGGGCTTTTGGCGCGCGCGCGCGTGGGCAGGAAGTGACGAGTCGGGAGCGAGTGGTGTAGCTGGCCGGGCGGCGTCGCTCTGCACGGTCGGCATGTGGATCTCCAGGTGGAGACTACAGATTTTTGTGTGGCAATTGCCAAGTGTGGTTGCTCGTCGTAGACTGCACCAAGTTGCATCGAGTGCTACTGTGTGTTGTGAATATTTAGCCGATGGAACAAGGTGTGCATCGCACTAAATTAAAGTGACTGTGTTTTGTTAATGTAACACGTGTCGTCGCATAGGCATGAACATAAATGGTGTTTAAGACAGGCACATGGTGTGAAAACAATTTGCGACAAATATTCATTTTGTCTGGGGGCTCACGAGCTATAACTTTACTTGATAAATGTGTCGACGTACAAACGTATCAGCCACAGGGTTTTAATATGGTGTAATAAACAACATAAAGTGAAATTTCACGTGTTTTCAAAATTAGTAGTTAGTACACCCTTTTCTCTCATGAACTTACTTCATTATGAATTTGTTTTGTTAATCATATGCAGGGAAGGAAAGCTGCGAACATGTGATATCATCCCTTAGAAAACGAGTCAAATAGTAGCAATCACAGTTCCAGTGTTTTTGCATGTTTAGGAATTTGGTTCGCAGTTGGTGGTTGTGAGTTTTAAAAATTAATCTTTTTACTATTTTAAACTCTCACCCCGACCTTCACCCTCGCAACTACCGACTGTGCTATCCCGACACGACTCACAATGCCGCCTCACAACTTTACTTGCGCCAGTACCTCGCCTCCTACTTTCCAAACTTCACAGAAGCTCTCCTGCGAACCATGCAAGACTAAAAAAAATGTTCAAATGTTTGTATAGTCTATGGGACTTAACTACGGGGTCATCATTCCCTAAACTTACAAACTACTTATGAACTACTTACGAACTAGGACGGCACAAATATCCATGCCCGAGGGGGGATTCGAACCCCCCGACCATAGTGGCCGTGCAGCCCGTGACTGAAGCGCCTCAGCCTCCTCGGCCACCGCGGCCGGACATGCAAGACTAGCACTCCTGGGAGAAAGGATATGGTGGAGACATGGCTTAGCCACAGCCTAAGGGATGTTTCCAGAATGAAACTTTCACTCTTCAGCGGAGTGTGCGCTGATATGAAACTTCCTGGCAGATCAAAATTGTGTGCCGGAACAGGGTAGTGCGCTTGCCCAAGAAAGGCTAAGGTCCCAGGTTCGAGTCCCGGTTCAGGCACACAATTTTAATCTGCCAGGAAGTTTCATGGTTGTTTTTGTCCGAACCTGAGAGCGAAACCCAATCCATGGAGTGGCGTCATCCGGGTTACCTACGGAAGAAGAAACCAAGAGTTTCATGATCAGCAGGCTGAAAGGTGTTGGCGTCCTTCTTCTGGGATTGACGTTTTGAAACCTGGCACCACCATTAACTGGGACCGTTACTGTTTGTCACTGGACAGACTGCGACGTGCCATCAAGACCCTCAGTTTGTTTCAGGGTCAGCTCATCAGACTAGGCAATGACAATGCCAGACCCCATATAGCCATTATACCGCAAGAGAAAATCAGGAAAATGAGTTGGAAAATTGTTCCTCATCCCCCTATAACCCAGACTTCGATCCGTCTGATTTTTACCTCTGGTCGTCTGAAGGTCTACCTTCGCGGTAAAACATGTGATAGAAAGTAAGACCTTATTTCCTGTATCAAGCAATGGTGTAAATGTCAGTCCCCATAATTTTCCCAAAGTGAATTTACATCAAGGAAAGAACGATGGGCCAGATGCATCGCGGCGGATGGAGGATACATTGAATAGGTTAAATATATAGCTCAATGTTCCAAGTATGTCATTCACCTCCTGCAAAAAATTAAAAAACAAAAAATGGAGACGACTGTGCAAAACTTTTTAACGCCCTTTGTACATACCATATGATTAGTTTCCGCAAAATTTAATTGCTATATTCAGATCATATAAGAACACTGGTTACTGCTTTTAGAGGGGTACATTTGTGAAACAGAAAGCTTTTAGAGTGACATGTAGATGGCAAGTCAGTCCAAGAGGCTGTCACATGAGGGGGCTAGTATCACCAATGGCTATGTCCACCAGCTATGAGGAGAATTGCCGTTTTTTTTCAGCATACTGAATTAAAAATCACAATTTAAGTTTGTTTCGAAGATGGCCTTGTAATTCGAAAACCTGTTCACGAATTAAAATAAACTTGCGGAACATGCTCAAAATTGTGATCTTTAATTTAGAAAATTGCAGTATTTACCTACCATCGTTGGTTTACGGTATTATCACATTTGCGAAAGGAACAGTTAAATTGCGATAAAAATGACATTCTTAGCAAATACAAGTAATTGATGGATGAAGATATGGGGAAATATTCTTTGGACATAGCAGGTTTTGTTACTGAGCTCCTGGACATAACTAGTTCATATTGGTTATTAAACCTTCTGCGTGTAAGGCCGTGTTTTAAGAAATAGCTCCTTCCTTGCGTTTCGTCCAATGCTGCGCCAGACTTCTTCGGAGGTTGTCCGGCTGTTGAGTCATGCCGACATTCAGATCATATAAGGCCACTGCTTACTGCTTTTTCAGTTGGCAAGACTCAACAGGCGGACAACCTCCGAAGAAGTTCGGTGCAGCATTGGTCGAAACGTAAGTAAGCATCGAGTTTCTTAGAACACGCCTCACAACCCAGAAGATTTATTAACCAATATGTTCACGGGTCGTGAAAGCCTTCACACTCTCATAACCAGCTTCTTACAAAGTTGGGCATAAAAACTATTGTTAGAGACGTATAATAAACAGCAAACAACTTTCTTCTCGGGTCTACTGTCGGATAACATTGTCAACTAGACACAATATTTCGACAGACCAACTGGTTGCCATCTTCAGGTGAGTAATAGCACTCGGTGTACTTACCTGAAGATGGGAGCCAGTTGGTCTGTCGAAATATTGTGTCTAGTTGACGATGTTATACGGCAGCAGACCCGAGAAGAATATTATCCGTCATTATGCCGGGAAAGTCTACTAAATCACAAATAAACTCCATATTTTATTTCAAGAAAACTGTTTATCAACCAAAATTGAATTCCTTACAATTGGAAAAGCTGCTTCCATTGTTTCACGACGTCTACAACCTCTGACACTATCGTTCGGTAAATAGTCCTATAACAATACCATAGATGAACTATGAACTACAGTTACTTACTGTCCTTCAAAATAGTCATATCCCATAACTATGCACCGTTGAGCTCCTGGAAACGTCGCAGAAGTCTTCCTTTGGGATTTGTTCAAAAGCCTTGTTACGTGTCGTTCGATGTCAGGACCATCGTCAAATCTCTTTCCTTTCAAAGTCAAAGTGAGTTTGAGTCGAGGGAATAGGAAGAAGTTTGGAGGAGTGAGATACGGCGAGTATGGTGAATGGTGGAGTTGCATCATCCTATTTTATTTGCCAGGAACTGTTTGACGATATAGTCTGTGTGTGAAGGAGCGTTGGCGTGAACAAAAAGAAACCAGGAACCTAGCTGAGCTTCACATGAACGGTAATTTCTGAATCTCTGTTGACTGTGTGACATTAGGTCGTTCTCTATCTCCAGTCTTTCAAGGTGTTCGAATTTTTTCTGAACGTGAGTGTATGTTACTGTTCAGTCGTGAATACCATTTGAGAGTGAAAATATTCCGCGATAGAGGAAGTATTTACGGGCAGCGAATTTTGATATAAAATGAGAGGACGGCATTTTGTGAAACACTGGTCTTTGAACGGCGCAGCCGCATGGATAATTTGTAACCGCAGATATATAGACTGTTTTCCGGTGTATTGCGGTCTGTAAAAAATAATGCACAAAGTGTATTTAAATGTTACGCGTCCTGGATTAATCCCTCACGCAATATACAAAGGCTGGAACACGAGAGTACTCCAGGATATTAACAGGATTTACCAAGCAAAAATGCAAACTGCCGAATTTATATTCGAATGCGACGATGTGCCTTGTTTCATGAACCGATCTAACGACGACAGATGTGAACGCTTTGAATGCACAAATACGGTTTACTTTATTTCAATGTTAACATGTACTGTAATTCGATTTGTGTGTTGATATGTGATGTGTGCCTTGCCCCATCTACTATATTGTCGATTAATAAGGAAGCTGCGACTATAGGAAGAGAGGTTTACCGTGTGAACTGGTTTAAATTTTGAGCGCATATTCCACATAGAAAAGCTATGGCATTCGAATTGCGATTACAAATGCTTCTAAAATGTAGTGACGTTAGTGAACATTGGGATTACATTTTATACTGCAGTGCCGAGCTGCAAACTAGAACACAAATATTTTACAACGTTTTTGCCACGGTGATGTGGCCGAGCGCTCTAAGGCGCCTTGCTGGGGAGCGCGTGCCGTCAGTGTCAGTTTAATTAGTTTTTAAACGTGGGGACTAATGACGCCAGTAGTTAACTCCCACGGATCTACAAACATTTGAACATTTAACTACATCTTTTCACCAAGTATCACTCCGAAATCTGCAGCGAACCGTCTAAGCTACTGGAATATGTTTTTTGTGCCATCAGCGTCGGACAGTTAAGTTTTTTTCCCCGAATTCTGTAACTGTTCGGGAATTCTCCTCTCGCGATTATGAACTATTTTAATGATCTGTGAAATTTTAAATCTAGTTTGCTAAATTCATGTACATAGTTTTCCTCTGTTCTTAAGTACTTCACATATTTTAACGTCAAAATTAACCAAATAATTCTTTCAGTACTTTCAAACACTGATTGAAACAAAATTATCTTGGTAAAGAGACTTGCAGCAAAATATTAATGGTGCCTGAATATCTTGAATTCTATTTATCTTTGTTTTTCAAATGCTCAAATGTTTGTATAGCTTAGGGGACTTAACTATGTGGTCATCAGTCCCTAAACTTACAAACTATTTATGAACTAGCTAATAGGACGGCACAAATATCCATGCCCGAGGGGGGGGGGGATTCAAACCACCGACCGTAGTGACCATGCAGACCGTGACTGGCGCGCCGCAGTCTCCTCGGCCACTGCGGCCGGCTCTATGTTTTTCTCTCCCCCCCCCCCCCCCCCCACACACACATACACGTATCACATATATTGATGTTAGTATATATACATTTTCTCTTTTAGGTCTGGGGTATCTTTCGGAGTTTAATTGGCAATATTTTATTCAAAATGCTTTATGTGTATAGGAATAACAAAGTGACTGACTTATTTTGTAGGACAGCTGCCATAATAAGAACCAGAGAGGGTCACCTATTCTAGTCACCATTGTCACAATGCTCAACTAAGTGGGCGACGAGGAAAGAGAAACTTAGCCCTGGGCGAGGACGTCACAATGATAGGCCTATATGAGAAAGCTCGCTCAGTTGTAAAGGCGTGTAGCGCAGTTGGATGTTTATCTGCGAACGAAAATTACTTCTTCTAAGTTCAAATGTTTGTAGAGCTTATGGGACTTAAACTACGGGGTCATCAGTCCCTAAACTTACAAACTACTTATGAACTAACTACAACTAAGGACGGCACAAATATCCATGCCCGAGGGGGGATTCGAACCCCGACCGTAGTGGCCGTGCAGACCGTGACTGAAGCGCCGCAGTCCCCTCGGCCACCGCGGCCGGCTTACATCTTCTACTGGATTCCACTGTTAACTAGTAATACAACAAAATACGTAACATTCTAGTATGGTAATAATAATTTCGTGTGGCTCATTGGCCTGGTGCAAGTCTTTCAATTGGACGCCACTTCGGCGACTTCCGTGTCCCTAGTCTACCCCAGTTATCCAACTGGGGAAAGGGGACCTACAGCTTAACGTGGAATCTGAACCACGTGTCGTTTCTGGCGATTCCTCACATCGTTGAGAGGTGAAGGATGGGTTAAGCTGCAGACTGAAAAAATTCGAGGTCCAACCGGGTTTCGAACCCGCGACACTTCGGTTTAGAGTCGAGCGCTTTACCCGACACTATGCCCGACATTCTGTTATAGTATAAATTTATATTCTATATATGGATGGAATAACTACATTGATTTGCTAAACACTCCTTATTTCGCAAAGATGCAATGCCTCATACAAACCATAGACATTCTGCCACAATTTTAACAGACATATCAAATGGACTTCTGAATTTTACCTTTATTTTTTTTTAACTGTAGCACTACACTGAAGATTCGATGTAACAAATATTGCTGATACAATAGTTGCTTCTCAAGTCTCTAGAAGCTGTTAAATCCACCTTCAGAGCAGAGTGTGCGAGCGCGTTTGGGCCTATCCGTATTCGACGATAAACGCAGGCCTGAGCACAGACGACTGTGTTGCCAAACAGATGAGATCCCAACAGAGTCAGACGTGATGTGATTGTGACGTATATACGCTGTGTGCATGACCATTAATTCGTTTGTAATTGCTGTTGTGTACGAACGTAGGCTTTCGCCGTCATTATTGTTAACGTTAAAATTCTTCTGAGCTATTTGCCGCGTCATGATAATAAAACTTTTCCAACGTTTCAGATCCGTTGCAGGATCCTTCCTCAGGGAATACTGACTTGTTACGTCCTTCTGCTGGTCTTATAAAGCGTGTACAGTCCTAACAGTTTAGTTTTGATTGGTGTTTCTGATAGGTGAAAATAGAACTAAGCCGATGTTCGGTTGCCGTCGTTGATGGTCAAGAGCGCGCATGCGTACAACTTCCTGTTTTCCACCAATAGGAATCAGCGATGCAAACACCAACAAAGTGCATCTTCATTTCCTATTTCCACCTATCAGAAACACCAATGCAAACACCAATCAGAACTATACTGTTAGGAGAGTACACGCTTTATAATACCAGCACAAGGAGGAAACAAGTCAGTATTCCCCGAGGAAGGATCCTGCAACGGATCCGAAACGTTGGAAAAGAATTTATTACCATGACGCGGCAAATAGCTCAGAAGAATTTTAACGTTCATAGATATTGTTGTGACGTCGCTATTTGCCGATACGCCGGTGTCTTCACAAGTCGCCACGCAAGTACAAGAAGAGTCGGTAAGTCACTTCAAAGTACTTCGGTTACCGGGGGCGCCCGTTGTGTCGATACCTCTCTGACTGCTTCGCCAACACCACCTAGAGACAAGGCCTCACAACTGGCCGTGCTACGTCACACTGACCAGGCCGCGGCCGCCAGCTTACTGGCTGGCCGCTACGAGGCAGGGGGCGTGCCCCAGCGGATAGCCATTCAGCTGGCGGCCGCGGCCTGGTCAGTGTGACGTAGCACGGCCAGTTGTGAGGCCTTGTCTTCTAGGTGGTGTTGGATTCGCGCGCCGGCCAATAGGAAGAAGGGGGCTCGCCTACATATGCCGGCGCACCACAGCCACGATGGAATCAGTACACGACAGTTACAGTCAGTAGGAAGCAGTTCGACATTTCCAGGAAGTTCATCGGAGGAGAGCCAGCAGTCTACATAGGACACAGCTGGAACAGTTTTCTATAGTCTAGCAGAACAGTTTATTATTACATTCAAAACTGTGCAATCGTTAAGAAGACTTTCTACTATCACAGGCAGATCAAAAGTTAAGTATTCCTTTCATCTGTAATAAAAGTTCTCGTGGACTAATCAATTCTTTTAGTTACAGACCTATGCCCACATCCCTGATCGTCACGGTCCACTTCCTGCTACTGCAGCATCTCTCAGATATAAAAGATACGGCAAGTGAACGTCTCTATCTTCCAGTAAAGTCGATACACGGCCACTCTCGATACAGCGTGCGTAAGTCACGCCTGACTCTACCGGAATCTACTGTGCGGACGACACATTCGCTTGTATTCAGGCCTGTATACACCATTGACCACAGGGCCTATCCATTTGAGGTGCGCGCCGTGACCTTTCTCGATGAATACGTCTTAACGTGTGATATCGCAACAAGAGCTTACTGTATCAAGAAGATGACGTAGTATTTCGCAGTGACCCTTCTTTCTCGAAGAACACGTGTTAACGCGACATGTCACAAGAGCATACTGTATCAAGAAAATGATGTAGTATTTCTCAGTTGTGTTGCGTGCGAAAGCATGCTATCGTCGCCTAGCGCAGGGCTGTTTTGTTGTTTTTACTGTTGACAGTTGCTTACGTGAAGGCCACTGTAAAACGTTTGAATCGCCAATAGTGCAGCAGCCACAAGCGTCACAGTACTCTGTGCGTGGAAATGGTTCAAAATTGCGTAATGCATGAACCCAGTGGCGATAGGCGCAGTGAAGCGAGAGAGCGAACTGAAAAAGTAATACCTACAACTTTTTTTTCCTTTTTTTGTTTTTTGTAATCTGGTCACGACATCTGTTAACGTATTACATCTTTTCCACTTAGCTGGTGCAAGTTACAAACTTCTGCCGCTTGAGTACTCTAAAGTAGCGTTTTACGTGGTAGCGCGTAATGTTACTACTTCGGTGCGCGGGAAATAATGTGTCGTAATCGAGTTCCTAGTCGCCAGTAACGTGCCCTTCAGCTGAAATCCAAAGACGAATTAAAACTTTGGACGGTGATTATGGGATCGACATCAGTAATGCGCGATGTTGGGTCGTTCGTGGAAACGGTGGTGTTAAAGTGTGCGACAGGACTCGTAGTGCACCGTCACGTGTCACAGTCTACGAGAATCGTTGGAATCGGATTGATGAACCCATCAGAAAATCTTACAGGAGAACACAGACACTGCGCTCAGGTAAGTGCGGAATACCACTAGATCGTCACTGCAGAAATGTGTTACTGGCCGCGTCCGTGGCGGGTACCTCGAATGGTCGCTCCTGACATGAAACATACGAGATTGCATGTCTGTAGGCAACAACGTCTACTATGAGCTCTTGTTGCACACGCTGAGATCAGCATCACCGCTTTCTTCATTACAAGAACGAACAACCCGATGTCACACATAACCGATCTCACTACTATAAAACACTGTTTTCATTCTTCTTGGTATTTAACTAGTAATTGGTTTTCATCAAGGAGGTTAGAATACAGGGAGACACCCTTACGCTGAAAAGTGAAGCGCCATATTGCCAAGTTTTGGAGAAGTGTTCGTATTGTAGAATTAACGTTTTGTGTTACTTAAAACAGGAATAAACCATCGGATAGTTTTACCGTGACGTAAACGTTAAAAGAGTGCAAATTATCCGTTAAAAATTAAGTTTTCAATTATATTATGATGATTACTTGTTACTACTTATTCAGAAAAGTATATTTTTCGGAAGTACATACTTTGCAGTGACTGTCAGTTCAATACATTAACAGTAATAGAGTCGACTTAACGTATAGTTTTAACGGGTAAATAGCATTCCAAAACTGACCAAGATGGCGGACAGGCTTCAACTGATGTATGTGCTCGGCATAGATAATGCCATCTCCATTTATTCTAACATCCTTGGTTGCCGTCTTGTCATCTTTTTAGCTTACCTTTGTTCTTATACGATACAAATTTGGAAACATTAAGGGTACTTGCTTATCGCAGGATATATAAATTTGACAATCTTAGAAAGTACTAGTAATAAGTCTTTCTAACTCGAAATTGCTAGATCTAATATTATCATAATCCAATACATATGTGTTTGCGGACATAACAGTATCACGTAAATAGGGAAATCAAGAAAACACACTGATAGTTGCATTAAGTGCCGAAGTTATCATGAACGTGTTATTGCATCAAGTTACTGATGACACTTTGGATTAAAGGTGTGTAGATAATCATGCACAGAAAACACTCTCTGAAATACGTCAACATAGTATATGAGAAGACTGCATCCATAATTCTAAACCATTCCCCACCCCCTCGAGCTTCGCGAGCACATATTTCACAACAGCATACAGAACTTACCTGTATGTCACGTCTCAGCAATCATAGAATGTATTGCAAAGCGAGAACGTAAATTAATTTCTGATGCGGTTGTCAGGAATAGACTGTCGGAGTGTCGTAATTTAATTCCGTCATTAGTTTCCGAAACAAACAGAATTAATTTCTGTTGCGGTTTGCGGTCTATTCATCTATCCTCATCACGTGAACCATTTACTTGCCAAATAGTATTGGATTTTGTGGATAAGTTATTAGGTGATGGAAAATTGCTAGACGAGAGGTTGAGTTGTGGTAACATTTAAAATGAACTTCAACGACCTTAACTGCAACAGTAGATAAATTAAATATACAATAACTAATTTATTTTTGAAATTATTACTACTATTTAATGCTCATCATTTAATTATCCAGAAATTTGTTTTTATGGTAAGTTTAGTAATGAGATAGTACAGATCTTGGCGGAGTGGCTTTCATTTCTCTCACTGATTAATCAGTTACAGAGGCGACGAAACATGCTCATTTATCTATAAAAGGCAAAAATTATCATGATGACGAAAACTACAGTCATAATAAAAATTACACGAAATTAAAACTCTACCGTGAAAACGGATTAAATAAAAAGCACAGAGCATTCGAACTATCGAAATGTCGTAAGTGAAAGTACAAAGAGTTATACATTAAATTTCAGGAAATGGGAAGTGTGTTACAATTTCTGCTGTGAAAACATTGCAGCTGCAACTGCGTGAATTTTCTCAACTAACAATGTTAGATGATGACTACATATCACTTATTCTGTTGTTTAGTTGCGAAAAGCTCAAACTACTGTGGAACGACAGGAAAAAGGCATTCACTTTAAACTATAGGACATAGTAATCATGTGAAGGGAAAATCCCTAACTATAAATTCTCACGTGCTGCATTATTAATCTAAGTATCCTAGATCCGAGATCATTTTGATAAAAATTATAGCTTTAGTAGTTTCCCCACAATTTTTGGTAAATTCGTAGTTTTTCGTTTTGAAAGTGTAGACACGCCTGCATGGCACATGGTTTATATGTCATTGATTTAAACCCCAGAAACAGCTATAGTGCAAGTATTGTGGAAGTGCTACCACCTGACAACAGTATTATATTTCTTTTGTTACATGCGATTAATGTGCTGTTCAGCCATTTCCGTAGCGTAATTACCATGCGCGAATTCAACGAAGAGCTCTCCTGATCAAAGACTTACTAACAATAGTTAGACCACTTCCAAACTGATAGCTGCCATTTGCAGGGAAACTGTGTGTTTGCACTTCCATCTAAATGACGTTCGTTAGGACTTTGTATGCGTGTTGTTGAAGAAGGAATTCAAATGGGATGGGTAGATAAGTTATATTGGATGTTACAATCATTCAAGTCCAAGCTAGATAAAGAAAAAATGTGACAAACTACAATATGGAGACGAAGACAGATAAAATTATCAAATAAATTCTGAAATTTAAGCGTGCAATAGACATGCGAAATATTCATCTTGAGATATGAATAGCTCTTCAATGTCCCTGTTTGCTTACAAATAAATTTGCTTTTTCGAATTGTTTTAGTATTTTCCAAACATGTTTCGCTGGCGTTGCAGCATTATCAGTGGGATTTTTATTGTATAGTGTCTGTCAACTGAACATGTACATTAAGTGTAGCAAGTTCAGATAGTTGTGAAAAAATATAAAGTACTTCTTTTTATAGGTACACTAGGCCTATCTTAATACCGCACACGTCTTGGTATTTGTGATTCTTTATCTCACAATACATCTCTGTATACTTTTGACATATTGTCTGCAAATAAAAAGGTGTGAAGTTTATGGAATGATGGTTAACCTGTAAAAATCGGTTTTTTTTTTTTTTTTTTTTTTTTTTTTTTTTTTTTTTTTTTACGAAAATATGAAACGTCATTTTTGTGTTTGGGTTATTTTACTATTGCGACTTTTTCTATAGCAAAATTTCTGTGTGTGTATGGAAAATTTGTATCACTTACTTTGATGTATTTGCGGTGTTTTCACGTTGTGAAAAAACACTTTGACACCCATTCTCGGTTGCTATTTGTTTGGTTGTAGTTCATTTTTGTACTGTTCTTCACTAAGTGGGAAGTGGGGTTTTGTTCAGTCTGTGCAGTATGTATTGGAATCCGGCTTGTTTTTGTGTAATTGGATTGTTTGAGTGTTTGTGTAGGGCTCTATGTAGATGACGTCATATGCCTTCTTGATGAAACACCCAGTCGCATACAAGAACTTCGTAATGTCATCAAAAATGTTCATCAAAAAATAATATTCACCATAGAAACAGAAAATGTCAGAAGACTAAACTTCCTTGACCTCAATAAACACAGAGAAAAAATCAACACCAATTCTTCATATACTGAAAGCCCACCACCACAAGCACAGTCCTACACAAACACTCAAATAATCCAATTACACAAAACCAAGCAGTATTCCAATACATGCAGTACAAACAGAACAAAACCCCACTTAGTGATGAACAATACAAAAATGAACTACAAACAATCAAACAAATAGCAACCGAGAATGGGCATGACACAAACATTAGAGACAAATTAAACCACAAAATTAAAACTAAGTTGAAACGAACACCTAACACACAAAAGCAAACAGACCAGAAACACACCACAAGCACACAAAACATAAACCCACTGAACACCCATACGCAAAACACCCACACACAGGAACAAAAAACAAACAAAACAACAAATCAATGGCACACTCTCACATATCACAACAAAGCAATTACAGAATAGGAAACATTCTCAAAAAGCAAGGCCTGAAAACAGCGTACAGAACAGGTAACTCAATACAGAGAAAACTAAAGACAACCAACAGCAAGACAGACAAACATAACACCTGTGGCATCTATCAACTCACATTCCAGGATTGTAATTCAGTTTACATTGGACAGACATGCAGAAATTTTATATTAGATACACGGAACACAGAAGAGCACTCAAAAGCAATAGTCATTCTACATTTGCAGAACACCTCTTAAATATGAACCACTAACCAACAGACATAAGCACTGATCTAAAGATACTGAAACACAGCGAAATCCTCCCACAATAATTAACAATCGAAGAGAACTGCCAGCCGCGGCGGAGTGGCCGAGCGCATTGAGGTGCTATGCTCCGATGCGAAAGAGCGTTCCCCATCGGTTGTTCGAATCCCCCCTTGTGCATGTTAGTTTATAAGTAGTTGGCAAGTTTAGGGACTGATGACCCCGCAGTAAAGTCCCATACGCTTAACAAACATGTGATTTAGAACTACCACATACAGAAAGCCATAATAGAAAGAAATGGAAAAAAATAAATGAATATAAGCCTCACGGGGGTTCTCATGCAGTGCTAAAAATGATCGTAATTTATTCTCAGGTTCAGATATTCGCCCTTGTAAGCCGATACTGGCGAAAAATCGATATGTGTCTTTACTAATGGAGTCTCGATCAGGCACGCAAGCTTCTTTTGGACAACAATAGGTTATACACTCCTGGCCATTAAAATTGCTACACCACGAAGATGACGTGCTACAAACGCGAAATTTAACCAAGAAGATGCTGTGATATGCAAATGATTAGCTTTTCAGAGCATTGACACAAGGTTGGCGCCGGTGGCGACACCTGCAACGTGCTGACATGAGGAAACTTTTCAACCGATTTCTCATACACAAACAGCAGTTGATCGGCATTGCCAGGTGAAACGTTGTTGTGATGCCTCGTGTAAGGAGGAGAAATGCGTACCATCACGTTTCCGACTTTGTAAAGGTCGGATTGTAGCCTATCGCGACTGCGGTTTATCGTATCGCGACATTGCTACTTGCGTTGGTCGCGATCCAATTACTGTTAGCAGAATATGGAATCGGTGGGTTCAGGAGGGCAATACGGAACGCCGTGCTGGATCCCAACGGCCTCGTATCACTAGCAGTCGAGAAGACAGGCATCTTATCCGCATGGATGTGACGGATCGTGAAGCCACATCTAGATCTCTGAGCCAATAGATGGGCACGTTTGCAAGACAACAATCATCTGCACGAACAGTTCGACGACGTTTGTAGCAGCATGGACTATCAGCTCGGAGACCATGGCTGCGGTTACCCTTGACGCTGCGATGGTGTACGCAATGACGAACCTGGGTGCACGAATGGCATAATGTCACATTTTCGGATGAATCTAGGTTATGTTTACAGCATCATGATGGTCGTATCCGTGTTTGGCGACATCGCGGTGAACGCACATTGCAAGCTTGTATTCGTCATCGCCATACTGGCGTATCACCCGACGTGATGGTATGGGATGCCATTGGTTACACGTCTCGGTCACCTCTTGTTCGAATCAACGGCACTTTTAACAGTGACCGTTACATTTCAGATGTGTTACGACCCGTGGCTCTACTCTTCATTCTATCCCTGCGAACCCTACATTTTAGCATGATAATGCACGACCGAATGTTGCAGGTCTTGTACGGGCCTTTAAGGATACGGAAAATGTTCGACTGCCGCCCTAGCCAGCACATTCTCAAGATCTCTCACCAATTAAAAACGTCTGGTCAATGGTGGTCGAGCAACTCACTCGTCACAATACGCCAGTTACTACTCTTGTTGAATTGTGGTATCGTGTTGAAACAGCATGGGCATGTGTACCTGTACACGCCATCCAAGCTCTGTTTTCTCAATGCCCAGGCGTATGAAGGCCGTTATTACAGCCAGAGGTGGTTGTTCTGGGTACTCATTTCTCAGAATCTATGCACCCAAACTGCGTGAAAATGTAATCACATGTCCTAGTATAATATATTTGTCCAATGAATATCCGTGTATCATCTGCATTTCTTCTTGGTGTAGCAATTTTAATGATCAGTAGTGTAAGTGAGATCACAAACAAAACCCAGTCATGACTTTTAATGACATAAGGCCTTCTTATGAGGCCTTTCTTCTTGGTGTAGCAATTTTAATGATCAGTAGTGTAAGTGAGATCACAAACAAAACCCAGTCATGCCTTTTAATGACATAAGGCCTTCTTATGAGTCAATTATTGTGTTGAATTTAATTTAAAAGTTTTAACTGCTGTCTCATCTCTAATAATATGCTGTCTAATATTTTTCTGTGACATCATTTTACGTCTGCAACGAGTGCCTTAAAGATGAGTATTCTCTAGTGTACTTTGTGGTATCCATTTTGTATAGTGTAACGACTGTTCTCCACAGGGGTTTCGTGTGTAGAGTACCCGTAGCACAGCTACGTTAGTTGGGTTGCATTCAGCAGTGGCCCACTTTTATGGCGGCAAGTGTACAATATGACCAATGTAACAGAAGCTCCATTTCGCGCACAGAAAATATCCTGTCAAAGTAAACCGTTAATCTTCCTCGTGAACTTAACACTAGTATTAACAGAGTACACCAGAATAACATTTTATGTTTCAGATTGCCATGTATCTTGTCTTATAACAATGTATTCGATGTAAAAAAAATTAATGTTAAGTTTTAGAAAACTATTTTATATCGTCATGTGAAAGTCTGATAAGATCGCAGAAATACTATTAATGGAATTGCACCAAGCTTGACTAGCAAAAATGAGACTGTGGATATATATATATATATATATATATATATATATATATATATATATATATATATATATATATATATAGAGAGAGAGAGAGAGGGTGTTTCACTAAGTGTGTTTGCCTCTGTAACTTATAAAGTAATAGATGACGGGAAATTTTAATGCGGTAGGTCAACACAAGAAATGTTAAACTTTCTGCGGAGCTATGAACATAGTTTATTGTATCATTTTCCAAAGAGTTACACCACAAAGATATAATTTTTAAATGGAACAATAGTTTTTCCTATCGTGTATTGGATTCGTTTAAACCAGCTGCCTCCAAATCAATTTAAACTACATTCCTATCACTGTTAGTTTGGGAGCTACAGCCCTTCAAAGTTCTGGGGGCGGAGGCTACTATAGCATAGCTGACTGGCCGAGTGGCTATCCCCTGGGGCACGGCCCACTGTCTCATGACCACCAGCCAGTCAGCTACGCTGTCGTAGCCTCCGCCCCCTAAACTTTGAAGGGTTGTAGCTCCCAAACTAACAGAGGCAAACATACTTAGTGAATACGCCTACCAGGCGGAGGTGGAGGTGTCTTCCATAACGGCCGATGAGCTCTCGTCCAGTGGCGCTTGATGTGGCGTGACTACGGCATGACCGAAGACGATCGCACAGTCAAGGCGGAAACTATGAGATTATCTCATCCTCGCGAAAAACATATGTGGTGTTGAATGAATGAAGTCTTCTAAAAGCTGTATAGGTCGCTGTATTGATAAAAGACTCTACTCTGATATTATCTGGACAACATGTAACTAATGTTACTAATATGCACTGGCTACTTTCACCGACAGGATTCTGATTATGGTCCAGGCTGAAACGCGTAAAATAAAGTCATTTCGTAGCCAACTAATGACTTTTATCAATACAGCGACCTATGCAGCTTTTTTCAGACTTCATTTATTATTCATCATGGTCGCCTGCCTCCTCTGAGACTCTTTGTCGCAGTTATTTATGTGGTGTTACTACAATGGGAACGGATGGGCCCTCATTGTGGGAGCGATATATAGTTTTGTCCACAAGGTATAAATATTTTGTAATAGTTGTAAACGACCGTGTAAACTATTTTATTCATTTTGTACATACAACTGACGATGACAGGGTGAATGTTGAAACCGGTCATGAAATAAAGTGGATATTCAGTTTAATTTCCATTATGGCCACGGAGTGCGTCCATTTGCTGATGTTACACAAGTTGGTCATATTAGTTCAAATTCATTCAACGCGTCATGTACAATTTTCCTTTGATTTCGCAGCAGCTATCTAACTTCAGTGTCGAACCATGATGGATCTTTTCCATCTCTCTCAAGTTTGCACGGCACATACTTGCCTAATGGATCTGTACTCTGCTCTTGAACTTTTCCCATCGATGAATTGTTTTTGTTGCTGAATAGAAACCTCTTCCTCCCTTTCATCGGAGTGCTATTTACAGCTGATGTAACGGCCTTATGATTTCCATGTTCAGCGCTAAGTTAGTTAAAAAGCTCGTATGTGTTTGTCGCCAACAGGTCTAAGACGTCATCTACACGAATTGGTTGTTTAATTGCACCTGGTAATTTTCGGATAAAGGTTTTTTTAAAATAATTTCACTCTATCCGCTCTCTCTCACTTCCACCTGTCTTAATCATTTGAGTGTCCTAGTCTATATCCAGTAATATATAATACTGACATAAAACTAAAATACGGCTTGGAAATGTTAGGCAGACAGAACATTGTTGATCACTAGCTTGTGATTTTACTCTTTGCTGTCGCATATCTTGTGCAATTTATTGAAAGAAACAAATAAGCGTAGAAAATTTACTGTCATGTTAACCTAACCAAAAAAGTACAGACAATAATAGTGCAGTAAATTCAGTCACATTAATCCAGTAATGATGTGCCAGACGAGTGATAATGCTGCGGTGGAGTAGCCGAGCGGTCTAAGGCGTCTCGCTGCGGAGCGCGCTGGTGCTCGCTGTCGGAGGTTCGAGTCCTCCCTGGGACATGGGTGTGTGTGTGTTTTCCTTAGTTTAGCTTAGTTTAAGTAGTTGTAAGCTACGAACTGGTGACCACGCAGTTCGGTCCGTTAGATTTACAAACATTTAAACATGTTTTTTGCTCCAAAGTCGAATCTGAAGACACCAACGGACAAACTGAACTGGAAATAATTTGATATCACAAAACGGTAACACCCGAAAATACAAGGTTAGAAAATAAAAACTTCGCAGACATGTTTTATTTGTGTTGTGTGATGTTGGCTGTATGTTGTGAACATTTCTTATTATTAGACGGAATAATGGTAAAGTGATGGCGGTTTCCGTAGTTTTATCGCACGAAAGATGTCGGCTTATTCGAAGAATGGCACACTCACAACGCAGGGCTAAACTTGTTGCGCTAAGCTGCTAACGCTTTTATGGCATCGTTTCCTTCGGTATATGGAGTCTGATGTGAGAGGTCATCAAACGTACCGAGCTGAAAGTTATGGCAGAAGATAAGCTGGATCTTCACGACAACGGTGTGGGCTTCGTGGATCAATAAGTGGACTTAGTAATTCATCTGGAGATGTGGGTAAAACTGGACAAAATAAAAATATAAAAAGAATTAGGTCCTGCGTTTCAGAGGGCCTACAGCTTTCTTCAGGTCAGTAAGTGATATTAAACACGACAGATCTGTATCGGCTCAAATTTCGATTTTCAACTCACCTTCTTTATAAGTTGCAAATATATTTATATCATGGCATAATATTAACACTCAGCTTAAAATCTAATTACGTGTATTGTCTATTTGGCCGCAAATATACATGTCATCTTTCACATCTGTTATTAAACAGTGCTACAAAGGACGCTATTAAAAATACGTAGACCACAGGTACTGTTGCGGCTCTACATTTATTTACTTGTTTCGAAATCATCATCATAATCCAGGCCTGGAGTAGAACTTAAAGCTGAACGTATGGCGTCATTGATACGGACCTGTAATTTAGTGGGTTACTGCTAGTGCTTTTCTTGAATATTGGTGTGAGCTGTACAACTTTCCAGTTTTTGGGTACTGATCATTTTTTGTGCGAGCTGTTATATATTGATGATAGGTAAGGTGCTGTTACATCGGCGTACTCTGATAGGAATCCAATCAGTATACAATCTGGACCATAAGACTTATATTAAGACTTATATTAAGACTAATATTAAGCAATTTAAGATGTTTTGCTACTTCGAGGACAGCTAGTTTGTCACTCATGTTAACAGCTGTTCTTAATTTTAAATCTGCATTATTAAGTTTGCCTTTTATTTGGTGAAGGAATTTCGGGATCGAGCAGCTTAATTGCAAAGCCCTCTAGAAAATTGCCAATAGTAGTATCTGCGTTGATTTTATGCGTTCAGTGTTTAAAGCAGTATCTCTGGTAATTCAGGTACATTTCAGGTTGTTTAAAATTTTAATGTCGTGTCGATTTTATAATAAACCAAACTCACATTTCAGTCTGAATAAATATTCGTTTTCTCAAAATCTTTTAAGGTTTTAGTATTGCTGGTAGCTCCATGTTCACCGAACAAAAGAACAGATATCTTTATGAAACTTATAGTTTCTACACCCAGACAACAACCTAAATAATTTCACTATTAAAGCTGAAACGACGTCTTCTTCCTGAAGGATTATTGACGTAACACTGCTATAGTCTGCGTCAACTAAAATCCAATGTCACTGTCGCATTATTATACATCTACATGGGATACGCTGCAAAGCACGTTTAAGTGCCTGCCAGAGGGTTCATTTATCTCCATTCTCGAATAGCGCCCAAGAAGAAAGAAATCCTGAATCTCTCCGTTAGAGCTCTTATTTCTCGTATTTTATTCTGATCATCTTTTCTACCTATGTAACTGGGAGTCAACAATATATTTTCACATTTGGAGGAGAATGTTGGCGATTGGAGTTTCGTAAGTAGCCCACGCTGCAGTGATAAGCGACGTTTTTATAATGATTCCCATCCCAGATATTGTACCATTTCCGTAACGCTGTCTCTCCTGCATCGTGACAATACAAAACGAGCTGCCCTTCTTTGGACTCTTTCGATGTCCTCCGTCAAACACGCCTGATAAGAATCTCACACTGGGTAGCAGTCCTCCAAAAAGGACGGACAAGCGTAGTGTATGCAGTTTCTTTAGCAGTTCAGTTGCATGTGTTAAGAATTCTACCAATAAAAGCAGCCTCTGGTTCGCCTTTACTATGGTATCTACGTGTTCTTTCCAGTTTAAGTCTGAAGTAATAGTAATTCCTAGGTATTTTGTGGAGTTTACGGCCTTCAGGTTTGATTGATTTATCTTGTAAACAAAGTTTAACGGATTCTTTTCCTATTCATGTGGACGACCTCACACTTCTCATTATTTAGAGTCAATTGCCAATTTGTACATATCTTATTCAGATCGTTCTGCAGTCGGTTTTGATCTTCAGATGATTTTACTAGACGGTAAATGACGGCGTCATCTGCAAACAACCTAAGAGAGGTGCTCAGATTTTCTCCCAAATCGTTTATGTAAATAAGGAACAGCAGAGGACCAATAATACTTCCCTGTGGAACGCCCGATATCACCTCTGTTTCAGTCGATGCTTTACATTCTATTGCTACAAACTGTGTTCTCTCTGGCAGGAAATTTTGGGCGATATACCATAACCACGCAATTTGATTAAAAGCCGTTTGTGAGGTACCGTGTCAAAAGCCTTCTGGAAATCAAGAAATACGGATTCAATTTGAGAATCCTGGTCGATAGCACTCATGACTGTGTGAGTAAAGAGATAGTTGTGTTTCGCATGGACGATGTTTTCTAAATCCGTGTTGACATTGAGTCAATAGATCATTCAGTTCGAGATACTTCATAATATTTGAATACAGGATATGTTCCAAATTGACGTCAAGGAAGTAGGCCTGTAGTTTAGTGGGTTACTCCTACTGCCTTTGTTGAATGTAGGTGTGACCTGTGTAACTTTCCAGTCGATTTGTACAGATCCTTCTTTGAGCGATCGCTTTAGCATAATGGAATAGAAATCTAATGGGTATACAGTCCGGACTAGAAGGTACAAGAACATTACGTCTACTTTGAGAGGCTTTGTGAGTAAATCAAAAGGAAAACAAGAAGTACGCATCTAACAAACATTGAAATTATTTCACGGTTTGAAATAATCTGTTGTCAACTTTGTATCGGAATAATAATTATTAACTTGACTAGCGCATCACAGACTGTGAGTAATAATGAGGCATCATCGAAACAGAAGCGCGGCCCTCGTGTCTGCTGCGTGTCCAGACAGCGCCACGGCACGGCGCGGCGTCAGCAGGAATTGAGGCCAGCGCCCCTCTAATTAGACGCCCTCTGCTGCACCTGCGACCTCTCTCCTTAAAATCCACAGCCTGGCCGCGGTGCGGTATCTGTCGCTGTTTCTCTGCTTCTTCCTACTCGTTTTGTACTCCACTGGTGTCTGCGATAAGAACTGCTGTCTGGAGCTGTTCCTCTATATACTACGTTCGTTCTCATTTCCAGCACCTTACATGTAGTGTGCCCCAATTTACTCTGTGCATTCTGTTATCAGAGACATTTTTCTTGGAAGATTGCAGTATCGTATAAATTAGTTTCAGTGCTGTTTTGATTGCTGTTTTTTACCAGCAGGGTGAAAAAGTTCTAAGTAGACTACAAACAACAACAGTGTAGTCACCTTCTTTTTTGCAGAAACAACTTCTTTTTCAGCAATGGAGTAACACCTACATGAAACTTTGGGGCAGATTAAAGTTGTAGGCGAAATTTCTATTTATTTAGCTCTTCCTTTTAATCACCATTGATACCTTCATTGGTTAGCTGACTAGCTTCGTAGCTATAATAATTAATGAGTGTTTAACAGTAATTTTCGTAGTTAACGCACATACGTGGTTCTCGCCCCAGTGACTCAGACAACGAATCCAAAGGTCCCGGTTTCGTTCCTTGGTCAATCATAGGATTTCTGTCACCACTTCCTTCACCTCTGGCTAAGTTGCTTCAAGGGAAAAATGCGGGGGTGTACCGTGCTTCGGAATCCATTTTAAACTGTAGGTTTTCCTGTAACTGGTGGTAAGCCAGTTCAAACGTCCGAGGAAGGCAGCGACATACATCCTCCAACAAGACTACGCTTAGTATAGCATCGTGGTGAACAAAGTGAGGCCGGCCGCGGTGGCCGAGGGGACTAAGGCGCTCCAGTCACTGTCTGCACGGCCACTACGGTCGGGGGTTCGAATCCCCCTTCGGGCAAGGTTATTTGTGCCGTCCTAGTTCGTAAGTAGTTCATAAGTAGTTTGTAAGTTTAGGGACTGATGACCTCGTAGTTAAGTCCCATAGACTATACAACATTTGAACAAAGTGAGTTGATAATAGCTTTACCTTTTTACCTATCACTTTTAAAATGAAAAATTATCACTTTTCTGCACACGTTTGGTCAAAAATGTAGATTTAATTTTATGGATTAAGTCGACGTTGCTTTTATTTAACAAATCGTAGTTAGGGCTGCGAATATTTTTTAATGACGCTTTACACTTTTTTGGGAAAATCATCAAGTATATTCAGATTATCAGAGAGTGACGAATCGATAGTCATGAAGATTCTACGCACATAATAAGCATACATGAATGTGAGCCATCGTGGTCGTGCCTTCAAACAAATCAAACTGGGACCATACATGGCACGCTGAAAACCGCCTGTCACACCAGTCGAGCAAGTTTAGACTTACCGTTAGACAGCATTAGTTGTTAATTTGGAACCTTTGCCTTCTTCAGGCTAGTGCTCTGACGCCTAAGCTATGTGTTTTTACTTTCTCTGTTTTATTATCTGGATGGATGAGGGCTGGGGTTGATACTGATAAAAGTATATTAGGATGGACCTCTCCGGGGGACACCACCTTGACAAAGCACTGTCTGTGCGGGTGGAGAGGCTTGTGCATCCGTGGGAAGCTGAGGGCTGTACCGAAGGTAGAGAACGTACTGTCGGATAGGCCTCGGCTGTTCCACATCGTCCCGTCCTCCTTATCCTCTGCCAGTCTTTTTCCAATTCCTTTCCCAACCAAAGGTGTGATGCGATCCGTGCCGAGGGGTGCATGGCACGTGGGTGGATGTGTCTCGAACTGAGCCTCAGGGATACTGGGCGACCTCCCTGAGTAAGTAGCCTTGCACTGCGGGGGTTATCGTGGGGTTGACCATATAAATCCCCAAATCTCGTGGGACTAAGATGAACACAGAGAGAGAAAGCATTTTAAAAGAATCTGAGACCTCAGACATCGGGATCGTGACCGATGCAGTCCTTTTTCTGAATCAGGGTCTAGACCTGAGTAAGAAGTGGGAACTGTAACCAAGAAGTTGGACCAGATTAGGTTTAAGGCCTTGTCTGGGGCTCAGAGGAGGAAACTTCTCAAGGAACAGAAGCAAAAGGAAGGAAAAGAATGGCTTCCTAAGCATAAGTGGAGGGAATCAAAAGGGCTTGAGCCCAAGACCCCCAAAAAGAAAGTACCTCAGGTCGAAGGGGATACACAGACCCCCTCAACGTCAAAGACTGGTGGCAAGAGGGTTAGGGAGGAATCTAAGACTCCCTCCTCTCTGGACAAGCGTGGTCCTGAAAGGCTGAGGCAGGAAATAGGGAAACAGACCTATAGTACTACAGTCTCGGTCTTTAGAATGGCGGTTGTCCAAGAAGGATACCCACTGGTGAGCATCACCTCGCAGCAGGAGGAGCTCGTGCAGATGGCCCTCTTTGAAGAGATTGGGGAGGGGGGACGATGGTCCAGGACCCAAATTCAGGAGGGTCTATCTAGATTGTGGTGCCCTCATTTTTGTTTGCGAGGGGGAGCACTCAGCAGATTGGCTTAAGGACAAGGTGCCCATGATATCCCCATGGGATGGTGTGAAGCTGCTGGTGAAGACAGCAGCCGAACTGCTGAAGACCGAAAAGGTATCAATATGGGTACCAAAGATCCTTAAGGATGTCTCTCCAAAGACTCTGTTCGAGGAAATAAGGGTCCAGAACCCAAAAGTCTCGACAGAGGATTGGAGGGTAATTAACCAAAAGGTCATTCCGGAAGGACGAACCCTGGTGGTGGAGGTCGGAGAGAATTCCCTGAAGGCAATGCGAGAGCAAGGCCTGAAACTGTTTTTAGGGTTCTCGCAGGTCGCCGTCAGGGTAATCAAAGACCTTAAAGGCAATAATGGCAGCAAGATGGGGACTGGAAGTGCTTCAGATAAACCTGCAGCACAGTAAAGGGGCCACTGCTGCCCTGAGCCGTCGCCTGGGGAGACAGGAGGTGGACGTGGCCCTGATACAAGAACCCTATTTGTACAAAGGGGGTGTATCGGGCCTCGGTGGTACTGGAGGTAGGCTGATTTATGCTAGAAATCTAAAAAAATCCAGAACATGCATTTATGTTAGAAATGGAATATCTTTCATACCAATGATGGATTTTTGTTCCAGGGACCTGGTGACCATCAGGATGTAGCAACGTGAGAAAGGTATCACGAGGGAAATTGTTTTGGCCTCAGCATACCTTCCTTACGAAGACAGCTCTCCTCCTTCTTTGGAAGTGAGGATACTGACGGAAGTCTGCCATCGGCAAGGTGAGGAACTATTGGTGGGATGTGATGCCAATGCCCACAATCTATCGTGGGGCAGCAAGGACAGCAACAGTAGAGGTGAGCACCTTCTTGAATTTCTCCTAACAACTTGGAGATCCTGAATAGGGGTGATGAACCTACATTCAGGAATAGTAGAGGGAAGAAGTAATTCACATAACTTTTGGTTCCATGATGATGGGCAGTTATGTCAAACAGTGGTATGTGGTCCTGGAGCCATCCTCATCAGATCACATGTATGTTAAATTCAAGGTTGAATGGGAACCAGACAGACCATGGCGTATAGGAATCCCAGGAAAACGGACTGGGAGACATATAGGAGAGACCTTGACTTCAGCCTATCGGAAATTAAAACTTCGATAAGGAATCCAGCAGAGTTTGAGGAAGTAGCAGAGGCCGTAACCTCTGCTATAGTGACATACCAGGTCAACTGCTCAATCACCTAGAAGTGCACAAATAGGAGTGTGCCTTGGTGGAATAATAACCTGGAAATGCAAAGGAAACAGGTTAGAAGACTGTTTAACCTTGCGAGGCGCAAAGGACAATGGTCAAAGTATCGTGAGGCCCTTGTCAATTACAACCTTCCCATCAGAAGGGCAAAGGAGACATCCTGGAAGGTATTCTGTGAGGAAGTGGAGGGCATGGCTGCTCAAGCGAGACTTCATAAAATCCTCACTACGGTACCAACTAATCCAGGAGGAACATTGAGGAGGAGGATGGGAGTATACAAAGACAGCACATGAAACGCTGGAACTGCTCCTCAAGACTCAGTTTCCTCAATATACTCTGGGGGATAGCTCTGACCAGAATGCGATTCCTGAGAGACAAAGGTTCTCAGGTATTCACAAAGAGGACTGGGATTAGGCCAAGGAGTGTGTTGATCTCAGTAAGGTCCGATGGGCGGTGGGAACATTTCAAACATTCAAGTCACTTGGCCCCGATGGAATCTTTCCAGCTCTCCTGCAACAAGTGGGAGAAAATCTTATTAGATTCCTCTGCAGGTTATTCAAGGTTAGCCTAGCAGCAGGAATCATTCCCAATGCCTGGAGGGCAGTGAAGGTTGTCTTCATTCCAAAACCAGGAAGAAGGGATCATACCAAGGCCAAGGATAGACCAATCAGCCTGTCCTCCTTCATTCTTAAGACCTTGGAAAAGCTGGTTAATGTGCATGTTGGAGAAAGGAGGTTAAGTAGGGCTCCTCTGCATTCAAACCAACATGCATATTAGCTCTCCACCAACTCATTGGGATGGTGGAGAAAGCACTACACTTTCAGGAAATAGCCCTCTGTAACTTCCTGGACATCGAGGGGGCTTTTAGCAACATGGCCTTCGATTCCATGGTTAGGGCAGCAGAGGTGCATGACCTAGGGACCACTATATGTAGGTGGACTAGGGCCATGCTCAGTGGAAGAAAGGTAGAGGCTACCATGATGAATGAAAAAATGGGCAAATTTGCTGATACAGTCAAGAATATGGTAGAAGGTACGTTGGACATTGTGCAATACTGGTGCAGAAAACAGGATCTGGGGGTTAGTCCTAAGAAGACTGTTGTTGTACCATTCACAAAGAAGCATATCCAACATTCAAGTTGGGATCTAAAGCTTTTCAATGAATCGCTACCTGTGAAGGGGGCAGTGAAACATCTAGGGGTTACCTCAGATGAGAAAATGACATGGACCCCTCACATTAGGAATATTTGCTCCAAGGCAAAAGGTACTCTTGTGAGTACCAGGAGAGCTTGTGGCAAAAATTGGGGCCTGAGCCCCAAGTGTATGCACTGGATATACACCACGGTGATGAGACCCAGGATCACCTATGGGGTGGTCGTGTGGTGGAAGAAGGTAGAACAGCAGGTTGCTACTAAGGAGCTTGGTAAGGTGCAGCGTTAGCCTGCTTAGCCATAACAGGCGGAATTAGCAGCACACCAACTGCTGGGATGGAAACCATGCTGGATATGCCCCCATTACACCTTTGGGTCAAGATGGAGGCAGCGGCTGGTGCATACAGACTCAAATCTGGCAATAACTGGAACTCTTTGGGATATCCAGAATCACACACTAAAATAGTGAGTGAGCTTCAACAAGCCTTTCAATATAACAATTGCAAGTAGGGAGCAGTGGGAGAAAATAGTTCGACACCGTATGGGAGATATTGTCTGGTTCACTGCCGAGTCAAAATCAGACCAAGGCGTTGGGGCCGGGGTATATGGGTTGCAGCCAAGACTAGAGGGCGTCATCTCTCTAGGGAAACTGGCCTCAGTATTCCAGGCCGAAATCACTGCCATCAGGGCGTGTGTGGAGGAGAATTTGCGTAGGTGCTACAAAGACCGTAGCATCTATATCTATTCAGACAGCCGGGCAGCCCTGAGGTCACTGGCAGCTCCTGCAACAAGGTCTAAAATTGTTGCAGAATGTCACAGGGTTCTGGTGGAGCTAGGGGAAAGCAGTAGAGTAAACCTATTGTGGGTCCCTGGCCACTCGGGGATCAGCGGCAACGAACATGCCGACAGATTAGCCAGGATGGGGGCAGAGACTCCATTTATTGAACCGGAACCTGTCCTGACAGTCACCAAGGCAATGATCAAATTGGAGCTACGTAACTGGCTCAGAAGACAGCATGTAGAATATTGGACCAAAGTCTATCAACAAAAACATGTTTTAAAAGAAACTCTCCAATCCTGGGCCTGAACAGGAGAGAGATTAGACTCATGGTTGGATTGCTGACAGGCCATGGGAATTAAAAAAAACCTACATACAATGGGAATAACAGAAGAGGACCATAAATGTAGGATCTGTGATGACAGTGGTGAAACTGCATCACATCTAATCTTCGAATGCATTGCATTGGAGAGTAAAAGGCACAGAACATTTGGGACAACCAGACCCGAAGAAATTGTGTCTAATAAAGAACTGGTAAAGGGACTCCTTGCACTGTTCAAGGGCATTGATTGGCTTTACTAGATACACAGGGAGCGATACCGTTTAATAAACTTAGTTTCGGTGCGGGCAGTGGCGGGTTGGACCAAGACTGTTTTGGCTTCCCTGAGGAAATCAAATCAAATCAAATCAAATCAATATTGGGATGGAAAGTTAACGGTCTATATAAAATTCTACGCGCGCGCGCGTGTGTGTGTGTTAATATTTCGCTCTGCAGCGAAAACTACAGAACGCAAACGAATGGTATGTGTGTAATTGTTACCGAAGTCTCCCATTGTACACCACAGCAGTTCCATGCCGATAGCTATGAGGTGGTGGAAGATATGGAGGTTGAAAATCATCAAATTATAAAAACTTTCGGACTGAAGGCCAGCGATGACGTTTGCGACTCTATAGCAAGGAGGTTGCACACAGCGAAACGTGATGCCACAGACCATATCTTTGGTCTACGCGTGCTGCAATGTCTTCAGCTCTTTCTCTGTAAGGATAAGCATACGATTATGGAAATATAAAAATAAATAAGTAAGGCAGTAAAAAAGAAATTTCTTTTAATACATCTCTTTTAAAGAAATCGATTTGACGTTTCGCGTATTACATCAAGTGTTTAAAATATTTGTTTGTAAAGAAGGTATTGTATTTCATTTCATCCTTCAAAACCAGTCTCATAGCTCTCTACTGAAAGATAGCTTATCTATCATAATCAACCAACACGCGAGCGGAGCCGCGGGTTAAGCTAGTTTTGAAATAAATTGCTAAATAATTCAATGATCACCAGAGCTGCGTTTATTATATTTTTTTATTGTTTTCAAGCATTGCTCACTCTCAAACGGTACTTATAAACAAGTTGATATCAGTAGATAAATCTGTATAAAAATATATATGCAATGGTAGGCCTCATTATAATTTTCAATTACGCAATAGGATGGTAAACTTTATTTATTAATTACGTGCTGTTGCACATTATGACGATTGCAGCTAATTAAAAATTATATTACAATATTTTCTTTTTAAGAAATGGAATAATTCCATATGCATTTTAGAGTTAATGAAGGTAGATTAATGACTATTGTCATTACAATTTTTTTACAAAATTAGGAGAAATTGTAAGCTGTGGAAAATTATATATATTGGTTGTAAATTCAAGAAACCGGTTTTTCACGGGAAAGCATAGCTGTTGCTCTCCTGAATATATACAAATAGGCAGATGGTTAAGAATTTTTAAAACAAATTATAAAAAAGAAAATGTTTCGTCTAGCTAGGATCGAAGCCTGATAAGAATGCTACTAAGTGAGCTGTTTCACCACACTGCTAAAGACCTTTTATTGACTAGTAGCTGGTAGATCCCCCAAAACGGGTTACATAATATAATTCACATACATCTCGGAAGTATGATGCAGAAACATCAGTCAAGTAATTTTTGTTGCGCTAATTGCAAGTAGCATTACTGTTTTTACATAGTGCTGTGACTCTAGAGCAAGCTGATTAACACTGCTAAAACATCATTATGGAGTGTTCTCGGTTTCACGAGCTTGAACAAATGTACAAATGCTTCTTCAGAAACAGAGGGGCATTTCAGACTAAACCTATCGCGGACTACAATACCCAGTTACAGTACTGATGCCAGGAAACAGTAGCTGAATCCAAAATGCTAAGTTCAGCATAATCAGCCGTTTAAAATTCTTTACAATCCATAACTGAGATCAGAACCGGACCAAATACAAATCCAACCTTGACGTTTGCATGCTCCAGAAATCAAAGCGCAGACTTTATATCAGAGCTATACGCCGTCTTTCTCGAATTATTAGCGACTCAGAGCAATAGTGCTGCCGTCGCTTTCTGTACGTAGACTCTTACTGAGGCGAGAAGCGGTGAAAGGCTAGCTGTAACAGCAAAAGATAAGTACGTTCACGTTATTGGTGTTATGGAGCAGCACTGACAGCGCGAAATGTCTCATTGTTGGAACAGATGGGCTCTAACGAAGCTGTGCTTACTGGGACAATTTATTGTAGATACATATACGTGGTGTCAGTTCTATCGGACATATCCAGACGGGCCATGATCCTTTGTAGCTAATATGAACTACAGCTGCTGGAACTACACTGATACGGTCCCTTGCCCATTATTCTTGTTTAGTCGCAGTCATGTTCGAAAGAACAGACGCCTCACGCATGGCGGGCCAAAGACCCTTACGTTTCAGTGCGGATGTACATACATGAGGCTCGATCTCTTTACAGGAATCGGGTAAAGGAGAATAATGCGCAAATGGTACTACGACAGTGGTGTAGGATATAAGTTGAGTTCTTATTACTTGCTGGAGCGTGCTAGGGTAATTCCCGCTTGTCCAGGTGCCTTAATGGATAAAACATCTGCTAAGTAAGCAGAAGAAATTTATTTTAATAACACAGATAAATAAAAAACTTAGGACTTTTTTGAATTGCAATAACTTATTTTGTATGGTGAAGTTGTGCTTGACTTTTTATTCATTTATTTATTTTGTATTTGAACTTGGTCAACTATGGACCGTAAGAAATTTAAGACTTTTTGTAAATACAAATAAACAATTCCTGAGATGGATTTTCGTCTGGAATATGTCAAAGACATGAATGACAAATTTGTAGCATTGAATTAAAATTTGTGACGCGACCGGGAATCGAATCCAGACCTCCATGTTTATTAGGGAGATATCTTACCGCTAGACCACCGCATCACTAGTGATTCAGCCGCCTCGGAATTGTCTAAGCACGATTTCCTTCGCGTCAGAATTTTATTCTACTGTTTTGAAAGAAGAGACACAATATAGTCCACAAAAATAAAAAAAATAAATTCATTAATTATGATATTAAAAGAAATTAAGACTTTTGGCTTTTCTTCTCTTTTCCTCCCAGAACCTCTTCATTCGTTCGCTTCTATTTTCTCTTTCCTCCTCAGAAATGATCCGTTTGGGTCTTGTGTTTGGTGGTTCCTTTCGAAATGATTTGATGCTGTTTTTTTTCTGAACTCTCCTCTGTTGTGGTCCATCTGTGGTGTAATTCCAGATTCTGCTGCATTCTTCTTCACTTCAACTATCCATTTAGATGTAGCCTTTAACGCCCTGATGTAATTGGAGATCCTTCTGGAAAGTATGCATTCATCCATCCTTAATAGATGTCCATAGAACTTTAACCTCCGCTTACTCATTCTGACCGTAATCTTTTCAGTGTGCTTGTAGAGTTCTTCGTTTTCCCTCTTCTTGCTTGACATTACAGGATACCATTTTCATGCATAAAATCAGTGTACTGAAATACTGTACCTTGAAACGAGACTTTCATTTCGTTTCATTGCTCAGATGTCTCATTATGTCAACGAATGAAATTTGAATTGATTCACTTGGGAATGGCTTGCAACACTTTGTGGCAGGTGTTGCAGACTGTAAAGAATTTGTAGAAACAGAGATGGCAAAGTTGTACACTTTATTTTATATCCTTCCTGTTACCCCCATCCTAGTGTGCTTGGGAGTGCGAGTGGTATGTAATAATATTTCTTTGGGTGTTGGTAACATGTGCAATATTGTAATCTTTGGTTGTGGCTATGTAGTTACTGGTGGAAAGGACTGCCTAGCAGCAAAGGTTTTGTTTCAGCTTTGAAGTAGAGGGTCTATCTGGTCAAGCCAGAGGTTTGCGAAGGCGGTGGAGTAACGGACACTCTGTGTCCAGCCAATCAGGGCGCTCCGCCCCCGCGAATTTGAAGAGGGGACGGTTGGCCCTGGTGGCGGCTATGGAGAGAAAGAAATTGGTTCCTGGCCTGGTGGAGTGCGAACGTGAGGAGAGCTGCTCGCTGGTGTCGCGGATGTTTTGGTAACGATTTGGTGAGAATCTTCAGCAATTTTGCTCATGGTGACGCTTTCACCACCGGTTGTTAGGGGATGTAATCAATAGGTATCAATTTTAACTTTTTTTCTTTTCTTTTGCATTTCACGTGATAGAACCAGATCGAGATGGTGTGTGCTTTGTCGTGGGTTAAAGTTGCTGCTAAGTCGGTTATTTGTTGCATTATCATGGGGAGTATTAGTTCGTTGAACGGGTTTTGTAGTTGTTGCGGGTACATGTTCATTTTGAGGGTCAATATTCAGATTTACTGTGATTTTCTTTGTAACTAGGACTTTGCACACTAAATGGGTAACTTGCAGTTTGTGAGTCCAATTGGTGCAATGATAGTCTTTTATTAGTCATAATTTGTTCCTCGTGTGTTTTCCATTTGTTTAATGCATAAATGTGGAGGATTAATCGCGGAATTATTGCGGTTTTCTTTGTGCAATGTGATCAGGGTGTACGCTGTGCCACGTGGTAGCCAGTACATAGCAAGTCTGGTAACAGAGGGTCTGTTGCAATTGCTTACCCTGCTCATGCAATAGTATTATAGTGATTACGTACAATTTAGTGTTAACTGGCAGATTTTCGTAAATTTTATTAGGTTTTCTTTGTAATAATTTTGTGCTAAGATGATAGGCCCACAGGTTAGTAATAATGTTGCCAGACGTAATGTATTAAAGTAATCATACCCAAATTCCGTAGAAGTAAGAGAAGATTCAGCGGGGTGGTAATTATTTTAAATTAAATTTCAGTAACTTGGTTTTTGTGTGGGGCCCATACTGATCGCGTAAGTTCACCACTTAGACGGGCATTGTAATATTTTGTGATCCCCTGTCATGTTCTAGTAGTAATCAGAAGAAATCTCATTCTCGAGTAATATTTTTGTGTCCGTTCACACCACTTTGCTGCTCACAACAGCCGCCCGGATTCAAATGTGATGGCTCGCGTAGTAAATCTTTGTGTGAATGTATTAAATCATAGCGGAAGGGAAATCTGAGAAAACTACTTGCTTCCATATCCTTGAGAGCGACAAGATTAATTTTTTTTTTGAACTTGCTAGGAGACCCATTCAGATAATAGCAGCAAAAGGTTGTATTTATCTTAAAGAATTTGTGAATAAATAATGATTTATCCTACATGCGTGTCGAAGAAATTTCTAAATGTTCATATATTCAGCACTAGTAATCCCATTCTTAAAGTCTTTGCTGTGGTCTGCAATGGTGCACCGGAGCATAAATATCAGAGTAACGTATCCGTTCCATTTGAGTACGTATATTGGATCCGATTAATTAGCTCAGATGCGTTTGTAATGTTATCCATTGCGCGGGTCAATCTTATGACACTTAAATTTCATTAACGTTGTCGGTCGTGCTTATTTCGCACGTTCAAAAATGTCTGTAAATCTATCGGACCAAACTGCGTGGTCATCAGTCCGTAGCTTACAAACTACTTAAACCTAGGTAGACTAACCCATGCCCCAGGGAGGACTGGAACCTCCTCGGCGAGCAACCGCGCGCTCCACAGCGAGGTGCTTTAGACCGCTCGCTCCACCGCGGCTATTTCGCACGTGGCGGGAACCCATATGTGTACTCAAACTGGATAAAGCCTGCGTAGACAAGTCATTCCACATACACACCTGTGTGAGCCATATTGCATTGCAATAGCCTGCAGTAGGCACCTTCAGTGCACAAGTTACCGGGTACAGGGCAGACAGAATGGTAAATAACAGTCCACGACGACGGGTACGTTACAAGCTCACAAAAAAAAAAAAAAAAAAACACCTTACAACATGGTTTTAAGCTTCAATTTTGCATTTCGTATGAGACCCAAATAATGTGGAAGACGTGAGTTTATGCGCTGTTGTCATATTAAATACATATTTTATTGTACTGTTTTGAAAGAAAAGACAGAATATAGTCCACAAAAATAAAAAATAAATTCATTAATTATGATATTAAAAGAAATAACACGAAATTCAATCCTTTTGCTAAACTACTTACTGGTTAGGCATTTAAAGCAACTGCTCACAATTTAATATCTACGGGTGATATCAAAATTTTCTGAAAATGTACTAAGCTTTCCCTGACAAATTTATTACGTTCCAGAATTAGTGCATTTCTTTGGTTCTATCTATCTCAGGCATCCCATTCATAACAGTCATACGGGTATTTGATGTAACTTCGGTGTTGTCCTGACTACGTACAAAAAATCTGTAGTTTGTTTTTCGAGTAGTAGCTTGAGGTTCTCAAGAGTCTGTTTGAGATGATCAATATGAGCACCAGGAAATGACGCTATACGTTGCCTTTATACAACAACACACTTTTTAAACTTCTGTAAATCGAATTGATGAAGAACATAGGACTCTGCTCGTAATTTGTTGATATGTTTTTGAATGTCAGTATATTTGAGAGCCTCCCTTTCTAAAATGTAGTTTCAAGTCAAGTGCAGCTATCAATCTCCTTTCAGATTTTTGAGAGATTTAAATCACTGACCAAGTCATTTAGCGTTTTTCTTTCTTCATGAAGCTTATTTTTTTTTGTACAACTACATTCAGAACGCAATATCCGAAAGCTCTTAGGAGGTTCCCACCACGACTGTGTTGGAGAACTAACAGACTTCAAATTGGATCATTCCTTTTTTTCTATTCGTATTAACGACATTTACCTTACAAATACAGCAGTACGTCATACTGGCTGGTTATTGGTGATCTTGGAACTCCAAAATTAAGGGAACATAATTTTACATTTCACCAATTTGTCTCTATTACACAAACGCTGCCGTGCGGAAGTAGTCGAGCGGTCTGGAAGGCCACTTTGCGGATCGCACGGACTCCCGCATCAGATGTTCGAATCCTCCCTCGGGCATGGATGTTTGTGATGTCTTTAGTATAAGTTAGTTCATAAGTAGTTTGTATGTTTAGGGACTGATGACCCCGCAGTTAAGTTCCATAAGCTTTACAAACGTTTGATCATTTTTTTACACAAACGCTACACTGTCAATTAGTTGCTCTAGATTTGTCCCGAACACAAAGTATCTACATCAACGGTTGTATGTGCAATTCACACATAAATGGCAATATATTTTCGCATTGATAGTGACTGAAATTTGGTAGATGGATCTCGCCGCAACAGAAGACGCATTTGTTTCAATGATTGCCACCCAAGCTCACGTATAATATCCGTGACAACCATCCTCCCGCCACCCTTTATGTGGTAAAATGAGCTTCCCTTCTTTGTACTTTTTCGACGTTCTCTGTCTATACTATCTGGTGTGGATTCCATACCGTGCAACAGGATTTCACGAATATGTAGAGTGCCTCTCTAGTGAATTTGTTGCTTCTAAGATTTCTACCAATAAAGCACAGTCTTCGGTTCGCCTTCTCCACCATATTAGGTAAATGGTCTTTACAATTACAACTGTTTGCAATTGGTTTTCCGAGGTATTTAGCTGCATTGTCAGCACTGAGAATAGTGCCATTTTTAGTGCAAACGAAGTTTAACGAATTTCTTTCAACACTGAGATAAGAAGTGCAGACTGGCATGAGCGGCTAGAGGACTAATGCAATACAGTAGAATAATGTATAAAAAGGAGAAAGATAAATGCCGCCTTCAGGAGAATAACAGATAAGAAAACCAGCTGCAAGAATATCAAGAGCTCGGATGGAAAACCATTACTAAGCAAAGAATGGAAAGCTGAAAAGTGGAAGGAGTATATAGAGGGTTTATGCAATGGAAACGAACTTCAAGCTATTGTTATAGCAAGGGAAGAAGAAGTAGATGATGTAGTAGGAGTTACGATATTGTAGAGAGAATTTCACAGAGCTCTGAAAGACCTAAGTCAAACAAAGCAGCTGGAGCAGACGACATTCCTTCAGAACTACTGAAGTTTGTTAACTGGAACAGTCCTTTTCAAATTCTGAAGGTATCAGGGGTAAAATATAGGGAACCTCTACATCTACATCTAAATGGGATACTCTGAAAATCACATGCAAGTGCCTGGCAGAGGGTTCATCGAACCACCTTTGTACTATTTATCTCCCATTCCATTCTCGAATAGCGTGCAGGAAGAAAGAACACCTGAATCTCTCCGTTCGAGCTCTGATTTCTCCTATTTTATTCTGATGGTCTTTGCTACGTATGTAAGTAGCAGTCAACAATATATTTTCGCATTCGGAGGAGAATGTTGGCGATTGGAGTTTCGTAAGTAGCCCAAGCGGTAGCGATAAGCGACGTTGTTATAATGATTCCCATCCACGATTCGGTAACATTTCCGTAACGCTGTCTCCCCTGCATTGTGACAATACAAAACAAGCTGCCTTTCTTTGGACTCTTTCGAAGTCCTACGTCAAACCCACCCGATAAGGATCCCACACTGGGCAGCAATATTCCAAAAAATGAGGGACAAGCGTAGTGTATGCAATTTCTTTAGTAGTTCTGTTACATGTTTTAAGAGTTTTACCAATAAAACGCAGTCTCTGGTTCGCCTTTCTCACGACATTATCTACATGTTCTTTCCAGTTTAAGTCTGAAGTAATAGTAATTCCTAAGAATTTTGTGGCGTTTTCCGCATTCACTTTTGATTGATTTATCTTGTAAACAAAGTTTAACGAATTTCTTTTCGTACTTATGTGGACGACTTCACACTTCTCATTATTTAGAGTCATTTACCAATTTTTACATAATATGATTTAATCGTAACAAAAACGTGGTTTAAGAATCACAAAAGAAGGTTGTATAGTTGGAAGAGACCAGGAGACACCGGAAGATATCAGATAGAGTTTATAATGGTAAAACATAGATTACGGAACCAGGTTATAAACTGCAAGACATACCCAGGGGCAGATATAGACTCTGAGCATAACTTGTTAGATATGAACTGTAGGCTGAAAATGAAAAAAATGCAGAAAGGTAGGAAAATAAGGAGATGGGACCTAGATAAATTGAAGGAACGTGTAATTCTGGAGAATTTCAGAGGGAGATTTAGGCAACAATTGACAGAAACAGGGGGAAATAAAACAGTAGAAGAGGAATGGGTAGCATTGAGAGATGAAATAGTGAAGGCAACAGAGGACAAAATAGGTAGAAAGGCAAGACCTACAAAAAATCCTTGGATATCACAGGAAATACTAAATTTAATTGATGAAAGGAGAAAATATAAAAATGCAGTAAATGAAACAGGCAAAATGGAGCACAGACGACTAAGAAATAAGACTGATAGGAAGTGCAAAATGGCTAAGCAGGAGTGGCTAGAAGCCAAATGCAAATCTGCAGAGGAATGTATAAGATTGGGAAAAGTAGATACCACCTACAGGAAAATCAAAGAGACATTTGGGGACAAGAAAAGCAACTTTACGAATATCAAGAACTCAGACGGGAAACCAGTTCTCAGCAAAGAAGGGAAAGCTGAAACGTGGAAAGAGTACATAGAGCATCTCTACAAAGGAAATGAACTTAGAGACGATGTTGTAGGAAGGGAAGAGGAAGTAGATAAAGATGAAATAGGAGATACTATACTGAGAGATGAATTTGAAGACCTAGGCCGGAACAAGGCCCCAGGAGTAGATGACATACCCTCAGAACTACTAAAGTCTCTGAGAGAGCCAGCCATGACAAAACTATTTGAACTGGTGTGTAAGATGTATGAGACACGCGAAATACCTTCAGACTTTAAGAAAAATGTAATAATCCCTATTCGAAAGAAATCAGGCGCAGACAGGTGTGAAAATTACAGAACCATCAGTTTGATAAGTCATGGTTGCAAAATTTTAACAGGAATTATCTACAGGAGAATGGAGAAGCTGATAGAAGCTGACCTCGGGGAAGATCAGTTTGGATTCAGGAGGAACCTAGGAACCCGGGAGGCAATACTTACCTTACGTTTTATCTTAGAAGATAGTTTAAGGAAATGCAAACCTACATTTTCAGCTTTTCTAGATTTGGAGAAAGCGTTTGACAATGTTGACTGGAATACACTCTTTCAAATTCTGAAGTCAGCAGGGGTAAAATACAGGGAAAGGAGAGTTATTTACAACTTGTAAAAAAGCCAGACTGCAGTTGTTTGACTAGAAGGACATGAAAGTTAGCATCAGTTGGGAAGGGAGTAAGACAGGGTTGTAGCCTTTCTCCGATGTTATTCAATTTGTACACTGAGCAAGCGGTGAAGGAAAGCAAGGAAAAATTTGGAATAGGTATTAAAGTTCAGCGGAAAGAAATAAAAACATTGCGTTTTGCTGATGACATTGTAATTCTGTCAGAGACAGCAAAGGACTTGGAAGAGCAGTTGAATGGAATAGACAGTGTGTTGAAGAGAGCGTATAACATGAACATTAACAAGAGCAAAACAAAAATAATGGAATGCAGTCTTAGAAAATCAGGCGATGCTGAAAGAATTAGATTAGGTAACGAAACAATGAAGGAGGTAGATGAGTTTTGTTACTTGGGTAGTAAAATAACATGCAATGGTCGCAGTACAGAGGATATAAAATGCAGAATGGCAATGGGAAGAAAAGCATTTTTGAAAAACAGAAATTTGCTAACATCGAATATTAATTTAAGTGTAAGGAAGTCTTTTCTGAAGGCATTTGTGTGGAGTGTTGCCTTGTACGGGAGTGAAACATAGACGATAAGCAATGCGGAGAGGAAGAGAATAGAGGCTTTTGAAATGTGGTGCTACAGAAGAATGCTGAAGATTAGCTGGATAGATCGTATAAATAATGAAGAGGTACTGAACAGAAGTGGTGAGTAAAGGAATTTTTGACATACCCTGACTAAAAGAAGAGATCGCTTGGTAGGACACATTCTTAGACATCGAGGAATCGTAAATTTAGCATTGGAGGGAAGTGTGTGGGGTAAAAATTGCAGAGGGAGGCCAAGAGACGCGTATAGTAAGCAGATTCAAGTGGATGTGGGTTGCCGTTCTTATGAGGAGATGAAAAGGCTTGCTCAGGATAGAGTAGGGTGGAGAGCTGTATCAAAGCAGTCTCCGGACTGTAGACCATAACAACAACATCGATATCTTATTAAGATCGTTCTGCAATTGATTTTGATCTTCAGATGCTTTTACTAGACGGTAAATCACGGCGTCATCTGCAACCAACCAAAGAGAGCTGCTTAGATTTTCTCCCAAAACGGTTATGTAAATTAGAAACAACAGGGGACCAACATAGCTACCCTGTGGAACGCCCGATATCACCTCTGTTTTAGTCAATGCCTTACCGTCGATTACTTCAAACTGTGTCGTCTCTGACAGGAAATCCCCTTTCCAGTCGCAAATTTGTAGCGATGTACCATAACCACGCAATTTGATTGTGAGGTACGATGACAAAAGCCTTCTGGAAATCAAGAAATACTGTTTCAATTTGAGAACCCTTATCGATAGCACTCATCACTTTGTGTGATTAAAGAGCTAGTTGTGTTTCGCATGAACGATATTTCCTAAATCCGTGTTTACCTTGGCTAAGTTTATCATTCAGTTCGAGATAATTGATAATAAATATAGAAAATGTTCTAAAACCATGCTGCAAATTGACGTCAATGAAATATGCCTCTAGTTTAGTGGCTTACTCCTTTTGCCTTTTTTGAATATAGGTCTGAACTATGCAACTTTCCAATCTTTTGGTACAGATCATTTTTTGAGAGAACGGTTGTATATGTCTGTTAAGTAAGAAGCTATCGCTTCAGCATAATCAGATAGAAATATGGGTATACAGTCCGGACCAGAAGACTTGTTCTTGTTAAGTGATTTTAGTTGCTTCACTACTCCGAGAATAGCTACCTAAGTGTTACTCAACCTGTTTGTAATTCGAAAAGTAATATTGTACAAGAACCAGGTAGCAGTTATAAGATCGAAAGGCATGAAAGGGACGCACTGGTGGGGAAGGTAATATGACATGGTCGCAGCCTTTCCCCAATATTGTTCATTCTGTACATTAAGCAAGCTGTGAAAGAAAGCAAGGAGAAATTTGGAAAAGGGGCCGAGGGGACTGAGGCGCGTCAGTCACGGTATGCACGGGCACTACGGTGAGGGGTTCGAATCCCCCTCGGGCATGGATATTTGTGCCGTCCTTAGTCTTAGTTAGTTCATAAGTAGTTTGTAAGTTTAGGGCCTGATGACCCCGTAGTTGAGTCCCATAAGCTATACAAAAATTTGATTTGAAATTTGGAAAAAAATAATTGAAATTGAGCGAGGGGAAATGAAAACATTGCTGTTTGCCAATGACACTGTAATTCTTTCAAGGACCACAAAGGACCTGGAAGAATAATTGAACGGAACAGAAGGTAAAAGACGAACATTAACAGGAGCAAAAGAAGGGTAATAGAATGTAGTCTAAGAATATCAGACGATGAACAAAGATTTGGGTTATGTAGTACAGTAAAACTTCTGAATAACGGACACCAATGGAGAAAATAAAACTGTCCGCTTTTAAGAAGTGTCCGCTGTTAAGAAGAGGATAGAATACAAAATAGTAAACTACCGTTTATCCGAAATGATTGCTATGGCGGCCGGTTCAGATAACGAAAATCTCGGATAAAACCAAAGTCTCCTGTTTTCACGCGTGAAACACACCGAATTCCGTCAATACCAGTAAGTATGATCGTAAAACGTGCGAATGCCACGCCGCTTCTTAAACCGATCCAGTCATCCATAATTTCCAACGAATTCTTAATACTTTCCTTCAATCAGCTCATAAAAAGTCATCGCTTTTTGACGAAGTAGGGGACCTTAATTAGCACACCTTTGGTTCTTATTTGTCCATGCCACAAAAATAAAACCTCTTCTGAGGATGTGAACCTTTTCTCATTCTTTTTTGAGATTGAATTGCGTTGCTTGACGCTTGAATGGAACAAAATGTTTAATTTTCTGATCAATTTGTTTTTCAAGCAGTAATCGCACACGTACCGACGTTCAAATCCGCAGCAACTTTCGCGGGTGGCTCACCAGCATCAGTTTTCTGCGAAGTGCGAAGCTTTTGATACAAGATCACATTTCGTTTCGCGCCCGTAGTCTGCGTTTTTTTTTTTCCCTGCACTCGAATGATTCTTTTTTGGTAATTGACCACTTTTATCTCTGTTCATTTTAAAGGATGTAGCGCGAGCACGAAACTTGAAATCTAAAACACATAGACGAACGACAAGAAAACATTCAAGACGCATCAGACAAAGTTTTTGACTTTTGAAACTAGGCTGTGGCAGTTATCGAATGAAAACATTCGATACACCTGTCGCCTTTCCCCTGTCCTACCCAAGCCCATGCTGCAACACAACAGCGCGTTAACTATTGAACTTTGGCTTTATCTGATGTACCGACAACAGGCGGAAAGTGTTTGGCATCACACTCTCATTGTGTGTTTCTGCGTGGCATGAACAAATACTGTACGTACTGTACTTCCAAGAACTCACAATAGATAGCAGTGCCATGAAACCACGCAATACGAACAAGAAAAACGCTAAATCTTCCATCAACACACGTTAGAGTTGACGACACTGACTTTTGACACGCAAGAGTGCACTGATTCTTTCACGCCGTCCGTTATTTGGAAGTTTTGATTGTTGTTATTACGGTGTCCGGGTCCGTTATTGAGAATATCCGCTATTCGGAATAATGTTAGCGTAAGAGCTAATGTTGCTTTGTAGGGGAATTTTAAAATGTCCGCTATTGAGAGGAGTCCGTTAAGGGAAGTTTTACTGTATATGAAATTTGTTATTTGGGTAGCGAAATCATTTCCGACAGGCGAAGTAAAGGCGATATAAAATGCAGAATGTCTATGAGAGGAAAAGAAATTTTGAAGAAGAGAAATTTGTTGCATACAGGAAATATTTAAATGTTAAGAAGTACTTTCTAAGAGTATGTGTATGGAGTGTAGCATTGTACCAGACTGAAACGTAGACGATAAGAATAGATGATAACTTTTGAAATTTTGTGCTGGAGCAGAAAGCTGAAGATCAGCTGAGTTGCTCTCTTAACTTCTGTGGCATGAACAAATACTGTACGTACTGTACTTCCAAGAAGTCACAATAGATAGCAGTGCCATGAAACCACGCAATACGAACAAGAAAAACGCTAAATCTTCCATCAACACACGTTAGAGTTGACGACACTGACTTTTGACACGCAAGAGTGCACTGATTCTTTCACGCTGTCCGTTATTTGGAAGTTTTGATTGTTGTTATTACGGTGTCCGGGTCCGTTATTGAGAATATCCGCTATTCGGAATAATTTTAGCGTAAGAGCTAATGTTGCTTTGTAGGGGAATTTTAAAATGTCCGCTATTGAGAGGAGTCCGTTAAGGGAAGTTTTACTGTATATGAAATTTGTTATTTGGGTAGCGAAATCATTTCCGACAGGCGAAGTAAAGGCGATATAAAATGCAGAATGTCTATGAGAGGAAAAGAAATTTTGAAGAAGAGAAATTTGTTGCATACAGGAAATATTTAAATGTTAAGAAGTACTTTCTAAGAGTATGTGTATGGAGTGTAGCATTGTACCAGACTGAAACGTAGACGATAAGAATAGATGATAACTTTTGAAATTTTGTGCTGGAGCAGAAAGCTGAAGATCAGCTGAGTTGCTCTCTTAACTTCTGAGGAGGTACTGTACATAATTGGAGATGAGATGAATTTATGGCATATTTTTGATTGAAAGAAGAGATCGATTGGTAGGACATATTCTGAGACATCAAGAAATCGTCAAATTAGCATTAGAGGAAACTATGTGGGACAAAAATCACAGAAGGAGACCGAACGAAAAATTCAGTAAGTAGATAGAAATGTATGTAGGTTGTCGTTCTTATTCAGCGATGAATAAGAGGATAGGGCAGCATGGAGAGCTACGTCAATCCACTCTTTGGACTTACGATCACAACAACAATGGGGATAATCTCAAAGTTTATTTTTTATTTAGGTTGAATCGTCACTCTTCGCAGATACCTTGTTTAGATCATTTTGTAATTGGTAGCAATCTTCTGATGAATTTATTTGACTGCAGAAGGCTGCTCAGATGTTCTATGAGATCATCAACAGCAGAGAGCTCCATACGGTCAAAAACATATAACTAAGTTCAATATGAAACAATTGAATAATGAAAGCTTCATATACACTGCTCAAAACAATCAAGGGGTCATATACACATTTTATTCAAATATTGGTTACAGTGGTAATTTGTGTGTGAAACAGTAGGATATTTTGCTGTCTCAAATCCTTACTTAAGGTTTACATGGCGTTTATTTAGAGAGAGGCACCATGGGGCTACCATACTAGGGAAAACGTCTTCTCGCTGTTGTGTAACATGCTGTGTTATCTCGGACGACCAGGAAGTTGCTCACCTGCGTGAGGGAGGGGTGAGGGAGGGGGAGGGGGCGCAATATTCAGCTCTGCAAGCGTTGTGGGAGTTGCTGGTTTGGCTGCAGTGCGTCTGCCAAGTTCATCCCAGGCATGCTCAATCGGATTCAAGTCCGTTGAACACGCTGACCACTCCATTCGTTCAATTCCCTCAGTGTCAAGCATGTTGTCCACCAGTGCACATCTAGGTGGACGAGCGTTATCGTCCACCTGAAGGAACATATTTCCTGTGGAACCAGCGTAGGACACAACAGAAAATGGTCGAAGAATCTCGTGTCTATACCGTTGAGCAGTCAAATCGCCATTCTGAACGACATAGAGGTCCGTTCGTCCGCCAATGTGACTTCTGCCCACGACATTCATCCATCGCAATGATATGGTGGTATTTTTTGCACATAAGCAGGATTGTTCTGAGTTGCACGTTCTCTACAGATGAGGGAACGGTGATTGTCCGTTTCAACACAAAATCTTATCTGTGAAGATAACCCGGCGCCATTCGTTACGATTACAATCGTGATGTTCCTCTTCCCAATATCTTCGGGCTGAACGGTGTTGTGGTTTCAACAGGACACACATACCATAGGCCTCCGTGCGTAGAGGCTCATTCCGAAAATCGATTTAGGACAGTTTGTGTTGATATTGCGCGTCCTGTTGCTGGCTTGAGGGTGCTTTGCATTCAACGTCCTGTCCCTACGGATTGTTAACCTTGCTAATGTTACCCGTGGACGACCGTGGCCAGGGGCTGTTGTCTGGAATCTTCTACAGGTCCTGCAAATTACACTTTGGGACACTCCAGTTGATGTAGCCACCTCCATGTGTGTCTGTTTCGCTTCCAACCTTTTTGTGGTTGCTCATGCCATTGCCGGGCAAGGCACGTTGGTGTTGCATTTCACTATCTACTCACTAACTATCTGAACCCAACTGCTCAACACTAGCCCCTCTTTAGCAACTTTGTTATTACCACTATCTCGGTTGCCGTAATGTTGTTTTCTCCACTACGTAGAACCGACAGAAAGACGTCCAACCATTTTAGTTCATTCTGCGGATATAATACACCAGAACCTAGATATCGCAACTGATCCCATAATTGTTTTGCTTAACACCTTGACAGCCGGTCATGTAAACTATTCCATACTTTAGTATGCCAGACCTTCTACATGCAAGAGTAATCGGTGCAGCAGTTGGTTTCGTTATCTTCTGTCTGGCATAAAGAATTTGAAATGAGCATGTAGGTCCCTGTCTACGAAAATGAAAAGAATTCTTGAATTGACCACACAGCATCTAATTCACATACAACTCTGACGCCATGGCCTCCCACTAAAAATGTCTATACTTCTCAAACAGCGTGTTCAAGTCCACCCCTCTGTAGAATCACTACGATGTGTTGTGCCGCTCCCTCGGTCTTGGCCACCACTCAGTACTGCCAGGGAGAATATTTTGCGCACATTTTGCGGTTACATTCATCTTTGAATCACTGGCTTCATTTTTTGAACGTAAAAACAAAGGAAAAAATTATTTTTCAGAAAAGTGACGAAACAACATACAAAACAATCGCTTCAAGAATCATCAAACTCGAAATACGCATTAGAAATTTGACGCAATTCTTCTTGCACAAAGACTGGATCATCAACTGAATTGTCCATTTCGTTCGTACTCACTGTAGTTATCTATAAAATCTTTCTCAAATGCATATAAAATTTCGTCCAGCTTACGAGAGCGTGAAGCTCCGTTCATTTACCTACTGAGTCAGCGGACACCACTTTCTACCTGCCCCGTTTCATACAATGAATGAGACCTGTCGGCCGATTTAGAAACTAAATTTACAAGATCTATAGGCTGTTTTAGACACTAGATTTACCAAGTGAGACATTAAAAATATATCTAGTCCGTCAATAAACTTGACGTGATCGATATTCTACAGAAATTTCGATATCCCGTCAATTGACGTGCTTCACAGTCAAAGTGTTAAACATCCTAGCATTGATCTGAGAATTATCTACTTGAATGCTACGATTTATTAATTATATTTATAAATACCAATGGTTTTTCCAAAGCAAATTAGCTCTCAACTAAGGGAGTTTCAAAGCGAGTGAGATACTAAAATAAAAAATAAAAGTAGAAATGGCTGGTCGTGAATACTTGGGATTATTATCTGAAGTTGAAAAGAGCGCGGAGTGTGTCCTCTTCCCGGCTGCTCTCACGAGTCCTTTTGAAGCTACAGCCCTGAGAAGGTCCTCATCCGTCAACGAAAATATTTTTGTTATTGCTTTGATAAGGAGGGGAACTGAGGGCTGTTTGCCGTTTGCTGCTGTTCCTCCCTCCACTCGCCGCGCGTTTGATGGTTTGCCTTTCGTTTCAGGTCGCTACCTTCTTTTTCGCGCGCTGTCGATATCATTTTTAAATTCGTCTGATGTTTTTGATATTGAAACAAAGTGGATGTCCTTCATAAGCCGAAGTCGAGAGCCAATAAAAGTGAAAGGCTTTAGCTATAGCGTTACCTGCTCTCGATATTGGATGCGGCAATGCATCTTTTGTGACCTTTAGCTGTTGTAATACTTTATGAGTTCGATCGGATTAGAGTCATTACGTTTTATAGCACGCTGTTTGTTACAACTACTACATATATATACATATGATAAAATGAAACTGTGTTAAGCTCGTATCGAGAGGAAGGTATAATAACGTGTTTCGTTTGTAGTGACCTATGATATAGGGCTTGAGCAATTCATTGACTGTTCTTTCTTGGTGCATTTGAACAGAACATTTTGTTACGAACATGTAACATTATTTAAATGTTTTATGGCCTGAATTAAAAGAAAGGGACAATTTTTCGTCAGAAACCGAGTTTAGAAGGATTGATAATCGCGCGCGATTTGTTTTAACAGCTGGGACCGAGTAAAGAGTGCAATACATTTTACAGCTGCGTTATTTGCACTCCGTTTTAAAGAAAACGTGTTTGTTTAACGATACTCTGTGTTCATGTCTTCTGCACAACGTATCATACTGTGCTACAGGTTTGCAGTCATTTACACCCTGCGAGTCTGTCCGAGTACTGTCTCCTTCTTCTGTAATAGGAAAGAATTAGTAAATTGAAAAGTCTTGTAGATTTGAGACGTTTTATTGCATGGACAGTAAAATGCACTAGGCGATAAATATTTTTACTTTCAGTGTTCTTCTGTAGTCAGCGAGTAAAACATTCAAAAATATTATAATTATATTTGTGTACTTTGTGCGCAATTTGACGGAGAAGGTACTTTATCATCGGACAGCGGGTGGTATTTAAGAAAAGCAGTTTTCGTTATTTTCCGCTTGCGGCAGCACCTGTCATGCATAATCTGGGTTGATTAAAAGAACTTGCTCGCGCTGTATTGGAAATGTACAATAAATAGCAGTGTTGACATTACCTGACATTGCAGGATTTGGAGACGATCTGATAGTTTAATATTCTTCAAAAGTGAAAACGACAAGATCGCGAAATACTTATTTTATTTAATGACGATCTTTTTCGGACAGTGTAAACATCTAATACAAAATGTCTGCATGTGGTGTATATGGAACTGTGTTCTTGTGTGTGCCAGACAACAAGATTATCAACAAAACTGTAAGTAAATACAACACTACAATAATCCAGAAGCTATAATCATGAAACATAATACTAAAATAGCTATATCTTCCTGAAGAGATTAAAACGTCCAACCATCACCTCACTGGCACCTACAACACAAAACATAATAAAACAATAATGAACCAGTAACTATAAAATGCACCCGATGATGGCAGCTTGCTGCCGAAACGCGTCGTGCTAGTAAAAATATTAGTAAAAGTGACTGCTGCAGTATAAATTATTTCAAAAAGTTTATAATACAGTCGCAGACCTCAGAACAATCCACATAACATGGATAAATTTATGTAGATTTTCTTTATGTGAAAATTCAGTTTAAATTATCGCAGACAGAGAATTGTTAAACGTAATCAATGATGAATGGAACTAAATACTTAAATGAAAGATCTGAATTTCAGTTATTTTCATTTATTCGCAATCTAAAATTTGAGACAAGTCAACATCGTCAGAATTTTACATCCACTATTAACAAGTTAATGTGAACTTGAGTGAGAGAAATGAGAATAAGTAAGCTAGCAGTACGTATATTGTTCGATCAGGGAAGAAATTTAAACATGTTCAGATGTTTGTAAACCTGTGGTCATGAGTCCCAATATTTACAAACTACTTCAACTAATATCCACTAAGGACAACACGGACACCGATGCCCTAGGGGGACCCGAAGCTTCAGCCGGAACAGCCGCTGAACCCATTGCTGACAGTGAATGTTCACTTTGGAAAAATTACTGATCAACTGACTCATAAACAGAGCTGAGCAATGACATGGCAAGTGGTTTTCCTGGACTGCCGAGGAAAAGTATTGCTGATGCAACAGAAGTAGTTGCAACAAAACGACATGAGTCTGGTAACTGTAGCATTACATTTTTTTAAGTGGGAGAGTTCCATCCTTGTTCAGCTGTTCCTACATGCTCTTCATGGTCCAAAAGCTGCGTAATTTGCCAGAAGAGTTTGATAAAGTTTTGGACTCAGTTCATCACACGTAAAGACTGGATTCATGAACAACGTGGCGTCGTTGAAGACACATCAGATCAGGAAATCAAAGTTCAGTTCAGATATTTTTGATAATGCTATCATATGACACCTCCCACAATCGAATGAAGCCCAGCGCTTTTCGTATTTTTCTATACATTAAATACTTTGTTGAGCGTATTTTTAAATTACCTGATAATGCATAAATACATTTTAAAATTGGGCTGCCCGTAATGGATAGTATGCGCAAACATAGCGTGATAGCGATAGGAGTAGGGGGTCGCAACTTTCGATGAGGGTGTCACAGTTCACAGGTGGTGGCAGACACTGTCGTGAAAGTGCTACGTCTGCTTAAATAGACAGTCCGCAAGCCGCATGCAACCATACGGTGCGTGGGGGAGGGCACGACCTACTACTACCACTAGTCGTTTCCTTCCCTGTTGCACTGTGAAGTAGAATAAAGGAGAAAAACTGCTCATATGATTCCGTACGAGTCCTAACTTCTCTTATCTTTGTCATCAAATGTTCAAATTTTTGTAATTCTATGGGACCAAACTGCTATGGTCATCAGTCTCTACACTTATAAAACCATCGAAACTAAGTTAAACTAATCTAAGGACAACACACAGACACACACACACACACAAACACACACACACACACTCACACACACACACACATATACTGAGGGAGGACTCGAACTTCCAACGCGACTGGCGATCCGTAACGTTGCGCTCCAGACAGCTTTTCTCGTGCGGCCGTTTGTCATTTTTATGCAAAATGCAAGTTTGAGGAAGTATATTTGTTTAGCAGACAGCTTCAAAATGACTCGTCTCTGAAGTTCTCAATAGTTTTGATGTGGTATGTCTGAAAAAAGAAAAACAGTTTGTTGACTTTAAATAAACCAAAGTCAACCGATCACAACACTCACAAAAGCCCTTACTTGCTGCGCGGTCTGAGGCGCCATGTGACGGGTTGCGTGGCAGCTCCCGTCAGAGGTTCGAGTTCGCCTTTGTGCATGGGTACTTGTGTGTTGTGTTTAACATAAGTTAGTTCAAGTAGTTTGTAAGTCTAGTGACCGATGACATGAGCAGTTTGTTATAACACATTTGAACATTATGGCGTACGGTGGCGGATCGTTTGTTCTGCCTCAGCAAATAATATTGGCTTTTTTTGTAACATAATTCCTGATTATCTCGACTATATCCTATATAATAATATCGCTGTACAGATCTAATAATTTTTATTCTTGTACGTATTGTATGTTAAATAATTTTTTGAGCATATTTTTCGGAAATTTGACTGGGAAAACTTTTTAAATGACAATCTCGGGCGGAACACGAGCACTGAAATGTATTTATTCTAAATTCCTGTATCTTTTCTACTGATCCTATCTTCCTGAAATTTGCCACAGTTTCATTCTTCTAGTTTATAACGAAAGTTGTGTGGTACAAACGCTGTAACTTAATTCTAAGAGGCATTTAATCTACATTTTATACTTTCGAAAAACAATATTCGTGGTATATTGATAATTTGCGAATTTAACAAAAAATAAGCATGTAAATAAGTTTTCCATTAATTCAAAGGTAAATCTAAAATTTATATTTTCTAGCCTTAACATTGTGGGGACTGAATTTTATACACAGTACTGCAATCTTCCTACGTGTGCCTATTTTATGCCTTTAAACTAGTGTAGATGGGATCTTATGCGCAGTTGTACAATCCTTGTAAGTACGGCTACACGATCACTCAAAAGTTTTCGAACACCCGGAAAGTAAGATAAAACAAGTAATTACCAGATTAATATACAGAATTTCCCCAGTGCCAAGCTCAATGTAAAGTCTAAGAGTAGTGTTCGACGCTTTTAAAAATGAAATCATTCAAAACGTAACTTTCCGTTGATATGCTGGTCATGCTCCAAGCACTACATGTCACTAATATTGTACTGTGATGGAATATCATTATCTTTCCCGACTTGATGGCGTTTATGAGTCGTCTGGCAATCTGTAATCACAGATACAGGTAAGAAAGGGGCATGTAGAGATGCACAAGATAGCAAAAATTGAACTTTGGTGAGTGGTCATTGTAAACATCGATAATGGGACATAGAAAGCAGATTTCAACAGAAAAAGTTCTGCAATTGTGTGTTTACATGCAGCCGGTCTTAGTATGCGAGAAATACCATGTCAAGAAAACATTTGCTTCGGATGTGAAATGTTCAAATGTTTGTAAAGTCTATGGGACTTAACTACGAGTCTATCAGTCCCTAAACTTACAAACTACTTATGAACTACTTACGAACTAGGACGGCACAAATATCCATGCCCGAGGGGGGATTCGAACCCCCGACCGTAGTAACCGTGCAGACCGTGACTGGAGCGCCTCAGTCTCCTCGGCCACCGCGGCCGGCTTCGGATGTGTCCGTTATACTTTGCAGAGGCGTCCAGTTACTGGCCACACTAAGGAGCGAATTGGAAAGGTGGTGACATATATATTGCTGTCACAAATAAACGTGATCGCTTCAAAAAAGTGCCATTTTATCAGCTGGACTCAACTAAATTATGGAAATGCAGTGATTGTAAGAACTGGAAAAGATATTTTCTCACTGAACCTTAACGAGCGATTAGTGGCTAGTAAAACATTAGTCACGGTTATTAATGGGAAGACAAGGCTGCATTGAGCCAGGAAATATACAAGTTAGGCAGTAAGTCAGTGAAGAAAGATTTTAGAGAGGAATCCAAATTTGGTTCTGCCGACCTTCAAAGCCCCTGACGGCCGACAACCCATCGTACCCAGACGAGTTACGGGCAGCCTACATACCGGGCGAGACCGCTACCACTCCTCGCAGATGGCTGCGGTGCACTGCACACCGGCGATTTCTTAAGCCAGGCTGCCACAGGTGGGCCGCCTGTACTTTCGGACACGCCGGCACGCTCCAGGCGTCATTGATTGTGGACGCCCTAACTATAGGACGACTCCAGCCTTTCCGGCGACGACTGTCAGAAGACCACACCAGTGGGAACTTAGTTTCTGTGCGGCTACACCCGGACTTGTGGACTCTTGTCACCGTACAGTGTACTTAGAGTAAACTGTGAAAATAAACGTTGTTTGAAGATTGACCACTGTTCGCTTCATTGGCATAAAGCAACGGAAGTTCGTTCTCCGGTTGCCATGTGAACCAAAGTTAAACCAATGTGTATCTTCAACAGCAAAGCATGGAAGTGATTCCCTCATAGTCTGGGAAAGAGGATGTCTCGCTATCTTGTACAAATAAACGGAACAATGGACAGAGAGATGTAAACGATGGGTTCCGCGGCGGTTGTCATTGTCACAGAGTGCACAGAAAGACCACTAGCATGGGCAGGTACCTACACGCCTCCTCCAACCATCACCCCTCGTAAAAGAAATCCGTCCTTCAGACTAAGTGGGTTTTGCTGGATCAGTGATGAAGAACACCTAAAGGTGGAAATACAAAACCTCAGATCCATCTTCGAGGCCAAAGGTTATGGGTAAATGCTGATAAAGGAAACCATGACTACAATGTATGCAGGCAATAGGGAAGACCAGAAGGAAATACAAAATATTGCCTTATTACACGAGGTAAGAGGACGCGTGGAAAAATTTTACGCAGGGCGGACATCAAGCCAATTTTCAAAAGCAACAACAAAGTAAAAGTCCTACGTTCAACGAAAGACGCATTCTACAATCTGAATACTTCATAAAATGCATTTTTTTAAACCATCAGCTGTTTATTCAAAAACTTATATATCGACCAGTTTCGATCAATAGACCATCTTCATGGATAAAAAGGTGTTAAAACTGAATGGTAAAATGCATCAAATAAAATACATCTAGCTGAGACAAACAGAAGTCTCAGCTAGATGTATTTTATTTGATGCATTTTACCATTCAGTTTTAACACCTTTTTATCCATGAAGATGGTCTATTGACCGAAACTGGTAGATATATAAGGTTTTGAATAAACAGCTGATTTTTTAATGCATTTTATGAAATATATTACGGCTGTTGACACTCGCCTCACCAAAGCATTCAATACTGCCGGAGTTTAAGAACTCGGTTGTGAGTGTGGACGAGTATATATAGGTGAAACGGAGCGACCGATCAAGACGCGAATATCAGAACATGAAAATATTCTTCCTGGACCATACACGAAGTCAGCGGTGGTAGAACACCAGGAGGAATGTGGGAAAGAAATAATGATTCGAGAGGCACTTGTACTAGCGAAACGGCCATTTCAATCGAGGAGAAGGCTCAGAAAGGCCGTATAAATTGCGAAGTGAACCAACTCACGCTCGCGGGAGACCACCGCGGGCGAATGTACCCAGAGTACTAGCGCGCCCCAGCCAACGCAGAAAGCAAGAAAACAGGGTCACGCCATAACCGCCGCCCGCCTCTCATTCGCCAATTTACACCAATAGAAATAAACAATGAAAACACCAATGAAGTACCTCTATTCCTTACAGTAACAGGCTACCACATAAACACCAATAAAGAACGCCTAATTCTTCCCTCTCCTGCCACCAATATCCAGTCATATTTGGATAAGAGCTTCTCCCACTATTATGTAAATACCAGTAATTCCTTGCACTCAGCAGTCAACCAAACACCTTGACAAAGGCCACTAGTAATAGTGGCCGAATTTTACATGTTGACATTGCGGCGAAATATCCCGAAGAATTTTGCTATTTTGCTGACAATGAAGAAAGAGGATTACCATCACATTATCCAGTATCATGCAAAGTCAAGTGGAGAACGTTTGCTTGGCAACATAACGACCCTACTGTGTAAAGCGTATTTCGCAGATTTAGAAGAAAAGAAGTAACTGGAAAGTATGATCTGGCCGCCCCAATCTCCTGACTGTAATTCTATTGAACTGCAGTGGGATCACTTGGATAGAGCAATTAAATCAAAGGCCATACTCAACGTTAATTACTTTGGTCCAGACTAGAAGAGGAATGGGCGCATATTACTGAGGAAACCATGATAATGCTGAGAGGAACAATGTCTCACGTATCTTATATATTGAAAGAATCTACCAAATCTAAAGTCAGTCGGCCAGACCAAACTTTTTTTCATTTTTGCTTTGAACGAAACGTTTTCATTTGCAGATTTGTCATCAAGTATCAGAATGAAGCTAAGTCTCTCCAGCCTTTACTTTTATTCAAACGCGGTATCCTTCTGTCCTTGAGTTGAATATTTTAATCGGTTTGTTTTACCATGTCTTCGTTTCCAAATAAGGTACACAGTTATTTTGACCTTAGAAAACTCAGCGATCAAGCTCTTTCATCTGTGCTTTTAAACACTTGCATTGACTGATTGTGAAAAAAGGTATGCGTGAACATTCAACATTACTTCCATTTTCCCCAAACCTTTTTGTAAGTCAGTCGGCCAGACCAAACTAACCGATCGATTTCCCTTTTATGTTTTAAACGAAAGGTATTCAACAACAGATTTGTCATCAAGTGTCAGAATTTACCTAACTCTCGCCTTCCTTTTTCTATACTTAAACGCGATTTCCTTCTGTACATTTCTTATGGGGATGTCTTTGCTGTAAACTAAAGTCAGTCTGTCAGGCCGTTCTACCCGACCGATTTCCTTTATTTTTGCTTTAAACGAAAGATATTAGTTCGCGAATTTGTCATAAAATAACAGAATTAACTCAAGTCTCTCCAGCCTTTACTTTTATTCAAACGCGGTATCCTTCTGTCCTTGCATTGAATATTTTAATCGGCTTGTTTTACGATATCTTCGGTTCCAATTAAGGTACGCAGTTATTTTTGACCTAACAAAACTCAGCGGATCAAGCTCTTTCATCTGCGCTTTTAAACTCTTGCATTGATTGATAGTGAAGAAAGGTATGCGTTAACATTCAATTTTACTTCCATTTTTCCGACTTTTTTGTCATTCCACCAACGTTGCCAAGTATTCGCACGGGTCCTCTAGCGCATATTGAAGCCAAAAGAGTAGACTTGCGCATAATAGTTCGCGATCGGGAGCGCTCACTTTAGTTCGTGGCGCTTCCGCAAACTAGTTTGTTCTTTTAGCTCGTCCGCTCCCAGTGACAGCTGAGCGGCGTGGTCTGCGCATGCAGGTGGAGGGAGAAGTTCCTCCACCTAGCTGCTCCATGCGCTTGCTTTGTGAACCGCTAACGATATCACGCAGACCAAAATAAACAGTTTGTGGATAATTTCTCGCGTTTGAGTTTAGTGTTATCTCTATATCTTGACATTATGGAATTTATTAGTCAGATATTGCTGAGTGCAGAATACTAAAAGCAGAAATTTTGTAGCACTGAACTATGTAATCTAGTAGCAGACGCTCACCTGGAAATGGCTCTCATCAGCAGAAGGAGAACGCATGATTTTTAATTCTGCTGCGCGACCTCTCGCTATTGCCCGTCGTCTTCGGAAAAGAATCCAACGAACTAAGAAGCAAGATACGTTTGCCATAATAGTTCGCGATCGGTAACTCATGTTTTAGTTCGCGACCGATTGCACATATTTTAGTTCGCGACCGATTGCTCGTATTTTAGTTCGCGACCGATCGCCCATATTTTAGTTCGCGACCAGTAAGTCTCCTTTTAGTTCGCAGCTCGGCCGCGTAGTAGGTCGCTCTTTTTAGTTCGCCCGCTCTTTTTGGCTTTTGGTACCGCTACTAAAAGAGCTCTTTCTTTCGTTATGACAACTTTTATATATAATGATCAGTGCAGCACTGTACCAGTATTTTTTGGCAATTAGACATCAAATACTTAAGCAAATAAACCAGTTATTTAGTTTACACTATGGAATGGGGGTTATATTTAGACACTGCTGAATACTTAGAAAAGAAAATGTGTGGCATCGAACTATGAAACTACAAAAATTCAAAGGTTTGTATAGCTTATGGGACTTAACTACGGGATTATCAGTCCCTAAATTTACAAACTAATTATGAACTAGCTAATACTAAGGACGGCACAAATATCCATGCCCGAGGGGGGATTCAAACCTCCGACCGTAGCGGTCGTGCAGACCGTGACTTGAGCGCCTCAGTCCCCTCGGCCACCGCGGCCGGCTATGAAACTACAGCTGAGCTACATTTCAGCTCGAAATGACGGTAACTGGCAGAAGGGAATCACGCGATTCTGCGCGCTCTCGCGTCCTCTCGCTGTATCCCGTTAGTCTTCGGAAAAAGAGCGGACGAACTAAGACGCTAGGGATCTGCGAACTAGTTCGCGTAGTTCGCCTGTGGGAGCGCTCTTCCGAACTATTTCGTTCGCGAACTACACAATACTACAAAAGAGGCTACTTCGATGAGAGAAAAAACTGACTGTATGAATTTGGTTTCAGTGAAAGATTGCTGCAAATTGTATGTAGCAGGCACACATCTCGTGGTGTTGAGCTGTCGTATGAGAGAGTAGGGAAAGCCTCATTTCCCTGCAGTGTGTCTGAGCCTCTCCTTACATGCAGAGTCGTCGCACCTACTAGAGACTTTACTGCACGGCTGCAGGTCAGCAAGAGACGCTGTGTCGTCGGCTACGGCTACGGCTACTGCTGCGGCGGTCTGCCCTCAGCCGGCTGTGAGCCGCGCTGAGCCGCTAGCGCCACCAGAGCCGCCGGACTCGATTACGTGCGGCCCGCTGCTGCACGGCAGGGGGTGTGGGAAGGTGGGAGGGGGGAGGGAGGGGGAGGGGCGGGGCAGGCGCCGCGCTCGGGGCGCTGATTGCCCCGGGACAAAACTTCCCTCCGGCAATCAACAAGTCGTAAAGCAAGACAAACACGGGACTCGCCGCCGCCATTCGCCCGGCTCTCGAATAAAAACGTATGCCGGTCGCAGCGGACGGGACGGGACGGTTTGACGATCGCAGCGAGTTTGCTTCCTGCCGCTGACAAAGTACAGGTCGGCGGCGAGTTGCTCTAAAGTTACGGCGCCCACTGAAAAGCGACGTCGCCCACCCAAGTTTGCGACGTTCGTCGACGCACGCCGCCGGTCCACACTTTTTCAACTTTCCTGCTGCCAACACGGACCGACAGATAAAAATAACATCAGTATAATGAAGTTGGAGCGGCCAAGGTGTTTAGGTATTTCTATTTTGTGAATGCAGAGGTGATAAATGAATACGTACGAAGAGAAAAACGAATCATCATCATCATCATTATCATTAGAGACTGCCTTTCAGCGTTCAGTCTGGAGCATACTACCTCTAATAAAATTCCTCCATGATCCCCTATTCAATGCTAACATTGACGCCCCGTCTGATGTTATGCCTTTTACTTCAAAATCATTCTGCACCGAATGTAAATACTTTCTTCTTGGTCTACCTCGACTCCTCTTACCCTCCCCTTCCGAGCTCATGAGTCTCTTAGATAACCTTGCTTCTGCCATGCGTGTAACATGACCCCACCATCTCAGTCTGTTCGCTCTAACTGCTTCATCTATGGTGTTCATTCCCAGTGTTTCTTTGATTTCCTCATTATGGAAACCCTCCTGCCATTGTTCCCATCTGTTAGTACCTGCAATCATTCTTGCTACTTTCATATCTGTAACCTCTACCTTATGAATAAGGTAACCTGTATCCACCCAACTTTCACTCCCATACAACAAAGTTGGTCGAAAGATAGAGCGGTGCACTGCTAACTTAGTCTTGGTACTTACTTCCTTCTTGCAGAAGAGAGTAGATCTTACCTGAGCACTCACTGCATTAGCTTTGCTGCACCTCGATTCCAGTTCTTTCGCTATGTTGCCATCCTGTGAGAAAATACATCCCAGGTACTTGAAACTGTACCAATGTAATACAAATATACAATCCCTGAGACGGATACTCACTTCGACGAAGAAACACGAATGTAATACAAATATACAATCCCTGAGACGGATTTTCGTCTCGAATATGCCAAAGACATTAATGATAAATCTGAAGCATTGAATTAAAATTCGATTTATCATTAATGTCTTTGACATATTCGAGACGAAAATCCGTTTCAGGGATTGTATATTTGTATTTCATTGATATTTATGTCACCTTAAACAGGAATGTTCGAATATGTCCATTGCCGAGGTGCTATTCCGCTGAATAGAGAGCCTTGGCAGTAGCGACAATGTTCTATGGAACACAGTAGCTGAATTAAGGTTTGTGAGGTGAAGGTAATCATGATTAGACTATTCCGAGGCACCTTAATCGCTAGGGATGTGGTGGCCTAGCGGTAAGACGCCAGCCTACTAAGCATGGAGGTCCGCTTTCGATTCGCGGTCTCATGACAAATTTTAGTACAATGTTTCTGATTTATCTCTAAAAACGAATGTATTATCATAAGTATTATAGTGAATAAAATTGACAAATTTATGATTTTTTATGCGTCAGGAGCCTCAGTCATATAAAATATATTAAAAGAATTGAGCGCCATTTGACTGATAATTTCAACCTTAGGCCATTTTCAAGTGTTAAAAGTTGTTTCCTTATGTCTTGGTGACAAAATTCGGGACAAATGTGTTACCCATTTTTATGTTTACGACATGGACTCAAATCCAAATGTTTTTATTGCTTTTATTATCATGCCCATGACGTAACGAAACCTGTCTGACAACTTTTATCACTTGAGAGGGGCCTAACACTGAAACCTGGTTGTGACAATAAACATAAAATTATCAGTCAAATGATGGTCATTCCTTTAAAACAAATCGACAAAGTTACAATAAGTGTTAAAACTTTAATCCACCGCCCTGCAGACATTTATAACTACGATGGGACACATTGTTGGTGATATCTCCCCGAGCAGCAACAGGAATTTACTTTTCAATTTCACGGTGCATTTCCTGTAGTGTGAGCGGTTTCTTGCTGTACACCACGTTTTTGATGTACCCCATAAGTAAAAGTCAGCTATGGTAAAATCAGTTGGATGTGTAGTTTACCCACTTGAATTCTTTCGTCCAAACCAGTGAACTGGTGGAACATTATCCAAAAAGGGACGCATATCTGTGTGGAGCGCCAGCAAGTAGGATGAAAAAACGATTGTCACCGAACAAAGACCGAATGCACGGTACAATGCATGTCTCGAGCATCTCCAATTAACTCATTCGAGTAATTAATCCTCTAAGAAGAAAGGTTCAGTCAGTCTCCTTGATGATAACCCACACTAAACTGAAGTCCAGGAACAGTGAGCGTTTGCTCAACATAAACATGCGCTTTTCGCGGGGCCCAGTCCACACAATTACGACCCTTTACGATATCATTTAATTTCAGCCGTACCAAATTAGGTCACACCAGACATCTGAACATTTTCTGGGTCGTCCTGTTTCATTGTCTGATACAACTATGATATGTAAACTATCCATTTTGCTCTGCGCATAATACGACCTACGCTAGTCCTACTCACGTCTGTTTCGGGTGCACATTTTGATGTCTGTTTTTCTGGTGAGTGTATGAATAAATCTAACACTTCAACAGAACATGCTTCATTTGGTCATATGCGTGACCAAACTGATCATCCCTTATGCACATCCATTATTGTTCTATCAATTTCAAACTGAAGGCGAACAATTCTTAAGCGTGTTGATACTCCCGTTTCATATTGGTGTCTCCAGTATCGTCACACTTCACCGATATTCTCGAACTTCCAATAGGGGACACCGGCGCACATTGTCCGTATTGTTTGATTTTATTTTATATTATTTTACGTATTTAAATTTATGAAATTATTGCCCAATTATAGAGATGACTTACAGAATGTGGATGGCAATTACTAAGATTGGAAATATGAGTCAAAATAATTACAAAAAATTAATTACTGAACATATGTCAAGTGAACCAGTTTGGCCCTACCTCGGGCTATCTTCTGATAAATGACAGAAGTATAACTTTAGGAAATCACAATAAAACGGATGGTTATTAAGAAACATATTGTGATGCACATAATACCACGTTCAATATAGAGTTAACTGCTTAACATTTTACTATAAATCCGTTTGGAAAACATAGTTTCCTTACTTCTAAGACAGCGAACTGGTAATGCTTTAAAAAATTAAAATTACAGTCAAGTTCGCAAAATTTAACAATTTGTTAGTGCAGGTAAGCGGTTTCAATCTCAGGTGAGATCATCCTCAGACAAAGTTTTAAAGCAAGGAAGTAACTCAGATGTTTTAAAAACAAGGAAACGAACCACATTATGGGTACTCAGATCGCTATTTATGATTAAAACAAAATTTACAGGTTGGTTTTCATTTGAAAGGCTTTTTATCTCGTGAATATGACGATCTTTTGACGTCTTAAATGTATCAAAATATTAAGTTTTCCGTCTTACGCTGACTGCTGTTATTGCTCTTAGCGTACGACGGAAAACAGCTGCCGCGAAAGATGGCCAGACAACTAAATATAGTATCAAAATATGTTTAACTTCGACAAAATAATTTAATAAACTTGACGAATTATAAATGTTACCTCCATTAAAAGTAACAAACTTTTCATCGAGTTTTAAAAAATCGAGGCCCTGTAGGACGAGGCCGGTTGGCCCGGCTAGCTATTGTGCCCCGTCCTCTCTGGGCGAACTTGCTCCATCGCCATGCTGATTGCTATTATTGTATTCTGTTAGGAAGCCCACTGAACCAATTTAGATTGTATGCCATACAGAAATAATCCCTAAACTACGACCTTAATTATAATACTCACCTGTTGCGCCTAAAATAAGCACAAGTTAAATAAGACACATTTGAACGACTAGTGAAACGCACAAAAACAATTAATCACTACAGTTGGTCCAAAACAGCTCCGCCGGCATACTGTTCCTGTGGACGGAGGGGGATAGTGCTACTAACCTGCTGATTGATCTCTGGGACGATGAACCGTCTACTGTATGATATAATTCGACTGAGCCATCCTGTCCCTATGTCCAAGATGCCCCGGTCTCCCCTACCATTTCCAAATGCCTTTTCGCTGCTCGGAAGTCAGTCGTACCTGTGTCTTGGTTCTCACCTTCTCTGCTAAAACACTCGTGCCGTATATCCCAGAAAACTTCGAAACACTGATGCTAGCTGTTAATATCAACTGTTATAAATTAAGCCTCTAACGGAGACGTTCTCAAACTTACGCCATTAGCGCATTACACATTTTTAATGTGTTGATTTCTCGGACTTCCCGCCGCGTCAGTTGGTTTGATATCCACGAGATTTCGGTCATTGTCAAGTGGTAACTGTCGAGTCAGTGCTGGCACCGTCCTTATAGGCCAGAGGTCGGCAAGTAATCTTGGATGGGGTCCGGATACTTTTGAAAATTTTTATCGAGGTCCATAAGTAAAATCACATATTCCTTATCGACTTTTTATTTTAATTTTCAGTTTGAAAATAATATGAAATACAAAAACTTGAAATAAAAATGTATAATAATCCAGTGAAACTTACATTATTTGTTATTTATTTATTTGTATTTTCATTCACAAAAGTAGTCAAACTTCTGTTGAAAAATCCAGTAACAGGTCATGCATTAAACGTACTTTTTTCAGTAAGAAGTATGAAATACAATGAACTGTGCATATTTATGCTTAAAAAAATCAATTCAAGAAATTATATTTGCGGTCTTCATTCAGTTTCTTAAAGTTAAGTTCACATACGGAGCAGATTATGCGAATATTGTCTTCACGGTGGACGGCCGTTAATCTTGAGCGATACTTATTCTTCAAGAAATTAATTGTTTAAATGAAATTTGACAGATATATGTGGAGCCAGACATAGTACCCATGTAGATGGGTAATGTTTTCCGAATTTTCATAATTTTTCTCCGGGACACGTCCACAATTAGTCAGTGGATCCACTTTTATGTTTGCAAGGAAATGTCGTCTTGCAAGTCTATTATCTCCATTTGGAGTAAAGGGTTTGTAAGGTGGGACAACTTCTCAGCCACATCCGTCCGTTCTGCTGCTGGAGAAACCTCAAAACATGATTTTTAAGAGCACAAATATGGTGTTTAAATGGACGTGCCCTGACCGCTTAAACAGGGGTTTCAGGGACTGTAAAAGTATGCAGTCACAGAATTTTCTTGCTCAATTTTGCCTGTTCTTTTGGTCATGGTTGCAAGAACAGACACGATATATCTTCAGCTTTTGTCTGACGACGGATATTTAATCAACTGATACCTGTAAGCTAGCAACAATTCAGTTTGTAAGCGAACATAACTTTATTTTACGCAAGCTACTATTAACTCGTCATGTTTGCATTGTTGTGATAGTCAATACGATAGTTTTCATACAACTATATTGATGCCCTAACATACACGAGTTCTTATTTAATGAATTCTTAAGTAACGGCGGACATGTTAATCAATTTCGCTTTACCTTTTTGATCTCCTCAGTTCAAAATTACGTGACTCCAGAATCAATAGTCACACATCAGATAACCGTGTATTAACAATTACGATTCATAAAGATTGTTCGATATGTGTCTCCAATGATCATCGTCCAGTTACTGCAAAGAAATTACATCTTGTCTTTGTGGATGTTAATCAACTATCCTAACAAAAATTCTTTAAGTATCTAAAACACAAAAAAAGACACTTCAAACCTCGTTTTTTCTATTCTTTACGCTTGTCTGACAGTTCTGATCATGTACTTGTCACAGCATCGAGATACCAGAGATGATGCATAAGGAGTGAAACATATAAATGTAAAATCCCACTGAGAACCATTGATTTATAAAAAGATAAACTGTTACACAGATGAAAATTTCTAAACAGTGAAATCATCGAAGATAAGCATAAGTAAAGGAAGTAGAAAAACCTTTGTGTAGCGGGATAAATACTTAAGTTGATATATAGGATGTGAAATAAATTACGGTGAATGTAGTTGGTTAGTAGTAATGAAACGATTAGCAAAATATAAGAAAATGTAATGAATAGCGCAAACGAAATGGAAGACTAACCACAAAGATAAACATCCATGAATTCAGTGAGGTATTGCTGCTATGCGACATGCCAAATGCGACCCAATGGCGCATTAATTGTGTTTTTCAAGCACATCCATCACGGGAGAAGTGGAGGGGGCGGGGTGTAAATTTGACTCGCGCGCTTTGCTTCTGTGACGTCACATGGCAGCAAGCGCCGAGCAGTTGCCGCAGGATCCTTAGGGAACGTGCAAGCAGCAAGTTGTGTTTTGCGCTCGCACGTTTCGTGACCTGTTAAGTGTTCGGATGGAAAGTAGATTTCTTGTGTTAGGGAACAATTTATCTATATATTATTTCTATAATTAAGGTAAAAAATGTAATTATGAGTAAGAATACTTCGTGTTGTGCTGTTGCGGAGTGTAATAACAGTGGACGCAAGACGGAAGGCATTTTGTACCATCGGTTTCCAAAAGATGAGAAACTTCAGTGCATATGTATCTCTCGCTGTAAACGACAAGACGAGATAAATGTCAAAAATGCCACAATTTGTTCCGAACATTTTTGTGAAGCCGATTGGTAAAATTGTATGTATGAAAGTAGTATGCAGTTTAATCTTCACATTTATTAAATGAGTAAAACAAAAGCATTAATGCGATATCGGCTGCTAGGTTTGCGTTGTAACGAAAGTTTTCTTTATCTAATCTATAAAAATGAAGGCCTCTGTTTGTCCGTATGCTATGCCTGCCAATGTCATTCAATCGATTGCGATAAAACTTCGTCAACTTATTTCATGAACTAGCGTCACGGTTACAGGCATAGTAAAATTTCGAAATTCGCACTATAAGGGGGTGAAATCAAGATATTATGTAAACAGAAGTACATCTTCTCTCTGTCTGTCCCTTTAACGCTCTATAACTCCAGATCTTTGTATGTTAGTATACATATATATTAATCACAAGCGTGTCCCATTGCTTAAAATCAATGATTTTTGTCAAATGAGAAACGAAAAGACGGAGAAAAAGTGTTCACGGCTGCCTTATAATACAGCGGCTTGCTGCCGAGTGACGTAATACAGCGCTAACCAATGACAATGAAGAAGCCCAAACTAGCATACCTTTCTAGTCTACGTACCTTGGGAGAAATGTGCATCACAGTCTTTTCGGAATCGCAGTTAAGTGTTAATGGTAAAACGCGTGGCTAGCGGTAACTGTTACTCTATATTGTAGTCTGTTTAGTTCTCGAATGTACAAAAAAAAAAAAAAAAAAAAAAAAAAAAAAAAAAAAAAAAAAAAAAAAAAAAAAAAAGGATTTACGAACAATAATAGCTATTGCCAATCAACGCAAATGCGGTGATTGCTTTTACTTGATGTTTATTCATAAAGCGCAGAACGAGTCTCGCCTGTTTCACTGTTCACGAAATATCGTTATCTGCGGCAAAATGTATTTAGATCAGATTCACAGTCAATACCTCTTCACTCCCAACTCCCAGTATTCGTTCATTGTTCCAAAGCTTATATGCCCAAGTCCGTAGAATCCCAATAAACTCATTTCTTGTCCGTATAAACGTCTCGTTCACTTTACCAATGGAGTTTACGTGGTTCGTGTCAGTAGTTTGAGATATATAAGGGGTCTTCCAAACGCAATTAATTCGGTATAGACGTTAATTCTGTAAAATATGAATGGTTACTCCACATTGCAGTTTCGTCCCATCAGTGATGAAAACATTTATTCGTCATTTACTACTTCAGCATTCAGTGAAATGGACGGTTTTCCTTTTAAATGACATCAAATGGGATGATACCTAAGACGCATTCGTCTGAATTTCCATTCAGTTAACTGGATTACAGCTAAATGAGGTGCGTGAAACCGTCGCAATGAAATGCAGCAAATTTGTTTGGATAGCTTTCTGTGATATGTTCCTCTCACTAAGGAAAAGAACCAGCATCAGCAATGAATACATTGTGAATTTTTATTCACCAAAACGATAAAGTAAATCAAAATCGTCAGAAAAAAGATTTGTATCGTTGCAGCTCTTTTCCCATCAGTTTCGACCTTCCATACACCAAGTGATGTAACAACTCCTTTATATTCATCTGTAATAATTAGATACGAAACAGTTGTTAATTATTAACTTTTTTATTTCTAAGCACTACCCGGAATTCGAGACCTATATTTAATCATCAGGTGCATCTGCAATTTACAATCGAATAAATAGTGACGTCTGTCATGTAATATAATAGCTACCCTGCATGTTTACTAAAATGATCCAGTACAAAGGGAGTATACGTAATTACTTAGTCCGTAAGACTGTTACATGTAGGAACAAATTGAAATAGGAGTCCATGACTCCTGCAGCAAGCCGGGAGGTATTGTTGGAAACTTTGGCGTGACACAGTCACTCCCAACTCAAGGTCTGCATATAAAACAATAAGTCTCATAATTCAAAGCCGGAACATCGCATAGAAAATCGGCACTGTTAAGAACGGAAAAGAGGCTGTATATTCCGCGCACCTAACCATATCCAGCCCAAAATGTAATGATCTCCCTTTCCAATACCACTCGATTCTTTCGTTCTTTTCATGTTATCCTCTGTGTAGAGTTTTGTTATTTCAACGTCTCTCAAAATTTCACAGTTTGTTTTATCATTCTTTTGTTATGACAATTTTATCGATTTTCACTAGTCGGGTAGTGAACGAAATATACGGTATTATAATGTGTGTTTCTTCTGTCGAACGCCTTTTCTTCTTTCTTGATAATTAGCAGCGTCTAATTTTGGCCCCATGGTAAAGGTATTCATTTTGTCATACAGGTATTCTGGTGTTCCGATTCAGTTTGCTTATTTCAGGTTTATTGCCCTGCTTGTATAATTCAATCTTACATATGAATTCGCATCAGTCTGAATGTACCAACATCTTGTATTTCTCATATTCTGTGGCTAACACTGTAGGCAAGTTTCCAACACGAGTCATGAATACGGTTTCATTCAAAACATGTACATTGCTTGTTAGTAGTTTCAGGATATTTGACCTGCAGTAAATTTATAGGAAATGTAGCAAAAGGCAAGAAATTTCATTACTCCTTTGAATTTTTATCCTTGCCTGATCTCAGAGTTACTGGTTAGAGGTTTATTAAAATTTCGTCATTATGCAAAATTGACTCAAAGAAGAAGGCGAACCAGGCACCGCGTTTTATTGGCAGAAAACTTAGAAAATAAAGAAGAACTCTTTTGAAGTATTGCCGTGCAGTGTGGGGTCCTTATCAGTTAGGGTTGACGGAAGACATCGACAGAAAACAAAAAGTAGCAGCGCTTTATGTATTATCGCAATACATTGGAAACAGTGGCACGAAATTAAAGTAAGAGTTGGAGTAGAAATAATAACATCAACCGAATTTATCACTGCAGCGACATCTATTCACGAAATTTTGATTGTCGATTTTCTCCTCCGAATACGAAGCTATATTATTGACTACCATATACATAGAGAGAATGCAGAGCTGGAACGCAAAGATTTAGTTGTTCTTTCTCCGCAGACGCTATTTAAGAATGGGATAGTAGTTAAATAGTATGAGGGGCAGACAGATGTAATTTCCTGAGTATCCCTTTTAGAAGCAGGTGAAAATGTTGTAAACTAGGTATATATTTTGTCAGTACTTGATAAAAATACTGTACGTTAGTGATGCAACTGAAATTAAACATAGGGTAAGGTGTGGTAGCAGCCTGTGTCAAATATGTTGATATTGTAATTAAAATATTTCCTGTTCAGCATTAATGATTTGATATTATGGACATTGTCAAACTATAACACTTGTTCCGCCTCAGAGCACCATAACAAGCGATGAGGTACTAACTGCGATTAGTAACTCTCTAACAATATTCAGAGTGAAAATTTTCCATTCGGATTTAATTACAGAGAGGACAAAACAATATTACCAAGAAAATATTTTCCTTACGATAACGAATAATTGTTTTATATTCTTTCCATGGCTTCAACATTTCAACGGTACCACCTGATCTCCACCGATACATGCTGCAGCCGCTTTAAATACAGGTGCTTATGTGTACTTGCAAAAATTCAAAGTAGATTTTCTCGATAATTTTTGAGATTTGCCTCGCATGGTTTTGGCTGATAATTTTTTTTTCTGAACATATCAAAAATTTCTAAAATCCGATACCCAAGTGGTCTCCTTGTTAGACAGATATACTTCCCCATTCCCCCTTTCAGCGAAATTCCCCCTCCCCGCAGAAATTTCTCTAAGATTACTGTTTCCCAAACGTTCCCCTAAAAAAAATATTTCCCAAGAATATCGAAAAAATCCCCCAATATGCTTCACTAGATTCTATGCTCACTGCTGATGCCGCATACCAGTGACATAAAAGCAGAGATCTTGCAGTAAAGGCAAAAAAGTCAACAGTGCTTTACTAGACATGGTCCTGTTTGGAGGTGATATACCGTTGCCTTCCTCCGACCTTCGAACTGACAAACCCAGCCCGTTATAGAGAGATCTACAGTTTAACGTGGGTTCCGAACCACGGTGCTACTATGTATTTTTCACATGAGCAATACTGCCAGAGGTGAAAGAAGTGGAAAGTGACAGCTAAAAATCCTAGAACCTGGCGGGGATCGAACCCGCGACCTTTGGGTTTGTAGTTTCGCACTCTAGGCATCGTACTCCATTATACATCACAGATGCTGACACATATTAAAACTATTGTCGAATAACATTACGTAACCTTACAACAAGCTGCTAGAGTTGGGAACGCTAGCCCTTATGACCTTGGGTAAAATCCGCGGAGGACACGGTGGGCGATGCGTAGAAACGAGTTTTCGTCCGAATCGCCGGGCGAGTTTTTTCAAATGTTTGTATAGCTTAGGGGACTTAACTACGGGGTCAGCAGTCCATTCTTACTTACAAACTACTTACGAACTAGCTACAACTAAGGACGGCACAAATATCCATGCCCGAGGGGGATTCGAACCGCCGACCGTAGTGGCCGTGCAGACCGTGACTGACACGCCTCAGTCCCCTCGGCCACCGCGGACGGCGCGAATTAATTCCTTCGTTCGGAAGGGGAGGCCGCAACATCCACTTTCGCCTGCCGGCCAGTTCACATCGAGTGAGCACACCGCTATAAACGGCGTGGCAGCACTGTCCCCAAGCGCTATAGGTGCAGGGAGAGTTCCTCATAGTTAGACACGAGTTTCAGTGTTACTAAATTTACGTCGGAAGAGGCAAAAGAGGCGATAAAAATCCCATTAAAAGTGTTCTTGAAAGAGTGCAAGCTGCTACTGATCTCTCACTTTGGACAATAAAAAATAATAAAATAAAATAGAGAGATAGAGACATTTGTAGTCGTTAGTTCTGAAGGTTTATCTTCTTCAGGAAAAAGCGGAATAAAGAGAAAAAGGTGTTAGACTTAAATGATTTTCATGAACAAGTTGTGTGGAAATTGATAAACAACGAACAGTGCTCTACAATAAAGTAAATTTTTCCCATTATAAGGGAAAATAAGTGTTTCAAGGGAAGACTTTCTTGTGGTACCTACTTCAAAAGTTAGGCGTAAGGTACATTATATGACATTAGAGATATAGGGGGAATCTGATTGCTTCCATGTGAAAGGCGTGTTTTGTCAGGCCGTTGGGTTCCCCAACCGGCCGGCTAGCAGTTTGGACCTTGTGAATGGAATACAGGTAGTTAGGATTTTCCTAATCTGCTCGGCGCTCTTGGCTGAGCGAGGACGGCTCTCCCAGATTGCAACTGAAATACAATATAGCCACACACATTATTCTAAAAATCCATATAAAATCAGGGAATGATCATACTGCAAACATAATAATATGAATGGATTCAGGAGACATGTGAGAATCAAACGCAGTAATTACAATTTCAATGTCCCTTACAGATAAAAAGCTGACAAATTTCAGTACTATAATAATAATAATATTATAAGACTTATATTTACAATTATTGATACATAGTGTTTACCAGTAACGGTTTAAGAAGCATATGGGCAGTATTGCACCACGCTACCTATCTTAAAAGACATACCACGTTATTTTCGCATTCTTTAAATAAACTTTTATTTTACTGTCTTGTTCTGCTTTTCGTTGAGGTAGTAATATTCTTGTGTCAGAACATAGATTCCACCACAGAAGGACAAAAGATGAACCCAAAAAAGCGCTTTATATTTATACATGTATTTTATTATATTTAATATTATTCTTAGTAACGTTCCTTTCATTTTGTAGACTGCCACTTAAATATTTCATGGCCGATTAAAAATAGGATATGCAGCAGATAATTTATATATAAACTATTATATGTATTTGTGGACAAGAACTGAATATATTTGCATAAATAGCCGTGATGAATTAAATATTAACTGTGTATATTGCGACGCCACACTTAATATCTACACGAGCAAAGAGCTTCAGTCTCAACCGTTTTTAGTATTGTTAAATATATATTAGTTTATTAAATGTAAACAACATTTTTAGGGAGGTGGAGGTGGAGAAAACGCTTTTCGAACGCTTGGGAAGGGACTGACGCAGTGGTGAAAGGTTGTGACGCTGGGCGGTCTGAAGCCGCGTTACGAACTTGTGATGTGTAGAGATGGGCTTGTGTGGACTTAGAAAATTTACGGGACTGTGACTGCAGAACTTAGTCCCTGGTAAAAAGTGATAAACTATGCACGGTAGTAGGACTGTGGAGCTGTGATAATTCAGCAATCGTGTACTCGTGTGATGACAAACTGTGTATTATAACAAATACTGTAATTAATCGCGGATTAATTTGGAACTGCATATGTTCGATGGACTTCACTAATTTACTTGTGATAATTTGGAACTTTTACTCTCGATTGCGTGTGATAATTATTGCGGCTCTCATGAACAATAGTTGGGGAAATATTCAGTTATTTACCGATGTATAAAGTAGGACCACCTTCGCATTTTCATGCCCAGAAAGAGTGTAAACTCCATTTATAAAGAATTACTTCTTGAGTGAATCACTTCTTTATCTTAGAATCCATGTTGTTGGTCATTCAGGGCTTTATTTTATGTTTGATATATTTTCGCGTCATCATATGTAGATTTATAGACTGGCTAAACTACAGATTATTGATCTTGTTTAAACTGATTGGGTAGCTGTTTAGGGAATAGAACCTGACATATATAACTCACCCCTATGAACTGAGACAACGAGCCATAAACCATTTACTACCCTGAATTATGTATTGCCCAATTCTTATTAGTGAGTACCGATAGGAAGGTCGCAATTACTTTTTCTAGTTTCAATGTAATACTTACATGCTTTATTTTTCGCGTAATTAACACGCTTAATATTTACCAGGTGGCGCAAAAATGGTTACAGGAAGATCTTTGGAACGTTTAGAAATACGTAGCAAACGTGTCAATTATTTAAGTCCGTGAAGGGAGTTGAAGAACTTCAAGCGAAGATGGGTAGTATGACACTTCTCTAAACGTCGCGATCCATCAACGCTGGCACCCAGCTGGAGATCAAAGAGATGTCCAACATTTGAACAGGAAGTATGGTGTTTCTGTTTAAGTTGTAAATAGGAAAATTTTTCATTAGTCTTCAATTTACTGAATCATCAGGATAGAGCTTAAACAGTCAGTTAGAAACATCACTAAATCAAACACCCAGAAAACGAAACACGTTAATAAAACCGATGGTATTTCTGTCACTGCATTATAGAACGTGTTTAAATTTATAGAGAATACTCACTTCTTCTTCTTCTTCTACAGTACTGTAGACCAGAAAACTGTTTGCTTTAGCCGTTAGACACATTAATGCCTGATAGTCTGCAGAGCTACTTGTCCTTACCAGTTATCTGCGTGTACCATAATCAGACGTTACCCTTTCGAAAGTGACACCTTTACTCCATTACTTGACCTGTCTGTCCACCCAGCTGGAGACCCGAGAGATCTTCATCAACATTACACGCCGGGAAAGCCTACAATCGCATGTTCAAATGTTTGTTAAGCTCAAGGGACTTAACTGTGGGGTAATCAGTCCCTAAACTTACAAACTACTTACGAACTACCTTATAGTAAAGACGACACAAACATACATACCCGAACGGGGTATGGCCACTTCGCCACGGCTACACTAACAAATCATTAATACTAATAAATCAGTCCATATCCTGTATCTCAAATCTTACATAACTAATGCTTTAAGTAAGATAGGTAATGTTAATAAAATGATAAAAATAATAAAATATTAATAACATTGAGTATTTAGAAAAAAATGCGTGCTTATGGTATATCGCCCCAAATTTACGATTGGATGTGGGATTTACTGTCAGCGAGGACACAGTTCGTAGTAATCGATGGTAAGGCATCGACTAAAACAGAGGTGATACCGGGCGTTCCACAGGGTAGTGTTATTGGTCCGCTACTGCTCCTTATTTACATAAACGATTTAGGGGAAAATCAAAGTAACTCTCTTAGGTTGTTTGCAGATGACACCGGCATTTACCGTCTAGTAAAATCATCTAAAGATAAAAACCAACTGCAAAACAGTCTGAATAAGATATCACTATGGTGTAAAAATTGGCAATTGATTCTAAATAATGAGAAGTGCGAAGTCGTCCACATTCAAGAAATCCGTTAAACATTGCTTACAAGATAAGTCATTCAAAGGTGAAGGCCATAAACTTCACAAAATACCTAGGAATTACTATTACTTTAGACTTAAACTGGAAAGAACACGTAGATAATGTAGTGGGAAAGGCGAGTCAGAGACTGCGTTTTATTGGCAGAACCCTTAAAAGATGCGATAGAACTACTAAAGAAACTGCATTCACTACACTTGTTCTTCCATTTTTGGAGTATTGCTGCCCAGTGTGGGATCCTTATCAGGTGAGTTTGACGGAGGACATCGAAAGAGTCCAGAGAAGGGCAGCTCGTTTCGTATTGTCACGACACAGGGGAGACAGCGTTACGGAAATGATACACGATCTGGGATGGTAATCGTTACAACAACGATGCTTATCGCTGCGGCGTGGGCTACTTACGAAACTCCAATCGCCAACATTCTCTTCCGACTGCGAAAATATTTTGTTGACTCCCACTTACATAGGTAGAAATGATCATCAGAATAAAATACGAGAATTCAGAGCTCGAACGGAGAGATTCAGGTGTTATTTCTTTCCGCCCGCTATTCGAGAAATGAATGGGAGATAAATACGAGGCGCGTCCAGAAAGTAAGTTCCGTTTCAATTTAACTCCGCTGCAGCGCTGCGATTGCAGTCCCGCACATGCGCTGTAGACGATGTGTATCAAGGAGAAGAACGTGCGCCATTTGGATATCGCTGTCAGTTACGTACGCTTTGTTGTGCTTGTTTGAAATGTCGGCGTTGATTGAAAACCCCGCCGCCTGTGAAATCAGATCGGTGATTCGGTTTCTGAATGCGAGGAAAGTGAAATCCAAAAATTTATCGGCAAATTTGCGATGTTTATGGACCAAATGCGATGAGTGATTCGATGGTGAGAAGATGGGTCCGACAGTTCAATGGCGGGCGTAGTGATGTGCGCGATGAAGAACGAAGTGGGCGTCCACCTGTGGTTACAAAAGAAATGGTTCACGCGATTGATGACAAGATCCAGGAAAACCGTAGTTTTACAATTAGTGCTCTCGCTATGGACTTCCCCCCAATTTCACTGTTTCCAACTGGCGGCAGATTTCTATGAAGAAGGTATACAAAACCTGGTGCCACGCTATGACAAATGCTTGCAAAATTTCGGCAGTTATGTGGAAAGGTAGTTTAAGAGTTGTAGAATTTTGTGCAATAAAAATTTCTTCTGTATCTGTGTACAATTTCATTTTATTACCAAACGGAACTTACTTTCTGGACGCGCCTCGTAGTATAACGGTGGTTCGATGAACCATCTGCCAGGCACTTAAATGTGATTTGCAGATATCCCATGTAGATGTAGATATGGTTAGGTACAAAGAATTAAAAAAATCTCCGGCAGGTGGTGGAGCATAAGCTTCAGGCTTCAGTTTAGAGCGGCACTTCCCCTCCAGCGCTGGTCTCTTTCCCTCACTGCTCTGGTCGCTACCCCCACCACTACTGCTCTCGCCACACTTGCCCAGCTTTCTGCGCATCTAGCGGCCAATTTATCCTGCGTGCACTCTACGCGCAGTGCCCAGTCCTCGGACTCTTAAATTATTCGGTCCGGGCGATCTTTTTGCGTCTCGTCGTTCATTTGCTGTATACGGCCATGTTTAGGCCTAATGAGAGTGTTATTAAAACGGCGCTGGTACTGCAGCTGCTTTGGTAAGCTGCGTTGCTAGAATAAGCCGGACGCGAGACTACGCAGGCCTCTCTCTGGCGGCCCTGATGAAATCACTCCACCAGAGGTAATACCGGCGCCGTGCAGCCGGGGGCGCATCTGTGACGCGGCCGCCGCTACCCCTGTTTGCGGCGCGCTCCCGAAATAAGTGCGAACTGCCATCGAATTCAATTCCGCGAGGATTATACCGGACGAAATAATCGAGTTACGGGGCACATTTCCACACAAAATTATTTTTGTTCCAGCGTGCCGTTTTAATTTGCATGTGAGATTAACGCAGGAGAGCGCAACCCGCTGCCGCTATATCCGTTACTCGCCCGCTGCTTGTAATAACCGGGCGCGGCAAGGCTCGCCTACGTACCGGAGCTACTTTGCTGCTAGAGCTTTAGAGTCCGTGTTTTGGTATCGCTAAATTACATACATAATATTTCGTTTTCATACATTCTTTCTTCGATTATGAGTCGCTTAAACACGGATTAGGTAAGTAAATTGTGTTTGTGAATATTCCGTCGCTGCTTGGACCAACATAGATCTATTGAATTCTTGAATGTGTTGTATTTATATTCCACAGTATTTTTTTATTAGTCCTAAAAGGCCGAAAGACGTTTCATAACGAATTAATAGAAACATGATTTGTGGCCAAAACCGAAACGAAATATTCGGTTCCTCTTCTAGTATCGGCCGAAACCGAAACTTGCGTAATTAATGATAAGTCTGAAGCATAAAATTAAAATTTGTCATGCGGCCGGGAATCGAACCCGGAACTGCATGCATACTATGCAAAAGTCTTACCGTTAGCACCACATCGCTAATGACTAAGGCGCCACGTCACAAACATGGAGAGCCTTGGCAGTAATGGCAATTACCTTTGGAACACAGAAGCTGAATTAAAAGTTTGTGACGTGCAGGGAAATCGCACATAAACTATGCAGAGGCGCCTTAATCGTTAGTGGTGTGGTGGTCTAACGGTAAGACGTCTGTCTAGTAAGCATGGAGGTCCGAGTTCGATTCCCGGCCACATCACAATTTTTAATTCTATGCTTCAGATTTGTCATTATTGTCTTCGACATATTCGAAACGAAAATCCGTCTAAGTGATTATTTGTATTAAATTGCATAATTAAGTAAATATTTCTGTGTATGTACGTTACACCACAATTTACGCGTTTTTACTCATTTTTCAAGATCCTCTTCCTGTACAAAGCCTTCTTGAGTGTGTGTAAGCCTAATCACGGGTCCTTAGAAGATGACATAGAAGGCGAAGAGGTTTATACAACTCGACAGTACTTTTATTAAAGTACTTCCAAATTCGATTCTTTTCTCTTTTCTTTGTGAAACTTTCTAGATAAAAAAGAAAAACTAACTCGAGACAGTGGAGTCTCAATATTTCGAGTCTCGGAATTACACGTTTCCCATAATACGAGAGTCATAAAATGCAACAACAACTGTGCGTGCATTCTCTCTTCACAGAAAAGGCACTCTATCATTGTAACGCCAAGTAAATAGTGAAAAGACTTTAAGACCTTTAGCCTGACAGTGTAAATGACTATTTAAAAACTTTGTTTTAAAGAAGGTCACATTTTTTTACACGTGCATTCTTTTCAAGATAGATTTTATTCTTTTTCACACGTAAATTTCGATAGTTCGATGTGATCCCGATCCCGTTCACCGCGAATTAACGAGACTCTTGCATAGCTACCACAAATTCCTCAGTCCTGCATACCAAATAGATACTAAGAAATGTCAGAGCCTCAATATGACTACCACAATACAAAATACGCAGAAAGTAATGATCTGATTGCTTCCATTAGTAGCCTTTACGATTTTGTCACTTTATCTCTCCCTCGTCACTTCCTTTTTTGCAATTAAAAAAAACTTTACATGTCTACTTTTTGTCATTCCTGAATACATAGCAGCTTCAATCAGTGCTACAGAAAGCATTTCGAAAAATAAAGTCACGTTCCGACAGTATGATAGTTGTCAGTATAAATTTACGTAAACTGAACAGGAAAAGGTGTACACCCCATGATCAATGTCTCCTAAACCCATACGGTCGGGGGTTCCAATCCATCCTCGGGCATGGGTGTCTGTGTCGTCTTTAGTATAAGGTAGTTCATAAGTAGTTTGTAAGTTTATGGACTGATGACCCCGCAGTTAAGTCCCTTAAGCTTGACAAAATTTGAACATTTTTTAGTAACCTGTGAAGTGGAATGCCAATCTTTGTCTTCAGTGATGACTGGAAGTTCTATCTAAATGCGAGTGACGGATATACACGAATCTATATCTGATGAGCTGGCTATTACAGAGTGCATTCTTCACGAGATCGTGCAAGGGAAGAGGAGGGGCGGGGGCATCGTAACTAACAGTCGCGTCTGATGTTTTTGCAGGTTGGTATCAACTCCTGCTTCTGCGAACTCTCAGAGATGGTGATGATGTATTTTTTTCAGCAGGACAACGCTCTTCTATATAATAGCCTTAAATGGCTACCCTTTTATTTTGTGAAATCTTCCAGATCTCAATATGGCTTTTCTGGTGGATATGGCGATATGGAAATGTACTCTGGTATGTGATAAAACGTCCTCACTCTAGTATCTATCGAGATATTGAAGATACGAGGTACCTCATTTTTTCTCTAATCAGAAATGTCTATTCCGCCATTGAACCCTCCATGTCTGTCGGAATAGCGATGTATGCTTCAATCAGAATTAATTTCTGCTAACTTCTTTGGTGATGGGAGTAAGTATAGCTAGGGCAGTTTCCATTTGGAATCGTGAGCTCTGTGAAAGGCAAGATGGAGCTGCTAACGGGACATCGGCCCGCGGCAGAAGGACGCCTTGATGGGCCACTCAGGAGTATTAACTGCAAATCGCGGTTTCTGAGAACTCACAAGAATAGCGAGAGGAACTGAGAATTTTGGCGGTAAACCGCTTTTTCCCGCGCGAGATCGGTAGGGACGCGTATGATTCGCCAGGCGCATGTATCCATGCGCGAGGTACGTCCGGGACAACGCCTATAAATCTTACTGGCTCCCGTGCAAATTTGAGCAGCTGCAAATGCCCAGCAAGGCATGGAGGTGGAAATTTTGTAGGAGAGAGGGCGTTTTCACGAGCGTGTTAGAACACTTGTGTCTGGGAGACACGGGGCGTTGGAAGCGTCCAGCTGTGTCAGAGATCGCCATCGACCGTGGTAGTGTGTAGTTGCGTCTAGGTGTCGTATTGGCGTATTGTCAATTAAATAAATATGGAGCACGATGAAAAGGGGACATGCCCTTTCTCTAAGGCCTGTAAGAACAATGCCAAATTGCCGCTAATACTCCAAGACGTTTTGGATAGTTCATCCGCTGAGAGCTATTCGGCACCTTTATGGTCGAAATCGAAATACTGAAACATTTCGACTGTTCCAGGGCACTGAAATAAATTCAACGGCGAAACTGAAAATTTATGCTGGACCGGGATTCGAACCCGTATTTCCCGCTTCGCGCCATCGGTCGCCTTAACCAATTAGGTTATCCGGGCAAGCTTCCCTTGAAACCCAAATTTTCAACTTATAGCCCACTATTATGGTAGTGCCCCATTTGCGGATATGTGCGAAAAGGACAGACACAATATCAATAATTGTAAAATAAAAATTAACAATTTCAATGCGGACTCCTTCATAGGCTCGATCCCTTGCGGAACTCAGTATAGGCTGTGAGAAGAGGAATCAATAGGCTGAGATACTACCATGTTAGTGTGTTATAAATTGAGTATTTGGGTTGGGTGGGATGCATGCCTCGGTAGCCCAGTTAATTAAGGTGACCGCAGACTCTCAGCGGGAAATCCGGGTTCGAATCCCGACCCAGCACAAATTTTCGACTTCACCGTGCAAGACCACCGATGTAATAACATTTAATTCTAGCTGAAAGGAGCCAGTTAAAAAGCTTACTTTAAACATCTAATCCAGCCGTAAAACCAGCTAAAGGATTCGCGTGATCTTGATCCCTGGCCCAGAATTTAGAACTGACTCAAACTTTACTTTAGCAGCAGGAAGACAGAAGGTGGCCAACAGACACAGGGGTAGCTGAAGGCTTTATTCTAAGAACCCACCCCATGGATTACATATCACTCACAGAAGGAGAAAACGGAAAGGAATATTTCACATGCACTACACAGAATAAAAATATTCCCGTACATTATTCACATCCCACAAAGCTAGAAAGAAATTAAACCGAGTTCCTATACCGCCAGCTAGTCTCAAAAGGTTACCGATTCTCAGCCGTTATCAAACCGAATTAGATACATATTCACTGCGTTTACCTACGCAAAATCACACCGAGATGAAATTGAATACACTTCCGTGCATGATCGGAGGAACTTATTCCGAAAAATGAACCTAAATTCTGAAGTCTAACTTGAACAAAGCAGACAACGAATCACTACCATCTCAAGGGGAGAAAGAAAATCAGATCATCTTACCAGGTCGAAACCAGCCACAGAGTGAAGAATCGGCGCCTGAGACCCCGCCACCCACCGGAAATGTGTAAAAACCCAAAAAAAAAAAAAAAAAAAAAAAAAAAAAAAAAAAAAAAAAAAAAAATACTAGGTGGTGGGGAGAGTTTGGACTCGCGCGTCCTACCAAGGCTCGCTACCGGTAATTGACAACTCAACTTGTAACCAAAGGGTGGAGGAACCTCTTTGGTAGCATCAAAAGCAGAGGTTGGTAACGACTACCTACCAACACGAAGCCAGAGATGCACAGCACGCAGCCAGCAGCCGATGACGAAAATTCTCATACATACACTCAGACTGCCATGCTAGAAGATTCTCATACATGCACATACAGAATAAAGCGAGTTCACATTCTCACAGGGACAGTGGCGTCACGGAGAAACGGTTCATATTGCCACATTCATAAATTATTACCATAATAAAATCCCAGCAAGATTAACACAGTATTACAGAAACTAACATTTAAAAACATGTTCAAATGTTTGTAGAGCTTATGGGATTTAGCTACAGGGTTATCAGTCCCTAAACTAACGAACTATTTATGAACTAGCTAATACTAAAGACGGCACAAATATCCATGCCAGAGGGGGCATTCGAACCCCCGACCGTAGTGGTCGTGCAGAATGAGTCTGGCGCGCCGCAGACTGCTCGGCCACCGCGGCCGGCTTAAAAACATGAAATGAAATGCTATTCCTCATGCCTCCGAACGAAAGGGGTTGTCGTTTAGCAAAAAAGCCCGTCTAGTGAACTTAGATAAATTACAAAAACCTAGGGACGACATGATACAGCCGTCTTTCAAATGTTGAATTTATTTTAGTGCCATGAAACGGTCGAAATATTTCAACATTTCTAATAGACACCATTGGTTGACATCAACGGCCAATGGTGTCTGTTCTTTCGGACATGTCCGGAAAGAGCAGACACCATATCAATAACAATGATGGTCTGAGAAAAAAAGCCTACGTTGCTACCATGGGGGAGGGGGCAGACAGCGTGCCGATATTACGTAACACGATAGCAGTGTATCAGGTGAATGGAGGCGTGTGACGTGAATACGGCGGAACGAATACGGCAAACGACGTGGACGCGTTTCCCTGCAAATGCGAGCGAACGCTGGCGCTGTGACGAATATCGGGAGCGGTGGGCGGGCTTTAGGCGGCGCATCATCTCCGGCTGTGTGCGACGTCACGCCGAGGAGCGGCGGAACGGCCCCTGATGAGCAAAGTACCCAGCTGAGCGGCGCGGCGCGCCACAATGCCGCGACAGATGACTGTCGCTGCCGCAGCCACAATGCGCCACGGCTTCATTTCCGGTGGCGCCGCTGCCCGCCCTGCCGCAGACCTGCCGTATCGGCTCGTGTTTTCCTTTCTTTTCCTCTCTTTGCTGAAAACTGGGATGTTACTCACAAAGACTACCGCCAACTGAAATACATCTGTTTTGCCGACTACTATAATGGGTGTTTCACTGCAGATTCGAGGACAATGGAAGTTCACTTCTTCATTTTATTCGCTGTGAACGACATACCTGCGAAATGTTTCTAATTATTCCACTGTGAATACAGTATTCTTATAGGAAAAAGTTATAACTTCATGAACTAGACACCCTCCAAACTTTTCTTTTTTAAGTTAAACAAAACATATAGGATGTATATGACGTGCAGGTGTGTGTTTACTACTCAGCCGTCCAACCAAAATTCATCAGCAACAAGGACCGTAGATATCACAGACACATTTATTTGAGTGGTAACACATTGTACAAAGAAAGATCTCACGATTAAAATTACACTCCATCTGGAGTGAGGTTATAACAACTACTATATACCTCGGCACTGAATCAGAGAGGCTCTGGAATTATTACGAATTTGAAATTTTAAACATTTCGACCATTTCAGGGCCTAAAATAAATCCGATGGCAAAGATGAAAATTTGTAGAAGGAAACTTTCACTCTGCAGCAGAGTGTGCGCTGATTTGAAACTACCTTACAGATTAAATTGTGGGCCGAAATCGGGACTCGAACCTGGGACCTTTGCCTTTCGCGGGGAAGCGCTCTACCAACTGAGCTATCCCGATACGACTCACGATGCCGCCTCACAACTCTACTTCCGCCAGTACCTCGCCTCCTACTTTCCAAACTTCACAGAAGCTCTCCTGGAAAGTAGGAGGCGAGGTACTGGCGGAAGTAGAGTTGTGAGGCGGCATCGTGAGTCGTATCGGGATAGCTAAGTTGGTAGATCGCTTGCCCGCGAAAGGCAAAGGTCCCAGGTTCGAGTCCCGGTTACGGCACACAATATTAATCTGTCAGCGCACACTTCGCACTCCGCTGAAAGTTTCATTCTGGAAACATTCCTTAGGCTTTGGCTTCTCCGCCACATCCTTTCTTGCAGTAGTGCTAGTCATCCATGTTTCTCAGGAGAACTTCTGTGGAAAGTAGGAGGCGAGGTACTGGCGGAAGTAGAGTTGTGAGGCGGTTTTGTGAGGCGTGTCGGGATAGCTCAGTCGGTAGAGCGCTTGCCCGCGAAAGGCAAACATCTCAGGTTCGAGTCCCGGTTTCGGCACACAATTTAATCTGTAAGGTAGTTACAAATCAGCGCACACTCCGTTGCAGAGTGAAAGTTTCATTCTGGAAACATCCCTTAGGCTGTGGCTAGGCCATGTCACCACCATATCCTGTCTTCCAGTAATGCTAGTCTTGCATGTTCCGCAGGGGAGCTTCTGTGAAGTTTGGAAAGTAGGAAGCGAGGTACTGGCGGAAGTAGAGTTGAGGCAGCATCGTCAGTCGTGTGGGGATAGCTCAGTCGGTAGAGCGCTTGCCCGCGAAAGGCAAAGGTCCCAGGTCCGAGTCTCGGTTCCGGCACACAATTTTAAACTGCCAGGAAGTTTCATGAACATTTGTGTTGGACCGAGATTCTAACGCGGATTTCCCGCTTTTAGGCTATCCAGGCACGCCTATCTTTCAACCCAAGTTCACACCTTGTAGCACACTATGATTGTAGTGTCCCCTGCCCATCTGATTCCACTTGCTTGCAGCCTGTACTGGATTCTCGCAAGGGATCGATCGTATTAATGCGTCCGCATTGAAATTGTTAGTTGCCTTTTGGGGCAGATATAATATTTGATGTCTGTTCATTTCGGACATAATATATATCTGCCTCAACAGAAATTGACAATTTCATTGCGGACCTTCCAGGAATCCAATCTAGGCTCCGAGCAAATGGAATCAGATGGGTAGTGGGCACTACAATAGTAGTGTGCTACAAGGTGAGAATTTGGGTTGGACTGGAAGCGTGCCTGAATAGGCTAATTGGTTAAGGCGACCGCTGACTCAAAGCGGAAAATCGGAGTTCGAATCCAAGTCCAGCACAAATTTTCATTTTTGTCACTGGATGTATTTCAGTGTCCTGAAACGGTCGAAATGTTTAAATATTTCGTGTCCGAAGAGAACAGACATCCTACAAATAATCTGGAGTTGTTGTTGGGGTATAACAATCCAAGTTGTTTCCAAAAATAGAGAAATCTGGTTTGGTGTTGCAGTAAGTGCTGTATCCCGGGCCAGTCGTACCGCAGTAATCCATCAGACATTTACAATAAGGGTATATACGGAGAAAGGCCAAGGACGCATTGTGTTCCGATCGGTGACGAAAAACTTCTAAATTGAGAAAATAAAACTCGGGTGAACAACCTGGTATGAGTGTGCATAGGACACAATATTTCGGCAATCGACCACGCTGCGATCATCAGGTGCGCTGATGTACTGACAGTAGGGCCAGCCGCGGTGGCCGAGGGGACTCAGGCGCTCCAGTCACGGTCTGCACGGCCACTACGTTACACTGTTCGAATCCCCCCTCGGGCAGGGATATTTGTGCCGTTCTAGTTCGTAAGTAGTTCATAAGTAGGTTGTAAGTTTAGGGACTGATGACCCCGTAGTTAAGTCCCATAGACTATACAAACATTTGAACAAACATTTGTACTGACAATAGGGTCGTCGGCGCCGTAACTAGCTTAACTCCAGGTCCTTCGCACGCTTAGACTGGATGGTCTGCATTGGTTGTTTCCACTTCTAAATATCAATTTTCATAGAGTTAGTTTTAAAAATGGTTTCCTAATCAAGTATTTTGATACAACTTTCCACCCCCTATTGCGCAATTGATGGCAGAATTCAAAACGGCCACGGTGGCCGCGGTGACTGAGGCGCGCCAGTCACGGTATGCACGGCACGGCCACTACGGTCGGAGGTTCGATTGCCCCCTCGGGCATGGATATTTGTGCCGTCCTTAGAGTTAGCTAGTTCATAAGTTGTTTGTAAGTTTAGGGAATGATGACCCCGTAGTTAAGTCCCATAAAAAAATGTTCCCACAGACGAAACTGAAATGAAAGTTTAGCGCTCCTGTTCAAGAACACTATAATGCAAGTTTCGTATATATACAACAAGTAGTGACGTGTGAAACGTTACACTGTGCGTGAGCTCCTGTGCAGGTCGTGGCCAGTCCTAAACTTTGGGGAAAACGTAGTGGACAGTTGAGCTCGGAGTGTTGTTAGAGTCCTGGAGTCCTATTGAAGTCTTACCAACTACCATGATGTGAACAAAATGTGCGGTAATAGCAACTGGGAGAGAAAATATTAATTTGAGGTTGAAATAATTTTAACATATAGCTAGACAATGTTTAAAGAATCAGCTGAAACAGAACAGAACAGAACAGTCGCGAACGCGCGCTTTGTTCCCACACGACATTCCCGGCAGCACACGAATTCCCTGCCAGCTGATCGTGGCTGCCGATTACAACGCCGCGCGATCGATCAGGCAAGTTCATTGTTGTAAGGGAACATGCGCGTGCAGTCTCCCCGCTGGGCGAATCAGAGGTCGGCGGCCATCCGAAATATAAACAGAGCTCCTGCGTAGAATGGAGTCCATCAAGGCATCAAACAAAGGTGCGATTATGTACAGCGACCCTGGATTCTCCACAGTGGTCAGTTACGCAGCAGCCCTCTAATCAAACAGCGAGTCTCATAGCTTACAGGTGCGCGAGAAAAATCAAAACATACGTTCAGCGTGTTGCCCTCCTACAAGCATAGTCCCTACACTTGAAGGGTCGGAGTAGAGAAAATGGGTAAAGACAATTTCATTGTTCGCGATAGTTCTTACTGATTTTACCTAAACACGAAAAATACTGAAAGATCACTTTTAATTTTACACTACTGCTATATTTGAGTTTGTCTTCTTGCGGGGCTACAACATCGCTGACTTCTTTGCCTCTTCCTTTTCTTCATGCATACTAGTTATTTCCTTATGAACATAGAAGTTTTTGAAACTTCCTGGCAGATTAAAATTGTGTGCCGGAACCGGGACTCGAACCAATTCTGGAAACATCCCTTAGGCTGTGGCTAAGCCATGTCTCCACCATATCCTTTCTTCCAGGAGTGCTAGTCTTGCAAGTTTCGCAAGAGAGCTTCTGTGAAGTTTGGAAAGTAGGAGGCGAGGTACTGGCGGAAGTAAAGTTGTGAGGCGGCATCGTGAGTCGTGTCGGGGTAGCTCAGTGGTAGAGCGCTTGCCCGCGAAAGGCGAAGGTTCCAGGTTCGAGTCCCGGTTCCGGTACACAATTTTAATCTGCAAGGAAGTTTCATATCAGCGCACACTACGCTGCAGAGTGAAAGTTACATTCTGGAAACATCCCTTAGGCTGTGGCTAAGCCATGTCTCCACCATATCTTTTCTTCCAGGAGTGCTAGTCTTGCAAGTTTCGCAAGAGAGCTTCTGCATTCCGCCGGCGGCGGTCGTGCTGTGCGGAAGTGTGGAGCGACCGTGTGTTTACATCGTCGCTGCGGGCGGCCGAGCACTGTGAGGTGAGTGCGTGCTTCAGCGTTGGTATTGTAGAGGAATGCTAACCGAAAGAAATGGATAATCAACCAGAACGAATAGATACTTTGAAACTGAGTTTCGACCCGAATTTACCGAGACCGAAATCCTTCGAAGTTGAATTATTTCTGCGAGATGTTATGAAAATTACCATAGATGACATCATTGGCATCCATTTGTCAATTGTCAGTAGCACGGTGTACCTCAAGTTAGTCAGCCCGACGAAATGCGAGCAGATAATAGAATCTTGTAGTGGTACATTAAAGTTTAAACATTCGAATGGTCACTATTCGAACTTCCTTTTGAAGTAACTGCCGAGCAAATTAATGCGAAGCTGAAAGATTACGGGAACGTCATAAGTAACGTCGCCGAAAAATGGTCCGGGCAGCACATATTCCCGGTACTCAATGGTGTACGCCAGGTGAGAATTGAAATGATAAAACACATTCCATCTTACATTACGATATGCGGTTATAGAGCTATTGTGATCTACGATGGCCAACCGCGAACTTGCTCGGCTTGCGGTTCCACAACGCACGTCCGCGCCCAGTGTGTACAGCGGCGCGTGGCGCAAATACCGACAGGCGAGCGAGAGAGGCAGGGCCCTATGTCTACGCTGCCGATAACCTTCGCAGCTGCCGCCCGAGTAAACACCGAACCGGAGCCCAATATAGATGTCACACTAGAGTCTTACATGGAGCTAAAAGAACAACACACACCCATGGAGGCGGAAACTTCACCAATCACTCCGCAAACTGCCCCGCAGGAAGTGGAGGAGAGTAGACAAGTGAGTCCAGAACAAGGGGACGGACTTTCCGAGGCAGTGCACGTTGCTAACTGCACGCACATGAACGAACAATCTGGGTTCGAAGACGACAACGAACGGCAGGCCGAGACCACCTCTCCGAAGAAACATAACAAAAGACGGATGGCACACGACGGAGCAGACGTAAACGCGCAAATACTGCGCGAAAAGGCAAAACAGATAAGCCAAAAACTGACGGATACAACAACTCGGAACCATTCCGGCAATTCTCAGGCCCTAAAAAAGTCTCGGACTGAGAACCCCGAGTCTCTCCAGGGGAAACAGACCTCAACAGTACAAACGAAGATGGACATTGTGGGCCAAGATGACAAAAGTAAACACCCAACAGAAAGAAAACCAGCATCAAGGAACCGCAACCCTACAGGCAATTGGGCAGACGAAATGGAAGACAGTACTCCAGATGAAGTGATGTCTGATCTACAGGAACATATAAGAGGGACCTCACCAGGAGTCCGGAAGGCAGACGGCATCCGGCAACGGGAGTCCACGACCCTTGCTCCTGAAGCAGAGGACGACTCGGACTTTTTCTAAATGCTCCACTACGGTATTCACCCGGAAGGAGCATAGCACCTAACACACTTCTGGCAACATGACACCTCTGCAGGCGTACCGCATTGCCACGATAAATCTCAACAAGATCAGTAGCACATTTAACTTGAGAAATCTTCAAGATTTTCTATACGCGGCTGAGATAGACATCGCATTGTTGCAAGAAGTTGCAGAACTTAGCCTAGAACATATAGCAGGCTACAATGCGCTAATTAATCCCGGTAATGGCAGTGAACACGGGACTGCCATCATGACCAGGGAAGGAATTATTGTCAGTAACGTGGAGAAACTAGCAAATAGCAGAGGTCTTGCCGTTACATTCAATAACACGAGGATTATTAATGTTTATGCACCTTCCGGAACAGGAAAAAAGCGGCAGCGGGCGGAGTTCTTTAAAGGCGACATAGTGCCTCTCTTCGCATCGCAGACTGAACACATAATTTTTGGAGGCGATTTTAACTGCGTCCTTTGCCGAAAAGACCAGACCCCCAATTTCAATACGTCCATGGAACTTCAGAACATAATCAGGGAACTCAATCTGGTAGACACATGGGAGCTGCAACATGGAGATGCGCCCGGTTTCACCTATGTAACCAATCATTCAGCCAGTCGCCTCGATCGGATGTACACAACATCGAACCTGCAACCACACATTCTGCAAGCAGAGAGATGGCCGACGGTGTTTTCAGACCACTCCGCGTACATCTGCACCATAAATTTAGAAAAACAGGGAACATATAGAGCAAGAGGATTGTGGAAACTGAACACATCACACCTGTCAGATGCAGGGTGTCATGCCATATTTCGCAATACATGGGCGGAGTGTGAAAGAAAGTTTCCGAGATACGATTCGGCACTTAAATGGTGGATAAAATGTGCAAAACCTTCATTAATAAAAGCTATGAAACAGCACTCCCGCGAGAAATACTCATGGCAGAAAAGAACCGTAGAATTTTACTTCCAGTGCTTGAGAGATTTATATAAAGAGGATGCAGCAGTTACGGACAACTTCGCACAGATCAAAAGAATCAAGGCCACGATTTTAACAATTAAACGGAAACAACTGGCAGGTTGCCAAGTTAGAACTCGCCTACAAAATGCCACACACGAAGAGACGACGTCAATGTATCACGTGATACAAGAACAAAAGAAACGAAACAGGAAAATATTGACCGCGCTAAAAACTTCGGACGGAAGGTGTGTGACCACCCAATCTGATATACGAGAGGAAATTTACAACCATTTTTCTCTACTGCTAGCAGACAAACCAGTAGACGAAACGGCACAACTCGCTCTTCTGGCTCGTTCGTCGACGAGATTAACTACTGCAGAAGCTGAAGAGCTGGCGACAGAGATCACCGAGGAAGAAGTAACAGATGCCATACGAAACAGCCCAAAAAACAAATCGCCCGGCCCCGACGGACTGCCAGCTGAGTTCTACGACACCTTCAGACAACAGCTGGTTAGCAAGTTGACTCTCGTATGCAACGACATCATGACTCACAAGAATGACTCCTTCAAGGAATTCTGCGAGGGAATCGTGGTGTTAGTGCCCAAAACACCAGGAGGGAAGACTGTAGACAATCTCAGGCCAATAACCTTACTAAATAGTGACTATAAAATCTTCGCACGCATCCTCATGCAACGGTTTAATTCGGTGATTGACAAGGTTACAGGTGCCTATCAGACGAGTGTCGGCAAGAACAGGACAATAACCCAGACATTAAATGCATACCGCGACATCATAGCGACGGCTGAAGCATGCGACATCCAAAGCGCCATAGTGTCGCTTGATTTCGAAAAGGCTTTTGATAGAGTGAGCCACTGCTATCTCTTGCGGACCATGGAGACAATGCACTTCCCGAAGAAAATAATTGACACAGTGCATACACTTCTGACGAATGGCACATCAAGAATCAGTGTGAATGGGCAATTAAGTAGACCGATCACCATCATGAGCTCAGTTCGGCAGGGCTGCCCTCTGTCGATGATTTTCTTCGCAATAGCCCTCGAACCTCTCTTGATCTCCCTGACTCAAACCTTGCCAGGATTGCAAATACACGGTCACAAAATCATATGCCAGGCATATGCGGATGACGTGAGCTTCCTGGTCACGGACGCCGAGCAGATAACAACAGCTTTCCAGATTATATCAACATACGAAGCCGCGTCTGGAGCGAAATTAAACCGAAATAAATCTGGGATTATGAACGTTGGTCGAGGAGTAGACCTTCCAACTGCCGCACCAATCAAAAGCATAGCAACACTTAAATGTCTTGGCATAGAATTCACGTGTAACATCCGCCGCACGGTGGCCACTAATTATAGGAAACTATTGGCAAAAATACGGGCTGCAATACAGCAACATAGTTTGAGGAACTTAAACATCATTCAGAAAGTGGAGCTAGCAAACATCTATATCACAGCGAAAGTAAACTACGTCGCTCAGGTCCTCCCACTGCCGAAGGTTATAGCTCAAAAAATATTAGCAGCTCTCGGTCACTTTGTCACTAGAGGCCAAATATTCAAAGTAAAATATGACACACTGACGTTACCAACAGAAAAAGGAGGCCTTCATCTCACAGACATCTACCTCAAAGCGAAAGCTCTTTTCGTCAGAAATATGTACAAACAATGGCGACGATCACCGGATACTCTCACAGCTCACCTCCTGAATGAAATAACACCGGCCACTATGGAACCACCTGTTGACGTCCATCACATACCGAACGCGCTCTGGCATCTCAGATATTTCTTTTTAGAACTCAGTTATATTATAATGAATAGTCCTGAGAAAGATCGATACAGGGTAAAAACAATCTATAACAATATGATGGAATGCAAACAGGGTAACGTCGTAGAAAACAAATATAAAGGATATAACTGGCGTAACATCTGGCAGAATATACATGACCCACACTTACCATCCAATGTGCGGTCCACGTGGTATATGGCGGTAAATAGAAAAATACCGACCAATGTAAAGTTACAGGCGATTCATCTGGCAGACACACCAAATTGCAACAACTGCAATCAAGTTGATACGGAGGAACACCGATTTACATGTGAGCCCGTCAAAGACATATGGCAACTCTGCACGGACAAACTCGCGTGTATATTACGCACGTCGCCCAGAACAATCACACCAACACGACTACTCAACCCAGAAGAAGTTCCCTATCCTAACGCCAAGAGAAAGGCAGTCAACTGGATAAAGGGACAGACAGTACACTATGTTTTCTCAGAAAGCGAAAAAAGTAAAAACGACTATTGGTTAACACTGCAGACCGAACATCAGAAGTTACAACGATTTGAAAATTACCGAGAAAACTATGCATGTTTTTTACATAGAACATTAATTTAAACGAAAAAACAACCTTTGCAGAATGTTTTGTTTGCTTCTCTTATTGCTTCAAAAACTAAATTATAATAACGTTTTACACAAATTCCTGGTGTCGGTAAGAACGGAGGAAACGGTGACAAGCACTTCGAAGTTAAATGAGAAGACGACTCAGTACCACTCTAACAACAACGAAGATATAGAAACGATAAATCACGGTAACTCTGCGTTAGTAAATCTTTTTGAGAAGACGAACTTTGAAGCAGCTAGAACACCGAGCCGTGCAGCTGAACACCAAGGAAAAAACCGAGGAGGTACATTTACTTTCGTTTTCTAGAATGGAGTTCCTTTTGTCTTATTTTCTTTTCAAACAACAATTATGGAAGCTAACCGCTGATGACATAATTGGGAAGGAAACAGAGGTGGTCACATCACACTGCAGCGGGCAGCTACCGCAGAAGAAGCAGTTTAATTTCACCTCTTAGGAACTATTTAGTTTAAAGGCAATGAAGCCGGGCCGAGAAGGCAACAATTGGCGAGAGCAAGGACGGGTTGAAGGGGAGGAAGGAGACCCGACAAATAAAAAAAAAAAAAAAAAAAAAAAAAAGAAAAAAGAAAAAAAAAAAAAAAAAAAAAGTGGTAGAGCGCTTGCCCGCGAAAGGCGAAGGTTCCAGGTTCGAGTCCCGGTTCCGGTACACAATTTTAATCTGCAAGGAAGTTTCATATCAGCGCACACTACGCTGCAGAGTGAAAGTTACATTCTGGAAACATCCCTTAGGCTGTGGCTAAGCCATGTCTCCACCATATCTTTTCTTCCAGGAGTGCTAGTCTTGCAAGTTTCGCAAGAGAGCTTCTGTGAAGTTTGGAAAGTAGGAGGCGAGGTACTGGCGGAAGTAAAGTTGTGAGGCGGCATCGTGAGTCGTGTCGGGGTAGCTCAGTGGTAGAGCGCTTGCCGTGAAAGGCAAAGGTCCCAGGTTCGAGTCCCGGTTCTGGCACATAATTTTAATCTGCCAGGAAGTTTCATATCAGCGCACACTCCGCTGCAGAGTGATAGTTTCATTATAGAAGTTTTTCATTTTGATTTGATGGCGATCTAAGGAATTATTACGAGGTGCGTTCCGAAATTAATACAACTGTATGGGTAACGTAGGTAATGTAGGTAGCTCAAATTTCGCGTGATTGTAGTATAGCTCTTCCAAGATACGTTCCGAAATTTCTTTTTTGGTAGGAAATTGAGACGTATTCGAAGCTCAAACAGCGTCCAATCATTGAATTCTTGAGAAAGAAAGCGTGTGGCCTAGCTGACACTCACAGGGGGCTGAAACATATCTACAGAGACAGCATGATTGACAGGAGCAATGTGCAGAGATGGATCAACAAGTTCAAAGGAGGAGAAACCAGCAATGAAAACAGATCAAACAGTGGTAGGCCGGTAACTGCGAACACTAACGTGAATCGCCGAGGACTGGATGAATTGATTCGTGTGGACAGACGAGTCACAGTTCGTGAGCTTGCTGCACTACTGGACAGTGTACATAATGCCGTCAATGAGATGGTGAAAGACTTGGGGTATTGGCAAGTGTGTGCGACTTGACAGAATCGCGTCAATTAAATGTCTAGGCGTAAAGCTGCACAGCGATGTGAAATGGAACGAGCATATGACAATTGTGGGGAAGGCGAATAGTCGAATTCGGTTTATTGGGTGAATTTTGGGAAGGTCTGATTCGTCTGTACGACGCTTTTACGACTCCGTCTTGAATACTGCACTATTGTTTGGGATCCCCACCAGCTCGGTTTAAAGAAGGACATAGTTCAAAGACGGGCGGCTAGGTTTGTAACTGGTAGATTCAGTCAATACGCGAGTGTTACTGAAATTCCTCGGGAACTCAGTTGGTAGTCGCTAGAGGGAAGGCGAGGTTCTTTTTGAGAAACACTGTTGAAGAAATGTATCCGTTCTTTGTGGCATTTACAAGAAATGTAGGTTGGCGGCAGCAGAATAGTTCTGCGGTCCCCTCAAATTCTGGCCCTCTAGCCTGACTTTTCAAGTGGAAGAATATTGTGAATACTATGCAGTACTAGTACATAAGAATTGCGAGTACACAGCGTAACAAAGTTAGGAGATTCAAACCTTATGATTTTTAGAACGATAATGAGGCTCGGTAGTACCGTGATAGCGTGCCAGACTACAAACACAAAGGTAGCGGGTTCGATCGCCGTCAGGTCCTAGGATTTTTATCTGTCACTTTCCAATTCTTTTACTTCTGGTGTTGTTGCTAATGTGAAAAATATCGAGTAGCACCGTGGTTCGGAACCCACATTAAAATGTAGGTCCCCCTATAATTGGCTGGGTAAGTCAGTTCGAAGGTCGGAGGAAAGCAACTGTAAACCACCCCCAAACAGGACCATGCCTAGTAAAGCACTGTGGTGTTCAAACAAATCTTCGGATTGTTGACTGCTTTACCTACCTTACCTTTTTACCTTAGTAATGAAGAAGCTACAGGAACAAAACCGATAGCGGAATTAAGTGCAAACAAATCTCAGGCGACGTAGATACGAATAAACGGAAGAGATAATGCGCACCCCGCTTTGCTGTAAAATCGGAAGTCTTACCTAGGTGAAACTAGGATAGATAAAGAAACTCTACGAAAGACTATGAAAAGTATGAGCTATTGAAGAAATACTTTGAGAATAGACAAGGTGGAACTAAAAGAAAAAAAATATTAAGAGAAAACCACAAAGGAACTGCGATCGGATAGGATAGAGATGAACTTTGAATTTAAGCCATTTAAAAAGGATCAAGGGAAGCTAACTGCAGTTTATCGTGTGAGTCAAAAGACTCTCTCGAGGAAATTATTCCTAAGTTTGATGTAGAAATAGAGAAGATATTTGAGAAGGGGAACACAAATACACCTACCCTTCTGGAAGGCTTGATAGCAACTGAGCTAAGGAACAACACCGAGAGATATAGAGGGTAGTAGGCACATACCGCCAATTCTGCGGAGAGATACACACATCGTGAACTTACGGTGTGGGGTAGCTTAGCATATGCGAGCAGTTCATCCTTAGTCGTGCTTCAGCAGACATTGAGGGTACAGTCATTCTTCGTCCTATCCCTAGCACTGCCGTGGCCAGCAAGAGCAGCCGATTCTTCCAGCACAGAGCACTCGTGTGGTGTCATTGGGAGGAGCCTGCGTCCCACCACCAACCTGAGAGATCTGGAGAGACCGCTGCAACGATTATTTTAGGCTCACTTGCTTCAGAGGGGTCGCTTTGAAAACATTCTGACACTGGTAGTAGCCTTCGGCACAAGACCCACCAGTGAAATATCCAAAGATAGCTGCAACAATTGTGGGAAAAAGTACCTCGGTGGAAGATCCAAAGTATTTTTGACACCATTCGAAACCGCTTAAGGGCATGCAGTGCAGCCAGAGGGAATGTGACACCCTACTGACCTGTCGCTAACTTTTTCCCTTTACCTCCCAACGGCCTCGTCTGTACATTTCATACTGTAATTAGTTCAATAAAATGTTCAAATGTTTGTTATCGTAAGGGACCTAACTGCTAAGGTCATCAGCCCCTAGATTTACAAACTACTTAAACTAACTTACGCTAAGGATAACACACATACCTATGCTTGAGGGAGGACTCGAAACTCTGGCTGCAGTGGTTGCGTTATCCGAGGCTTGACGCCTTAGACCGCGGCGCCATTTGTTCAATAAAATCACATTGTCTTTCATCATATTTTGGTTCATGTACGTCCCTTGTCATCTCAAACACCGTCGCCATGAGTGTTTCTGGTGAATCATTTTAGGTCGTGGAGCTGTGATACTACTTCATATCTTACAAAATAGATTACGGAAAGGTAAACCTACATTTCTAGTTTTTGTAGATTTGGAGAACGTTTCTGACAATGTTGACTGGAATACTATCTTTCAAATCCTGAAGTCAGTAGCGGTAAAATGTAGGGAACCGCAGGTTACTTACAACTTGTACATTAACCAAACAGCTGTTATTAAAGGGCATGAAACGGACATAGTGGTTGGGAAGGGTGTAAGATATCGTTGTAGTCATTTTCCAATATTATCCAATTTGTATTTTGAGCAAGCTAGCAAGCTTCGAAGGAAAGCAAAGAGAAATTTCGAAAAGGAATTAGAGTTCAGGATGAAGAAATAAACATATTGCGTTATGCTGATGTCATATTAATTCTGTCAGAAACAGCAAACGACCTGTAACAGCAATTGAACGAAATGGACAGTGTGTTGAAAGGAGCGTATAAGATGAACATTAACAAGAGAAAATAAGGGTAATGGAATGCAGTCTGAACTAGGTAACGAAACAATAAAGGTGGTAGATGAGTTTTGTTACTTAGGCATTAAAATAACATATAATGGTCGCAGTACAGAGGATATAAAATGCAGACTGTCAATGCTAAGAAAAGCGATTTTGAAAAAGATAAATTTGTTAACATCTAATATTAATTTAAATGTAAAAATGTCTTTCCTGGAGGCATTTGTGTGGAGTGTTGTCTTGTACGGGAGGATAAATAGTTTAGACAGGAGTGGGATAGCGGCTTTTGAAATGTGGAGCTACAGAAGAATGCTGAAGATATTAGGTGGATGGATCGCGTAACTAATAAAGAGGCGCTGAACAGAATTTGGAAGAAAAGGAATTGTTGGCATACCTTGACTAAAGGAAGGAATCGATTGGTAGGAGACAGTCTTAGACATCAATGAATAGTAAATTCAGCATTGGAGGGAGGTGAGTAGGGGAAAAAAATCACAGGGGCAGACCAAGAGGCGAATATAGTAAGCAGATTCAGGTGGATGTGGGTTGCCATTCTTATGAGGAGATGAAGAGGCTTTCTCAGGATAGAGGAGGATGGACAACTGCATGAAACCAGTCTCCGGACTCAAGACCACAACAAGCATACACGCGTTTGATACCCTGTGACCAGATTGTGTTAGCTAGATTCAAATGCTTCCAGGAGCTCAGAGCAGGAATTCGTCTCCCTGTCCTTCGCTTCCTGCCTCGGTACATCTACATAAATACTGCGCAATCCATCGAAAGGTGTGTGGCGAAGGGTACTCAGTACCACTACTAGTTACTTGCTTTCCTGTTCCACTCCCATATAGAACGAGGGAAAAAATAATGCTTGTATGGATCCGACGAGCCCTAATATCTCTGTTCTTTTTGCTCGCCGTCGGGGTTTCGAGTCCTCCCTTGGGCATGGGTGTGTATGTTGTTCTTAGGTTAGTTTACCTTAGTTTAAGTAGTTTGTAAGCTATGGATATGGCCACGCAGTTTGGTCCGATAGATTTACAAACATTTGAACTTTTTTTTTGTCTCTGTTCTTTGTGGCATCTACACGAAATGTAGGTTGGCGGCAGCAGAATAGTTCTGCAGTCCGCTTCAATTTCTGGCCCTGTAGCCTGACTTTTCAAGTGGAAGAATTTGTGAATACTATGCAGTATTAGTACATAAGAATTGCGAGTACACTTCATCGCACGCCTTCGCCTATAGGACAGATTTGAAACGACGCCTAACTGCCATTATTACTTCCGTGCTGTAGTGAGACGCTGCAAATTGCGCCGCTCTTTACATCTTTGAGATGGATGTCACGAATCACGGAAAACCAAGACACCATTATTTTCCAATGCACACACGAATTTATGATCGGCTATGGAACACTTTCCTTTGTTGTTTCTGCTTATACTTTCATCTATCTAGTGTTTACAGTATATTATTGCAGCCCGAATCACTGTTATTCACAAACGAGAAGCAGGCCTGTCAGTGTAAACTAGACGCAGAGTGTTCTATTGATATTTTTCTATAAATTTATTGTTTCTTTGGCTATCAGAGAGAAGTTTGTGGAAAAATAGCTTTGTTACTAAGCGAACCAAATGATGTACCTAGTACGAACGAGTCTCTTGTACTTTTGAGAACTTAGTGTAGTCTGTAATAGTAAGCACTTCAATAAACACATTACCAAACCATTGTTTTCCTTTCCGTGTCATTGCAATGCATATCATACACTTTTTTGTTTGACTGCCATTGCAACACATGCCGGGAACAGCTATTGTTCCCGGCATTCGTTGAATGACATGCAAAGAAAAAAGTCTGTGAAATTAGTATGTGTTGAAATGAAACGGAAAGGGAAAAATGGTTTGGTATTGTGTTTATTAAAATGCTAATCTATTACAGACTACACTTGGATAATATATGAAACATGTTTTGTTTGCGCAAAGTCAATGATATCATGACAGCAGTAGTGTTACAAATATTTTACTGACTTCGTTTCAAATATGACACGCGTGCATCGAATATGCGGGTGAGCTGTTGCAAGAAATACGTAAAAGCACGCCTGTATTGGAATCCTACGTTGTGTCAAAATAGCGAATCAGTCGGTCATAAACTTTCCGAGATTCAATGTTAAGGACAATCGAGGAGAAAATGTAAATGTTCGTAATCTGAAATCACGGATAGTTGTTGATAGATTGAACTGAAATTTTCACACAATGTTGAACTGAAATATGACAGGCGAGCACCGAATAAGCGGGTGAGCTGTGCAAGAAATACGTAAAAACACGCCTGTATTGGAATCATACGTTGTGTCAAAATTGCGAATCAGTTGGTCATGAACTTTCCGAGATTCAATGTTAAGGACAATCGAAGAGAAAATGTAAATAACGGAAAGTTCTTGATCGATTGAACTGAAATTTTCACACAATGTTGAACTGAAATACGCCCTTGGTTTTATATCCTTTGGTTTTCAATACGTTTGAGAAACTTGTTGGGAAATTTTATGTATATCTTGTAGCTCATGTCATAGAAGCAATGATTTTTGTCACTTTTTACATTTATTTAATGATGATTCATATCTCTTGACAATTTACTCATCCTTCTAAAGCGAAGCGTTTACGAGTACATAGAGGTCAAACATACAAACATCCATTTTTATATGTAGAGATAACACATAATTATTCGAAATAATAACACTATGAATCAAATTACTTATTATAGTCCTTCTTTCTCAAGTCACACACATTCCTAACAAATGCCGAACTCTTGTGCAAATGTCATTGCTAACAAATGAATTCATATGACATGTAATTTTCTGTTGGGCATTTCCGTTTGTTTAACATTTGTATTGGGTGTTTGGTCGTGTGAATACAGATATTGTGAGATTTGTTTCTATGCAATCGAATATTTCCCTCAGTGTGTACCGAATCCTGAAATATAATTTCCACTCTATATCTAGTTTAAAAGGTCTGCCTGTCTGCCCAATGTAAAAGACAAAATTACGTCCAGGGCTGAACAATTCAAATTTTTTGCGAACTGCTCTTAATTTAATCGGAATAAACGACGATCATATGGAGGGAGTCATGTAGTGTATTATGTACAAAAACTGAGACAGAAACTGAACAGTGTGAATGTTTACCTCGTTTATTAGACGGTCGATACGAGTTTCTAGATTATCATAATATAAAAATCCATAATTGTTCTTATATAACTTGAGATACTTGGGTTTACTTGGGTTTGCAGCTCTGAGAAACGGAGTATATCAGGAAATGATGCACCTCTTCAACACATCAGAAGAAAGTATAGAAAGACTGGTCAAGCCTGGAAGAACAATATACGGATAAGAATAATAATGTCCCATTTCTACAGTATCGTGTTGAATTTGAAAAACATTTTTATTGATGATTCCATAAAACCACCGGACACAAGCCGAATAAGAAAACGTTTAGAAAACAAAGTGTCTTAGTGGTAATGGGAAGGACGAAGTAAAGGAAGCCATAGAAGTACTGAGTGCGAACGCTATTATTCACAGACGATAATGACCTGCCCGCTGAGTTGTTATAATTTATTAGCCGGCGAGAATTTATGAAAGAAACATTGATTTATGAGTCGTCTGATGCGTATACTGCGGCTTAAAACTTTGAGCACATGTAAGCGGAGTGAGTAGACTAATGGAGTGAGTTCGAGTCCAGTGTTGCGGGCTGCAGACATTGGACATCAAGGCGCTGTGCTGTACCGGCTAATTCGTTGCCTTCGTAGTTCCGTCCTACCTTGGACCATAGATTTTAAAGTACTTTTAGGATGAGAAAGTACTAGTTAAAAATACATAGGCCACAATTTGGCTGCCATTCCTGAGGAGAACCAGTTTTACTATGATTCCATGCTTTTGTACTACAGAAGTGATGTCTGAAAACAGTTTCACATTACAAACGAAAGATTAAAAAACATGTCGAATGCAAACACAGTGGTTGAGCTCTTGTTTATTTCATTTTCACGCCCCAGAGAACATATATGTGTTCCGTCAAACGAAAACTGCGCAAAGGGAAGATCACTGTTAAGTCCCTGCGGCTAAAAAGAGAACTATTTCTATTTATTTTGGACATTGATTTGTGTCTGTGGGCTAACAATGGATTCTGTAGCTTTTCATCAGTTTCTCTACCCTTTCCGTTCTATTACTTTATTTCCACAGCAAATCGCCAGTTAGAGATTAAATTACATGCTTGTGTCCTGTTTTTTGTTGCACTGTTAGCAAGGAGAATATGAAACCGGAGACAGATGAGGCCAGTTGTCTCCATTCTGCCAATAACTTCATAAGTTCATTCGCGATTTTGAAATGTCTCCAAAGACTGAAGAATCCGCAATCATCTCAAGTGAACTTGTATCCACAGGAAATGAGGTCTGTAGTTGCTGGCTGGAGGCATTAGAAAAGTGAGGATTCAAAGAAGGTATCCCCTATGAGGATACGTCCCTCACTTATTAGCTGTACCAGTCGTTAACAGAAACCCGTAATATTTCTTCGCCAATAGATGCGTCACAGTATGGCAATAATGAACGTAGAAAAAAAATTGAATCTCAACGTTTTTTCACCTTACTGATATCGATGCACTTGAGATTTGGCCTTCGATAATGCAATTATTAATTTATTTTATTAATTTCGCAGTTTATTAAGATGCTAAGATAGGCTAAAATACTATATATATTTTTTCTGCTCTTGTCTAACTAAATTTGATATTGTACGGGTGACCATAGCGGCTGTTGTTATTAGAGAAATATCGAAAAGTTCTGTGGAATGCGTAAACTGATGTTTTATGTGTCCTCATAACTTAGTTCCAAACAAGTGGAATCCGAAACTGCAGTACTGCTTTGTTTTGGAACATTACAAATACTGTACTTATCGAAGTCGTAGGTTGTCAGGGAATGTAGACTGTAGACTGAGCTGTCGGGTAGCCCAACGGATATTACCATTAGATGGCACAAGAATAGTCTTCACAGAGGCAGAGGCTTGGCTTCATCGTGAGTGTCCCAATTTTCGCGAAATACTCGTAAATTTTATACGCAAATGTTCGCCGCCCGCGGTGGCCGAGGAGACTAAGGCGCTCCAGTCACGGTCTCCACGGCCACTACGGTCGGGGGTTCGAATCCCCCCTCGGGCATGGATATTTGTGCCGTCCTAGTTCGTAAGTAGTTCATAAGTAGTTTGTAAGTTTAGGGACTGATGACCCCGTAGTTAAGTCCCATAGATTTTACAAACATTTGAACATTTTTTTTTTGGAACGCAAATGTTCCTTATGAATCACTCTAGCAAATACTGAAAACCAGATCAAAATCCCTGCAGTAGTTTCTGAATGCTAAAATTGTTGTCGCATTACCAATGCGATGTAAATTTATTGTGTCAATAACTCGCGCATAAAAAAATGTGTTGCGTCAGCTTGGTTCCAAGATCTCGTGAACACTGACCTTGGATGTGTATACTGCATCAAGAACATAGTTTCTGTAGATTGTCCATAGACGTAACTTATCCCATACACTGATGTCAACAAGCAAGCAGGAGCAGTGCCAATGCGACGGAGTGTTTAACACGGCCGACCAGTTCCAGTCCTAACATCAGGAAGGAAGTACAGTGCTAGTGTTGACTGTACTTCTGAATTCGTAAAAGTTCAATTCCAAAGTTTGATCGTATCCGCATTGTTACTTTGCGTCAGGAAGGACTCTCATCAAGGGAAGTGGGAGTGAACCAAAGCGTTGTTCGTCGGACGTGGAGGAAGTACTGTGTAACAGGAACTGTCGATGACTTACCTCACTCTGATTGCCGAAAGACTATCACATACACTACTGAAAAAAAAAAGACATGAATTCATCGACCCAGCAGAAGGAAATTTTATTGACACATTCTTGGGGGTGTATACGACAGACTATCACACAGAGCCATACGCACAGAAGTACAGTCACCAGAGCTTTTACAATGTCGCCGTTAGTACCGTGTGTACCGTTTGCGTCAATGAAAGCAGCAATTCTCCCACGGAGACGATCGTAGATGTAACGAATGTAGTCTTACATAATGGCCAGTCTTCCACTTTCTAGCTGGTGCCTGTCAGGTCAGATTTAATGTAGGTCACGCACACTGCGGAAGATGACGATTCATCCGGCCCCAAACATGTTCAATGGGGGACAGATCTGAAGATCCCCAGCACGGCTAGGGTAGTTGACATACGCCTTGAAGAGCACGTTGGGTGGTACGGGATACATTTGGACGAGCGCTGTCATGTTGGAAAAGCATATCGCCTTGTTGGTGCAAGACGGGCTGAATGACATTTTAGTGTACCGTGCACTGTTCAATGTTCCCTCGACGATCACCACAGGAGAGCGTCATTTGGCTCCCCACACAGTGATGCACGACCCTGTGTGCCGTTAGAGAGTCTTCCTTTCACGCCTCAACATCAGCCCGCCTCCAGTAGTGTGGGATAGACGCTTATGGAAAGAGGACTCAGACGTATCGTCCTTCAGCTGAGTCGCTTCTGCCTCGGTGCCAATGATGGTCGTACGGGTGTGTTGTGTCGTGCTGGGGAGCGCGAAATTCTGAAGTGCATACGATAGAGGCTCACGGGGCCGACACCCGGCATCATGGTCGGGGAAGCCATATCCTGCATTTACTTGCCCCCCTCCCCTCCTTTCTTATCCTCACTCATTCCCCTCTCCAGCGAGGGACTGATAACCTCAGTAGTTTAATCCCCCCTATCCCAAGCAAACAACCCAACCCCCAGGGTATAAGTCTGATAGATTATTTGGTAAAAGGCAGATCCATATCTGAGCCCTATTATACTAGACTGTCGGATCGTTTTGAAACAGGAATTGAAAAACGTCCAATATTGGCACGATAGAAACTGCAGGACAATGCTCCAGCCGACACAGCAACTATCGCAATGGCAGAAATGCACGACTTCGGAATCTAATTAGTTACTCACCCACCCTATTTACCATAAGTGACTCCGAGGGACTCCTTCTTATTCCCAAACGAAAATTTGGCTTAATGGGAAGAAATTCTCATCGAATGACGAAGTGTCCGCCGCTGTGACAGTCTATTTTGCAGAGTTTGACATAGCCTACTTTGCCTATGGGTTGAAAAAATTGGAAACTCGCTGGACCAAGTTTATAGCCTTGCAAGAAGACTATGTCGAGAAATATAGTGAGTTTTCGCCTTTAAAAAATTTTTTTTAGTTCTATTTTTACTAGACTTATCAAATCGCCTTGCGTACTTTGATATTGTCGCGAACAGAAAGTTGCTACTTCTCATCAATGGTCAAAGCTACCAGAAGAATCACGAGTAATAGATACGTAATAAAACGTGGTGTTATTTGAAGGTGTTCGAATGAAAAGGTACGAAACGACACCGTGGGTATAATTGCCATATCTATTCAAAAGTAATCACCAGAGGCCTGAGCACAACTATCCCCCTGTACCCAGAAGGTCTGTGACTGTGAGAAGAACCAGTGCTCTACTGTGCCCTTCAGTTCGTTGTCATAGTTGAAACGCTTCCCTTTGAGATGTATTTTTAGCGGACCAAACAGATGAAAATCACAGGGCGCCATGTCCGGTCTGTAGCTGCTCCCACTTGAACTTCGCCTGTACACTTTGACTTTGATGGACTTTCGAAGAAACCATCTGTCTGTGTGTTTGTTGATATTTATTGAAATAAGACTGAATACTCCACTAGAAAATGCTCTACTTCATGAATGCATGTTTCTATATCGAAAGTGAGTCAGCATTTAATCGTTTCATATTGCTTAGTGCATGACTAAAAGAGTCCGAATGTGGACAAATTTTGTTTATAGAAATATATTAAAGACTGATTAAGAAAGTGGACTCGCGTTCTAGAATACTGCCCGCGATTTTTACAAACCAAATTGGGAAAATATAGGGAAGGATCTTTTTCTGAGGGAACAATAGATTTCTACAAAGTAAATTCTCCATATCTGTTAGTTCTCTGACGACGTCTCCTTGCACGAGCTATTGCACTACAGCGTTTTTTCCTTCTTGCAGTTTTCTTTGTTTCTCAATGAAAACGAAGAGCCATTATGAATTCAAAAACACAGTACTAGGAATGTTTTGGGTTGGAATACGTTATCGTGGGCTTAGGAATTAACCATTTGCATGTTATCCCAGTCAATCACTGAATGTTTTACGTGTAACATGGACCTGCACGTGTGTTTTTGTCACGTGTGTGTTTGTGTGTGTGTGTGTGTGTGTGTGCGCGCGCGCGCGCGCATGTGTGCATATGTATGTGTGAGCGTGTGGGTGTGTCAAGCAGCGTCAACAGTCAGTACATATTAGCACGAGTGACAGAATGTTAATATCACACGGGACGTAAATGAACAGAAACGTATGAGTGACAATGCCGCTGCAGTAAGCGGGATTTGTAATTAACGTTATTTGTGAAACAAACGGCTCGGCAGCTGATCTGCACAGTTATTCAGGTGGCTGACGTCTGCTCGGCGCGCGCGCACCGCTGCTAATCAGTAATGGGAAGCCGCCACCGCCAGCCCGTGACGTTCGCCGCACGTCTCGTATTTACATGTTGCCACAGTTTCAGTTGTCGTGCTTCACGCTCTTTGCTCAAGTGCGCTGATGTAGAGAAAGCGGAGCCAGTCCACTGTAAATTAACTCGCAACCCTGCCTGCATTTTAACACTGATGGAATGCAATTTCAACACAAAAATGATCACAACAACTGAAAAAAAAATTCGTCCAACGGTATCGATAACTACCCAGTCTGGGTAAATATAGTACTGCAGGTGGAAATGATGGACGTCCACAAAGTAAGTTCTGTTTCTATTCTGTCTCCGCGGCAGCGCTACGATCGGTTTCGACCATGCGCAACAGTTGCTCTCACTCAAGGAGAAGGCATGTACGCCATTTTCCGATGTGTAGTGGTTCTTTATAATATCAGCAGCAATTGAAAATGACGCCGCTCGTGAAATCAGATCCGTGATTCGTTTTCTAAATGCAAAGAAAGATATAACAAACGATATTCATTGGAAAATCTGTGAAGTTTACGGACAAAATGCTATGTGTGATGCAATGTTAGAAGATGGGAGACTGTTCAGTGAAAGACGTGATTAAGCGCACGATGAAGCCCGAAGTAGACGCCCGTCTGTGGTTACTGATAAACTGGTTCACACAATTGAAGAGAAGATTAAGCACAACGGCAAGTTTACACTTCGTGTCCTTGCTATGGAAGTTCCGCAGATATCAAGAGCACTAATTTATGAAATTGTTACTGAAAAACCGAAGTTTTGAAAACTTTTCTCAATTTGGAACCCAAAATTATTACTGAAAAACAGAAGAAACACGGATGGGCAGCCGCCCGCGGTGGCCGAGGGGACTGAGGCGCTCCAGTCACGGTCTGCACGGCCACTACGGTCGGGGGTTCGAATCCCCCCTCGGGCATGGATATCTGTGCCGTCCTTAGTATGGGGTAGTAAATAAGTAGTTTGTAAGTTTAGGGACTGATGACCCGGGAGTTAAGTCCCATAAGCTTAACACACATTTGAACATTTTGAACGGATGGGCAGGTCAGTTTTTGACACGCTACAATGAAGTAGGCGATGGTTTTTTTCTGGGTACTCGCGGAGGAGTAAACTTGGGTATTGTACGACTCCTCTGGAACAAAACGGCAATAAGTAGAATGGAGGCACACTTCATCCCCAACGAAGTTTAGGCCTAAGCGAATCTTGACACCTCGAAAAGTCATGTGCACCGGTTTTTGGGACATAAAGAAATTTTGCTGGTTGACTTCTTACCACGAGACCGAACAATCCATGCACATGGTTACTGCGAGACCATTATGATATTGCGCCGCACCGCTACGGTCGGGTGTTCGAATCCCCCCTCGGGCATGGATGTTTATGTCGGATTCAGAACAAGGTAGTTCATAAGTAGACTGTAAGTTTAGGGAGTGAAAGCCCCACAGTTAAGTCCCTTAAGCTTAACAAACTTTTTTTTTGACGGCCGCGGTGGCCGAGGCGACTAAGGCGCTTCAGTCACGGTCCGCACGGCCACTACGGTCGGGGGTTCGAACCCCCCTCTGGCATGGATATTTGTGCCGTCCTAGTTCGTAAGTAGTTCATAAGTAGTTTGTAAGTTTAGGGACTGATGACCCCCTAGTTATGTCCCGTTGACTTTACAAACATTTGAACATTTTTTTTTTTTTTTTTTTTTTTCATTTCGCCGCGCAATACATAACAAGCGCCGAGGTTTACTGACCAAACAACTATTACAGGAATTTCACCGGCACTTATTTGATCATCCTCCGTACAGACCGGACCTCGCTCCTAGCGACTTTCATCTCTTCTTACATCTAAAACGTGTCCTTGGTGGTCAACACATTAACGATGATGACGAGCTGAAATAACATTTTACCACATTGTTGGATACACAGGCGGCAACCTTCTATGAAGAAGGCATGCAAAAAGTTGTGCCACGCTATGACAAGTGCCTACAAAATTTCGGATGCCATGTAGAAAAGTAGTCTACTAGTTGTAGATTTTTGTATAATAAATCTTTTTTCTGTGTTTTAATTGTATAACCAAACGGTACTTACTTTGTGAATATACATCGTCTTTGTTCTTGGTGGGGCATCCTTTCTACTGATGACGTATTGCTTGCTAAAACTGCCATTGCGAGACAAATTTTGGGGCACATTGCGAAAGTCCAAGCCACAATGGCACATCGAACGAACACAGTGCATAATCTGTTTTCGAGTAAGTTTTCCTTTGTAATGTAAATCAGTAATAAAGCATATAATTTTTTAGTTTAGTAATAAAAGACATCGTGGTTACAACATTTTAATGGACTTTTAACGCGTTTCACCCTCGTCTTAAAATATCACATCAGATGGGTTGAATTAAACCCTTGCTAGCCACAATCTGGCAGCGTCAAATCATTAACTAGGATACGGTCGACAAAACTCCCTATTGTCTGTCGGTCTTCGGGAAAGAATTCAACGAACTAAGAAGCGAGATACGTTTTGGCATAATAGTTCGCGACCGATAACGCATGTTTTAGTTGGCGACCGATCGCGCATATTTTAGTTCGCGACCGATCGCGCATATTTTAGTTCGCGACCGGTAGCTCTTCTTTTACTTCGCAGCTCGGCCGCGAAGTAGGTCGCTCTTTTTAGTTCGTCGACTCTTTTTGGCTTTTGCTACCGCTACTTCTTTACACTATGGAATGAGGGTTATATTTAGACACTGCTGAATACCTTAGAAAAGAAAATTTGTGACAGTGAACTATGAAACTACCGCTGAGCTGCATCTCAGCTCGAAATGTCGGTAATTGGCAGAAGGGAATCACGCTATTCTACGCGCTCTCGCATCCTCTCGCTGTTCCCCGTCATTCTTCGGAAAAGGAGGGGGACGAACTAAGAGGCAAGGGATCTGCGAACTAGTTCTCGTAGTTCGCCTGTGGAAGCGCTTTTACGAACTAGTTCGTTCGCGAACTACACAAGACATCTACATCTACATCTACATAGATACTCTGCAAATCACATTTAAGTGCCTGGCAGAGGGTTAATTAACCACTTTCATACCTTTTCTCTACCGTTCCATTCTGTAATAGCGCGCGGGAAGAAAGAACACCTAAACCGTTCCGTTTTCGATCTGATTTCTCTTATTTTATTGGGATGGTCATGTCTCCCTAAGTAGGTGGGTGCTAGCAAAATATTTTTACATTCAGAACTAAAAGTCGGTGATTGAAACTTCGCAAACAGATCACGCCGCAATGAATAACGTCTTTCTTTTAATGATTTCCACCCCAATTCGTGCAACATTTCCGTGACGCTTCCCCCCCCCCCCCGTAACGTGATAAAACAAAACGAGCTGCCCTTCTCTGAACCTTCTCAATATCTTCCGTCAGTCCCACCTGATGAGGGTCCCACAAGGGGCAATAGTACTCCAGGATAGGACGCACAAGCGTTCTGCCAACGAAACGTAACCTTTGGTTCGCCTCCCCTACAATATTTTCTATGTGTTCTCTCCAGTCAAAGTTGTTCGTAATTGTAACTCCTAAGTATTTGGTAGAATTTACGACCTTAAGGTTTGACTGATTTATCACGTAACTGAAGTTCAGGGATTTCTTTTAGTGGTCATGTGTATTACTTCACACTTTTCTTTATTTAGTGTCAATTGCCAATTTTCGCACCAAGTAGAAATTTTGTCTAAATCGCTTTGCAGTTGCTTTTGATCCTCTGTTGACTTCACTGACCGATAAACGACAGCATCATCCGCGAACAGTCTAAGGGAGCTATTCAGATTATCTCCTAAATCGTTTATAAACACGAGGAAGAGTAGGGGACCTATAACGCTTCCCTGTGGAACGCCAGATATCACTTCTGTTTTACTCGATGACTTACCGTCAATTACAACGAACTGTGTCCTTTCTGATAGGAAATCGTGAATCCAATCGCACAATTGAGGAGATATTCCATAAGCAAGCAATTTCATTAGAAGCCGCTTGTGGGGTACAGTATCAAAAGCCTTCCGGAAATCCAGAAATATGTAATCGATTTGAGATCCCTTGTCGATGGCACTTAACACTTCATGTGAATAAAGGGCAAGCTGTGTTTCGCAAGAGCGATACTTTCTGAATCCGTGCTGACTATTGGTTAATAGGTCGTTCTCTTCGAGGTAGTACATAATATTCAAACAAAGTATATGTTCCAAAATCCTACTACAAATCGACGTCAATGAGATAGGCCTGTATTTTTGGGGATCACTCCTATTGCCTTTCTTGAATATTGGAGTAACTTGGGCAACTTTCCAGTCTTTGGGTACGGATCTTTCGCTGAGTGATCGGTTGTAAATTATAGCTAAGTACCGAGCTATTGCATCAGCATACTCTGAGAGGAATCTAGTTGGTATACAATCTGGCCCGGAAGATTTATTTTTGTTTAGTGACTTAAGTTGTTTTACTACTCCAGGAACATCTACTTCTAAGTTTCGCATGCTGGCAGCTGTTCTTGGATTGAATACTGGAGTGTTCACTTCGTCTTCTTTGGTGAAAGAATTTCGGAAAGCTGTGTTTAGTAATTCTGCCTTAGCAGTACTGTCGTCGGTAGTATTACCATTGCTATCGCGTAGTGAAGGTATTGTTTGTGTTTTGCCGCTAGTGTACTTCACATATGACCAGAATTTCTTTGGATTTTCTGCAAGATTACGAGACAGGATTTCGTTGTGGAAACAACTATAGGATTCTCACATTGAAGTCCGCGCTAGGTTGCGAGTTTCAGTAAAAGATTGCCAGTCTTGCGGATTCTGTGTCTTTTTAAATTTTGCATTCGTTTTTCTTTGTTTCTGCAACAGTGATCTGACCTGTTTTGTGTACCACGGGGGGTCAGCCCCCTATTTTATTAATTTATTTGGTATAAATCTCTTGATTGCTACTGATATTATGTTTTTGAAAGTAAGCCACAACTGATCTACACTCGCATTTTTAGTTTTGAAGGACTGGAGACTATCACTCAGGAAAGCGTGAAGCGAATTTTTATCTGCTTTATTGAATAGATATATTTTTAGTTTATTTTTGGTGCATTTGGGAATTTCGATAAAGACTAGTGCTTTATTGAATAGATATATTTTTCGTTTATTTTTGGTGCATTTGGGAATTTCGATAAAGACTAGTGCCTTCCCCCTACCAGCTCGAAGTCTCGATTCAAAAAATGTTCAAATGTTTGTAAATCTACATCTACATCTACATCTACATAGATACTCTGCAAATCACATTTAAGTGCCTGGCAGAGGGTTAATTAACCACTTTCATACCTTTTCTCTACCGTTCCATTCTGTAATAGCGCGCGGGAAGAAAGAACACCTAAACCGTTCCGTTTTCGATCTGATTTCTCTTATTTTATTGGGATGGTCATGTCTCCCTAAGTAGGTGGGTGCTAGCAAAATATTTTTACATTCAGAACTAAAAGTCGGTGATTGAAACTTCGCAAACAGATCACGCCGCAATGAATAACGTCTTTCTTTTAATGATTTCCACCCCAATTCGTGCACCATTTCCGTGACGCTTTCCCCCCCCCCCCCGTAACGTGATAAAACAAAACGAGCTGCCCTTCTCTGAACCTTCTCAATATCTTCCGTCAGTCCCACCTGATGAGGGTCCCACAAGGGGCAATAGTACTCCAGGATAGGACGCACAAGTGTAGGCAGTCTCTTTGGTGGAGCTGGTGCATCTTCTAAGCGTTCTGCCAACGAAACGTAACCTTTGGTTCGCCTCCCCTACAATATTTTCTATGTGTTCTCTCCAGTCAAAGTTGTTCGTAATTGTAACTCCTAGGTATTTGGTAGAATTTACGACCTTAAGGTTTGACTGATTTATCACGTAACTGAAGTTCAGGGATTTCTTTTAGTGGTCATGTGTATTACTTCACACTTTTCTTTATTTAGTGTCAATTGCCAATTTTCGCACCAAGTAGAAATTTTGTCTAAATCGCTTTGCAGTTGCTTTTGATCCTCTGTTGACTTCACTGACCGATAAACGACAGCATCATCCGCGAACAGTCTAAGGGAGCTATTCAGATTATCTCCTACATTGTTTATAAACACGAGGAAGAGTAGGGGACCTATAACGCTTCTATCGGACCAAACTGCGTGGTCATCAGTCCGTAGCTTACAAACTACTTAAACCTAGGTAAACTAACCTACGGACAAACACACACACCCATGCCCCAGGGAGGACTCGAATATCCACGGCAAGCAACCGCGCACTCCGCAGCCAGACACTTTAGACCGCTCGGCTACTCCACCACGGCAAGTCTCGACTGCTGCGTCCCCTATAATGTTGTGCTGGTGATGCCCTCGGGTAAGACTGCGGGTAATTCACAAGTTCTCCTTTTTCTTCTGTTCAGCGCGTATCTGCTCCCACTATGTGCACTTGCACCCGGGTGGGATCCTATCTCGCCGCGCTTTCGCTACGGCCCTCGCCGGAAGGTAATTGGGAGCAGTGCAGTGGTGCTCTGGTTGCCGACGCGCCAGGGGCCCCGGTCTGTGCTGCGGGCAGGCGTGGCGAGAGCTTCGGCCGTCGGCCAATCGGCCGATATTTTACAGCGACACGGCCAATCAATAGCGGCGATAGCTGCTGGCCGCGCCTCAATTTATCGCTCCGATAAACAGATCCGTCATCTCCCGCGCCGCACACTAGCCTCCTGGGCCACTCGCTGCGCCGGTCCGGCCGACCGTTGCCTGTTTTTTATATCCACCGAGCCAATATAAATATGAATACGCATTTCCTTTCTAACATATTCTCTTTTTTACTACTTTCATTTTTTTTAAAACTTTTTTTCGCTGCAGTGATGTATTAATTTTGAAGGTCCGGCAGATTTCCGTTATGTAATAACAAAAGCGTTCTCCAGAAAGCTTAGATAAATAAACATGGGTACAGAGAGAGAGAGAGAGAGAGAGAGAGAGAGAGAGAGAGAGATAAAGAGAGAAACATAAAGCAAATGCGAAAGAACTGCAGGAAACTGCTTTGATTTATCGTTCCACTCGCTGACACAAGAGATAAAAAGCTGGCAGTTATCCTGTTAGAGTAGCACAAATATTTGCATCGCGTACGGACAGTGAAAGGGAGAGAGAGAGAGAGAGAGAGAGAGAGAGAGAGAGAGAGAGAGAGAGAGAGAGAGAGAGAGAAAGAGCGTACTTAGATTCGGTTTTGGTCCAGAGTCGTACCTATAAAGTACGAGAGTTGGAAGATATTAAAAGTGCGTCCGTTTGCAGTTTGCCAAGTAAGATGGCAATCTAACCTCATCGATATATTGTCAGTGAATCGAAAAATGTGTTTTGCTTAGAATGCGTTCGTTATAACGCTGATCAGAAGAGAGACATAAAGAGATACAGGCTGTGTCTCGGCAGTAGTGCGTTATGGAGACGAATTCATTGACGTCTGATTGAAGTAGACAGCGTCCGTAAACGGAAAATGACACATACATCCATGCCCGAGGGGGGATTCGAACCCCCGACGGGAACGACCTCGCTCATCGGACCATAGCCCTCAATGCGCTTGACCACTCCGCCGTGGCAAACTAGCTGTACTTCAAATATAAATAGTTTTTCAAGTAATGGGTCTGCCTACTAAATGAGAGATAGACTTTTCATGATTTATTGTTGTTCTGAAGAACAGTGTTATTGTTCGCACACAACCACTATCTTCCATGTCGGAATTTTATGGCATCATCCGACCTATTTGCTGAAAAGATAGAAACGGACTTTCTGTGGCTGAATGTTCGCTAAAATATTATGCACACCGGACACGTCGAATGTTCAGCTCTCGGTACCTAATTGCGCAGTATGCAAAGCGCATTTAAGCTGTTCAAAAGTCCCTGTTGTGATAAAAAAAATGGTATTTCACACCTTTGGCATATACGATCATTAGGCTTAATAAACATTCCACGAACATCAAAATTTCATTTATCGATGAATGTACTACAACAATTTAGAGCTCCAATTACTAGTTTTATATTGGTGGCTTAGGTCTCTCTGGAGTTGAACACTGCGAGGATATTGCTTTTGAAAGTGCGTGAAAGTGAATCGTGTAACTGAGGATATTTAATGATAATAATAAGTCTAGTTCGGAATTTTTTTTGCAGTTTATTATTATAGGTGACCGGTTTCGAACTAAGATTAGATCATCTACAGCGAGAGGTCTGAAGATGATCTAATCTTAAATCCAAACCAGTCACCTATAATAATAAACTGTAAAAAAAATTTGCATCTCAGTTGAGAAGTTAATGAATGCGTTCTATGCAATTAAATTTCGAGGTATGTTAATCTAGAGGGATACTGTACAAGTCACAATGAAGTGCATGGTAGAGCGTTCATCGAACCACTTTTTTCTCAACAGTTCCATTCTCTAATATCTCGCGGGAAAAGAGATCACCTAAATCTTTCAGTTTTCGATCTGATTTCTCTTATTTTATTATTATTATCATGTCTCCCTTTGTAGGTGCGTACTAACAATATACATTCGCATTCGGAAGAGAAAATTAGTGAAAGATATTTCGCAAATAGATGTCGCCTCGACGAATAACGCCTTTCTTTTGATAATTTCCACCCCAACTCGTGCATCATTTCCGTGACACTCTCTTCCCTATATCGCGATAATACAAAACTAGCTGACCTTTTATGAACTTTCTCTAAATCGTTCGTCAGTCCCACCTGTTGCGGATCCCACAATGCGCAGCAGTACTCCAAAATGTAGTGTAGGCAGTTTCTTTAGTAGAACTGTTGCGTCTTCTAAATGTTCTGGCATTGAAACGTAGTATTGGTTCGCGTTCTCTACAATATTTCCTATGTGTTCTTTTCAATTTTAAGTTGTTAGTAACTGTTATTCCTAGGTATTTAGTTGAATTGGCCTGTAGATTTGACTGATTTATCGTCTAGCTGATTTCTTTTAGTGGTCATATGGATGAACTCTCACTTATTATTAAGGGTCATTTGCCAATTTTTGAACTATGCAGATATCTTATCTAAATCATTTTGTACTTGTTTTTGATTGTCTGGTGACTTTACTAACCGATAAATGACAGCATCGTCCGAGAACAGTCTAAGAGAGCCAGTCAGATTGTGTCATATAAAAAGGCCTTTGCTTATGTCCCACTTTTAATGTTAGTAATTTAAACTGGCGGCGCCAACAACGTAAGGTGCCGCTGACGTGCGGATTGCCGGGACGTGAAAGAAGAGCATGTAGGGGGCGCTACTATCCAGTAACTGATGGATCACAGAGACCGATTACGAGCCACAGCACAACGAATTTGTTGCGCAACAGCCAGTGAACCATTCGAAGTCGTTTTCAGCAGACTAGACAGTCCGCAAGATTTCCATTTTTTCGTTTATCGCTGTCAACAAGAAAACTCTGACTAACAGTGGGCATTAACAGAATGGAAAGACATTGTTTTTACCGGCGATTCCATATTCTGCCTCCACTACCAGGACGCTAGGTTAGAGACACCACGTGGCTATGAGTGCATAGCAATACTAGTTACTTACCTGTTATAGTGGTTTCAAGAGGTATTGGATTCCACTCATCTCCCCCCCTCCCCCCAATTCCATTTGTTCGAAATGTCGCTACGCAAACCAAATATCCTTACATTTTGCAGCCTGTTGTCCTGTCATACCTTCCGAGCAAAGAGACATAAGTTAATGAAATAAATCGCAAATTGCGATGACTTATGGCTTCACTGTACTAGGTTTAGATGTAATACCAATGTGCGGCGAATGAAAATTTGTGCCCGACCGGGATTCGAACCCGGGATCTCCTGCTTACTAGGCAGACGCACATTGGTATTACATCTAAACCTATAACAGTGAAGCCACAAGTCATCGCAATTTGCGATTTATTTCATTAAAAATGAACACTAACGTCCTCAAAAATATATAATTGTAGACTGACAAGTGTTCAAATGACCATTGATCCCTAACAAACTACTTAAATTAACTTACCCTAAGAACAATACACACACACATACAAACACGCGCGCGCGCGCGCGCGCACATGCCCCAGGCAGGACACGAAACTTCGACGGTGCACCAGACATGGCGCCTTAGTGCGCACGGCTATTGCGCTGCGCCCCGCTATAGGTTGAAGAAGGCCACGCCTGACGCGTTGTATTCAGACATGCGTCGCCCACGGGAATGCAGCGCCAGTCCTGAATTTCCTGCACAGAAAACGTCTGGCCGAGCAATGTGAAACGACTGGTCTGGGATGAACTACCCGAAGCCTCACCAAATGCACTTCGCCTATTTGTACAAAAAGCTGATACTGCTGTACCTCGACAACAACAAGCCTCTTTTGATTAAATAGCCAGCTCTGGCAGCACTCAATACCGATTTCACCATTTTCCTCACACAGGGCTGAGTTTCCAATCATGTGATCTTTGTAGAACTTTTTATGTTCAAAATAAAATGGTCTGACATATCTCAGGTAATTTCGATGATTTTGGATGCCCAGGAAGTGTACACACTCAACGATAGTAAGTGCGTGTAAGAGGGGATATTTTACATCTAGCTGTGTCTCCTGGGTCGTTTTTTAAGCTCTATTCCAATCTATAGATCCCATCCATAAAACAGCTCACGATTGCAGGATGAAAACAATCTGTGATCAAAACTATCCGGACACCAGCAAAAAGCACACGTTTTTCATATGAGCATTGTGCTGCCACCTACTCGCAGGTACACCATATCTCTAATAGCAGAAAGGGACGCTCTACGAAACTCAGGGACTCCGGACGTGGTCGGGTGGTTGGGTGTCATTTGTGCCAGAAGTATGTACGCGAGATTACCACACACTCCTTAACATCCCTAGGTCCACTGTTTCTGATGTGATAGTGACACGTAGAGGGAAGGGACACGTACAGCACGAAAGCATACAGGCCGTCCTCGTCTGTTGACTAAGACAGACACCGCTGTCAGTTGAAGAGGGCCGTACAGTGTAATAGGCAGGAATCTAACCAGAATAACAAACAGGAGTTGCAAACTGCATCAGGATCCACTCCAAATACTACGACAGGCGAAAGGTGAGGATTTCATGGTCGAGCTGCTCTCAATAAGCCACACATCATTTAGGTCAATTCCAAACGACGCCCCGCTTGGTGTAAGGAGCTTAAGCATTGGAAGATTGAACAGTGGAGGAACGCTGTGCGAAGTGAGGAGTCACGGTACACATTGTGGTGATGCGATGTCAGGGTGTGGGTATGGCGAGTGCCCGGTGAACGTCATCTGTCAGCGTGTGTTGTGCCAACAGAAAAATTCTCCGGCGGCGATGGTGTTTTGGTGTGGTAGAATTTTTCATCTAGGGGGGTTTGCATTCCTTGTTGTTTTGCATGACGCTATGACAGAACAGGCCTACATTGATTTTTTTATGCATCTTCTTGCTTCCCACTGTTGAACAGCAATTCGGGGTTGGCGACTGAATCTTTCAACACGATTGAACATTTGTTAGTAAAGCACAGCCTTTGGCGGAGTGGTTACACGACAATAACATCCCTGTAAAGGACTAGCCTGCACAGATAATAAACCTACAGAATACTTTTGGGATGTTTTGAAATGCCGATTTCGTGCCAGACCTCACTGACGTACACCGATACCCCTACTCAGTGCCGCACTCCGTGAATAATGATCTGCCATTGCCCAAGAAACCTTCCAGCAGCTGATTCAACGTAAGTCTGCGAGAGTCGAAGACGTCATCAAGGCTAAGGGTAGGTCAACACCATACTGAATTCCATCGTTACCGATGGAGGGCGCTACGAACCTTTAACTCATTTACAGCCAGTTGTCCGGATAGTTTTGATCACATAGTGTACACTACCCTCCATAAGTTTGGAAACACCTAGTAATTATAGACAATGGACAAAAAAATACAGTGTAAAATGCATTTCATTGTTTTCCAAATGTCTGTTAAGCTCAAATAATACCAGAATACAATACAATTAAATATTTGATTCCTCAGAATGGTCACCTTTTGCTTTCGTCTCTGCCTTGAACACTCTCGGCATGCGCTGCCACAGTTTTGCCAAGGTTTCAGTTTGAATTAATCTCCATTCTTGCTGCAGGACCTCCCTCAATTGTGTCCCACTCATGTTTTTCCGTTTTCGGATCCTCCTGTCCAATTCATCCCATAGCAGTTCGACTGGATTACAATCAGGGCATTGGGGCGGCCTTTCCTTTTTTTTCAATATTTTACGAACCTATAGAGAGTTCACATAGTTCTGACAAGCTAGACATATGTTTCAGGTCGTTGTCTTGTTGCAATCAGACGCAAACCAGATTTCTCAGGATGTCGCTGGAGAATGGCATGATAATCCTTTTGGTTCATTTTTGCATATTTTTCACCAAATATCCGGTTTTACTTCCATCAAAGGATCACAATACCATCACAGAAACCCCTCCTTGCTTTACAGATGGAATTACGCACTGAGGTAAACGGCGTACAAAATGACGGCGTTTACTTCCAAATATTTCGAACTTGGATTTATCAGTGAATAAAACTCTTTCCCAATCCCCCGCTGTTCAATGTTTGTGTATCTTAGTCCACTGAAGCCTTTTATACTAGTTAACAGGGCGCATCAGTGGTTTCCTTGCTGCTACATAACCTCGAAGGTGGTTGTCGGTCAGGCGGCGTCTCACTATTGACTCACTTACCGGTGTATCCTGTAATATTTTTGGCTTAAAGCCATCATATTAAGATCAAAGTATTGCTTCAGTGCAGCCGGTTAGGACCAGTAGCCGACAGATGGTAAAAGCTGGTGAGAACCACGACAGGTGGTAGAATAGGTCGGGTTCTCATGGGAAAGAACACTGGCAATTCTCCCCGAATTCTAGGGAAGGCACTGGACACCGATTGGCTGTAATACTGGCGGTCAAGTGCCAAAACTGAATCATATTTATATTTAATAAACTAAGTATTTATTCAATGTCAAACTCAACTTAGAAAAAACCCTCAAAGCTAAGCTATACAGCGAGTACGTGAAACATATTAAAAGTTGCTAATTCAATAAACAGAATTATTAATTTAAGACGGATGATGCACGGCAGTCATGTTTGCGCGCCAAATTGCGAAAAGAAGGCAGCCTTACATCGAGCCGACACAGTTCAAAACAGGCACTTGGAGGAGTACATGTGAGTTCAGTACACGCACTCGGAGGAGTAACATGCATACGTAGACGGTCATAAAACATTGTTTAGTCATTTTAGATAAAGGCGAAATGACTTTATATTTACTTTCAGTTAAGACAATGTGGGTCAAGTGGAAGTTATTATGCAGTTTGCTGGTTTTCTGTTTACTTTAAATAAATTAGCTGTTATTCCGAACTACCACAGTTTTATTCCGTAATTAGATCAGTTCCTCCCAATAGTTTAGCAATTTCAGCCTCATTCAAGAACTCCGACATGCGTGCTATCATCTGCGTGGGGACATCTATAGAAGACGTCAGGTTGGTGAACTTTTAGAGTTTATACTCTTCACACAGTGCAGTGGGGAGTAATTACAACCCTCGTGTACACTCTCATTGCGGTACAAACGCAAATTGTTGTGCGTCATCCATGGCAACATGGAGGAGGATAGAAAATGATACAGAATGGTTTAGAACCATCCCTGTAGATATTTTTCTGTTGTAATCCCTCGTTGCGTGTAGTTCAAAAGTCAATTCACGGACAGTTTTTAATCTGTTGTGTTTACTGGTCGCTACCAAATACTTTTCCTGGCATTCTGATTTATTCCTTGGGTTCTTCTGAGCGAGGACGGTCGTCGTAGGAGCCTGTTTCTCAATGCCGGTGTATGTTTTTGACAACTACGCTGATGGAAATCTTCAATTTCTTTGCTATTTGCCGGACACTATTGCTTTCTTGATGCAAAGTGATTACCCGTGATTCATAAGGAATTTGGCATTTTATGGCCATTTTGATTTACTTTCGGCGGTGTTATACCTTTATGCAGTCGCAACTACAAGTGAACAGGTGGAGTGGCCGAGTAGCCGAGCGTATTGAGGCGCAATGCTACGATGCACGAGGCCGTTCCCCATCGCGGGTTCGAATCCCCCCTCGGCCATGGATGTTTGTACTGTCTTTAGTATAAGTTTATAAGTAGTTTGTAAGTTTAGGGACTGACGACTCGTAAGTAGTTCGTAAATTTAGGGACTGACGACTCCGCAGTTAAGTCCCATAAGCTTAACAAAAAACATTTGAACATCTGACAAGTTTACAGAACTGTAAACAACGTACCTCTACACAGCCTTGCGGTCTACTTGCGCCACCTGCTTGGACAGTTAACGTCGGTTTGTATAAGACGGAGCAGTTCTAGTGTTAAAAAAAAAAAAAAAAAAAAAAAAAAAAAAAAAAAAAAAAAAAAAAAAAAGAAACGGTACGCCAGCTGCACATCAGACACCCGTCGGTGTTCTCTGGAGACGCTGGACAGGATCCAAATATCAATAAAATTCTTCTGGGTATTATACCGCGTCGTCATTTTGTAAACTTTGCCGACGTTTCGGCCACTATTGCAGGTGGCCTTCATCAGGGTCTGTGTCTGACTGCTGACTGTACGATCGCTTGGTGTTTATATACCAGCGGATGAAGGAGAGGAAGGGGGCGTAGGTTATCCTTTATTGGTGGTTATATTACTGCACGCCATTGGTGGAAAGGGGCGTTGCTGATTGGTGTTTTAATGGCTGGTTTTTTCATATGATTGGATGTTGTATTCTTCTCCCTTATTGGTCAAAAAGGACGTTTCCTATTGGCTTTTGCATTAGAACTTGCTATTGGTGGAATGGACCTGGGAGAACGGACAGCGGTTGCGGCGTGCCGCTGTTGACGTCGCCTGGCGCAGACGGCGGCGGGCCGGTGCTCTGCGTGTTCGCGGCCGCTGTGGTCTCCGGGGCGCCTGCGCGAGTCATTCCGCGCGCGGTGCCGTCACGTAGCGTTGCAACTGCTGGCAGCCAAGACGCCGGCAGCCTGTAGCCATCCTCCCTGTTCATATTGGCGGGACGTTTCGCTATTTCTATAGCCTCTCTAATCTTCCTCCTCGTTGAGAAAGGTTGTTTTGCCAGCACGCGGGCCTCACCGAAAGATAACTGTTTCCCGCACTGATTGTGGTGCTCAGAAACCGCTGACTTCGTGTGCTGTCCAAGACGTATGTATCTTTCATGTTCCGAAAGCCTCGTGCAGATTGCTCGTCCGGTCTCTCCTATGTAGACCAGCCACACTCGCAGCTTATTTCATAAACGCCGGCATTACTCAGTTTGTCAACCGCGTCCTTAGTTGAACCTAGGAAATCCTTAGATTTATTGGTGCTGCGGAAGACTGGCTTGATGCCTGCCCGACGAAGAACCTTGCCCACACGTTCAGTGACGCCCTGCACGTAAGGTAATAGGGCGATGCTTTGTGCTTCCTGCTGTTCCCCTCTATTGTTTTCATTCCTCCTGGACATTGTTTTATTTATTTCGCCCAGTCCATAGCCATTAGCCACAAAGGTGGATCTGAGGTGCCGTAGTTCCCCCTGTAGGTGATCGGCATCGCTGATCCTGTGGGCCCTCCTTGTTAAAGTTTGAAGGGCGGACTTCTTCTGCATGGGGTGGTGGTGGGAGGAGGCGTGGAGGTACCTTCCTGTGCTGGTAGCCTTTCTGTACACCCTGTGGCCGAGTTTACCATCAGACTTTCGGTAGACTTCAACGTCGAGAAAAGGCAGCACCCCATTCTTCTCTACTTCTATAGTGAAATGTATTTTGCCGTGCTGCCGATTGAGATGTTCGTGGAAGTTCTGTAGCTCTTCTTCCCCATGTGGCCAGATGACGAAAGTGTCATCAACGTATCGCAGCCAGCATGCTGGGCGTAGTGGCGCTGACTGGAGAGCCGTTTCTTCAAAAGCTTGCATGAAGATGTCTGCTGCAATCGGCGAAAGAGGGGAGCCCATAGCTACACCGTCTGTTTGTTCATAAAATTCTTCTTTCCACTTGAAGTAGGTGGTCGTCAAGCAGTGGCGTACTAAGTCACAGGTGTCAGGTGCTAAGCGCTCTTCTAATATGTTAATTGTGTCTGACACTGGTACGTTAGTGAATAACGATGTTACATCGAAACTAACCATCAGATCCGTGACTGATACACTCTTCTCTTTTAAAAGTGCCACGAAATGGGTCGAATCCTTGACGTATGACTCTGTGTGGTTCACCAGATGTCGGAGCTTTGGTACCAGCTCTTTTTCCAGCTTGTATGTGGGTGAATTAATGCTGGCCAATATAGGACGCAAAGGGAAATCCTCTTTATGAACCTTCGGTACCCCATACATCCTCGGTGCCTGCGGAACTTGTGGGATGAGTCTTCTAGCTGTGTCAAAGGTCATCCTGGTTTGCTTCAGCAGCGCCTGCGTCGATCTGGTTATCTTAGTCGTCGGATCACCCTTAAGTTTCTTGTATATGGGGTCGCCGAGAAGATTTTTCATTCGTTTATTATAATCTGGTGTATCCATGATGACAGTGGCGTTGCCTTTGTCTGTCTGTATCACTACTAAGTCAGGATTCTTCTTCAACTCCACTATGGCCTGGCGTTCCTCCCTGCTAATGTTTTGTTTTGGTGGCTTCGCTTGAGACAGGATTCGTACCGTTTCTTGTCGGATCTTCTCTGCCTCGGCATGTGGCAGGTGACGCACCGACGTCTCAACTGATTCAATGATGTCTTCCTTCGGTACATATTTCGGTGCGATAGCAAAATTGAGTCCCTTAGCCAGGATCTGAGTAGCTGCTTCACTTAAGGTGTGGCTTGAGAGATTTACCACTGTCCTTTGCGTATCCAGCGTTTGTTCTTCTTTCGTCGTGACCGGCTGCAGCTTGGCAAACCTATTCATCTGACGACTGGCGAGGCTCTCAGTAGACCTCGCGGCTTGTTGGAAGGTCAGCTTATCGACCTTCTCCCAGTCTTCTACATCCAACTTTCTTGCCAGGAATAGGTGTAGTTCGTAGAGCTTTTTGTTGTTTATGTCAAGGCTGGTCCGTATGTCTCGTATCCTTTCCCTCAGCAAGGCTTTGCTGGCTCGTAGACAGATGTTCTTCGCCTTGTTCGATTTTATATGCGACTTCAGCCGTAGGAATTTTGGCACTATATTGGTGTCCCTACATCTCTTCAAGTAAACAAGATCATTCAGCAGTTTACCTCCCAAATCCAAATAAATGGCTAAAAGGATTCGACCGAGTCGCCAAGTACAACAGGTGGGATCATACAATGTGCTTGGCCAACGTTTATTTCTACCTGGACGGAATAGCCCAGCAATGGTTCGAGAACAACGAAGACAAATGTTATAATGTTTGTAGAGCTTATGGGACTTAACTACGGGGTCATCAGTCCCTAAACTTACAAACTACTTATGAACTAGCTAACAACAAGGACGGCACAAATATCCATGCCCGAGTGGGGATTCGAACCCCCGACCGTAGTGGCCGTGCAGACCGTGACTGGAGCACCTCAGTCCCCTCGGCCACCGCGGCCGGGGGTTCTAGTGTAATCTGATATGTATGTATATGTACAATTATTAAGTGTACAATACTGTGTCATTAATAACCGTTATTTGAGCTTGCTATATAACTCACATAGATCACTTTCATCTTGTAATACGCAGCATGGTGTTTCGAAACTTATTGAGGGCATCTGAATAAGATATCACTATGGTGTAGAAATTGGCAATTGACTCTAAATAATGAGAAGTGTGAAGTCGTCCACATGAGTAAGAAAAGAAATCCGTTAAACTTTGTTTACAAGATAAATCAATCAAAAGTGAAAGTCCGTAAACTCCATAAAATACCTGGGAATTACTATTACTTCAGATTTAAACTGGAAAGAACACGTAGATAATGTCGTGGTAAAGGCGAACGAGAGACTGCGTTTTATTGGCAGAACCCTTAAAACATGCAACAGAACTACAAAAGAAACTGCGTACACTACGCTCGTCCGTCCATTTTTTGAGTATTGCTGTCCAGTGTGGGATCCAGCCGCGGTGGAGTAGCCGAGCGGTCTAAAGCGTCTCGCTGCGGAGCGCGCGGTTGCTCGCCATGGAGGTTCGAGTCCTCCCTGGGGCATGGGTGTGTATGTTGTCCTTAGTTTAGTTTACCTAGGTTTAAGTAGTTTGTAAGCTACGGACTGATGACCACGCAGTTTGGTCCGATAGATTTACAAACATTTGAACATTTGTGGGATCCTTATCAGGTGGGTTTGATGGTGTACATCGAAAGAGTCCAAAGAAGGGCAGCTCGTTTCGTATTGTCACGATACAGTGGAGACAACGTTACGGAAATGATACAGGTTGTGGGATAGGAATCATTACAACAAGGGCGCTTATCGCTGCGGCGTGGGCCACTTACGAAACTCCATTCGCCATCATTGTCCTCCGAATGCGAAAATATATTGTCGACTGCCACTTAATTAGATAAAAATGACCATCAGAATAAAATACGAGAAATCAGAGCTCGAACGAAGAGATTCAGATGTTCTTTCTTCCCGCGCGCTATTCGAGAATGGAATGGGAGATAAAAAGTAGAATGGTGGTTCGATGAACCCTCTGCCAGGCACTTAAATGTGATTTGCAGAGTATCCCATGTAGATGTAGTAGATATCAGTGGAATCTCGGAATTGCTGATGGGATACCACATTAATTCAGGTCGGGGGTTCGAATCCCCCCTCGGGCATGGATATTTGGGCCGTCCATAGTATTAGTTAGTTCATAAGTAGTTTGTAAGTTTAGGGACTGATGACCCCGTAGTCAAATCCCATAAGCTACACAAACATTCGAACATTTTTGAACATTAATTCAGATGCACACCATCCAAATCCCGCCTGTGTTACGTCCACGTGCAGGAAAGTTGGTCGATGAGCTCTCGGTGGAAGTAGGCCGTGTCGAAATGCAGAGGCGCGGGAGGATGTGAGTGGGGGCGGGAGCACATCACTGTCGCGTTAACAGCCAGCAGCCAGCAGCTAGCGGCCGCTTTATGGCTGCTCCCTCCCCCCCCCCCCCCCTGGCAGCAGATATGACCGCCACGCCGCCACACAGGCTATCGGACAGCCACGAAATATAGCCGCCTCCCGCGCCCGTTTATCAAGCTGACACTGCGCCGCCGCTATCACCTGCTCGCTCCCCTCCCTATCTCTCGGTACGGCGTTTTTCTTTCGGTGTAATAACGTACTGCTTCTGTTTCTGTATCTAATTCTGTGCCATGCAAAACCGCTGAGTGCTTCACACACACACACACACTGGCACGCGACCGAGTTTGTCTGCGGAAGACTTCTAGGAGACATTATTGCGGTTACAATACACTTGGATTTTTAAAAAACATGAAGACGTTTAAACAATGTACTTATCTGCCACAGTCCCTATATTACTTGTAACATTATTTTGTACAACTAGTTTCAGTGAAGAAATGTCACCAGTTTTTATCCTCTACAATAAAAACCTCTTCACAAAATTAAACTAAAGTACTGACTCTGCACTAATACAAGTGATTATAAAAAATAAAAATAATATAAATAAGATATCCTGTCTAAAACAATGGATTCCTACAGCAGGTTGTTATATCATTCATGTAATAAGAGAATAGGTCTCGGCTGAAGTATTATAAACTTATTCCTTCAAACCGTCTTGATTGCAAATTTTTTATTAGTTAATGACGCGTTTCGCCCTTTAACAGGGCATCTTCAGATTATCTGCGTGACAGAATTTATACAAAATTACAAGGCGGAATTACAAACGGTTATAATGGTACATGGGCTTATTTTGTGTTAAGAAGACAGTATAAATGGTAAACTAAGCTTTCAATGCGCTCTCCGTGGTGTGACACCGTAAGTTGTTATTGCGGTGTTTCTATTTTCTTGGAATGTTTTTTGGTTTTCCTTGTGGCCCTACAAATGTTCGGGTAACAACGAATTACAATTGGAACGTTGTTACCCGAACATTTGTAGGGCCACAAGGAAAACCAAAAAACATTCCAAGAAAATAGAAACACCGCAATAACAACTTACGGTGTCACACCACGGAGAGCGCATTGAAAGCTTAGTTTACCATTTATACTGTCTTCTTAACACAAAATAAGCCCATGTACCATTATAACCGTTTGTAATTCCGCCTTGTAATTTTGTGTAAATTCTGTCACGCAGATAATCTGAAGATGCCCTGTTAAAGGGCGAAACGCGTCACTAACTAATAAAAAATTTGCAATCAAGACGGTTTGAAGGAATATTTATTCTAACTGATTGCTGTTGTACACCATGGATTGGAAATCATTTTATTATAAACTTTGTTCCTATGAATATCTATTTGTTCTCTTGACTGTAAATCTGTTTTTTTCTCATGACAGGACTGTCAAATGAACCTTACAAGATGGTTTCACCAATTTTGTAATTATTACAGAACATTGTAGGCTAATATTATCAAAGTTAATAGTTTGTAATAATTACAAAATTGGTGAAACTATCTTGCAAGGTTTCGAGAAGAGAACAAACAGATTTCCAGTCAAGAGAACAAATATGTATTCTTAGGAACAAAGCTTATAATAATTCAGCCCAGACCGGTTCTCTTATTACAGGAATGATGTAACAACCTGATGTTTTAGACTGGACATTTTATTTTTATTTTTTACCAGATGAACTTCGTATCACTTACCTCTTAATATAAACCATATTAATTTAAATCATATGTATCTTAGACCCAGCAGCTTTATAAAGGCATCATCAGATAGTATAAGTATCGGCTGGATAGTCGGCGGGAAGAGGGGGAAAATCACGCACACATGTCCAGGATGCTGCGGTGGAGTGGCAGAGCGCATTTAGGCGCTATGCTCTGATGCGCGAGGCCGTTCCCCGTCGGGGGTTCGAATCCCCCCTCGGGCATGGATGCTTGTCTCGTCTTTAGTGTAAGGTAGTTCATAAGCAGTTTCTAAGTTTAGGAACTGATGACCTCGCAGTTAAGTCCCGTAAGTTTCACAAACATTTGAACATGACCAGGATAAGGTTCTTGTCACATTCGTGGAACTTCAGGGAAGGTTTAAACGGTGATAACACATGGAAAAATTGCGAGGAAAATTTAGATTTAAAACATGTAAAATAATGACTTGGTTGTTGTGTTGCGTACGTTCAGAAATATACTTTCAAAGAGTAAAGTTCGCTTTACACGATCTTCTCCATATATGAACTGTCAACGGTGGCCGAGGGGACTGAGGCGTTTCAGTCACGGTCTGCACGGCCACTCCGTCGGGGGTTCGAATCCCCCCTCGGGCATGGATATTTGTGCCGTCCTTAGTCTTAGTTAGTTCATAAGTAGTTTGTAAGTTTAGGGACTGATGACCCCGTAGTTAAGTCCCATAGACTATACAAACATTTGAACATTTTTGAACTGTCAAAGATAAAAATGAATTGCTGTTCGTTAGTCTCGCTAAAACTCGAGAACGGCTGAACCGATTTGGCTATATATCCTTACATAAACCAGTGAATCTATTTTGATGAAATCTGGTGTGGAAATAGCTTTAGCGCTGAAGTACCGGATAAGACACTTTATAAAGTGTGTAATTCAAGATATTTTTTGATTTCAAGTATATAAAGCGAAATATCGAACAATAATTACTCTCTGGAAAAGCTATTTACTGTTTGACTTTTTAACTATTATTCAGAAGTTCTAATTAACTTTTAAAAATGCATTGCCCCCTTTATAAAAGTGGATATAACGGCAGAACAACAGCAGTATGTATGTACTCTTTCTTTGAACGTCAAAAGTGCAAAATTTTATCGCAATCTTACAAATTATAATGATATCCCCCCCAAAAAAAGAGCTCTTTCAGTTTTCTACAAATTTTTCTATTTTCTGGCCAAGTATTCCATACTTATCCTTCAATCAAACCTACCTCTCGCTTTGGGAGGTCAATGCCTGAGCTTTCTCCGAAGGAAGTATAGCATCTGCAGCCACAAGTAGTCGGTGCCGAGTGTGTCGTAAGAAGAAAAAATTACTATGTGATATTTTTTTTACTTTTTTTAAAATGCAAGCCATCTTGAAGGTCTTCGACCACCAAGGTGAAGGATTATTTGCACTACTTTGTGGAGTTCCGTAGCAGGGTCGGGACTGGTGCTGGCGACGGTAGACGGTAGAAAGCCCTGCTATTGACCGTGTGAATATAGTATGACAGTTGGGTCAGTTTTTCATGACACCTCGCAAATGGGTTGGGTAGGCCATATAGAGGTGCATGTGACTGGTGTTTTAAAGGTTTTTTTTTTTTTTTTTTTTTTTTTTTTTTTTTTTTTTTTTTTTGGGGGGGGGGGGGGCTCCAATAGCAGCGCTTCCCAACTAAGTTATCTTTGGAAGCCATCAGTCACGGGTCGGTCGAGAAAGACCAGAGAGGACGGACTCTGCTCGAGACCGATTTGCGGTCAGACACAGAAAGGCTGTCTGGCGTCCGTCAGCGCTGCGACAGTGTTAGAAGTTTTTATTGGCGCCACAGCCGGAGTGTCTTACTGAAAGCCGCTTTTGTGCGGACGCGAGTTTTGTTTTGTTACTGATTTCTTGTCATAGTGACTTGGAGACTGTCGGTAATTGTAAAGTATACTTAGCAGTTATCTTAGAATTTCCGATTCATCATTAATAAATTGAGCAGCTTTTGTCTATTACTAGCTGCGCGTTGCAATAGGGGCCAGTTGTTTTCCTATCTGTGGTCTACTGAATCGTAATCGCGTATGTATGCTGGAGTGCGTTCTGATAATTTACACCTAGCCGATTATTGGAGGAATTGCCCGACTCTCAGTCTAACGGGACGACAAGTGCTGTGTACAGTGATAAACGTTTGATCCGCCTCACAGACCATAGTTCACTGCAATCTTCGTGGCGCGCATCTTCAGCTTGCCAGCCGATCGCTGCCCGCCGAGTGCTGCACTTCCAGACCTGCCGAGAGCCAGGCAACTCTGGTAATGTGTTGCTCGCTCATTGCTAACCACAGGGAAACTCTTACCGAAGCGAATGTACTTATGAATTAGTAGGAATCCTTCGGCGCTGTTCACAGTTATTACATGTGAAAATTCCATTAGTGGGCTGGTTAAAATTGTAATCGAATGTCAGGGACTTAACCACTCACTCAGTCATATTTTATTACCTTGTTTGTCAAAGGAATTTCACCTTGATTAGGATGTAACATAATATTTGTATAGTTTGTTTTCTGTGTAATCAGTATTGGTTTTCAATTACGACGTCAATTGGGTTATAGATTAAATGATAAAAAATAGATTCTGTTTCGACTACATCATTTAGTAGTTTCCTAATAAAAAATATAATAATAATAATAATTTGGAGGTGTCAATATATGTACATATATTTTTAAAGAAATTGCATCTTGTGTCATATTAATCAGTAAGTAAAATTGACAGTGCTGAATCAGCTGATCACTTTGAAAATATTCAAATGTCTGTAAATCTATCGGACCAAACTGCGTGGTCATCAATCCGTAGCTTACAAACTACTTAAACCTAGGTAAACTAACCTACGGACAAACACACGCACCCATGCCCCAGGGAGGACTCGAACCTCCACGGCGAACAACCGCGCGCTCTGCAGCGAGGTGCTTTAGACCACTCGGCTGCTCCACCGCGGCGATCACTTTGAAATTGAAATTCCAACGTACTTGCGCTGAATGTTTGATAATGCAGAGGTTTGAATATGGTAATAATTCTTTGATAATATCTCAATGCACCTGATTAACGCATGTTACTTAGAGTCCAAAATAGTATCAGACCATATTTAATTAATTATTAAAATAACATCAGTTAATTAATTTCATATAATTAATCTAATTCCATACTTTCCATTTGTAGTGTTAAAAATGGTGGCAAACCATCCACTATGAATTATTAAAACCCACCACATTACAGTTTTTATAACGTTGTTTACTATAAGTAATCAAGTCAGGTGCTGGCAGTCAGTGCAATTTTCCTGGCCTATCAATATGGACTCTCATCCTTCATTACTTTAAAAAAATTGTCGTTTGTCAGCACATAACGTTCAGTATTACTAGTTAAATTGTGTTTATTTGAAGGGATTCAATTCTAACTCCCTGTTTTCTAAGAATGTTGTTCATGTACTGGTTAAAATATTATTCCAGTTTTTAAAGGGGATCTGTGTGAAATATTTTGTGTCTTAAGCTGTTAATATGGGGTAGTCTCTTACTTCATAAAATGAAGTCATCGTACTGCAGGTCGGTTAAATGTTCCCCTGATTGGTCACAATTCCATTTTATTTGATGTAAAATTCGTTTCTGCCGTTTTGTTCCTTTTAATTCCAGTTTGATCATGTTTATTTGTTATTTTAAATATTTATCAATTTAGTTTAATGTAATATGTTAATTGATGTAATGCGTCACTAAATCCTTCAGGTTCTCGGCCTTGTTTATCTTTAACTTGATGGCCATGATCAAGTTCCTGGTCATGTTTATTGTTTTATTATTTTAAAAAGCTGATTAACCTTGTGTAATATTTGCCATCTTATTTGGTGTAATGCCCCTCTAAGCCATTCAGGTTATCGGACTTTTCTTAACTTGATGGCCGTGTTTTGGTTACCCTTAAAATTCCAAGTGAATGTTATTAAACTCATTTCCTAATTTTGGGATTTGTTTAAATTAAGCATAGTTTCTTATTTGCTCGTATTAAAACTGCTGTCTGGAAAGATCTATTCTTCGACCCATTTCGTCTCTCTGTCACGTATTGCTCAAGTCAACCTACTCATGTTTAAGAACTGAAGTCACTGTTGATGAAACTTAAACTCATGCTTAAGGATCGAGGTTACAGTACGGAAAGTTCTCTGAGCGATCTGCTGTATATGATAACTGGATATGGGGCTACTGCATCAAGCGTACTCTGAAAGGAAACTAATTAGTATATAGTCGAGAGCGGGAGAGTTACTTTTGTTAAGTGATTTAAGTTGCTTTAATACACTAGGACTACCAACGTCTAAATTACGCATGCTGGCAGCTGTTATTGATACGAATTCTGGAGTATTCGCTTCGTCTTCATTCGTGATGGTATTTCGGAAGGCTGTGTTAAGCAATTCTGCTTTGGCAGAACTGTCATCAGTAGCGTCAGCGTTACTAAAGTGTAGTGAAGGTATTGATTTTACCATTAGTATACTTGATATGCGACCAGAATTTCTTATGATTCTGTACCAACTTAGGTGGCAGGGTTTCGTTGTGGAATTATAAGTTTCTTACATAAAATATTTTCACAATACGACCGGATCAATTTACGTTCACTAATCAACCTACCGAGCCCCATGATTGAATTTCAAGACACTGATCGCTTGAAACATCATTTGCAACGGAGAGTTCTGTTTTATTAAGAACGTGTCATTACTTTTTACAGACAAGATAGTTCCATTTACTTTTCATGCACTCATATCAGTAAGCCCCATGATTTGATTAAGGCGGAAAAAACTTTAATGACCTGAAACATTGATCGTTTACATTGGGATGCTTATTTTTCGTCGTAACGCAGCTGTCTCACTCGATGCACATAAACAAACGACTGATTCGCACTGCTTCGATCCAGTATGACTATCGATTGCTGCCAACGTCGCCACGTGCTGACACGAAAATATAGTATGCTTCCGACTTTTGGAGTGTAAATATTTTATCAGTATTTTGGAATGTGATTGAGAAAATAATTATTAAGTTTAAAATAGAAATAATATTAATGTATTTAATTTTAAATATGTGCATTTCTTGTAATGTAAATGAATAAGACTATCATATCATTTTTACCATAATATATAAACTAATCAACATATGTAGTGAGGAATTTTTAAGGGGGACGTTAATGAAAAACACACACTATTTAAAAAACGCACTAAATCCACATTTTTTGATATACGGCAATGAAATTTTGTACCACACTTTACATGAAAGTAACACATTTACATATAAAATCCTTTGATTATATGTATTAACCTGTGTTTTTTTTGTTTGTTTTTTTTTTTTTTTTTTTTAATTTGCGGTTTTACTTTTCCAAAATAATGTATGTTCCTTTTCTGAGAACGTATTCAAGACATTTCTACAAACATTTCTCTGTCTCATCGCTTTATATGTTGTAAGGTTCTCTCATGCGGGTTTTGGTATAAGTCAAATAGGATAATTTTCATAATTTTTAAATTATAATTCCAAAAGTGCAATTTTAAATTAATGAAAATTCAAAGCACTTTGCCCAATATCTCAACTTGCAATCAGAATTTCAAAATTTGCTTTTGAGGCAACGTTTATTAGGTTCACAGAAATATGTGTACAAAATTTCATAATTCTAGCGTTGATTGAATCTGAGGAAAAGGTACATAAACTATAAAAACATAGTTTTCAGGTAACGGAATTTAGAGTACAATCCAACTTTTTTTCCTTATGTCACTTCTTTCGAAGGCAGCACATTTGTACCGTCGGTTGTCTTTCCCTACAAGACTCCTCTTCTGGTTCCCTGTTGTCTGTCTTGTTTCCTTTACGAGGTCTTCAACTGAGTTTTCAGCTGCAGAGAAGCACTGTAAATTTATTTTTCTCGGGATGTCTTGAGTAAAATTTCCTATCTTGAAACCCATTCTTTCTAATACCATTATCCTCCCAATGTTCCCATAATTAAATACAAAATCTGCATCTTTAGTTGCAATTCTGACAACTGTAGCAGGTGCAAATGTGGTTTTAGGGCATCTTTTCCATATGATCTACAATCTGACTGTTATCACTCCCACACGTCTTAAAAACACAATAAAATTTCACTGCTGCAGTCAATAATTGAAGGTCAATTAACCTAAATCCAGTATACGGAGATTCATCACTGTAGTATGCACCATTCACCTCACTAATTTTTCCCCTGGAGCTGCTAGGAGACGCGTTAACATTTTCAGCAGATGTTCTTACTTCGGGCGTAGCCTCATTCCTGAATCATCGATCTTTGTCACGTCTTCTGTTCATTAACTTATTCAAATGCAGTTTACCCAGTTTTTTTAATTCACTCTTTGTGATCATGGAGTAACTGAATGAAGAAAGAATCGAACATATATATATATATATATATATATATATATATATATATATATATATATATATATATATATATATAAAGGAATTGCTGCGTCATAAACGATGCAGCTAGTTTGTTATTGTTTATAAGATACGGAACAAAGATGATCTGTACAACCAAATAATATGTATCAAGGCCTTCTAGATGTATCACGCACATGTTTGGTTGAAAGTAAAACACAAAATCGTTGTCCACTGAGCTGGTATTGAAGTGCCGCATCAAAACGTGGGCCGGCCGCGGTGGCCGAGGGGACTGCGGCGCGTCAGTCACGGTCTGCACGGCCACTACGGTCTGGGGTTCGAATCCTCCCTCGGGCATGGATATTTGTACCGTCCTTAGTGTTAGCTAGTTCATAAGAAGTTTGTAAGTTTAGGGACTGATGACCCCATAGTTAAGTCCCATAAGCTACACAAACGTTTGATCATTTGATTTCAAAACGAGTGCGTCGCAGAGAAGCTGCGTCACACTTTTAATTAATTGTCAGGCACTTAGGATGCGATTTTAACAGTGAAACTTTGGGAACTCATTGCCCATGAGTTTGAAACACGTCCACTGATTGTGTGGTCTTGTTCCATTTTGACTTATTCATTAACCTGCAGCGTTTCTGCACCATTAATGTTATCTATCTGTGTGTTAATTATTTTATTATTTTTATTAACGATCAATGCCCCATGTTTATGTATATTTTCCCCATATTTATATATGTTTCCAATCGTGTGATTGAACTTGTATGTTCATGTGAATGTGGAAAGTTGTTTTAATATTGACTGACTGCCGCGCAATGGCTTACCGTCGCCGACTCGCGCTTAAGGCCTCGTTTTGCTGTAGTTAAGAACGCATGGCTTCGTTTGTCGTTTGCGCTAGCGTTTGCTGCGCCACCAGAGACAAGCTTACCTGGAAAGATGGCGAGGTAACCGTGTTCTTTGTGTCGTACCAACCTAATCTTGGACGAAAGAGGTGACAGGAGACCTCTCTGGGCGCGGATGTAGATGGAATTGTTTTGGCCAGGTAGCAAGAGTTGGTAAACACTAGTCTCTGAACGCACTCTGCGTAGCTTTTAGCGCGCTCTATATCCGGTGCGTCACGGGTGGGGGTGGGGGGGAGGACGTTTTTCCATAGTCTTAGAGCTACACTCTTTACTCTTGATTCTGGCTCTGACGACTGTGGAAGTAAGTACTCCACCAAATCATGCTGAGGGGAAGCCATGCTATTAGGACTTTGATTTCTTTGTGATCAGGCAGTCTTCAGTGATAGTTCTCTTGAGTAATTCTTTCGCCAGTTGAGGCAAAGTGTTCCTTAATTTACAGAACTCGAGTAAATTCAGTGTAAATATAATCTACATTTTCATTCCAGGTATGATTTTTGCGTCCGGTTTTGCTGAAGTTGGAATACACGTGTGTGGCCTTCAGTCTTTGTGTAAACCTAGTATGTTTTAGTATCCTTCGTGTTTTTAACTAACTTTTCACATTACGTCTGTATCCATATGCGAAATATTTCTCAGATTTTCTAGCTTGAGTCCGTCTTTCCTGTCTTGTATGACGGATTGCTCCACATGCTTTTGTAACGGTCATTACTTCAGCCTTCAGCTATGCTTTTGTTAATACTAGCTTTCTCCTATACGAATTCTTGCATGTGCTTTACTCACTTATTCTATATTAATTTCTGTTTGTAAATCCTATGAAATTCGGTGTGGTCGCACACTACATGGTACTTAAGAATAGTGAGCCACTGTCTCTCCAAACATGAGTTCGTTTAGTGCCCAGTGTACTTAAAATTAGTGATCACGACACCTGCCATCTCGTCAAGGCGCCGCCGACGCTTTGTTTCGCTGCTGCTTTCAAGAGTTCCCGGAGAGTAATGTTCTGCCACAAATTATATGCATGTCTGTGAATGAATGAATGTGTTTTAGCTACCCATTGTGTGTTTGCAAATTTCCTCCCACGTTACCTCCACATTCACAAAGGGCAGAAACAGTTTTATTATGGGCAGTAATTTTATGATTTAATTTACTTTTGTACAATGCTTAATTTGGTCTCCCCACATTTATTTGCTTGTTTATTTTACTGAATAGATTATGATTTTAAAGTATCAAACCTCTGCTATATAATTTCATGCTCCCCATCCCAAGTTTAACTACCTATTCCTTTATTTTTTAATATAGATTTTGTGTTTGTTAAAATGTTGATTGCTCCCTTAAGGAGTGAGTAGTTAGATAAATTTCCATTGTGCATTTACTGTGGCCACTCATAAAGTAATTTAGAGCAGCAGTAAGCGTTTTAACTTACATTTGCGGATCTCAACTGCCAGTGATCTTGCTAATTTTAATAACAGGCTACTTTCAAGTTGTACTAACAAATAGAAAATAAATCTAAAATTGACATTTTAGTCAATTTCATTGAGGAACCCCGTTAAGCAATTATGCTTTGGCAGGACTTTCATCAGTAAGTTATTGATTTTACCGCTGGTATGCTCTAAATACGAGCAGAATTTCTTACGATTCGGTACCAAATTACGTGACAAGGTTTCGTTGCGGAATTTATTATTATAAGCTTCTCGAAATGTTCAAATGTTTGTATAGCTTATGGGACTTAAGTATGGAGTCATCAGTCCCTAAGCTTACAAAGTACTTACGAACTAGCTAACACTAAGGACGCCACAAATATGCATGCTCAAGGGGGGATTCGAACCTCCGACCGTAGTGGGCGTGCAGACCGTGACTGGAGCGCCTCAGTCCCCTCGGCCACCGCGGCCGGCTGAACTTCTCGTATTGAATCTTTTCACAATACAACCGGATCAATTTAAGTTCACTAATCAACCCACTGAAGCCCGTGATTTAATTTCAAGACACTGATCACTTGAAACAATTATTATTTGCATCGGAAATTACTCTTTTGTTGAGAACATATCACTACGTTTTACAGAACAGATTGTTCCATTTACTTTCATGCATTCGTCTCACTAAGTCCCATGATTTGATTAAGGGCAAAGAAAATTGTGGGAAAAAAGAAACAAACAAACAAACTCGAATGACCTGATACGTTGATCGTTTACATTGGGAACTGCTGAGATATGAAAATGAAATGCCGCGGTGGAGTAGCCGTCTAGTAGCGGTCTAAAGCACCTCGCTGCGGAGCGCACTGTTGCTCGCCGTGGAACTTCGAGTCCTCCCTGGGGCATGGGTGTGAATGTTTGTCATTAGGTTAGTTTACCTAGGTTTAAGTAGTTTGTAAGCTACGGACTGATGACAACACAGTTTGGTCCGATAGATTTACAAACATTTGAACTTTTTTTGAAAATCAAATATCTTATTTTTCGTCGGAACACGGCGGTCTCACTTGGCGAACGCAAACAAACGACTGATTCGCAGTGCTTCGACCCCGTATGCCCATCGATTGCTACCAAGATCGCCACGAGCTGACACGAAATACAGTACGCTTCTAACTGTGGGGCCGATTTTTTTACCACAATATATAGACTGATCAGCACGTGTAGTGAGTAATTTTTTAAAACAGGTTCACTTCTAGCAGTGCTGTCGCTGTGCAGCACAGTCAGTAGGAACTCGCGACGGCTAGCAGAGCGCCCGCCGACCGGTCTAAGAAATAAGGGCGTGTTGACAGTAGCTTCCTATCAGCATGCTAATGGCGGCGACGGCGACGGCGCCGTAACTAACTTGGTCTCTTAATCAGGCGCGCAAACTTAATTAAAACGGCCACTGTGAGCGCTGCCCGGGGCGCAATTTGTTTGCTCATCCACCGCAAGCCGCGGCTGCAATCCGCCCGCAAACTTCCGGCAACACGTCGCCAGGGCTGGCGAAACACAGCAGGAGGCGCCACCCAACTACCCATATACCAAGCAATAACGCTGTTATTACTATTATTATTAATAAACATTGTTTTATATGGCGTGCCAGAATGGCAGCGAGGTCTGGTGCGCCATTTTATGGACTGCGGCTCCGCTCCCGTCGGAGGTTCGAATCCTCCTCGGGGTGGGGATGGGTGCTATCCTTTTTTTCTAAGCAATCAATCACTATTTATCGAATATGTTGTGCGCCATTAATTAGAATCACTTTGTCTACTAAAGTGTTTGGCATGGTTGCTACTGACGCTTTTAACGTAGACTCTATTACCTTTTCTGTAGTTCAGATATGACTTTGTTTTTCTCTCAAATAAGGAACAAATATTCTTTTTTTTTCCCCATAAAATCTCGGGCGAACTGCCGGATGTCTATAACTTCTTGCCACGATATTTCGGCACAGTCTTCTGGCCATCTTCAGGTGAGTACCGCCGAAGTACTGGCGAAGACGCACTGAGCTGTGCTATTTATGACCATTTCAGCCGACATTGCGCATGCCCGTACTTAGCGTGCGCGTTCTCTACAACAACATAAGCTGCTCCGAGCGCCCTTCGTGGTGGAGGCTTGCCGCTTCGATATCAGATCGATCATCATTGTAATTCAGTTGCAGGGAACTACGCCGACTACGAAGTTTTTCAATGGCAGGATTCCATGCAGCATTTATTTGGAAACCACTGTCTCGATTGATAAGAGTCTCACTGTCGGACAGTCTTATTTACACAGCTTCATTAATAATTGAGTTCCAAAAGTTCGATATGTGGGCCTCAATTTTCGTTTCATTGTAGTTCATTGAATGACCTGTGGAAATACAATGTTCGACATTTGCGGCTTTGGTTGGCTGGAACAGCCGAATATGACGCTGGTGTTCCACAAATGTACAAGAATAGTCATTACAAATGTATCTTCTCAGTTTATGTACATGAGAAAAAGAAGTCTGCGTTTGCAATTCGTTGGTATGTATTTCACAGTATGTTTACAAAATAGAACAAATACACATCCAGAGAAAGCGCTGTTACCTTTGAACAACTCTGAATCTTGCAGACTATAGTTGTGTTCAATTAAGAAGAGTGTGCGAAAACCTTTTAGGAAACAAGGTGAAAACACAAACATAAAGGCAAAAATACCAGTGATTTTGAGAAAAAGAAGTCTGCGTTTGCAATTCGTTGGTATGTATTTCACAGTATGTTTACAAAATAGAACAAATACACATCCAGAGAAAGCGCTGTTACCTTTGAACAACTCTGAATCTTGCAGACTATAGTTGTGTTCAATTAAGAAGAGTGTGCGAAAACCTTTTAGGAAACAAGGTGAAAACACAAACATAAAGGCAAAAATACCAGTGATTTTTTTAAAATTTATATAGTTTTGTTCTACCGATAGATCGATGCTTTACGGTCGTTTATTCATGTTCGTTGAGAATTTTGCTCAGTTTTTATTATTATAATTTTTTTATTGCAGATGGCTTCGAGCCCTCTTCCTTTTTCCCTCTTTTCATTGGTTCTTCGGTTTGATCGGTCCTTTGTGGGCATTGGTTTTCGTTTTATTTTGATCGTTTAGTCGTTGACTCAGTTTTTTCGTTACAGAGGGCGTCGATCCCTCTGACCGATCACACTGAGCTACCACGTCGGCAACCCTCTGACCGAGCGCCGTGAGCCACGGTGACCAGCAACTTTCGAACCACCGTCTAACATGTTCGTGCATCAAGAACTAATTCACCACCTTTTACGCTACGCCGAACAGCTGCGAGAGTAATCCGTAATTCTCGTATCATCGATGAAAGGTGTTTCCTGCTAACATGTCATTTTGAAGCATTTGATTATAATTCATTGTTCTAAGAACGACATATTTTTGACAATTTTCAGCGCTCCATTGCTTTGACATGACAACGCTTGAGCTACAATAAGAAAATAATCAAATACAGAAAGCAAGATTGCGTATACAAAGGAGAGTTTCAGACAAGGTTTCGGGCGAGGGATGTCCTTGTTGACGTGTGAGGTTTACTAACTTCAAGATGGTGGCTTTTGTTTCATCACCTGATTTGATTAACCAAAGAACATGTCACACACACACACACACACACACACACACACACACACACACACGATACTGCAGTGCAAGTGCAAAGATACTTATGCTCATTGTTAGCTTTGCAGCTCTGCACTTGCACTGCAGTATACCATATCTGTATGTGTCACGTCCTTGGTGCATCTTGAATTTAGTGCACCTCACAGATCAAAATGGAGCGATACAAATATACATATCTCTCTCCTATAATAATGTATAAAGGTCTTTATGTTAGGTAACTTCAGTGTAAAAGCAATAGATGTAGTCTTAATTCAAGATTGAACAATACAAGAAAGAAAATTTTGTTATATTTAGGATAAAAATACTTAACCTTGTAAGCTAAGGGATTCACATAACTTTGTTATTTTAGGACACCAATGTATACCTGATATCATCACTACCGTCTGATGATGGGATCAGGACAGAAACTAGTAACGGTGAAATAAACTGATTTATAAAAATCTTGTGGCTGACTGCAGTACTTATTTACTGCAGAATTATTACGGTTAAAATAATATAATGTACAGATCTCGTACAAAGAGATCCGCATACTTTGCGCAGCGTAGAGACGGCGGAAGCAGACGCGGCAGCGGCAGCGGCAGCGGCGCAGCGGGCCATCTGCTCGGGCTGAGTATTTACCCTGGCCGATGCGGCGCTCTTCATCAGCGGCTGACTCGGTTTGCGTAATTAGCCATTCAGCGCCGCGGCGGTATCATTGTTCCGGCGAACAATGCGCGCCGATTCGGAAGAAGCGGAGCCTGCCTCGTCGCCAGGGCCGCGGGGTGGGCCGCCTCTGTGTGTTAAGTCCCCGCCAAGACAATGAAACAGAGCTCTCAGCTATTCAATATCGAAGTTTCCGGCCAAAGTTCAATAGCGGCCCGGTGCTGTACGAGCTGCAAAGTGGACGTCTTATGTAATATTCAATCGTGCCGGCTTGTTTCGTCCAAAGTTTCGGTGCTCCGCGCTCGGGGCAAGAGTCGCGGTCCTGTTGTGAATATTAATGTTCGGGGCGGGGCGGGGCGGGCAGGGCAGAAACCCCTGGCGGCTCATTCATCGCCGCGCGGCCGTCTCCGCACTCATTGTTTCTGCAGTATTTTAAGAGGTGAGCACACGGCAGAGGACGATGTGGTGAAGAAATCATTTCTTCGTGTTTTCCACTGTAGTCACGGATAACGTTCTTGATCAGTGGCGGCGCGTCCTGTGTGTTCACTGGTTCAGTGAAACCCCGAAAAAAAGCTCGTTCTGAAAAAGAAGGAAATAAATAAAATAAAAAGCACTACAACACAATAGTAAAGCCAGAATGTCTTTATGCAAGTGAATGTTTACTACTGAATTTCAAATTACATAAACTTGAAGTCCTAGAAAGAAAAATCATTCGAAAAATACTTGGTCCACTAAGAATCACAGATGTATGTTCAAATGTTGAAATGTTTGTACAACTTACGGAACTTAACTAAGGGGTCATCAGTCCCTAAGCTTACAAACTACTTATGAACTAGCTAAGACTAAGGACGGTACAAATATCCATGCCCGAGGGGGGATTCGAACCCCCGACCGCAGTGGCCGTGCAGACCGTGACTGGAGCGCCTCAGTCACCTCGGCCACCGCGGCCGGCTACAGAGGTATGGAAACTAAGAAGTAATGCAGAAGTTTATCGCAACATAGAAAACATAACCGAAAATCTACGGAGAGCGACTGATGTTACTTGGACATTTATACCGAATGAACAGGAACAGGTTAACCAAACAGCTTTTTAAATATCTCTGGGACAAGAAGTCAACAATAGCATGGATTCAAGAAGTTAGGAAAGACTTGGAAAGAAACAATATGAGTGAAAAAGATGCAACAGAAAGAGAAACTTTTAGAGAATAAAGTGTTAAAAATGGAACGATTAAAAGGCAGGAGGAAGAGGAAGACAGAAGTAAAGTGGTCTGAGGAGAGAAAAAGGATGCATAGTGAAAAGATACTGGAGGAAAAAGAAAGAACAAAGGAGGAAACATTGTAATTGGTGCGTGGCCCTTAGATGGCCGAAACGAAGAAAGAAGAATAAGTGTTTTTAAACCATCATTCTTAGTTTCGCTCTCCTATCACATCATTTTATATGCACATTCAAAGTATTTCAATCACATGAGAAAAGTTTTACGTCGCGGAGAAACCACGTATACCAGTCAGCGAGGCCGCCTAATATAGGTTGTTGGATCACAGTGTTGCAATGCGCATGCGTGGCTGAGGTTCGAATTCTCTTCTAAACCTCCTGGAGGCAGCATATGGGTGCTCCCGCGGCAGGGAGGGGCGAGGAGAAACGCCGGTTTCAACAGTGGTGTTGGAGCTGGCAGAGACGGCAGCTGCTAGCTGCTCGAGCTCTGGCGGTTACGCACGAATGGTCCAGAAGCAAAGAGAATGGAGCTTTGGCGCACCTCGCATTGCGCGTGGGCAAATTATCCATTAAGGCAACATGCGCCACTCATATCTGTTTTTGATGCATCCAAGATTTGTAAAAAAACACGCCATATTTGGCCAAGTAACTTATAACTATCAAAGAAGCATCAACTATAAATGCGATCAGATCTGATATGAATAATAATAGTCACTACTTTCCACCTAACAAGAGTAGCCATGTGGTTAGCGCCATCACGTTGTGGTAATAAAGGTAGTGGGTTCGCACCTGACAATAACATTTTATTTTTATACCCAGTCTTCTTTTTAACAGATACTGCCACATATATTTAAACGTTTATGTGAATGTGTCGCGATTTTGAGGTTTAATGACATTTATACAAACATTTAACTGTTTGAAAAGAGGTGGGGAAGAGCGGTCTTTGAGCGTGCCTAAGGTTAGTAGGGGGTGCTGATTCGTGTCAGCCGGCCGCGGTGGACGAGGGGACTGAGGCGCTTCAGTGACGGTCTGCACGGCCACTACGGTCGGGGGTTCGAATCCCCCCTCGGGCATGGATATTTGTGCCGTCCTTAGTCTTAGCTAGTTCATAAGTAGTTTGTAAGCTTAGGGACTGATGACCACGTAGTTAAGTCCCATAAGTGCTACAAACATTTGAACATTTGATTAGTGTCACGTGACCCGAAGGTAGCTTGTCTCTTCATCATAGCGGATTAATTTAGTTACATTTAACAGTGTAATCAATCAGTTACGGTGTCTTAGTCTTCATGTGCATATTCCTATGTTCTTGGAATTTATTATCAAAAATGAACAATGTTCAGTATCTTTTAACAAATTTCTCAGATTTAAACGCTTGTGAATGGGGGGGGGGGGGGGGGTGCCGATTCGACGTCCCGAGCGGCAATTCCGTATGAGATCCCTATTTAAAGAACTGGTTTTCGTGTGTCAAAGCGTTGGTAGAGAAGTTTTCAATGTGTGATGTGCTGCATTACTCTATTCTCTTTGCTCCAGTGCGCAATTTTTAATTAATGAATTCGGAAAAACCCTCTACTTGATGTTTTCCTGTAGTCGACATTAAATTTTACACACTGCAGAACACATCAGAGCAAAGATTAATAATTTCGAATGCGTTCCTGGCTTTTGCCTGTAGTAAATACTCTAAGAGAAGTTTAACGTACTTTCTTATTCAATTTTGAAGTAATACTATTTAATTAATCAGCGCAGTACTTTTTTAAATTACAAAACCTCCAGTAATATCAGACATCTTCCAAATGTAAACCAGTGTTCCAAGATATACGAGTGTTGGAACTTAAATAGTGGCAATTATTTATTCACTACCGATAAAAAAGCGTTAGGTCTAATGTTTGCACCTGTTGCTTTCCTTGAAAGTGCCACGGTGGAGTAGCCGAGCGGTCTAAAGCACCTCGCTGCAGAGCGCGCGGTTGCTTGCCGTGGAGGTTCGAGTCCTCCCTGGGGCATGGGTGTGTGTGTTTGTCCGTAGGTTAGTTTACCTAGGTTTAAGTAGTTTGTAAGCTACAGACTGATGACCACGCAGTTTGGTCCGATAGATTTACAGAGAGATTTTTCCTTGAAAGTAGTCACCAACGTTATTTGGAACCCGTTGCCAGCGATGTGGAAGGCGTAGTATAGCGTTAGCAGAGCCTGTTCTGTTGATGGTGCCAGTGAAGTGGTCTACTTCCTGTCGAATCTCTGGAACAGTTATGAAGCAAATGTCACGAAGTGGTTCCTTCATCTACGGAATAGATCAGTCACAAGGACTTAAATTCGGGGAGATTGGTGGATGGTACAGTACTTCCGAGTTCCAACGACCGAACAGAGCAGCCACAACTTGCACTGTATGCAAAAAAATGTTCAAATGAACTTACAAACTACTTACGAACTACCTTATACTAAAGACGGCACAAATATCCATGCCCGAGGGGGGATTCGAACCCCCGACCGTAGTGGCCGTGCAGACCGTGACTGGAGCGCCTCAGTCCCCGCGGCCACCGCGGCTGGCGCACTGTATGTCGTGCAAAATGAAGGGTGGGTTGCGCAGAAAGTGTTGCCACTTCTTTTGCTAAGTTGCTAAGTTGGTCGAAGGGATGCTGGCACATCCAATCTTGATCAAACTCTATTGTTCCTGTTTCGAAAACATAGTGACACCGTTACTCACAACAGTATTACTTTTGACGCTTAGTGATGGAATGGGTGATTGGTGACCATTGTAGTTTTGTCCCCCTTAAACAACCAAACAACAACAACAAAAACAACAACAACGACACCATTACGTTGGACCGCTCGCTCAAACGTAACTGTGTTATCCTCTATGTCGTGCACGCCGGTGACGTGGGTCGGACGAGTCCATTTGCTCGGATGTATGGTAGGTATGTCAACAACGTGTGCTATCAGTGACAATAGTAGATTCCATTGCATAGTGTCTCCACAACAGTTTTACCACTATTTAAGTTCCAACCGTAGTAGTAGTGACGTACCTAGGACCAAATATTCTATTCGAATTGCAAAGGGTTAACAAGCGAGAAAAACCTTACAAAATATAAATATTATAGTTAACAGTCTGTGTGTTTCATTATTACTCTCCTAGATGCCAGTAATCGGTAACGGAGGTCAAAGTAAGGAACATTATCAGAAATCTTTAACGAGTGAAAGTTTCGAAATTGGAGATATAGGCAACTTATACAAATGTCCGTTTTTTAGAAAGAAAAAATCGTTAATTTCGTAAACATTCTCATTTCATTGGGACATATCAAATATAAAATTATACAATCAGTTTCCGTTTAAAAGCAAAGCCCGCGTAATATAGTGTGTAAGTACTTTGATCTTGCAAATTTTAATTAATTTCTTTTAAGACAGGTGGTCCATAGTTGTTTCCTATTTACAAAATAATAGGATATCATCTAATATAGTAATGTCTTTAGGTATGTGTAGTAGTGATATGCTAACTTTGATATTAACCTATTATTCTGTAAATTTATAACATCTACAGTACAGATGCCTTAAAAGTTTATGAAAAAAACTTATTTAAAGCTGCAAGATCAAAGTAATTTGTCACGCTGCATTAAAGCACAGCAGCACTGGACATAAAATTGACTTCACGAAAATTTCATGGAAATTTACCAGCCAGTGACACCAGATGCTCTTCAGTACTATGTAGACATAAATCAATTTACATGCAATATTTCTTTAATTATGGTCAAAAAATAAAACAAAAATGCTTGTATGCAGGCAATTAATAATAAACTACGAAAACAGCTGTAGTAGATAAGTAACAAACTTACAAGCAATGAATTACATTGTTTTGTCTGCCTTTGACTTTTGATATACCACCAAGCGTCTTTGACAAAATGTCCTGTTTCATTTTTTTTATCAGAGTCTAATGAGTGTTCTCAGAAGTATTTCATCACTTTTAGTCTCTACTCTCTATAAAGTCAACAATAGGTGTCATGAAGACAATTACGGAACAAAAAAAATGCACTGTTGAGTATCCAGATGTAATGTCTATGCTGCATGGAATGAAATCTGGGCCGATTGAAGAATAACCTTTCTCGCTAGTCACTTTTCACGTAGCGCCACCGTCATTTCCCCACATCTGATGTACAGTGTCAGGTTGCAAACTGCACATATGCTTTGCACTAAGCAGTACTACCATCCTGAAAAGAAATGTTAAGCCTGTGGCGCCTTTAGAGCCTATCTGAACCTGATGTCCGAAACATCGAATAGTATAGCTAACATGTTTGTTGATGCGCCAAGCAGCTGTTTATAATAAGCTGTAGTCTCAAAGTGGAACTACGTAATACAGTAACACTATTTCGTCTACGTTGTAAGTTAGCTATAGAGAGTGAGTCAAGAGGAAAGGTACAAGCTTTGAAATGTGACACTACTGGTGATTTCGAACAAAAAACTTGTAATAAATAAATGTCCTTTTCATAACCGTTCCCCGATAAATGGGAACAACAAGAACGGGAAATTACAGGTGACAGTAAATAAAGATGTTTAATTGTGTAAGTTTTCTCGTTAACTACAATGAATTTTGATGATCTGTTGCATTGCTGATCGGAGCTCAGTTCCGCATTCCTTTATTTCAGCGCAAATAGAACTGAGCTCCGTTCGGCAACACAACACCTGTCTACAAGAGCAGCAAAATGAATTAAATTTGACGGCGGACTAAATGAAAATCTTCTTTGAGGAAACTTAAACAAGTAAACAAACTGTAACCAGCAGTATCTTTATTTACTGTCACCTGTAAATTTCCCATTCTTAATAGTTTTCATTGGTTTACCTGGTTTTTTTCGAATTAAGCCTAGATCCCTAATGCAGTGAGCTCTATGGTGTTGAGAAGGGGGATGTGGGGTTGCATATGTAACAGTACATATTCCCGAGTCAGGATGCTTGCATACCAACAACAATGACATATAGTGCCACAATGCACGGCATCAGAATTTCATGTTGAATAACATTACGTGTCATATTATAAATGAAGTCATATATGAGGGAACATTAACTCGGATAATATGTAGTATTACAAGAAATGGCGCGTGACATTACACTATTGACGTGAACAATATGATGTACTATATCAAAACAAGTGACTTAAGTCATTAACAACATTACTTAACAGCCATATACAACCGCTCTCTCAAAGAAGGATCTGTACCAAAAGATTGGAAAGTTGCACAAGTCACACTTATAATCGAGAAAGGTAGTAGGAGTAACCCACTAAACTAAAGACGTATTTCATTGACGTCAATTTGCAGCAGGGTTTTGGAACATATCCTGTGTTCAAATATTATGATTTATCTCGAACAAAATGATCTATTGACCCAAGGTCAAAACGGATTTACAAAATATCATTCATGCGAAACACAACTAGCTCTTTATTCACACGAAGTGATGAGTGCTATCAACAAGGGTTCGCAAATCGATTCTGTATTTCTTAATTTCCAGAAGGCGTTAGACGCCGTACCTCACAAACTGCTTTTAATCAAATTGCGTGGTTACGGTATATCGCTCCAAATTTCGGATTGGATAGGGGATTTCCTGTCAGAGTGTTCACAGTTCGTAGTAACCGATGGTAAGGCATCGCCTAAAACAGAGGTGATATCGGGCGTTCCAAAGGGTAGTGTTATGGTCCACTGCTGTTCCTTATTTACATAAACGATTTAGGAGACAATCTAAGTAGCTCTCTTAGATTGTTTGCAGATGACACCGTCATTTACCGTCTAGTAAAATCATCTGAAGATCAAAACAAACTGCAGAACAATCTGAATAAAATATCACTATGGCGTAAAAATTGGCAATTGACTCTAAATAATGCTAAGTGTGAAGACGTCCACATGAGTACGAAAAGAAATCCGTTAAACTTTGTTCACAAGATAAATCAATCAAAAGTGAAGGCCGTAAACTCCACAAAATACCTGGAATTACTATTACGTCAGACTTAAACTGAAAAGAACACGTAGATAATGTCGTGGGAGAAGCGAACCAGTGACTGCGTTTTATTGGCAGAACCCTTAAAAGATGCAACAAAACCATATCAACATCTACATGGGATACTATGCAAATCACATTTAAGTGCATGGCAGAGGGTTCATCGAACCACCGTTATAATATTTTATCTCCCATTCCGTTCTCGAATAGCGCGCAGGAAGAATGAACACCTGAATTTCTCAGTTCGGGCTCTGATATCTCGTATTTTATTCTGATGATCATTTCTACCTATGTAAGTGGGAGTCAACAATATATTTTCGCATTCGGAGGAGAATGTTGGCAGTTGTAGTTTCGTAAGTAGCCCACGCCGCAACGATAAGCGCCGTTGTTGTAATGATTCCCATCCCAGATCCATTATTTCATAACGCTGTCTCCCCTGTATAGTGACAATACGAAACGAGCTGCCCTTCTTTGGATTCTTTCGATGTCCTCCGTCAAACACACCTGATAAGGATCCCACACTGGGCAGCAATACTCCATAAAAGGATGGAGAAATCGTAGTGTATGTAGTTTCTTTAGTAGTTCTGTTGCATCTTTTAAGGGTTCTGCCAATGAAACGCAGCACGACATTATCTACGTGTTCTTTCCAATTTAAGTCAGAAGTAATTGTAATTTCTAGGTATTTTGTGGAGCATATGGCCTTTACACTTGAATGATTTATCATGTAGACAAAGTTTAAGGGATTTGTTTTCGTACTCATGTGGACAACTTCACACTTTTCATTATTTAGAGTCAACTGCCAATTCTTACACCATACAGATATGTTATTCAAATCGTTCTGCTGTTGGTTTTGATCTTCAGCGCATTTTACTGTAAATGACGGCGTCATCTGCAAACAACCTAAGAGAGCTACTTAGATTTTTCCCCTAAATCGTTTATGTAAATAAGGAACAGCAGAGGACCAATAACACTACCCTGTGGAACGCCCGATATCTCCTCTGTTGTAATAGATGGTAAGGCATCGACTAATACGAACTGCGTCCTTTCTGAGAGAAAATCCCCTATCCAGTCGCAATTTTGGGGCGATATACCGTAACCACGCAATTTGATTAAAAGCCGTTTGTGAGGTACGGTGTCAAAAGCCTTCTGGAAATCAAGAAAAACGGAATCAATTTGCAAACCCTTGTCGATAGCAACCATCACTTCGTGTGCGTAAAGAGCTAGTTGTGTTTCGCATGAACGATATTTTCTAAATCCGTGTTAACCTTGGGTCAATAGACCATTCTGTTCGAGATAATTCATAATATTTGAATAAAGGAATAATTCATAATATTTGAATACAGGGAATGTTCCAAAATCCTGCTGCAAATTGACGTCAATGAAATAGGCTTGTAGTTTAGTGGGTTACTCCTACTGCCTTTCATGAACATAGGTGTGACATGAGCAACTTTCCAATCTTTTGGCCGAGGCGCTCCAGTCACAGTCTGCACGGCCACTACGGTCGGGGGTTCGAATCCCCCCTCGGTCATGGATATTTGGGCCGTCCTTAGTGTAAGCTAGATGATAAGTAGTTTGTAAGTTTAGGGACTGATGACCCCTTAGTTAAGTCCCATAAGCTTAACAAACATTTGAACATTTTGAACAATCTTTTGGTACAGATTCTTCTTTTAGAGAGCGGTTGTATATGGCTGTTAAGTAAGGAGCTATCGCTTCAGCATAATCAGATAGAAATCTAATGGGTATACAATCCGGACCGGAAGACTTGTTAAGTGATTTTAGTTGCTTCACTACTCCTATGATATCTACGTCTACGTTACTCATTACGGCCTCTGTTCGTAATTTGAAATTTGGTATACTGATTTCGTCTTCTTTGTTAAAGAGTTTCTAAAAGCTGTGTTTAGTAACTCTGCTTTAGTAGCGCTGTCGTCGGCAGGATTACTATCACGTAGTGAGGGTATTGTTTGTGTTTTGCCCCTAGTATATTTAACATATGACCAAAATCTCTTAGGGTTTTCAGTCAAATTTCGAGAAAGAGTTTCGTTGTGATAAGTATTGTAGGCATCTCGCATTGAAGTCCTCGCTAAATTTCGAGCTTCTGTGTAGGATCGCCAATCTTGAGGATTTTGTGTTCCTTTAAATTTAGTATGCCTTTTCCTTTGCTTTTGCATCAGTGTCCTGATCTGTTTGGTGTACCAAGGGGGATCACCTCCTTTTTTTATTAATTTATTTGGTATAAAACTGTCAATTGCTTTCGATACCACTTCTTTGAATTTGAGCCACATCTGGACTACACCTACATTTAGTATTAGAAACGAGTCGAAGCTACCTTCCAAGAAACAATGTATTTTATTTCTATCTGCTTTCCGAAACAAATATACGTTTCGTTTATTTTTGGTAACTTTGGGACATTCGATATTCAATCTCGCTACGACAGCTCTCTGTTCACTAATACCTGTATCCGTTTTGATGCTCGTTATGAGCTCAGGATTGTTTGTTGCTAAGAGATCAAGAGTGTTTGCACATCCATTTACAATTCTAGTTGGCTCATGAACTAATTGTTCGAAGTAATTCTCAGAGAAGGCGTCGAGTACATTTTCACACGATGTTTTATGCGTACCTACTGATTTGAAAATATAATTTCGCCAACAGATTGAGGATAAATTGAAATCTCCGCCTACTATTATCGTATGAGTCGGATACGTTTTTGTAATTTCACTCAGGTTTTCTTTGAATCTTTCTGCTATTGTATCGTCAGAGTCGGGAGCCGGTAAAAGGAACCAATTATTAAGAACGTCTTACCATTTTCAGGTACAACCTCTACCCATAACAACTCACAGGAACTATCAACTTCAACTTCGCTACACGAAAGACTACTTTTGACAGCGACAAACACGCCTCCACCTATTTTGTTTAATCTATCGTTTCTGAAAATAGTTAGATCTTTTGCAAAAATTTCCTCTGAACTTATTTCCGGCTTGAGCCAACTTTCACTGCTTACAGTGATGTGTGATTCGGTGCTTTCTATTAACGCTTGGAGTTCTGGTACTTTCCCGACACAGCTACGACTATTTGCAACTTTTATACCTATAGTTCCTAGATCTGCATTTCTCCTGTGATCCACCTGCACCCTTTGAGATTGACCATTTTGTTTTTCCCGAAGCCCTCTATCCTAAAAACTGCCCAGTCCACGCCACACAGCCCCCGCTACCCGTATAGCCGCTTCCTGCGTATAGTGGACTTCTGACCTATTCAGCGGAACCCGGAAGGCAAGTGAAGGAATCTGCAGCCTACACGGTCACAGAATCGTCTGAGCCTCTGATTCAGACCCTCCACTCGGCTCTGTACCAAAAGTCCACAGTTGGTCCTGTCAACTATGCTGCAGATTGTGAGCTCTGCTTTCATCTTGCAAGCAAGACTGGCAGTCTTTACCACTTCAAATAGCCGCACGAAACCTGAGAGGATCTCTTCAGATCCGAAACGACACACATCATAGGTACCGACGTGAGCCACCACCTGCAGTTGCCAGCATCCCATACCCTTCATGGTATCCGGGATGACCCGTTCCACATCTGGAATGATTCCACCCGGTATGCACATGAAATGCACGTTGGCACTATTCCCCTCTTGGGAGCCATCTCTCTAAGGGGCTCCATCATCCGCCTAACGTTGGAGCCCCCAAATACAAACAAACCCACCCTCTGTGAAAGCCCGGATCTTGCAGGCTGGGTGGTGACCTCCGGGAGAGAGACACCATCCGACTGAGGAACGTCGTCCTGAGCAGATAGCGCCTCAAACCTGTTCGCAAGACGAACCGGGAAGGCATCACGATCGGCCACCCGGATTGTCTTGCGCCCCCTGCCACGCACTGGAGCGACCTCCCACGCAACCACAGGTGGGAGAGTCTGCCTCAGTGCTAGCAGTATCAGGGCATGTCGCTGCCGCTGGCCGATCGGTGGAGACCGGGAGTCCGTTCGGTCCGCACTACCGGCCAACAACTACAAAAGAAACTGCATACACTACGCTTGTCCGTCCATTTTTGGAGTATTGCTGCCCAGTGTGGGATCCTTATCAGGTAGATTTGACGGAGGACATCGAAAGAGTCTAAAGAAGGGCAGCTCGTTTCGTCTTGTCAAGATACAGGAAAGACAGCGTTACAGAAACGATACAGGATCTGGGATGGGAATCATTCCAACAACGGCGCTTATCGCTGCGGCGTGGGCTATTTACGAAACTCCAATCGCCAACCTTCTCCTCAGAATACAAAATATATTCTTGACTCCCTCTTACATAGGTAGAAATGATCATCAGAATAAAATACGTGAAATCAGAGCTCGTATGGAGAGATTCAGGTGTTCTTTCTTCTCACGCGCTATTCGAGAATGGAATGGGAGATAAATAGTATAACGGTGGTTCGAAGATCCCTCTGCCAGGCACTTAAATGTGATTTGCAGAGTATCCGATTTAGATGTAGATGTGCGATGAATCGTGTTACATTAACCTATACACTGATAAGCCAGAACACTGTTACCGATATAAACCTGTCTACGTGATATCAATGTCACCTGAAAGAGAAGTGACTGCTAGACATCGGACCGTTCCATTTTACGGCGAGCTGTCACAGGGCAGACGGCGAGCAACCCAAAAGTAACTGCGGTGGACAGAACGTTGTACCCTACTTGTGGAACACCCTGCCCACTACCTGCAGTGTCTGAGGCTCCGGGCAAATATCAACAAATTCCCTTTCCGGGTAACTGTCACTCCTTGCAACTGTCACTAACTCCTGCGCATTTGCCGACTGTTGGCGCCGTGTGTGGCCATATTGTCATTGAACCTGAATGTCAGACGGAAACTTATGCTCTATACTAGGCATGGCCAACATTTCCGCCCGGCGGGCGCACCCGCGTCCTCAGGCAGAGTACACTGTAGTTCACCCGCCCGCCGCGACCATGTGTCGCTAGTGCCTCACACGCAGCCGAGCACGGTGCGCGGTGCAGGGGCGCGGCAAAGACCGCCTGCAGGCAAGGGCAAGGGCGCCCGCGGTGCGGTTTTGGCCATGCCTGTTCTATATTGTGTGACTGAGTATTCGGTCGTTTTGAATTGCTATCGGTTTTCCATTTGCTGTGGTATACACAAAGGCTCATTGAATGTTTGTTGTGCTAAGTTATTCAACAACAGAATGTGGAGTGTTGGCTTAAATTCATACGGACATTTCCGGGTGTGCATATTCCAAATGAATTGACTATATGGAGATTAGTGAAGAAATTTAAAGAGACTAGATCTATGTTAGACAAACGAAGGACTAGAGGAGGTAGTGTCTTAACCAAAAATAAATTGGATGAGATAGGGGAGGCTTTGAAAAAAAAAGTCCGAGAGAGAGAGCCGTACAAAATAACGGTAGTGCGTCAAGTGTCGGACTCAGGTACAGTTGCTTGGCGTTGTTATTTCAAATGGCTGTTCCAGTCTGTCCAGGATGGGGAAGTTGATCCTGTGATACTTTTCTTTCTTTTCTTCTGTTAAAGCATGGCTGCATTTTTCAGGACACGTAAGTTCTCAGAGCAATCGACGTTGAAGCTCCGAACATCCTCATTAATTAACAACCTCTGTTTGACGTGAAAACTAGTGTGGCATGCAATTAATGCAAGGCGAATTATTGGATCAACCTCTTTCCTCGGAACGATAAATTCCGACAAGTATGTGAACAATATTCTGCATCCTTTTTTTTTTTCGAGAAATTTCATCCAACGAAAAGATTTATGTTTATTTCAATCAGTACAATGCAATACCACACATTGCCAATGCTTCTGTGGCAGCAATAAGTGTTTTTGATGATAGGATACTTTTGTTGCCTCCTCGTTCCTCAGATCTAAATCTGCGTGACATCTTTGGGAAATTCTAAGAGACACGGTATATGCGAACAATCTCCACACATTCGAGGAGGTGGAAGATAGGATTCGGCTAGTCATTTCGGCAGCCGAAATCCGTCGAGTGTTTGCAAATGTGTGTAGGAGATGTCAGGTTGCTCTTACCACACAGGGGCATCATTTTGAGCACCTACTGTAAATAAAGGCAAGCTTATCGGATGACAATATTGTTTACCCTTAAGTCAGTGGAGGCGCCCGTGGTAGATTATAGCCAAGAGACGGTCGAGGTGGTGGCAGGCGAATGCGGTGGCGGAGGCCAGGAAGCTACGCGACCTGCGGACATCTCATACGCATCTTTCGTGAGACACCATGCACTACAGTTCGCTTCACGTAGGAAGGCGGCTCAGTTTTCAGTCGTTCTGCGCATCCCCCTGCATTAAATTACTGGCAGCCAATAACATTCATTTTCTGGGCGAGTGGCTGGCCGCGAGTTACGCAATGTTTCTCCCAGAGGCTCAACTATTGGCATTCGGCTGTAGTTCCTCCCCTTCACGCTTCCCCAACAAGTGTAGAAGCGCCTTCCTACATATGCGAACTGAAATGAAGAGGTTAGTGGCATGGAGTTTGCGACAGTGTGCAACAATCTAGCCCAGTGACAAAATATATATTTTCTGGACAAAAGTGAGATCCATATTAAATTTTTAAGGGGCAGCCCTCAGTCGCAAAGTACGAAAATAATCGTAACCAGGTTTCAATGCCACTATGGGCACCTTCTTCAGACGAAGATGAATATGTTAAAACTACATGTCAAAATTTAAAATAATACAAAAAAATATATCTGACATAATCAGATAGTTTTGTAGTTTTAACATGTTCATCTTTGTCTGAAGAAGGTGCCCATAGCGGCATTGAAACCTGGTTACGATTATTATCGTACTTTGCGACTGAGGGCTGCCCCTTAAAAATTTAATTGTATTGCAACAGTTGCTGCACAAAATTGAGATCCAGATAATAGTGGGGCGATTACGAGAGTAATTCGTTTCCAAACAAGAGTCGCCCTTCCCCAACAACTGCCCGTGTTTCTGCAGTAGCCTTTGTTAGCTATCGGCTGCTACCCCTGCAGTTTACCCCCTCGGTGTGCCACCTGCTGGCCCCCTGTCTCGGCGTCTCCAGTAGCAACCGGCAGGCAGCGGCAGCAAGCAACTGCCCCCGGCGCTCCCAATAAGCAGTAGTCCACCTCGACAAGGCAGTGGCGGCACACAGGAGGGGGGAAAATAAAGAAGAAACTTGCCGGCCCGCCTGTGCAGGTCGGTAATTACGTCCTTTGATGTCGGTGGCGCCTTTTGTGTTGCGGTGTGGCGGGCGCGCACCTCGCAGGCCAGCGCGGCAATAACGCCGGACAAAGGCGGTGTGCCAGCACCAGGCGACAATGGCCGCGCTCCCTCCGCCTCTGCCCCTCTACTTGGCCGCGCTGCAGCTAAGCGCAGCCCACCGGCGCCCCGCCCTCGTCTTGGAAGGAATGCCGCGAATAGCTGGCTGCCGTACACAGCACTTCTGCTCTCGGCACCAACTATACCACGCCAGAAACCTTTATGCCACCGTCGATTTTTTTACCAACCCTGGGGATTGTTCGATGAGAGTATAAGGGACAAAAAAGTTCTAATGAACTCCTGCCAGGGGCGCCGATTCCGTGGGTGCTCCGGTGCTGGTGCAGCCCCCACGAAATTTTTGGGGGTGCTCAGCACCCACACAAAATAAGGGAGGAAAATCTACATCTACATGGGATACTCTGCAAATCACATTTAAGTGCCTGGCAGAGGGTTCATCGAACCACAATTATACTATTTATCTCCCATTCCATTCTCGAATAGCGCGCGGGAAGAAAGAACACCTGAATCTCTCTCTCTCCGAGCTCTTATTTCTCGTATTTTATTCTGATGATCATTTCTACCTATGTAAGTGGGAGTCAACAATGTATTTTCGCATTCGGAGGAGAATGTTGGCTATTGGAGTTACGCAAGTAGCGCACGCCGCAGCGATAAGCGCCGTTGTTGTAATGATTCCCATCCCAGATCCTGTATCATTTCCGTAACGCTGTCTCTCCTGTATCGTGACAATACGAAACGAGCTGCCCTTCTTTGGACTCTTTCGATGTCCTCCGCCAAACCCACCTGATAAGCATCCCACACTGGGCTGCAATACTGCAAAAATGGACGGACAAGCGTAGTGTATGCAGTTTCTTTTGTAAGGGTTCTGCCACTAAAACGCAGTCTCTGGTTCGCCTTTCCCGCGATATTATCTACGTGTTCTTTCCAATTTAAGTCTGAAGTAGCAATAATTCCTAGGTATTATGTGTAGTTTACGGCCTTCACATTTGATTGATTTATCTTGTAAACAGTATCACAAAAATGGGATAAATTCATAGCTGTCAATTATGCATTTTTGACATCGCAGTGTAGCAATTACGACATAGCCGCTAGGCTGTTCCAACATTGCCCCAAGGAGCACTCACTGCAGAGGCTTGGAGGCCACTCCAAGAGGCGCTGGGAGGCGAGAGGGGCTAGACCACTGACCCCTGGCCGCAGTGGCGTAACTAGGACTTGGATTTGGGGTGGGGGGGATAGATCTGCTTGACGAGCAAAATTTTAGTCAGTTTCCAGACAGACTACCATCTACCACTCCCGTTGAAGAAACTAATGCACTCCCATCCAATGAAAGCTTTTGGTAAAACACTCCAAGTTTCCAATCTTTACCTTTACCAAATTGCTGTTGTACTATTTCTTTTCTTTTCGGGGTCTGGGAGGGGGGTTCTATCCCCCCCCCCTCCCATAGTTACGCCACTGCCTGGCCGCATGACGTCGTAACCGATGCAACAGAGTTCAGTGACAGCCATAGTTTGTTGTGGTAGCTTCATTAATTCTGTTCATTAAGATGGATTGACATCCGCACTGTCTTTCACGTCAAAGTAATTCTGCTAACAAGTACAGCATACTACTACAGTGGCGTTACACACGACTTCACATAAAACATACCGGGTAGGTAGAGGGCGAAGCACCTGCAGTGCAAGTAGTGGAGCTTAATGATAACTCATTACAGAAATGAACTCAAAAGTGAATCCGCCGGCCGCGGTGGCCGAGGGGACTGAGGCGCTCCCGTCACGGTCTGCACGGCCACTACGTTCGGGGGTTCGAATCCCCCCTCGGACATGGATATTTGTGCCGTCCTCAGTATTAGTTATTTCATAAGTAGTTTGTAAGTTTAGGTACTGATGACCCCGTAGTTAAGTCCCATAAGCTATACAATTATTTGAATTTGAAAGTGAATCCAGGAAAGAGGTTTTGACTCTTCATTGCTCCATTCACGAAGCGCCATTGTCTGCTGAAGGAGTGCAACCAGGCGCCGTAATAACAGACGTCATGTGTGTGGGATCTGTGCATTGTCACCATATAAGTAACCGCCGTTTCGAAGGTTTCCTGAAAGTTATACAAATGGAGCATGGGTATATATCTTGGCACAGTAAAATTCGTTGGCTTAGTTCTATTTACTTTGTTTGTCAGACATGAGGAAATATGTCTATCTAAATCAAAGGGGCAAAGTTCATTGTCGAATAGATTAAAACTGGATATTAAATTTAGCTTTCCATACGCACATAACTATGCACTTTACGAAATTAGTCATTGCAGAGCTAAGAGCATCTAATAATAGAGATGCAGGACCAAATCAGTTTATGAAAGAGTTTCGTCTATCTGAGAGGCAAGTATGTAACGAAATTGTAACATACTTAAATCGTCTGATTCGTTTTAAACTTCTTAAAATTCCCTGAACGTACAAGTGGTGCTAATTTTCAAATTAATGATTTTTTGTTACTTATTTTGTTTTCTATAATATTGAATCTACCACAGCTGAAGTACTGTTAATAATATAAGTGGATGATCTCTCTCGTTTTTCTCCAGATATCAAGTCATGCAATGTTATTACTACTGACAGAGCGACAAATATAACTGGTAGGTTTTCTAGGTTGCAAGCAAAAATCAGCGAAGTTGGGCACTGCTTGGCCCATTCTTAGAACCTTTGGGGTCCGAATGATAATTAAAAATGAAACCACGAGTACCCACACTGATTTTCAAAAGTCGGCGCCCCTGACTCCTTCCCGAAAATGCTTGGTTTCCATGCAAGAGACCGGGAGTATAATTCGCCCGGAACGCGTTCCGGAAGCTCCCAGAGATTATTTATTTATTTATTTTGTTGTTTAAAAAGGTCCCCATCGGAGATTTAAAACAGTACACGTAACTAACATTTGCAACTACGACCGGCATTGATGCTGCCGTTATTGTTTGTGCTATGCTAAAGTTACATACCGATTGTTCGTATGCTTGGCCGGTCCGCAGCGCCACAACGTGGAGTTGTGTGAAGACCACTCCCAGGAAGCAGTAATGTATGGAAAAGCACGGTACTGACTGAGACACTTATTGCGCCATGACTGGAGTAGCAAGGAAATTTCTTTGTGTGAACAGTTACCTTGTATGCCATCTGGTGGAATGGCATCACATTGCTACTCAATCGCACACAATCGAATGAGGCTATTTTCTACGCCATGTGGCTACGATTTGGCCGTGGTGGATTGGCCGAACGTCGTAAGGCGCCTTGCTGCGGAGCGCGCTATTGCTGGCCGTCGGAGGTTCGAGTCCACCATCGACCATGGGTGTCTGTGTATTTGTCCTTAGGTTAGTTTTCTTATTTTAAGTAGTTTGTAAACCTAGTGACTGAAAACCAGAATCGTTAAGTCCCATAGATTTACAAACATTTGTACATTTGAGCTGCCATTTGATTGTGTACATTGTAATATCTCGGCTGGGGACGCTTTTGTTCCCACACGCCATACCAGCATCTAGCTAGCCTGGGGGAGGACACAGAGCCAGCAAGAGGCACCCCTTATTTACACCTTCACCAACGTCCGCTGCGCCGCATTCTCCCGCTCCAGGGGGCAGCTTGGCGAATTGCCGAGGCTTTCTAGAAAGAATGTACACGCCAACCAGCCTGACTTTATAGAGCATGTAGGCGTAGGGACGGGACGCCCTTACAACGAAATGTAGCATATGTACACAGAAAGCCCTTGTTTGCAAGTACGAGAGGAGACGCTTAAAAAAAAAAGCCATAATCGCAGATGTACCATGGACTCCTGAAGGCGGGAAGAAGACAACCCTTGGAGTGCACACATGCGTGAATGGGAGAGAGCCTCCCTTGTACACTCCTGGCCATTAAAATTGCTACACCACGAAGACGACGTGGTACAGACGCGAAATTTAACCGACAGGAAGAAGTTGCTGTGATATGCAAATGATTAGCTTTTCAGAGCATTTACACAAGGTTGGCGCCGGGTGGCGAAACCTACAACGTGCTGACATGAGGAAAGTTTCAAACCGATTTCTTATACACAAACACCGCTGCTTGGTGAAATGGTCGGATTATAGCCTATGGCGATTACGGTTTATCGTATCGCGACATTGCTGCTCGTGTTGGTCGCGATCCAACGACTGTTAGCAGAATATGGAATCGGTGGGATCAGGAGGGCAATACGGAACGCCGTGCTGGATCCCCACGGCCTCGTATCACTAGCAATCGAGATGACAGGAATCTTATCCGTATGGCTGTAACGGATCGTGCAGCCACGTCTAGATCCCTGAGTAAACAGATGGGGTCGTTTGCAAGAAAACAACCATTTGCACGGACAGTTCGACGACGTTTGCAGCAGCATGGACTATCAACTTGGAGACCATGGTTGTGGTTACCCTGACGCTGCATCACAGACAGGAGCGCCTGCGATGGTGTACGCAACAATTAACCTGGGTGCACGATTGGCAAAACGTCATTTTTTCGGATGAATACAGGTTCTGTTTACAGCATCAACATAGTCGTATGGAGCCATCGCGGTGAACGAACATTGGAAGCCTTTATTCGTCATCGCCATACTGGCGTATCACCTGGCGTGGTGATATGGTGCGCCATTGGTTACACGTCTCTGTCACCTCTTGTTCGCATCGACGGCACTTCGAACAGTGGCCGTTACATTTCAGATGTGTTATGACCCGTGCCTCTACCCTTCATTCGATCCCTGCGAAACCCTACATTTCAGCAGAATAATGCACGACCGCATGTTGCAAGTCCTGTGCGGGTCTTTCTGGGTAGGGAAAATGTTGGACTGCTGCCCTGGCCAGCACATTCTCCAGATCTATGACCAATTGAAAACGTCTGGTCAATGGTGGCCGAGCAACTGGCTCTTCACAATACACCAGTCACTACTCTTGATGAACTGTGGTATCATGTTGAAGCTGCATGGGCATCTATCTATACCTGTACACGCTATCCAAGCTCTGTTTAAATGAATGCCCAGGAGTATCACGGCCGTTATTACGGCCAGAGATGGTTGTTCGGGGTACTGATTTCTCAAGATCTACGCACACAAATTGCGTGAATATATAATCATATGGCAGTCGTAGTATAATATATTTGTCCAATGAATACCTGTTTATCATCTGTATTTCTTCTTGGTGTATCTGTTTTAATGGCCAGTAGTGTAGTATAGATAAAGTGGTTTCAGAAAAAAAAACTATATTTCTGGCCAGCGAGAAAGACCCTGATAAATGGCATACCAGACAGGTCTAACACAGCTGCCGCAAAAAAACAGTTTTTCGAGCCAAGAAGGTATGCAGAAGATAAAAACAACATGCTTGAAACGTAGGAAAGACGCCAATTCGCAAGTATCAGCCACAGGAAATTTTCACTGGGGACTGAGAGGCGTGATCGTAAGAACGGCGATCAGCAATTGGAGAACATTGTAAAATCAACTCACCAATCGCAGAATCAAAGAGACGCATGATTCGACGAGAAGCTGTACCTGGAGAGGGAATGGGCTTGGTGAGAGACGGCACAATAGGGACACGGCGAGAAGACACGCAGGCAGCTCCTGTCTGGGCAGCCGCTGGGCTTCGACTGTGACGCCTTCGCTCGGGGGTCGCAATGCGCCACACATCTGCAGATCCGGGGAGCGCAGAGCAGGAGTGTGCTACGCTGCAGCGACCGCCGCCACCGCCAACGCGCACACACCACGCCGATCCAACGCCTGACGCCCACGTCAATGTTGGTGAGATAGGAATTTAGCTCCCCCTTCCCCTTTCATAGCTGAGTCGTGTCCACGCCCAGTCAAATTGGGCCTGAGATATTATTGTTTTGCAAGTCGTGTTATATATAAAACTAAATTACTTGTGGTAATCCCCTGTGCACTCTATTCTGTTCTCAAATCTATCTCTTGAATCAAATTTTCCTACCAGCCTCGTTCCTTCTCATTTAATTTTTTTTTCTAATAGGTTTTCGTTTAATTGCATGACCGGTTTCGGCGTGCTAGGCGCCATCTTCAGACCTGTAGCAATTTTTTACATGACTTCACTGCTATTACAATAATAAGCCATGTAAAAAATTCCCACATGTCTGAAGATGGCGTCTAGCACGCCGAAACCGGTAATGAAAATCTCTTACTAAACAATTCTAGATCGCCCCAATAATGTGTTCCTTAAATCATTTCATTTTCATTTTATTTTATTGCACTTTGGGAGTTATTCTGAGGGAGGTTTGATTTATCACAACATCTGTTTGTATATGTCGTCTGCAGTGCATTACGTATGCAAGCAGTGGTCTAAGGAAACCATAGACGTGTTTATTGATGTACACAGGCACGAAACATGTCTTTATGATACTAAAATGCCTGCTTATCATAACAAACACGCCAGGAAATCCGCCCTTGACAAAATAGTTGCTGCACTGGAGAAGGTTAGGTTTTCATCCCATGCTGAAATTATAGTCAAGATGAAAAGTCTTCGAACAACGTTTGTCTGAACGTAACAAAATTAAAACTTAGATGAAGTGTTTTATGGGGTCTGCAAACGTGTACCTCACAAGCGTCTTCTAATCAAACTGCGCGCTTATGGAATATCGCCACAGTTCTGCGATAGGATTCGTGATATCCTAACAGATAGGACACAGTACATTGCAGTCGACAGTAAGTCATAGAGTAGAACCGAAGGGATATCTGGCGTTCCCCAGGAAAGTTTAATAGGGCCCTCTCTGTTCCTTATTTTTATAAACGATTTAGCAGACAATCTGAGTACCTCTCTTTGACTGTTCGCGGATTATAAAATGTTCAAATGTTTGTAAAGCTTATGGGACTTAACTACGGGATCATCAGTCCCTAAACTTACAAACTACTTATGAGCTACCTACAACTAAGGACGGCACAAATATCCATGCCCGAGGGGGGATTCGAACCCCCGACCGTAGTGGCCGTGCAGACCCTGACTGGAGCGCCTCAGTCCACTCGGCCACCACGGCCGGCGTTCGAGGATTATACTATCATTTATCGGTTAGTAAAGTCACCAGAAAATCAAAAGCAACTACAAAATGATTTAGATAAGATGGTGCAAAAATTGACAATTGACCCTTAATAATGATAAACCTAAGGTTATCCGCATGTTCACTAAGGGAAATCCGTTAAACATCAGTTACACGATATATCACTGAAATCTACAGATCGTCAATTCAACTAAATAACCTAGGAATAACAATTATGAGCAACTTGAACTGGAAAGAACACACAGAAAATATTGTAGGGAAGGCGAACCAAAGACTACGTTTCATTGGCAGAAACAGCTCTACTAAAGAAACTGCCTAGACTACATTTGTGCCTCCTATTTTGGAGTATTGTTGCGCATTGTAGGATCCACACCAGATGGGAATGACGATTTAGAGAAAGTTCAGAGAAGGGCAGCTCATTTTGTATTATCGCTATTAGGGGAGAGAATGTCTTGGAAATGATACACGAGTTGGGGTGGAAATCAGTAAAAGAAAGGCGTTATTTGTTTCGGCGTGATCTATTTGTAAAATTACTTCACCAACTGTCTCTTCCGAATGCGAACATATGTTGTTAGCACCCACCTACATAGGAAGACATGGTCATCATAATAATATAAGAGAAATCAGATCGAAAACAGAAAGGTTTAGATGTTATTTTTTTCCCGTGAGCTATTACAGAATGGGCTATAGAGAAATATCATAAAAGTGGTTCGATGAACCCTCTGCCATGCACTTCACTGTGACTTGCAGAGTATCTATGTAGATGAAAATGTTGGTCACCTTTGCTATCGCATAGTGAACGTATTTATTGCATTTTATCGCTAGTATACTTTACATATGACCACAATTTTTTAGGATTCTATACCAAATTACGTAACAGCGTTTCGGTATAAAAACAATTATAAGCTTCCCGCATTGAAGTTCGAACTAGATCTCTATTTTCTGTAAAAGTTTGCCAGTCTTTCCCGTTTAAATTTGGTATGCTTTTCACTTGGTTTTTCAAGAGTAATCTAACCTGTTCTGTGTACCACGGCGGGTCAGCCCCTCTTTTGTTAATTTCTTTGGTATAAATCTGTCAATGGTTGTCGATATCATTGCTTTGAATGTAAGCCACATCTGATCTACATTTACATTGTTAGTGTCGACAGAGATTCTCACAGAAGGAAAGCGCTGATCGAATTATACCTGCTTTTTTGAATAAATATACTTTTCGTTTAATTTTAGTGGATTTAGGAAATCAGATATTCAGTCTCGTTGCGACAACTCTGTTTAACATCGAACACTAACGTTACTCATGCGTATACGAGTATAACAATAAGCTGAAGAACCATTGATCACAGAGATTTACGCGAAACATGTACACACCTGCCAAAATATTCGGTAAGGACTTCTTTGTTAAACGTCAGGAGTGCTTCACTGACTTTATCGAGGAGTGTGTAGCTTATAGAAAGATAACAATACCTTACAGTACCGAAGAAAAGGTTACACACAACACAAGAAATAATTCCTTAGTTATACGAGCAATTTAGTCCCTTCTCTTTCATGGTAATACAAGAAACATTATTCAGAAAATTAACTGCAGGTTATTTCAGGTTATAGAGGAAGTCCAGTAGACCGATTTGGAGTTGGAATGACGCAAAATGGTAAAAAATCATAATTCCCTGTTTACGCTTACAAAGTAATTTGATGTTTTCTGCTTAAAATGATGCAAAATTTGTTAAGAATTTTGGCAGGAAGTGGTTTTATTTCATTTTTCAAAATTTTATTTGCGCCCAGTAAAATTACCCCGCTTACGATGTTTACACAATTTTAAATCTTCACATTTCTGAAAATATTAGATATAGAAGGCTGTGGATTTCGCTTTTCAGTTGTAGAATCATTAGTCTTTACGTTGGTACCATTGTCGTTCAAATACAAGTCGATGAGCAATCTAAATATGTCGTTCAACAATCTCATTTGAACTCGTGTACCTAAGACTGTATTAACTGATATAAAATTTTTTAATTGCGGATTTCATTCAGTGATGATTATATGGGTAGGCTAAAGGTCATAAAAGGCTTGGAATTGTTCCTGGTATCAGTACCATCAGAGGTCTTTGGCTTCTGGACAACGTGCGAATAAGGAAGCCTCAGTATGAAGCTAAATTTAAAACAAAAAAAGCAAGGGCAGCAGGGAGAAGAAAGCTAGCAGGCGAAGAAGAAGAAGCAGGTAACCCTGATTACTCTGCTGACCTTTTGGTAATAGAATAAGAGGTATTTGTGAATTTTCATAATAAATTACTTTAATTGCATTTTCTTGCATTTGATATTTTAGTGTTACGTGAAACTTTATCTCACAAATCGCTAAATTAATGACATTCAAATTTTCAGAAATGCTATATAACAGTTAAAACAGCCACTGAACTAGAATGAAGACAAAAGCTTGCTTATTCTCCGAACCAGGGAAATTTATGTTAAATTTTTTTCCAATAAAAATGGCTTAACGGTAAAACATTCATAAATATTATACTAACAGAAAGAAAACATTGGTTGCATTTCATTGATCAAATAATATTTGCTTAAAATAGCTGCCCAAATTTCAAAGTACTATATAAAACAGCTCCAGAGAAAAAGGCACATGAAGCCAGCAAATTTAACACAGGCGAGATAGGGCTTTCCGACTCCCCTTAAGGAGTTTAGCATATTAAACTAGCACAGAAAAAAAGGTTTGTTTTGTAGACGGGGAAGTGAGACGAACGGAACATACGACTGTTGTTTGCCAGAACCAAATTGCACGACCGTGTCAACTACACCGGCATCGAAAGGAAGACCTGCAGGGTCGAGAACGTGGGCGGGTTGGGATTGCTGTTTATGAAGGGAGTGGTGACGCAGACGTGCGAAAGAAGGCAGTCAGGAGTGGAAGGCTGCGCGAGGTACATTTCCACGAACCACAAGTGTGTGGGCGGGTCACAGAGGCGCACCGATGACGCAAACGGTGAGCACGCTCGACCTCTCCCATTCGCGCAGAAACTGAATTCACTTTCGTTAGGTTTACTAAAATCCGCCGCGGTGGAGTAGCCGAACGGTCTAAAGCGTCTCGCGAGGTTGCTCGCCGTGGAGGTTCGAGTCCTCCCTGGGGCATGGGTGTGTGTGTTTGTCCGTAGGTTAGTTTACCTAGGTTTAAGTAGTTTGTAAGCTACGGACTGATGACCACGCAGTTTGGTCCGATAGAATTACAAACATTTGAACATTTACTAAAATCCGTTAACTTAAGATAAATTTGGCCTTCATTCTACAATGTGTTGAAACTCATCACACTTTAGACATTTTATTGCTTATAAGTGCGCCTCGGTTGCACAGTGGTAGAGTGTCAGACTACAAATCCAAAGGTCCTGGGATTTTTATCTGTCACTTTCCACTTCTTTCATCTCTGGCAGTATTGCTCATGTGAAAAATGCCGAGTAGCACCGTGGTTCGGAACCCACGTTAAACTGTAGTTCCCCCTATAACTGGCTGGGTCAGTCAGTTCGAAGGTCGGAGGAAGGCAAAGGCATACCACCTCCAAACAGGACCATGCCTAGTAAAGCACTGTGGTGTTCAAACCAATCTTCGGATTGTTAACTGCTTTACCTTACTAATTTTAACGAATTATTTACAGACGAATGGTAAAACTTGTGGGATCCGACCATGGGGAAGATCAGTTCGGATTTAGGAGAAATGTAGGAACAAGGGAGGCAATACTCACATTACGACTTATCTTAGAAGGTAGGCTAAGGAAAGGGAAACCTACGTTTTTAGCATTTGTCGAATTGGAGAAAGCTTTTGACAATGTCAACTCCAATACTCTCTTCCAAAGTCTGATGGTACCAGGGGTAAAATATATGGAGTGAAGAGTTATATGCAACCAATACAAAAACCAGACAGTGGTTTTTAGAATCGAAGGTGAAGAAAGGGGTGCAGAGGTTGGGAAGGGAGTGACAGGGTTGTAGCCTTTCCCCAATGTTGTTCAATCTGTACATTGAGCAGGCAGTGAAGGAATGGAAGGAGAAATTTGGAGAGGGCATTGAAGTGCAGGGAGAAGAAATAAAAACGTTGCGGTTTGCCGATGACATAGTAATTCTGTCAGAGACCGCAAAGGATCTAGAAGAGCAATTGAATTGGATGGACAGAGTCTTGCAAGGAAGATATAAGATGAACATTAACAAGAGTAAAACGACGGTGATGGAATGCAATGTCAGAAAATCAGGCAATGCTGAAGGAATTAGATTAGGTAATGAGACAATAAAAGTAGTAGATGAATTTTGTTATTTGGGTAGCAAGATAACTTCTGATGGCCGAAGTAAAGAAGATATAAAATGCAGAATGGCTATGTGGAGAAAAGTGTTTCTAAAGAAGCGAAACTAGTTAACATCCAATATTAATTTAAATGTTAGGAAGTCCTCTCTGAAAGCACTTGTCTGGAGCGTAGCATTGTATGGGAGTGAAACGTGGACGATAAGGAGTTCAGATAAAAAGATGATAGAAGCTTTTGAAATGTGGTGCTACAGACGAATGATGAAAATTACATGGGTAGGTCACGTAACTAATGAGGAGGTGCTTAACCGAATCAGAAGTTTGTGGCATATCCTGACTAAGAGAAGAGATAGATTGGTTGGACACATTCTGAGAGATCAAGGAATTGTTAACTTAGCATTAGAAGGAAGCGTGTGGGTTAAAAATCGTACAGAGAGACCGAGGGACGAATATAGTAAGCAGATTCAAAAGGATGTAGGTTGCCGAACGTATTCTCAGATGAAGAAACTTGCACAGGACAGGGTAGCGTGGAGAGCTGCATCAAACCAGTCTGCAACAACAACAACAACAACTAATTTTTTATTTATGTTCGTTCCGACTTTCTCTGCGAACTTTTATCTCTGCTTCAGTTCCTCTCTCTTCTTAAAATACTTCGTCGGTACTGACCTTCGTGTGTCATTCCTGGGTCCCTTAGAACAGTGTTCTTCAACCTTTCGGAATACGTGACCCCCTTTTCCGAACTGTAACTCAACTATTGTATTTGTGTCACTTAAAGGCAATGAATTTCATTGTCTACAGGTGTTGCAACTTTTGGTAAAAAAGAAAAAAAAAGGTACAGTATTATACACTATTTTATTATTCTTTTTGGTATTTTTCATTAATTTCGGCAAACAATTTAATTAGAAATATTATAACATCTCGACCAATGTTAGACAAAAATAAATTCAATGGCGTAAATAAATTAAATGGCGAAGTTGAAAATTTGTACAGGACTCGAATTCGAACCAGGATCTCGGCCGTCTTCTAAACCTACATCTACATGGGATACTCTACAAATCACATTTAAGTGCCTGGCAGAGGGTTCATCGAACCACCATTGTACTATTTATCTCCCATTCCATTCTCGAATAGCGCGCGCGAAGAAAGAACACCTGAATCTGCCGCAGCGATAAGCGCCGTTGTTGTAATGATTCCCATCCCAGATCCTGTATCATTTCCGTAACCCTGTCTCCCCTGTATCGTGACAATAGGAAACGAGCTGCCCTTCTCTGGACTATTTCGATGTCGTCCGTCAAACCCACCTGATAAGGATCCCACACTGGGCAGCAATACTCCAAAAATGGACGGACAAGCGTAGTGTATGCAGTTTCCTTTGTAGTTCTGTTGCATCTTTTAAGGGTTCGTTCTGAGTTGAATATTATGCCATCCAGGCACGCTTCTCATCCTGACCAACTTCTCAACATAACGCACACTACTTTCCGGCACAACTTTTCAACTTCGCCTTTGAATATATTTCAGTACCCAGCAACGGTCGAAATATTTCAATATTTCGAATACTTAAATTTGTGACCGTTACTGCCAATGATGTCTGTTGTTTTGGACATGTCCAAAATAACATGAAACGATGGAAATAAAATTATTAATTAACCGAATATATATTTTAACCAAGGAGCGTTTTTCTCTCTCTGAACCTTACGCCACATTCCCTTGTTTTTCTGATACCAGAGAAAAACAGCGTTCCGCTTCATCTGTGCCTGGTCTCTGATTAGTTGAGACTTCTTCTGTGATACGTGTAATGCATAAAGTGAGTATAATGATCTTATTTGTGAAATTTACCGTGAGGTATCTTAAAAATTTAACATGACGGGTTTTAATTTATTTAACATCCATCCATTTGATACAGGCGTAACAAATTCCACCCATTGAAGTTGTGTGGTGGGTTTGGACGCCATTGCGGTTGACGAGATTTCATGCAATGATTGTTGCAAGTTTCATTAATTATCAAACCTTATCATTCCCCTTCAAAATTAACCTGCTTTTAGAACCTGCAATCGTCTTTCATTATGTACATGTCAAATTTCGAAGTCCGATTATTTTCCGCTTAATATTCCTCCCGCAACTCCGTCTGAACACTGAAGTAAAATTTAACGCACGGTCCGCTGCACGAACAAAACGCGTAACTAGTCCAACCCCATATCACGACGGTATTTTACCTTAATGAACATGAACTTTAATTACAACAACCAACAGAATGAACTGATGTATGTTTACAAAGGGTAACTCCATCTCTTTTTATAATGTAACTGCCGCCAAAATCTACCATTCTATTTTCCAAATTATTTAAAGAATCAAAAATTATTTCCAGTATTTGTTCAGAAATTCCGACTTCTGCAAGTATCAGTTACAAAATTTTGAGTCTATTCCTAACTTATGAGCTATTTACGAAATTAATTCTGAACTGAAAAACTATTTCATAAACCTTAACCGCCCCTGGCAGTATCATTATAAACAGGCACCATATCAATAAGAAAAGTATGTGTTACAAGTGTTTCACATTGCGGAATAGAATTACGCTCGTTGAGCGAGATCGTACTGTAGAGTCAATTTATAAAGAAGTAAATCTTTTTTGCGAATTTCCGAAATTACTCATCTCACTTGTACAGTCAGTTAGTAAAGAAGTAGAAACCTTTTTCCGTATTTACTCGCAGCTTGTTGAATAAACTATTGATTGGTTTCTGAAAGCAGATTTTAAGCTTTTCGATTATTCAAAAATGTTCAAATGTTTGTATAGTTTATGGGACTTAACCACAGGGTCACCAGTCCCTAAACTTACAAACTACCCCCGACCGTAGTGGACATAAAAACCATTGGTGTAACAGTTGTAAATTGTCGTAGCTGTGTTGGGAAAATTCCAGAGCTCCAAGCGCTGATAGAAAGTACTGAGGCACAAATCGTTATAGGTTCTGAAAGCTGGCTGACGCCTGAGATAAATTCGGCCGAAATTTTTTCAAAGGGCCAAGTGGTCTTCAGAAAGGATAGAATAAATAAAACAGGGGGTGGCGTGTTTATTGCTGTTACAAACGGTTTATCCTGCAACGAAATTGAGGCAGATACTTCCTGTGAATTGGTCTGGGTAGAGGTTATACCTGACCACCGAAATAAATTAATAATTGGATCTTTTTATAGGCCCCCTGACTCAGACGATGAGGTTTCAGAAATGTTCAAAGAAAGCTTGAATCATATTTCAAATAGGTATCCGAAGCATACTGTTATAATCGGTGGCGACTTTAATTTACCCTCGATATGTTGGCATAATTACGTATTCAAAACCGGGGGCAAATATAAAACATCGTCCGAACTAGTTCTGAATGCTTTTTCTGAGAACTACTTCGAACAGTTAGTTCATGAACCCACTAGAAAGTACGTGGTTGCGAAAATACTCTTGATCTCCTAGCAACAAATAATCCCGAGATAGTAAAGAGCATCCAAACAGATACAGGGATAAGCGAACATCGAGTTGTAGTAGCGAGACTGAATATCGAAATTCCCAAATGCACCAAAAATAAACGAAAAATATATCTATTCAATAAAGCAGATAAAAATTCGCTTCACGCTTTCCTGAGTGATAGTCTCCAGTCCTTCAAAACTAAAAATGCGAGTGTAGATCAGTTGTGGCTTACATTCAAAGACATAATATCAGTAGCAATCGAGAGATTTATACCAAATAAATTAATAAAAGAGGGGGCTGACCCCCCGTGGTACACAAAACAGGTCAGATCACTGTTGCAGAAACAAAGAAAAACGCATGCAAAATTTAAAAAGACACAGAATCCGCAAGACTGGCAGTCTTTTACTGAAACTCGCAACCTAGCGCGGACTTCAATGCGAGAATCTTATGGTTGTTTCCACAACGAAATCCTGTCTCGTAATCTTGCAGAAAATCCAAAGAAATTCTGGTCGTATGTGAAGTACACTAGCGGCAAAACACAAACAATACCTTCACTACGCGATAGCAATGGTAATACTACCGACGACAGTACTGCTAAGGCAGAATTACTAAACACAGCTTTCCGAAATTCTTTCACCAAAGAAGACGAAGTGAACACTCCAGTATTCAATCCAAGAACAGCTACCAGCAGGCCAAACTTAGAAGTAGATGTTCCTGGAGTAGTAAAACAACTTAAGTCACTAAACAAAAATAAATCTTCCGGGCCAGATTGTATACCAACTAGATTCCTCTCAGAGTATGCTGATGAAATAGCTCCGTACTTAGCTATAATTTACAACCGATCACTCAGCGAAAGATCCGTACCCAAAGACTGGAAAGTTGCCCAAATTACTCCAATATTCAAGAAAGGCAATAGGAGTGATCCCCAAAATTACAGGCCTATCTCATTGACGTCGATTTGCAGTAGGATTTTGGAACATATACTTTGTTCGAATATTATGTACTACCTCGAAGAGAACGACCTATTAACCAATAGTCAGCACGGATTCAGAAAGTATCGCTCTTGCGAAACACAGCTTGCCCTTTATTCACATGAAGTGTTAAGTGCCATCGACAAGGGATCTCAAATCGATTCCATATTTCTGGATTTCCGGAAGGCTTTTGATACTGTACCCCACAAGCGGCTTCTAATGAAATTGCGTGCTTATGGAATATCTCCCCAATTGTGCGATTGGATTCACGATTTCCTATCAGAAAGGACACAGTTCGTTGTAATTGACGGTAAGTCATCGAGTAAAACAGAAGTGATATCTGGCGTTCCACAGGGAAGCGTTATTGGTCCCCTACTCTTCCTCGTGTTTATAAACGATTTAGGAGATAATCTGAATAGCCCCCTTAGACTGTTCGCGGATGATGCTGTCGTTTATCGGTTAGTGAAGTCAACAGAGGATCAAAAGCAACTGCAAAGCGATTTAGACAAAATTTCTACTTGGTGCGAAAATTGGCAATTGACACTAAATAAAGAAAAGTGTGAAGTAATACACATGACCACTAAAAGAAATCCGCTGAACTTCAATTACGCGATAAATCAGTCAAACCTTAAGGTCGTAAATTCTACCAAATACCTAGGAGTTACAATTACGAACAACTTTGACTGGAGAGAACACATAGAAAATATTGTGGGGAAGGCGAACCAAAGGTTACGTTTCATTGGCAGAACGCTTAGACGATGCACCAGCTCCACCAAAGAGACTGCCTACATCACACTTGTGCGTCCTCTCTTGGAGTACTGTTGCCCCTTGTGGGACCCTCACCAGGTGGGACTGACGGAAGATATTGAGAAGGTTCAGAGAAGGGCAGCTCGTTTTGTTTTATCACGTTACGGGGGGGGGGGGGGGGAAAGCGTCACGGAAATGTTGCACGAATTGGGGTGGAAATCATTAAAAGAAAGACGTTATTCATTGCGGCGTGATCTGTTTGCGACGTTTCAATCACCGACTTTTAGTTCTGAATGTGAAAATATTTTGCTAGCACCCACCTACTTAGGGAGACATGACCATGCCAATAAAATAAGAGAAATCAGATCGAAAACGGAACGATTTAGGTGTTCTTTCTTCCCGCGCGCTATTAGAGAATGGAACGGTAGAGAAAAGTTATGAAGGTGGTTAATGAACCCTCTGCCAGGCACTTAAATGTGATTTGCAGAGTATCGATGTAGATGTAGATGTAGATCGGCCACACAATCCTTGACATGGCGATTCAGACTGCGCGGTCATTAGCACGCGGCTAATGTGAAGATATGGCTTAGCCGTAGCCTAAGAGATGTTTCCAGAATGAAATATTCACTCTGCTGCAGAGTGAAGATTCCATTCTGCTACAATGTCGTTAAGGTACCTATCTTCCTTTCAATACGTAAAAAATGTTGGCAGATTTCCAATATCCTGTCATGTTAGGTTGAGTCTCCGAGGCATCCACCATGCAAATTGCACTTTACCACCGTTTGACTGTAATAGCGTGCTTTTGCTACAGTAAAATGCAGATTTTCCCTTAGACCAGTGTCTTCTGTGTCTGTTAAATACTTCGATGTAAGTCTAAAGATCGCTTATCGAGGGCCGTCCACGAAGTAAGTTCCGCGGCAGCGCTACGATCACAGTTACGGGCATGCGCGGCAGTTACTCCGACTCAACGAGAAGACATGTACGCCATTTTCAGATCGCTGCTGCCGACGTGAGGTTTGTAGTACTTCTTTATAATGTCAGCCGTAATTGAAAATGGCGCCGTATGTGAAATCAGATCTGTGGTTCGTTTTCTAAATGCAAATAAAGGTAAACCAAAGGAAATTCATCGGTGAATCTGCGAGATTTATGGACAAAATGCTATGAATGATTCGATGATTAGAAGATGGGTCAGACTGTTCATTGAAGGACGTGATCAAGTGCATTGATGAAGAACGAAGTGAACGCCCGTCTGTGGTTACTGATGAACTGGTTCATAAATTGAAGAGAAGATTAAGCACAACCGTAAGTTTGCACTTGCTATGAAAGTTCCGCAAATCTCACGATCACTAATTCATGAAATTGTTAATGAAAAACTGAAATTTCGAAAAGTTTGCTCATTTGGGTACCCAAAATTCTTACTGAACAACGCAGAAAGCAACGGATGGGCAGTGCACTTTAGTTTTTGACACGCTACAATGAAGAAGGCTATACTTTCCTTCCTCGGATAGTCGCGGAGGATGAATCTTGGGTATCGTATGAGACCCCTGAAACAATACGACAATAAATGGATGGAGGCACACTTCATCTCCAACGAAGGTTAAGCCTAAGCGAATACTGACACCTTTAAAAGTCATGTGCAACGATTTTTAGGGCAGAAAAGGCATTTTGATGATTGATTTCTTACCACGAGGTCAAACAATCAATGCACATAGTTACTGCGAGACCGTCAAGAAATTGCGCCGCGTAATACATAACAAGTGCTAAGGATTATTGTCAAAAGGTGGCGAATGTGACCAAACAACTCTTACGGGAATTTCACTGGTACGTGTTTGATCACCTTACGCACAGACCGGGCCTTGCTCCTAATGATTTTCATCTCTTCTTACACCTAAAATTTGTCCTTGGTGGTCAACACTTCAACGTTAATGACGAGCTGAAAGATCGTGTTGCCACATTTTGAATACACAGGCGGCAAACTTCTTTGAAGTAGGCTTACAAAAACTTGTGCCACACTATGACGAATACCTACAAAATTTCGGAAGCTATGTAGAAAACTATTTTAAGAGCTATAGATTTTTCTGCATCTGTACACGTTTGTTGTATATAACCAAACGGAACTTACTTTGTGGTCATGCCTCATATTTCTTAAATGTCCGGTTTCGACCCAGCTGCCATCTTCAGATCTTTTTTTTTTTTATAGTTAAAGAGTAACTTGCCGCTTTCTGAACACGGTGATCAATGCCATTACGATAAGCACTTTTGCTGTTAGTGTAGAGAATGCTGACCAACGCCCGGTACTTGCAGAATGCTGTAAGACGCATTCTTTCGCTGTTCTAACAGAATAATGATCGCCCATACACTGCGTGTGAAATTGTACGTACTCGGCAAGACATACTGCAACTTCCCTGGCCAACACAATCTCCAGCCTTCTGTCCAATCGAAGATGTGCGGGTTGTAATGGGACGACAACTTCACGTGTCTCGTCAAACCACATCTATTGCTTAACTACGTGAACGCATCGAGCACGCGTAGAACAGTGCATTTCAAGACAGTGTTCACCACCTGCATGATCAAACGGGAGCCAGAATCAGCGCCTGCCCGTGAAGGCACCAAGTGAAGTGGTGCTTCAGCACGGATCTACACCTGGTACCTCAGAACCTCCTGAACTGCTGATCTGCAAATGCAATCATTTAACAATAAATCTGGAGTGAAATGGGAAACTCTAAGGGAGTGTAATAATTTTTACATTCAGCAGTATATTTTCACTTACAACTGGTACAGATTTTGCCTAAAGTCTGGGAGTGATGATAAACGACAAACTAAATTGGGTTGAGCACACAGCCGCAGTGTGTAGGAAGGCATAAGTACCTCTTCATGCCCTACAGAGTTATAATAAGTTCGTTCCTCTCGACCTTAAAAAGAAATTTTTACAAACACTTGTAATCCCGTTATTGATTACAGTGATGTTATCTTGCAAGGTTTTCCTTGGGAAAGCTCACGACGTCTGGAACTAATCATGAACGCCTGAGTTCGACATATACAGGGTGAGGCAGCTAAGTCATAACACCCCTTGTATCTTCCCAACCGTAATAGATACAAAGATGCCGTTTGGACAGTGTATGTCAGAGACAGGGGCTACTTGAATACATCACATTTCATGTTCGTGCTATTTTTTATTACAGAGATATGAGGCCATCTTTAGTTTTTTTTAATGGATCCCTATGTTAAATTTTAGCGTAACATTTTGGAATTAAAAAGACGGTTTCAAATATGAGTATATAATAATATTTAGGCGACTAGTTATTGAAACACGGATATGTTTCCGTATTATATTAGTCCTTCGAAGCGACGTTGTTTCTGTAAGGACGGACTCGCGACGTTTACCGTGTGGTCTGCACAACAGGAAAGCTCGCACTGGACAACGCCGCTTCGAAGGCCGAATATGATAGGAGAACATATCTGTGTCTCAAAACCTATTCGCCTAAATATTGTGATATACACATATTTGGAAACGTCTTTTTAAGCCCATCATGTTACGCTATAATTTAAGTTAGGCTTCCATTAAAAATTGCCTCATATCTCTATAATAAAAAATAGCACAAATATGAAACGTGATGTATTCACGTAGCACCTGTCCCTGCAATTCGCTGTCCAAACGGCATCTTTGTATGTATTACGGTTGGGGAGATACAGTGGGTGTTATGACTTAGCTGCCTCACCCAGTATGTAACATCCTTCTCTTTGATCATATTTCTCCATCTTATAAGCAACTATCCTGGCTCTGTGCTGACAAGCGCAGAGATTTTCATACACTCTGCATCCTCTACTCTCTTATCAACGTACACTGTCCCTCATATATTTCCTCGACTTTAACGGTCTGATCGACATAACAGAGATACACAAACCTATCAGAGCAAAACCCTTTCTGTCCCTACCCATCACTCAGCTTCTTTCTCAAAGTCATTTTCAGTAGCAGGAACCAGACTCTGGAACAATCTACCTCAGTATATCGGAGAACTGAATAACACTGCCAACTTCAAACACAGTTAATGGATTATCTACTAAAGCAATAACTACGCCAGTCTTTATTCCCCGACGCTTCTGTAACAGCGTCACATCCATTCCTCCTCCCAGATATTCTCCGATTGGCATTGCTCTCGCCAGGTACAGCTTTACTAACTTCCTTCTGTCAGAATTCGCCATGCCTTAACCAGTTTCTACATATTCTAAATACATTTTGTATCTGTTAATATCATTGTTGTTATTTCTATTATAACATCATCATCAGCAGGAAAAGCTGTCTCAGTAGTACTGCTAGTATTAATCCTATTAGATTTAAGCCAATACTATTTATTTACATCCATGTATTCAACCTGTCTAAATTAAGTTATTAATTGTTTATCTATTGAAATCATTGTTATATTATAGGTAACTCAGATATAAAGAAGTACTGTACTGGGTGTTCAAAAAGTCAGTATAAATTAGAAAACTTAATATATTTCAGAATAATGTAGTTAGAGAGGTAAAAATTTACACACATGCTTCGAATGACAAGAGGTTTTATTAGAACAATAAAGAAAAGTTCATACCTTGTCCGACAGCTGGCCCTTCATCTGATCAGAAAAGCAGTAATTAGCATAACAAATTAAGACAAAGAAAAGATGATGTTCTTTACAGGAAATGCCCAATATGTTCACCTTCATTCCTCAATAGTAGTTGTAGTCTAGGAATAATGCTGTGAACAGCACTGTAAAGCATGTCCGGAGTTATGGTGAGGCACTCTCAGTTTCGATCGGGGAATTCACTTGAATGCCAGTCTTGTTTAAACAACTGTATTACAGCACCGATGCATACATTGTCACCGTAATATTCAACACGAGATTAATCGAGGGTCAAACCTATTACCTAGAAGGATCTTAGTAGTGAGAGCTTGTCATTTGCTACGACTCTCATCAATGTTTTTATTCCCTTTTTTTATTTTTTTTTTTTGTTCTAATATAATATCATATCATTCCAAGCATGTGTGTTAATTTTTACATCTCTATCTACATTATGCCGTGATTTATTAAGTTTTCAAATTGGTACTGACTTTTTGATCACCTGGTATGTGTAGAACCCTGTTCAGATGTAAGAGAGGGCCTGATAGCCCTAATCTGCTCAGTCTAAATAAATAAAATATAGTTCCCCGAGTATAGCAAATTACTTGTAAATTTTAAATAAATTATTGATGAAAGTAAATGCTTGGAGATTTCACATGTGTAAGTTTTAATCATTAATGAAAAATAAATAGGTCATAGTAACCTGAAAATTACAGAACGGAATAAATGTGCAGTATTTAGGACAATGTTTCCGAAATTTGATTGTTATGAGATGACTTTTATGGAGAACTACAAAGATTTTAATACCACAAAGCTACATTAGTGTGACGATGATATGCAGTCTAGGAATATCAGACAATTCTAAACTTGAAGATATTTGAAAATGGCTACGCTCCCGAAATCATGAATGTGGTATAATAAATCAAACAAAACAATTAAATGGCAGTTCTTCCATTTACAAAAAAAAAAAAAAAAAAAAAAAAAAAAAAAAAAAAGTACATGACTGTGGTTCCCCACTAAGGAAGAATCATAAATAACACAAATGTCCGTGTCGTATAGTCCTAACAAATAAGGAAGTGTAACGATACACTTAAATTTTATTTTTCGTTTATCTTTGTTCAGCGATGCTTATCGCCTGCGCTTCCCTCTGACTCGCAATGCAACTAATTTCAATCAATCAATCATCCTTATACAATACTTTGCTTGATTTTAGAACCTGCAGTAATTTCTTTTGTAATTTCACAAAGTCCGATTATTTTTTTAAATTATTTTATCATTACCAGTAACTTCATGTTCCACCCACGGTCACACAACAATGAAAAGCGAAGTTAACAGTCTGAACATTGATCTCCTACGGAAAGTATCTCGAGTTTCACGGATTAAATAAGAAAAAGTTATCATTTCCAGCTTCTACAATACGAAGTGCAGGAACCAGCTAGATGCTTTTCGTATGTCTTATAACGCGCTGTTGCTTGTATGATGCCCAACTTTAATATGCAACCCGCGGTTTATTTGCTTTAATGTTCATTTTGTGCTGTACTTTAACTAAATTAAAAAAAAAAATCGGTACCATCAATTCCTTGTCCAAAAAATATAATCGCGGAATCTACTTTAACAATTATGGCATCATACTAAGCAAGGGCAACGTTATAGAAGCACTATCGGTCATTAATAGTAAGATGCATCCGTAGAAAGTTTCCGTAATAACAATATGTTTTTTTTTTTTTTTTGAAATTTTATACAAGCAAAATAACTTATAATAGTCATATATTTTTAAAACGTCAATATCATTTTATCAGGGTGACAATAGCTATTTTCTGCCACACGATATTTCCTTCACTCTCGCCGAAATTGATAGCTTGTGATACAGCGGCACCATTCTCAACTGAATGCATGGGTGGGACGCGTTATGACACTGTACCACATATCAGTCGGAAATAAGCGCCCATCGCGATAACTGGCCAAGTGAAAACTCCCGCCCGCCCGTGAAACACATGAATCAGGGCGACTCGATTTCGCACTCCGTGGCAAGCAGTTTTATGAGCGGTATTTACGTGCCATAAATTATGCAAACTTCAGTGATTGAAAACAAATCGTTTTCCGTGATTGCTTCTCTGTCTGCGACTATCTAAAATTCAGCGCCGTGGATTGTGAAACGAGATATAAGGCTAATAAAAGTCGTATATGTACTTTAAAAGTCAATCTCTGCTCCAATTCATTTGTAGCCTTCCGGCGGCAAGTTAATAATGGAAGACAAGCTAATAGCGCTGTGGGATATTTATTGATTCAGTTAGCAAATCCCATTCCGGAACACGTTTGTGTATCTTCAGATGACATGTCCGCCAGCGAAATGCAACTGTTACAACCGAATAGGGAGTGCTCCGCTTTTATCAGCTGCAGCCGTGCTAAAATTTTAGCTGGCAGAGATACGGAACTGTATTTGAACAAAACTTTTATCGACATGAAGTGAATGCAGTTGTTTTGTTTGTTAGCCCGGCAAATTTCATGCTTCATTGCAACGGAAAACACTTTACAATAATATTTTCGCCTCTCACAGGATATATAGACTGAATATAACTTTAAAACTTGGAAATGATTAGTACGTGAAATTGTTCTTAATTTTGTAAGGCAGTCATAATTAAATTTCTTATTGATGCTGAGATACGCATTAAGTTTACCCAATAAGTGAATTAAAGATCTTAATTACCATGCTTGTGTGACTGAAGTCTACTGCATGAGTATGATTGTCATAGAGATGTCCCGTTTTGTAGATAATGAAACAGGTGAGATCTTGTGAGTGTGATTTTTTATTTGTGTGGATTATCGAAATGAAAGAATCGAAGGTAGTGTTCACACATACTTTGGTCCCGAATAAGAAACCTTTGCAACTGGGCATTTGACCTTAAGGTAAGTGACACTGCAAATCGTTTTTTGTACTTACATGAATCGACTGATTAACATGAACTCAAAAACCCATAAATTACTTGAAATAGTAGAAAACAATTTACGTCTCTTCAAAAGAAAAATCTCTGATGAACAAATAAATGATATTATGTATTTAATTCACATTGTCGTTAAATGTAATTATTCTGAATTTAATAGGCAGTTGTACCGACAACCTGACGGTCTTGCAACGGGAAACCCACTAGCTGGTATCCTGGAGGACATTTTGTATTAATTAATTGGAACAAAAATTATTCAATTAATTTTCAGTCACTATTTAGTTATTCTCTCATATTTCAGGTACATGGACGACATATTAATGGTCTACAAAAGATGCATTTACGGTATAGATCACGTATTCAGCTTCTTCAACACGCCCCATCCTTCACAAAAAAAAGGTCATTCTTCCAGATATAGATGTTTCTATTCCTCTATCAGACGAAAATCTTGAATCTGAAATTAAATTAAAAATATCGCTGTTGATAATGGATACGAGCCTTCTATTGTAAATCACGTCTTTTAGAAGAAAATTTGCGAGAGAATTACTACTCTTGGTCCTTACGTTGCTGATCACGAGGAAAGAAACACTTCGCTATCCACGATATAGATCCAGCATCTTACAGAATTCATCGCCTTCTTAGAAAAAAATATAACTACACTATAGAATTTTTACTACCAACAAACTTCAAAGCGCCGCGGTGGAGAAGCCAAGCGGTCTAAGGCGCCTCGCTGCGGAGCGCGCAGTTGCTCGTCGTGGAGGTTCGAGTTCTCCCTGGGGCATGGGTGTGTGTGTTTGTCCTTAGGTTAGTTTACCTAGGTTTAAGTAGTTTGTAAGCTACGGACTGATTACCACGCAGTTTGGTCCGATAGGTTTACAAACATTTGAACATTTTAAACTTCAAAGTAATCTTATCCACAATTTAAAATAATCGTTGCCCCTTTGCAGAAATCAGGTGTTTATAAAATTAATTGTGGTACTGTCCTGCATGTTATTTAGGATACATAAGAAGAGGTTCCCCTGACTGATGTAAGAAACATTTATTACGGGGAAAAGGTATGAATTGCTAAAACTCGTGTTTTACTGTTCATTTATTAATCACAAATCACAGACTAAAAACTGTTCAGTATGTTAGTATCTTGCATATAGAGAAAGAAAGGGACGAAAAACTTGACCATCTTGAGGAACTGGAAATATTTAAAAAATTTTCTTTAAATGATAATTTCCTTCTTAATGAGTAGTTATAATTGGTAATAAAAACTTTTTAGTGCTCCGAAGCGGTTGCTCAGGACTAGTGCAATGTCTGGCACGTCACACACTCAAAATATTTTAAATTATCCTCTTCTAGTCTTCAAGTAATTAATTACTTTAAATTTCTCCATATTCCATCAAGTTTTTCAAGAACAAATGTTATTACTTAACTTCAAGGTACTAAACTGTGTAAAAATTCTGGTAGTCTCATTCTTCGTTCGTTGCATAACCTATGAACTTGTGAGATCAATGAGAGCGACTGTTTGTGATCGATCTAAAGGAAATCCATAAATTTTATTAAAAGAGAAAACATCTAATATTTTCAATTAAAGATTAATCAGTTTCGTGCTGCCGGTCGCGGTGGCCGAGGGGACTGAGGCGCTCCAGTCACGGTCTGCATGGCCACTACGGTCGGGGGTTCGAATCATCCCTCGGGCATGAATATTTGTGCCGTCCTTGGTATTAGCTAGTTCATAAGTAGTTTGTAAGTTTAGGGAGTGATGACCCCGTAGTTAAGTCCCATAAGCTATACAAACATTTGAACATTTTTGAGTTTCGTGCTTCGGAACACGGAAATAAATAACTCTTCGACTAACTATCAGTTTCTATGAGTCGTAGAGTCAGATATAGCATTTATATAGTCTTACACTGTCATGAATTGCTAGACATGTAATCATAATGAAGACTCATTTGTAATACCTTCAAAGGATTATGCATTTACAATTTTTATTATTATTTACATTGTTATGCTTTTAATGCCATTTTAATAGTAATATTCAAAGACGTAGGAAGTCTTTCTTCTTTTTCTCGCCAGTGATGGCGTGAGTGACAGATATCTTTGACGCTAACGATGGAGGTGAAGAGACGACTCCCTGCGTCGCTCGTAGTGAATATGAAGCAGAATAAAAGAAACACACTTTTCAATCTGACATCTTAAATTAACGATGAAAAATTATTACCCCTCAAGCTGTGCTATGAGGCGTTGTGAGTGGCAGACAGTTACGACTCACTGCACTCACCGCATCTTCTCTGGAGTCACATCCCCTGAAGATGATCCACCCATGGATCGAAACTAGTAGAAAACGAATACTAAGTTTGCATTCCAAACTGTTCTTTATCAAATAAAATTGTCTATTTACTCTGCTCAGATGAGTGCTATCATGCTCGCTCTTAGACCGGACCAGGATTCTAGGCAATACAGTACTTTTATACAAATGATTTACCAATATTACTAAAAATTCCCGGGCTATTATGCCGTGGTATTATGGATTTATTATTCGAACCCAACGTTTCGTCCCCAACTGCGGAGGACATTGTCAAGGGGGATCGTGGCAAAGCCTGCAAAAAGTAATTTAACGACGGGTGAGAAAAATGCTATAAAAAGCCTGAATGAGGACGATAGTATTATCAATCTCCCCGCAGATAAGGGAAATTGTACAGTGGTTTTAAATGTGACTGACTACCATTGCAATTAACGAACTGTTAGGTCCTCAGACATACAGGAAACTTAGTAAAGATCCCACTGTCAGAGTTCTTAGAACTGTTACACAGTTAATAAAAAAGTCTTCCATTGAACAGTGTGTTCAAAAAAGTCTGTTCAATTCAGTTGCGCTGCCGCAAAACTTTATGCGTTGACGAAAGCCCACAAAGAAAAGGAAAATGCTCCTCCTCTGAGACCTATTGTTAGTACTATTGCTTCGCCCACCTATTTGATTGCCAAGTTCTTGACAACACTATTACGGCCGGCCGCGGTGGCCGAGGGGACTGAGGCGCTTCAGTCACGGTCTGCACGGTCACTACGGTTGGGGTTTCGAATCCCCCCTCGGGCATGGATATTTGTGCCGTCCTTAGTTGTAAGTAGTTCATAAGTAGTTTGTAAGTTTAGGGACTGATGACCCCGTAGTTAAGTCCCATAAGCTTAACAAGCATTTGAACATTTGAACACTATTACGATCACAGTTGGGACGCTCAGATTCCTATATGAAGAATTAGAGACATTTAATAAGTAAATTAAATGACATATTGGTCAAGCCAGAGGACATATTAGTTAGTTTTGACTTGGTACCCTGTTAACTATGGTTTGTGTCAATGAGGTGCTACAACAGCTGTATCTCCTCTTTCCACCCGACATTGCAGGTATGTCCAAATATTGCCTCAAGACTATTTATTTCAAATGGAACGATGATTTCTATGAACAAACAGCTGGTGTAGCTTTGGCGAGCCCTTTAAGCCCGGTTAAAGCAAATTTCTATATGGAAAAATTCGAGGAGCAGGCACTGAAAACAGCAAAGAAAACACCCGCTATTTGGTTCCGCTATGCAGACGATACTTTTGTTGTGTGGAGGCATGGAAGAGAGAAACAAGATCGTTTTCTTGAATACCTCAACGGGATTAATTCTAGAATTCAGTTTACCACGGAGGAGGAGGCAGACGGAAAACTGAATTTTCTTGACGTGTCGGTTTTCAAAAAGGGGAATGGCAGATTGGGCCATACATTTTATCGGAAGCCGACACACACAGACCGTTATCTGCACCGGGATTCAAACCACCGCCCATTGCAAAAGCGGGGCATTATAAAGACGTTGGCGGACAGAGCAAGGAACATCTGTGAAACGGAATTACTCTACGCGGAATTGAAACAGCTGAGTAATGCTTTACTAAAGAATGTCTATTCGTCCACAGAGATAAGGGGAGCGTTGAGACCGACACGAAGAATTGAAAACGATGAAAAGGTTCCTGTGAAGTCTAAAGTCTTTCTGCCTTTTATTAAGGACGTCACCGACCGCATCGGTAAAATTTTGACGAAACGGAATGTTGCTTCTATTTACATACCTACTCTGAAGATACAGGATCACCTGAAATCGGCGAAGGATGCTCGAAAACCGCTGTAAAAAGCAGGAATTTATACGATTTCGTGTAGCTGTGGAGACGTATACATGGGTACCACAAAAAGAACAGTCAAAAAACGACTAGAAGAGCACAAAGGGAACTGTAGAAAGGGGAGAGATTGACAGATCAGCTACTGCTGAACATGTTTTTCAACCAATTTGATAAGACTTAGGTTTTAGCAGCCACAAATGGATATCACGAAAGACTGCACAGAGAGGCTATAGAAATTGTAAAACAATAATTTCAATAGGATGGAGGAGGGCGTAAAACTTAATGAAATCTGGATTCCGATGTTGAAGAAGAAATGTAACAGTCTTCCACCATGGGTCGATATTAACAACGGACGACGGCAATCGGCAACGACGAATTGCACTCGCATATCCAAAACATCTGACGTCAGACCTCTGCGCGCGAGCCCTCGTAAACGGAATTTGGCTTCAGTCAGTAGCGAGCCAGGGTGTGCATCGGACATAAAAAAAGTGCCCCCTTGGAAATGCACTCCGCAGTTGGGGACGCAACGTTGTGTTTGAATAATAAATCCACAAGACCACGGCTTAACAGCTCGCAGATTTTTAGTAATATTGACCTTGCCGAACGTGAAAGTTTACATTTTACAATGATTTACCAATGATATAACGATTAATAAAATTCAAATGATTGTAGACCTAAAGGGTCAAATTGGTATGGTCATCAGTCGATAGACTTACAAAGTACATAAACTAACTTACACTAAGGAGCACACACACACACACACACACACACACACACACACACACACACACGCACACATTATATATATAACTTGAACCTCCAGCGGGAGAGTCCTAGACCATGCGGCTATTCCCTCGCGATAGTTAATAAAATAGTAATAATACAGTTTATATGGATTGAATACATTTAAATAAATAGTACTGACCGAAATCTAATAAGATTAATACTGGCATTACAAGTCAAACAGCTTCTGATTCTGCCGATGTAATGATGGAAAAGTGATAGTGTCAGATTCAAATTGTACTGTTAGGTATGTCGGCCGCAGTGGCCGAGCGGTCTGCGGCGCGCCAGTGGGAGGTTCGAATCCCCCGCTCGGACATGGATGTTTGTGTCGTCTTTAGTGTAAGGTAGTTCATGAGTAGTTTGTAAAAAAAATGTTCAAATGTTTGTAAATCTTATGGGGCTTAACTACGGGGTCATCAGTCCCTAAACTTACAAACTACTTATCAACTAGCTTATCCTAAGGACGGCACAAATATCCATACCCGAGGGGGGATTCGAATCCCCGACAGTAGTGGCCGTGCAGACCGTGACTGTAGAGCTTGTCCCCTCGGCCACCGCTGCCGGCAGTTCACAAGTAGTTTGTAAGTTTAGGGACTGATGACCCCGCAGTTAAGTCTCATAAGCTTAACAAACATTTGAACATTTTGAACTGTTAGGTATGACGAATTTATCACATGACGAGTTATTATGATAGGAAGTTATGAAAACTGGCAAAGAGCAAAGGGAATCGGAGAAGCTCCAATAGGAAATAAGGCTGTCTGTAGGGGATCAGAGATTGTCGTTATTGTTGCATCACTTTTGAGGCTAGCAGTGTTTTTTAGTTCCCCGGCGGTGATTGTTCCAGAGTCTGGTTCCTGCTACTGAAAAAGGACTTTGAAAAATTGTTTCCGTAGTGTACTGTCAGCAGTTTGGATACATGCACGGTTAAGCTGACTGTGTGATAGTAGATGCTTAAACCGTAAATATTTTGCGTCATTGCAAACATTACAGGCTAGGCGGCAGTAGACACTGTGTGTGTGTGTGTGTGTGTGTGTGTGTGTGTGTGTGTGTGTGTGAGAGAGAGAGAGAGAGAGAGAGAGACAGAGAGAGAGAGAGAGAGAGAGAAAGACGGCGCTGGGAGCGGCCGGAGCTCATATGGCGGCTGGCGGTGTTTGCGAGGCAGCCGGCAATGAGCCCAGGAAGAGTGTAGGTGTTTCTGCGCCATTGCCGGCCCTAACTCAGCGCGCGAGAGCTTCCTGGCTCTGAAAAACCAATTCTGGCCGCGCGCTAAGTTATATCGGAAATATTTCAGCAGTGTCTCCGCCAAAGGGGTGCGGACGGCGAGCGCCAAGAAAGTTGGCGCCCTGCGGTGCGGCGCTTCTCCATTGGCTGCCGGCCGAGCCTGGCTGCTGCGCTAGCGGCACCGGACGTTGGTCCTGCGTTCTCCACCTGCTGGAGGCCAGGGCGCCGCTCTCCGGGTACAATTCCAGCCGCCACACTTTTCCACCCAAAAACATCACTGTGGCAACAACACGTAGCTAGGCCCTCGCAGCTCACACGTCATTTAATTGGCCTTCTTTTCGTACTCATGTGAACGACTTCACACTTCGCATTATTTAGACTCAATTTCCAAATTTTACACGATCGTGGTATATTATGCACATCGTTCTGCAGTTGGTTTTGATCTTCAGATGATTTTACTAGACGGTAAATGACGGCATCATTTACCCAAGGTCAATATGGATTTAGAAAATATCGTTCATGTTGAACAAAACTAGCTCTTTACTCACACGAAGTGATAAGTGCTGTGCTATCGACAAGGGTTCTCAAATTGATTCCGTATTTCTTGATTTCCAGAAGGCTTTTGACACCATACCTCACAAACGGCTTTTAATCAAATTGCGTGGTTACGGTATATCGCTCCAAAATTGCGACTGGATGGGGGATTTCCTCTCTCACAGTTTGTAGTAATCGATGGGAAGGCATCGACTAAAACGGAGGCGAATTCGGGCGTTCCACAGGGTAGTGTTATTGGTCCTCTGCTGTTCCTTATTTACATAAACGATTTAGGGGAAAATCTAAGTAGCTCTCTTAGGTTGTTCGCAGATGACGCCGTCATTTACCGTCTAGTAAAATCATCTGAAGATCAAAACCAACTGCAGAACGATTTGAATAAGATATCAGTATGGTGTAAGAATTGGCAGTTGACTCTAAATAATGAGAAGTGTGAAGTCGTCCACATGAGTACGAAAAGAAATCCGTTGTAATTTGTTAACATGATAAATCAATCAAGTGTGTGGGCCGTAAACTCCACAAAATACCTAGAATTTACAATTAATTCTGACTTAAATTGGAAAAAAACACGTAGATAATGTCGTGGGAAAGGCGAACCAGAGACTGCGTTTTATTGGCAGAACCCTTAAAACATGCAACAGAACTACTAAAGAAACTGCGTACATTACGCTTGTCCGTCCATTTTTGGAATGTTGCTGCCCAGTGTGGGATCCTTATCAGGTGGATTTGACAGAGGACATCGAAAGAGTCCAAAGAAGGACAGCTCGTTTCGTATTGTCACGATACAGGGGAGACAGTGTTACGGAAATGATACAGGATCTGGGATGGGAATCATTACAACAACGGCGCTTATCGCTGCGGCGTGGGCTACTTACGAAACTCCTATCGCCAACATTCTCCTCCGAATGCGAATATATATATATATATATATATATATATATATATATATATATATATATATATGTTGACTCCCACTTACATAGGTAGAAATCATCATCAGAATAAAATACGAGAAATCAGAGTCCGAACGGAGAGATTCAGGTGTTCATTCTTCCCGCGCGCTATTCGAGAATGGAATGGGAGGTAAAATAGTATAACGTTGGGTCGATGAACCCTCTGCCAGACACTTAAATGTGATTTGCAGAGTATCCCATGTAGATGTAGATGTAGAAACAACCTAAGACAGCTGCTTCGATTTTCCCCTAAATCGTTTATGTAAATAAGGAACAGCAGAGGACCGATAACACTACCCTGTGGAACCCCCGATATCACTTCTGTTTTAGTCGATGTCTTACCATCGATTACTACGAACTGTGTCCCCTCTGACAGGAAATCCCCTATCCAATCGCAAATTTGGGGTGATATACCATAACTATGCAATTTGATTAAAAGCCCTTTGTAAAGGTACGGTGTCAAAAGCCTTCGGGAAATCAAGAAATACGGAATATATTTGCAAACCCTTGTCGATAGCAACCATCACTTCGTGTAAGTAAAGAGCTAGTTGTGTTTCGCATGAACGATATTTTCTAAATCCTTGTTAACCTTGGGTCAATAGATCATTCTGTTCGCGATAATTCATAATATTTGAAAACAGGATATATTCCCAAATCCAGCTGCAATTGACGTCAATGAAACAGGCCTGTAGTTTAGTGGGTTACTCTTACTGCCTTTCATGAATATAGGTGTGACATGCGCAACTTTCCAATCTTTTGGTACAGATCCTTCTTTGAGAGAGCGGTTGTATATCGCTGTTAAGGAGCTATCGCTTCAGCATACTCAGATAGAAATCTAATGGGTATACCGTCCGGTCCAGAAGACTTGTGCTTAAGTGATTTTAGTAGCTTCACTACTCCGATGATATCTACGTTACTCATTCTGGCCTCTGTTCGTAATTCGAAATCTGGAATATTGGTTTCGCCTTCTTTAGTGAATGAGTTTCTAAAAGCTACGTTTAGTAACTCTGCTTTAGTAGCGTTGTCATCGGCAGGATCGCCATTACTATCACGTAGTGAGGGTATCGTTTGTGTTTTGCCCCTAGTATATTTAACATACGGCCAAAATCTCTTAGGGTTTTCAGTCAAATTTCGAAAAAGAGTTTCGTTGTGAAAAGTATTGTACGCATTTAGCATTGAAGTCCTCGCTAAATTTCGACCTTTTGTGTAGGATCGCCAATCCTGGGAATTTTGTGTTCGTTTAAATTTAGTATGCTTTTCCTTTGCTTTTGCATCTGTGTCCTGACCTGTTTTGTGTAACAAGGGAGATTACCACCTTCTATTATTAATTTATTTGGTATAAAACAGTCAATTGCTGTCGATATTACTTCTTTGAATTTGAGCCACATCTAGTCTACACCTACGTTTAGTGTTAGAAACGAGTGAAATCTGTCTTTCAAGAAGCAATGTATTTTATTTCTATCTGCTTTCCATGAACAAATATACTGTTCGTTTATTTTTGGTAACTTTGTACCTTTCGATATTCAATTGCGCTACGGCACCTCTGTTCAGTAACACCTGTACCCGTTTTGATGCTCGTTATGAGCTCAGGATTATTTGACATCCATTTTCAATTATAGTTGGCTCATGAACTAATTGTTCGAAGTAATTCTCAGAGAATGCGTTGAGTACAATTTCACACGATGTTTTATGCGTAACTCCTGATTTGAAACTATAATTTCGCCAACAGATTGAGGTAAATTAAAATCACCGCCTACTATTATCGTGTGGGTCGGGTATGTTTTTGTAATTAGACTCAGGTTTTCTTTGAACCTTTCTGCTATTGTATCGTCAGAGTCGGGAGGCCGATAAAAGGAACCAATTATTAACTTTTTACGATTTTCAGATACAGCCTGTACCCATAATAACTCACGGAACTATTAACTTCAACTTCGCTACACGAAAGACTACTTTTGACAGCGACAAACACGCCTCCACCTGTTTATTTCTACATCTACATCTACATCTACATCGATACTCTGCAAATCACATTTAAGTGCCTGGCAGAGGGTTCATTAACCTCTTTCATAACTTTTCTCTACCGTTCCATTCTCTAATAGCGCGCGGGAAGAAAGAACACCTAAATCGTTCCGTTTTCGATCTGATTTCTCTTATTTTATTGGGATGGTCATGTCTCCCTAAGTAGGTGGGGGCTAGCAAAATATTTTCACATTCAGAACTAAAAGTCGGTGATTGAAACTTCGCAAACAGATCACGCCGCAATGAATAACGTCTTTCTTTTAATGATTTCCACCCCAATTCGTGCAACATTTCCGTGACGCTTTCCCCCCCGTAACGTGATAAAACAAAACGAGCTGCCCTTCTCTGAACCTTCTCAATATCTTCCGTCAGTCCCACCTGGTGAGGGTCCCACAAGGGGCAACAGTACTCCAAGAGAGGACGCACAAGTGTGATGTAGGCAGTCTCTTTGGTGGAGCTGGTGCATCGTCTAAGCGTTCTGCCAATGAAACGTAACCTTTGGTTCGCCTTCCCCACAATATTTTCTATGTGTTCTCTCCAGTCAAAGTTGTTCGTAATTGTAACTCCTAGGTATTTGGTAGAATTTACGACATTAAGGTTTGACTGATTTATCGCGTAATTGAAGTTCAGCGGATTTCTTTTAGTGTTCATGTGTATTACTTCACACTTTTCTTTATTTAGTGTCAATTGCCAATTTTCGCACCAAGTAGAAATTTTGTCTAAATCGCTTTGCAGCTGCTTTTGATCCTCTGTTGACTTCATTAACCGATAAACGACAGCATCATCCGCGAAAAGTCTAAGGGAGCTATTCAGATTATCTCCTAAATCGTTTATAAACACGAGGAAGAGTAGGGGACCAATAACGCTTCCCTGTGGAACGCCAGATATCACTTCTGTTTTACTCGATGACTTACCGTCAATTACAACGAACTGTGTCCTTTCTGATAGGAAATCGTGAATCCAATCGCACAATTGGGGAGATATTCCATAAGCACGCAATTTCATTAGAAGCCGCTTGTGGGGTACAGTATCAAAAGCCTTCCGGAAATCCAGAAATATGGAATCGATTTGAGATCCCTTGTCGATGGCACTTAACACTTCATGTGAATAAAGGGCAAGCTGTGTTTCGCAAGAGCGATACTTTCTGAATCCGTGCTGACTATTGGTTAATAGGTCGTTCTCTTCGAGGTAGTACATAATATTCGAACAAAGTATATGTTCCAAAATCCTACTGCAAATCGACGTCAATGAGATAGGCCTGTAATTTTGGGGATCACTCCTATTGCCTTTCTTGAATATTGGAGTAATTTGGGCAACTTTCCAGTCTTTGGGTACGGATCTTTCGCTGAGTGATCGGTTGTAAATTATAGCTAAGTACGGAGCTATTTCATCAGCATACTCTGAGAGGAATCTAGTTGGTATACAATCTGGCCCGGAAGATTTATTTTTGTTTAGTGACTTAAGTTGTTTTACTACTCCAGGAACATCAACTTCTAAGTTTGGCATGCTGGCAGCTGTTCTTGGATTGAATACTGGAGTGTTCACTTCGTCTTCTTTGGTGAAAGAATTCCGGAAAGCTGTGTTTAGTAATTCTGCCTTAGCAGTACTGTCGTCGGTAGTATTACCATTGCTATCGCGTAGTGAAGGTATTGTTTGTGTTTTGCCGCTAGTGTACTTCATATATGACCAGAATTTCTTTGGATTTTCTGCAAGATTACGAGACAGGATTTCGTTGTGGAAACAACTATAGGATTCTCACATTGAAGTCCGCGCTAGGTTGCGAGTTTCAGTAAAAGATTGCCAGTCTTGCGGATTCTGTGTCTTTTTAAATTTTGCATGCGTTTTTCTTTGTTTCTGCAACAGTGATCTGACCTGTTTTGTGTACCACGGGGGGTCAGCCCCCTCTTTTATTAATTTATTTGGTATAAATTTCTCGATTGCTACTGATATTATGTCTTTGAATGTAAGCCACAACTGATCTACACTCGCATTTTTAGTTTTGAAGGACTGGAGACTATCACTCAGGAAAGCGTGAAGCGAATTTTTATCTGCTTTATTGAATAGATATATTTTTCGTTTATTTTTGGTGCATTTGGGAATTTCGATATTCAGTCTCGCTACTACAACTCGATGTTCGCTAATCCCTGTATCTGTTTTGATGCTCTTTACTATCTCGGGATTATTTGTTGCTAGGAGATCAAGAGTATTTTCGCAACCACGTACTATTCTAGTGGGTTCATGAACTAACTGTTCGAAGTAGTTCTCAGAAAAAGCATTCAGAACTAGTTCGGACGATGTTTTATATTTGCCCCCGGTTTTGAATACGTAATTATGCCAACATATCGAGGGTAAATTAAAAATTTAATCTATCCTTTCTGAAAACAGGTATATCTTTTGCAAAAACTTCTGCTGAACTTATTTCCGGCTTGAGCCAACTTTCACTGCCTACAATGATGTGTGATTCGGTGCTTTCTATTAACGCTTGGAATTCTGGTATTTTCCCGACACAGCTACGACAATTTACAACTGTTATACCGATAGTTCCTAGACCTGCATTTCTCCTGTGATCCACCTGCACCCTTTGAGATTGTCTATTTTGTTTTTCCCTGAAGCCCCCAATCCTCAAAAACCGTCCAGTCCACGCCACACAACCCCCGCACGTATAGTGGACTCCTGACCTATTCAGCGGAACCCGGAAACCCACCACCCGATGGCGCAAGTCAAGGAATCTGCAGCCTACACGGTCGCAGAACCGCCTGAGCCTCTGATTCAGACCCTCCACTCGGCTCTGTACCAGAGTTCCACAGTCGGTCCTGTCAACTATGCTAGCAAGATTGGCAGTCTTTACCACTTCAGATAGCCGCTCGAAACCTGAGTCTCTTCAGATCCGAAGCGACACACATCATTGGTACCGACGTGAGCCACCACCTGCAGTTGGCTGCACCCCGTACCCTTCATGGCATCCGGAAGGTCTCGTTCCATATCTGGAATGACTCCACTCGGAACTGCGTCTGCTGCGGCCCGAGCAACAAGTCACCGGGGGTGGGACGGCCGAAGCCTGTGTGTGCGGCCGCGGCTCGTCTTGTCTTGTGTTAAACGCGCTGCCTCCTGATGTGTGTGTTGGCGTTGTCTGGAAGTGACTTTGAACGGTGAGACTACATGCTCGTGCTTGTCTGACTCTTTTGCCGTGCTTCCTCTCCTCACCGTGTGAAATTCTGGTAATTAGTTGTCGGCAGGTAGTTCGGTTCAAAGTGTTTCGTGCTTGATCTTTCGACTCTGGCTCCGTGGTGCTCTATTCCTTTTCCCCTAGAGTTAGTCAGTATGTTACAATTTGAAAATTGTTTAAACTGTTAAAGGGAATTTTATGTCTAGCTGGTTAATTTTAAAACCTACTAAAGGCACCCGATGTCAGATCAGTATCATTTGCAGTGTGGGTCTTCTGCTTGTATTTGGTTATTACTCCACCCGGTATCCACACAGAGTGCGCGTTGGCCTTCTTCCCCTCCTTGGCAGCCACCTTTCTAAGGGGATGCATCACCCGCCTTACGTTGGAGCTCCCAACTACAAGCAAATCGACCCTGTGTGAAAGCCCGGATCTTGCAGGCTTAGTGGTGACCTCAGGATGAGAGGCACCATCCGACTCAGGAACGTTGCCCTGCACAGATAGCACCTCAAAACTGTTCGCAAGACGAACCGGAATGTCATGCGTCTCCTACATTTGTTCAAATGTTTTTTAAGCTTAAGGGACTTAACTGCGGGGTCATCGGTCCCTAAACTTACAAAGTGCTTATGAACTATCATATACTAAAGACGGCACAAACATACATGCCCGAGGGGGGATTCCAACCCCCGACGGGGAACGGCCTCGCGCATCGTAGCATAGCGCCTCAATGCGCTCGGACGCTCCGCCACGGCAACTGATCAGGGAATTGCTAAATTCATCGGCATGGCTAATTATTTTAGGCTATTCGTGCCTAATTTCACCTAGTTGACAACACCTCTAAACGAAGTGCCCAGGTAGCCGTCTTCAATCCTGTTAAATCCAATATTGCCAATCTCTCGGTTTTATAGGTGCCTGACTTAAAAAAGATTTTTGTTGTTCAGATTGATGCTTCCATTTCAGGGATTTCCGTCGTGTTGTCAAAAGAGTCTGAAGTCAAAGGCAGCCCTTGGCTTATGACTCCTTTCAGTTAACTGAACTTAAATATTCAGTCTTTAAGTGTGAGACGCTCACTGTTTTTATTATTTTTTGTTTGTTTTATATTTTATATTATATCTTTTTAAGTATTTGGCACTTTTAAGAATCCATTAATTTTCTGTGTTTTGAAACTTTAATTAAGTTCAAGCCCTTTAGGAAACTTAAAGTATTTTGCTCACTTAAAACTGAGGTTGACTTACCTGACACTTTAGGATTCCTTTAAACTATTTTGACTGTTCCATGAAACAATTTTTTCAGTAACTGGCTAGTTTGAAATTGTAATCCTTGAAGTCTTTTGTTTAAGTGCCTATTTATTTTATTTGTTCCAGCCCCTCAGGCCTCCCACATTCCTTTTATTTTCCTTTAATTATTAAATTTGAGGTCTCAGAAATATTTATTAAAGAAAGTAATCACATAAAGATTTCATTCACATGATGAAACATCATTGGTGTAGATTTCGGGTTATGAACACTCACGTCCTGGGCATGAAACATTTAATATTCAGATCCACAAAACGTATAAAGGAAGTGTGTGGGGTAAAAATTGAAGAAGGAGACCGACGAATACAGTAAGCAGATTCAAAAGTATGTAGGTTGCCGTATGTATTCTCGGATGAAGACGCTTGCACAGGACAGGGTAGCGTGGAGAGCTGCATCAAACGGAGTGAAGAAAATCAGATGTTCAAATGTTTGTTAAGCTTATGGAACAACTACGGGTGTCATTAGGCCCGAAACTTACAATCTATCTGTAAAATAACTTATGCTAAAGACAACACAAACATCCATGCCCAAGGGAGGATTCGAAGCCCCGATGGGGAACGGCCTCGCGCATCGGAGCATGGCACAACAATATTTCATCATCTTCTTCACTTGACATTCAATCTTGTGAACTTTGTACAACGTGTTATGTCCCAAACAAACTTGGCTGTGGCTGCGGTGGAGTAGCCGAGCGGTTTAAGGCGCCTCGCTGCGGAGCGCGCGGTTGCGTGCGGTTGCTCGCCGTCGGAGGTTAGAGTCCTCCCTGGGGCATGGGTATGTGTGTTGTCCTTAGGTTAGTTTACTGCGGACTGATGACCAAACAGTTTCGTCCGATAGATTTACAATTTTTTTTTTAACTTGGCTATGTAGCTCTGGACCAGCTTGTAGTTGCATATAGATGGTTTGCAGTGTGCGTTTACTTTTGTTTCGCAAACCACTATAATTTATTGCTTCGCTTTCCGTACCAGATATGAATTACTTTCCCATACATTCTGCCGAAAACCCTACAATTCCTCTGATTTATTTTTTGTCGTAAATACTATACTTCTCCTACGTTATATAAACGCGAGCAAGGGAATCGTCTCCACTACCCTCATCCCCTTCCCTGCCAGGTTGTCTGTGCAAGAAACGGCCAAGTAATATTGCGTGCACTATAACAGTAAGGAATTTGACTAGTCACTGGATTTGACTGGTGTAACGAGTTAACAGGGACACTCGCCTCGGCGGAATATCCGTGCGCACTGAGGCGCAGTGCGTCGGTGTGCGCGGTCTTTCGCCGTCAGGGGTTCGAGTCCCCTCTCGGACATGGGTGTTTACCTTAGTTTAAGTAGTCTGTAAGCTAATGACTAATAACCAAGCAGGTGAGTCCGATACATTTACAAACATTCGAACATGTTCATCTTGTATGACCCTTTCAACACACACTGTCCGTTCCGTTCAGTTGTTCTTCCAGGTCCTTCTCTGTCTCTGACAGAATTACAATGTTATCGACAAAAAGCAATGTTTTTATTTCTTCACCCTGTAACTCCTTCTCCAAATTTCTCCTTGCTTTCTTTTATAGAAAGGGAAGGGAGGAGACGGATATTGAGGGCAAGAGACGGAGAGAGAGAGAGAGAGAGGGGGGGGGGGCGGTAGGGGGGGAGAATGAGGAGAGGGGACGGGAACAGGTGAACAGAGAGGGGAAAGGAGAAGATGGACTAATTATTTTATACAGTTTTCTAGCTAAGATCGCGTTTTATTAATTAGGATGAGCGGTTTAGACGTCATCTTCTGATCTCCTGTACGTCTCAATGCCACATCTCATGTAGTCCTTAGCTCTTTCCTCTCATGAGATGTGACACTGAGAGGTACAGGAGATCATAAGACGACGTCTAAGACACGTGAAGCCGCGGCGAAAGGGCCAAGCGCTTAGGGGCGCTATGCTCCGATTCGCGAGGCCGTTCCCCGTTGGAGGCTCGAATCCATCCTCGGACATGGCTGTTTCTGTCATCCTTAGTATAAGGTAGTTCATAAGGAGTTCGCAAGTTTAGGGAGTTAAGTCATCTAAGCTTCACAAACATTTGAATATTTTTAAGACACGTAAAAACCGCTTATCCTAATGAATAAAACGCGATTTTGGCTGAAAACCTGTATAAACTGATTCCAGAACGCCCCAACTAACCATGAGTTCCATACATGACAAATTATTTCTTCTGCAGCAGCAACGCACCAGATACCAGCTAGTTGTTAAATAAATTAAAGATTTTGCAAAATAGATGCTTTTATTCGTACTATTGTTAAAAAAAGTGTTGCTGTACCAGGTGATGGAGAAAGAATATACGTTTATTTTGTGTGCCCTTGATTAGTGCGAACCGATAAAATTGTGCATTTAACTGAAATAGCAACAACTGCGACACAATCATTTTTAGAGCTATAGAAGAAACTTCAATAAAAATGTTACCATTTCGGCTGCAAGCATATTGTCGCTTCGATGTATTTTCTGACAAAAGTGCCGTTGCTAGGAAGGCCACTTGAGCGTTTGTATAGCGCCCCGTTGCGGCTACCAGCTGCCGCCGCATGGCAGGTAGCGCTGCACTACCCTGAACAGTGGGGCGTATAGGTTGGGAACCGCGGGCTGGCCCCTCGTTCCGCCTGGCCTCACCGCGAGTGGCCGAGGGCGGACTGTGGCAGCCGCCTCTACAACCTGCCGACCGTAACTGAATAATGGCGGCGCGGAGCGGCACGGCGCTCTCGTTTTTAGCTGCCGTCAGGAGCGCTGGACCAGCCGCGCAGAGGCTCGGTTTAACTGGCGCTGCTTCTGGGCGCACAAGAGAGCCCGCCAACATGCTCGCCGTTCAAGGTAACAGCAGACCGAGGCACCTGTCAATCCGGAATTTCACATTGTCTGTTTGGGAATGTTGTTACGTATTCTGCTACAGAAGTTATACGAGCTATTCAGGGATTCAGATTTTAGATCACTCTTGTACAGTGACACCCGACCAGAATGCAGCCAGTTTCAATTATCCACGTGTTTACGTATTTCCAGTGTGCTGGAGGGCAGAGGCAGAAGCTTCATTATTTGACGAATATACTATAAAAAGTGCGTCTCTGTTGCACAGTGATAGAGTGCCAGACTACAGATCCAAATGTCACGGGTTCGATCCCCGCCAGGTCCTAGGATTTTTATCTGTCACTTTCCACTTCTTTAACCTCTGGCAGTATTGATCATGTGAAAAACACCGAATAGCACCGTGGTTCGGAACCCACGTTAAACTGTAGGTCCCCCTATAACTGGCTGGGTAAGTCAGTTCGTAGGTCGGAGGAAGGCAACGGCATACCACCTCCAAACAGGACCATGCCTAGTAAAGCACTGTGGTGTTCAAACCAATCTGCGGATTGTTGACTGCTTTACTTTTACGATACAAAAGTCGGAAAAATAGAAAAAAAATATTTAAAAGGGGATAGCAGTGCACCAGGCTGCTGGAGTGGAAGGACTGAACCCACACGAGGATACTCTAAGACAAATTTATTTTATTATTTTTTGTATTCACACAACTGCATGTGGCAACAGCATAGGCAATTTAAAAAAAATGTTCAAGTGTTTGTAAATATATCGGACCAAACTGCGTGGTCATCAGTCCGTAGCTTACAAACTACTTAAACTAAGGTAAACTAAACTAAGGACAAACACACACATCCATGCCCCAGGGAGGACTCGAACGTCCACGGCGAGCAACCGCGTGCTCCGCAGCGAGATGCTTTAAACCGCTCAGCTACTCCACCGCGGCTATAGGCAATTTACGATAATCATACAAGTATCTAGAAATGCTATTCAACTCTTAATCACAACTCTGTAGCCTCAAACACTTTTAAATAAAGGCTACGCCAAAATAATCTTCTACACCAAACATTACAGATTAAACAATACATTAAAATTAAAATCAAAGCAATTACAAGTGCCAGTGATATTTTCAACCGGACTCAATTTTAAGGAGCTTTGAAAACAGCTGACATTATGAGAACATAGAAACACAAGGTACGTCAGCAACTGTCAGCGAGCCTTCGCCTCGCTGATACATTTATGAAAACAGAAGGCAGCGGTCTTCTTGCGCTCCCAAACCAGCGAGACTGCCAGACTAACTCTGATTAAAGAATGTGCCCCTCAAAACGCTCCACAGAGCTACGCTAGTGTCAGTACACTATAAAACACAGGAAAACTAAATTACTACCAACGTCAATTGCACAAAATTGCCTTTGTTAAAATTGGGGAGCGTTCGACGTAGCTTGACCTAGCAGCTACCAATACTAAAGTTAAAAAAAAGCCTCCTGTAGTATAACACATAAATTGACAAATCGAGAAACAAGAAAAGTCACAGAAACACTAGATTTCTGTTCATTAATGAAGTGCAACATCTCAGGTCACATTCGTAATAACCAAACAAGCATAAGAGCCACACTGCAAATGATAGTGATCTGACATCGGGTGCCTTTAGTAGATTTCAAAATTAACCAGCTAGACATAAAATTTGCCCTTTAACAGTTAGAACAATTTTCAAATTGTAACATACTGACTAACTCCAGGGCAAAAGGAAGAGAGCACCACGGAGCCAGAGTCGAAAGATCAAGCACGAAACACTTTGAACCGAACTGCCTGCCGACAACAACCAGAATTTCACACGGTGAGGAGAGGAAGCACGGCAAAAGAGTCAGACAAGCACGAGCATGGAGTCTCACCGTTCAAAGTGACTTCCAAACGACGCCAACACATACTAAGAGACAGCGCGTTTAACACATGACAAGACGAGCCGCGGCCGCACATACAGTATAGGCTTCGCCGTCCCGCCACCGGTGACTTGTTGCTCGGGCCGCAGCAGACCAGTTCCGCCACACACTGCCGGCGCTGCACAGCCAACACAACACTCGCCGTAGAACACCTCGCTTGCCCTCTGCCTCCATAGCTCAGTGCCAGCGTCGCTGACTACCAAGCAGGGCGCCCGGGTTCGATTCCCGGCAGGGGACGGTGTTTGTGTTGTCCTAATCATCATCATCTCAACATCATTGGCACGTAAGTCGCCCACGCGGCGTCAATCAAAAAGACTTACACTACGGCGGCCGAACCATCCCGCAAGGGATCTCCCGGCCATACGCTAATTTCCATTTCCTACTCGCAAACTCTCGGACTGTCCCCGTGAAACCGACGTGCCCCCTCTATATCGAAGTCAACCACCAGTCGGCTGGCTGGTAAAACCAATAGCTCGAAAGAGGATACACACGCCCCGCGACAAGATGATCAGTGGACATTACGGATCGATATTTTATTACTGGTGACGGTTTAGGACATATCTTACAACATTATGAGATCAACCCTTTGGAACAGTGGTTAACTTGTTACACTTTTGTACATACAGTAAAATGTTCACATGTTTGTTAAGCATATGGGTTTTAACTGCGGGGCCATCTGTCAAAATGTTCAAATGTTTGTAGAGCTTATGGGACTTAACTACGGGGTCATCAGTCCCTAAACTTACAAACATCCGTGTCCAAAGGAGGATTGCAACCACCGACGGGGAACGACCTCGCGCATCGGAGCATAGCGCCTCAATGCCTTAGGCCACTCCGCCGCGCCGCATACAGTAAGAATATCAAAGAACAGATGATCTGACAAAATGTCTTTTACATAGCAATAATTCCTGCAGTTCTGGAGTACACGTCGTTGATCAGATGGTTATATCTCTGTGTTAACAGGCCTACGTACGATAAAGCATACAAAAAACTGTTACTAGTTCAGGCAGATACATAATTAGGTAAACTGGGATACGGTTTGATATCCTCAGCACATAACAAGTGAGGTATTATTTTTTTTTTCTTTTTTTTTTTTTTCAGGCCTAATGAGTTACACGGCCAGAAAAAAATAATGCGCCCTCTTAAAAATTTATTCATGATTATTGTTGAAACATTAGATGAAATGGTTACATTTACAGATCAATAGTCACCAGGTGTGAATCTATGCTTAAAACCCCATATTACTACATGCTGTAGCTTCCATGGACGCAATGCAGGAGCAGGTTCGAACATCAAATCGATCATACAGATGGCGAATAATGTCATGCGATACATTATTCCAAGCCTGATCGACCTCTTGATATACTTCTGCAAGACTTGTGCGTTGACGAGTTGTACATGTCAGATGTTCCATAGTAACCCACACCTGCTCGAGTGGAGGTTAAGTCCAGAGATTGGGCTGCCCGATAAGTTGCTGCATATCTTGCAGATCACTTTGAGTATCACGTGAAGTGTTTGGGCAAGCATTATCTTGTTGAAACAACCCATTACCATACTGATGCAACGCTAGGAACTTCCGCGTGGTCTAATGCGTCATTCTGCGGATTGGGTCACAGTTCCCGCCGGAGGTTCGAGTCCTGCCTCGGGCATGGATATGTGAGTTGTCGTTAGTGGAAGTTAGTTTAAGTAGAATGAAACTTTCACTCTGCAGCGGAGTGGGAGCTGACATGAAACCTGGGACCTTTGCCTTTCGCGGGCAAGCGATCTACCGTCTGAGCTATCCCGGCACGCTTCACAGTCCGTCTTCACAACTTTACTTCCGCCAGTACCTCGCCTTCTACTTTCCAAACTTCACAGAAGTCCTCCTGCGAACCTTGCAGAACTAGCGCTCCTGGAAGAGAGGATATGGTGGAGACATGGCTTAGCCATAGCTTAAGGGATGTATCCAGGATGAAATTTTCACTTTGCAGCGGAGAGTGCGCTCATATGGAACGTCCTGGCAGATTAAAATTTTGTGACGGAACCGCTTCCTTCCGGCTTTCTTTCAGGAGCGCTAGTTCTGTAAGGTTCGCAGGAGAATTTCTGTGAAGTTTGGAAAGTAGAAGGCGAGGTACTGGCAGAATTACAGTTGTGAGGACGGACCGGAATAGCTCAGACGGTAGAGCGCTTTCCTGCGGTTGGCAAAGGTCCTAGTTCTTAATCGCTGTTCCGACACAAAATTTTAATCTGCCAGGAAGTTTCATCTTAGTTTAAGTAAAGTATATGGATTCATTATCATATCAGTATGGTCCAATAGATTTACAAACATTTGAGTGTTTGAACATCATGTTCAAATGTTTGTAAATCTATCGGACCAAACTGCGTGGTCATCAGTCCGTAGCTTACAAACTACTTACACCTAGGTAAACTAACCTAAGGACAAACACACACACCCATGCCCCAGGGAGGACTCGAACCTCCACGGCGATCAACCGCGCTCTTCGCAGCAAGACGCTTTAGACCGCTCGGCTACCCCACCGCGCCTTGAACATCATGTTGCAAGAATGGCAAAAGAATGAATCTTACAACATTCTGCAGCTACCAAGCGTTGGTCACCGGTCCCTCTACAAACACCAAAGGTGTCGTATGCGTCAACGACGATGACTCTCGAGCAGACAGAATCTACTATCATTACCGAAGACCACGGCCCGCCATTCCTAGATAAGGCACCAGTCGAGCTGCACATCTATGATATGGCGTGATTGGAAGACGGGCTACACGTTAGACACGTTGACACTACTGGGCCCTCAAACCAACATAACTATGTGTGGTAGCTGTACGACCTGCTATTTCTACCATGACGATCTTGGCGGAGTTCTGCTCTACAACATCCTGAACCTCGTCTACGGAAGTGAGAATGTTGACGTAGTTACTGACATCTCGTGCAGACAGAATCTACTATCATTACCGAAGACCACGGCCCATCTATGATATGGCGTGATTGGAAGACGGGCTACACGTTGGACACGTTGACACTACTGAGCCCTCAAACCAACATAACTATGTGTGGTAGCTGTACGACCTGCTATTTCTACCATGACGATCTTGGCGGAGTTCTGCTCTACAACATCCTGAACCTCGTCTACGGAAGTGAGAATGTTGACGTAGTTACTGACATCTCGTGCAGACAGAATCTACTATCATTACCGAAGACCACGGCCCATCTATGATATGGCGTGATTGGAAGACGGGCTACACGTTGGACACGTTGACACTACTGGGCCCTCAAACCAACATAACTATGTGTGGTAGCTGTACGACCTGCTATTTCTACCATGACGATCTTGGCGGAGTTCTGCTCTACAACATCCTGAACCTCGTCTACGGAAGTGAGAATGTTGACGTAGTTACTGACATCTCGTACAGACAGAATCTACTACCATTACCGAAGACCACAGCCCGCCATTCCTAGTTAAGGCACCAGTCCAGCTGCACATCTATGATATGGCGTGATTGGAAGACGGGCTACACGTTAGACACGTTGACACTACTGGGCCCTCAAACCAACATAACTATGTGTAGTATCTGTACGACCTGCTATTTCTACCATGACGATCTTGGCGGAGTTCTGCCCTACAACATCCTTAACCTCGTCTATGGAAGTGAGAATGTTGATGTAGTTACTGACATCTCGTGCAGACAGAATCTACTATCATTACCGAAGACCACGGCCCGCCATTCCTAGTTAAGGCACCAGTCGAGCTGCACATCTATGATATGGCGTGATTGGAAGACGGGCTACACGTTAGACACGTTGACACTACTGGGCCCTCAAACCAACATAACTATGTGTGGTAGCTGTACGACCTGCTATTTCTACCATGACGATCTTGGCGGAGTTCTGCTCTACAACATCCTGAACCTCGTCTACGGAAGTGAGAATGTTGACGTAGTTACTGACATCTCGTGCAGACAAAATCTACTATCATTACCGAAGACCACGGCCCGCCATTCCTAGTTAAGGCACCAGTCGAGCTGCACATCTATGATATGGCGCGATTGGAAACGGGCTACACGTTAGACACGTTGACACTACTGGACCCTCAAACCAACATAACTATGTGTGGTAGCTGTACGACCTGCTATTTCTACCATGACGATCTTGGCGGAGTTCTGCCCTACAACATCCTTAACCTCGTCTATGGAAGTGAGAATGTTGATGTAGTTACTGACATCTCGTGCAGACAGAATCTACTATCATTACCGAAGACCACGGCCCGCCATTCCTAGTTAAGGCACCAGTCGAGCTGCACATCTATGATATGGCGTGATTGGAAGACGGGCTACACGTTAGACACGTTGACACTACTGGGCCCTCAAACCAACATAACTATGTGTGGTAGCTGTACGACCTGCTATTTCTACCATGACGATCTTGGCGGAGTTCTGCTCTACAACATCCTGAACCTCGTCTACGGAAGTGAGAATGTTGCCGTAGTTACTGACATCTCGTGCAGACAGAATCTACTATCATTACCGAAGACCACGGCCCGCCATTCCTAGTTAAGGCACCAGTCGAGCTGCACATCTATGATATGGCGCGATTGGAAGACGGGCTACACGTTAGACACGTTGACACTACTGGGACCTCAAACCAACATAACAATGTGTGGTAGCTGTACGACCTGCTATTTCTACCATGACGATCTTGGCGGAGTTCTGCTCTACAACATCCTGAACCTCGTCTACGGAAGTGAGAATGTTGACGTAGTTACTGACATCTCGTACAGACAGAATCTACTATCATTACCGAAGACCACGGCCCGCCATTCCTAGTTAAGGCACCAGTCGAGCTGCACATCTATGATATGGCGTGATTGGAAGACGGGGTAAACGTTAGACACGTTGACACTACTGGGCCCTCAAACCAACATAACTATGTGTGGTAGCTGTACGACCTGCTATTTCTACCATGACGATCTTGGCGGAGTTCTGCTCTACAACATCCTGAACCTCGTCTACGGAAGTGAGAATGTTGACGTAGTTACTGACATCTCGTGCAGACAGAATCTACTATCATTACCGAAGACCACGGCCCGCCATTCCTAGTTAAGGCACCAGTCGAGCTGCACATCTATGATATGGCGCGATTGGAAGACGGGCTACACGTTAGACACGTTGACACTACTGGGCCCTCAAACCAACATAACTATGTGTGGTAGCTGTACGACCTGCTATTTCTACCATGACGATCTTGGCGGAGTTCTGCTCTACAACATCCTGAACCTCGTCTACGGAAGTGAGAATGTTGACGTAGTTACTGACATCTCGTGCAGACAGAATCTACTATGATTACCGAAGACCACGGCCCGCCATTCCTAGTTAAGGCACCAGTCGAGCTGCACATCTATGATATGGCGTGATTGGAAGACGGGCTACACGTTAGACACGTTGACACTACTGGGCCCTCAAACCAACATAACTATGTGTGGTAGCTGTACGACCTGCTATTTCTACCATGACGATCTTGGCGGAGTTCTGCTCTACAACATCCTGAACCTCGTCTACGGAAGTGAGAATGTTGACGTAGTTACTGACATCTCGTGCAGACAAAATCTACTATCATTACCGAAGACCACGGCCCGCCATTCCTAGTTAAGGCACCAGTCGAGCTGCACATCTATGATATGGCGTGATTGGAAGACGGGCTACACGTTAGACACGTTGACACTACTGGGCCCTCAAACCAACATAACTATGTGTGGTAGCTGTACGACCTGCTATTTCTACCATGACGATCTTGGCGGAGTTCTGCTCTACAACATCCTGAACCTCGTCTACGGAAGTGAGAATGTTGCCGTAGTTACTGACATCTCGTGCAGACAGAATCTACTATCATTACCGAAGACCACGGCCCGCCATTCCTAGTTAAGGCACCAGTCGAGCTGCACATCTATGATATGGCGTGATTGGAAGATGGGCTACACGTTAGACACGTTGACACTACTGGGCCCTCAAACCAACATAACTATGTGTGGTAGCTGTACGACCTGCTATTTCTACCATGACGATCTTGGCGAGGTTCTGCTCTACAACATCCTGAACCTCGTCTACGGAAGTGAGAATGTTGACGTAGTTACTGACATCTCGTGCAGACAGAATCTACTATCATTACCGAAGACCACAGCCCGCCATTCCTAGTTAAGGCACCAGTCGAGCTGCACATCTATGATATGGCGTGATTGGAAGACGGGGTAAACGTTAGACACGTTGACACTACTGGGCCCTCAAACCAACATAACTATGTGTGGTAGCTGTACGACCTGCTATTTCTACCATGACGATCTTGGCGGAGTTCTGCTCTACAACATCCTGAACCTCGTCTACGGAAGTGAGAATGTTGACGTAGTTACTGACATCTCGTGCAGACAGAATCTACTATCATTACCGAAGACCACGGCCCGCCATTCCTAGTTAAGGCACCAGTCGAGCTGCACATCTATGATATGGCGCGATTGGAAGACGGGCTACACGTTAGACACGTTGACACTACTGGGCCCTCAAACCAACATAACTATGTGTGGTAGCTGTACGACCTGCTATTTCTACCATGACGATCTTGGCGGAGTTCTGCTCTACAACATCCTGAACCTCGTCTACGGAAGTGAGAATGTTGCCGTAGTTACTGACATCTCGTGCAGACAGAATCTACTATCATTACCGAAGACCACGGCCCGCCATTCCTAGTTAAGGCACCAGTCGAGCTGCACATCTATGATATGGCGCGATTGGAAGACGGGCTACACGTTAGACACGTTGACACTACTGGGCCCTCAAACCAACATAACTATGTGTGGTAGCTGTACGACCTGCTATTTCTACCATGACGATCTTGGCGGAGTTCTGCTCTACAACATCCTGAACCTCGTCTACGGAAGTGAGAATGTTGACGTAGTTACTGACATCTCGTGCAGACAGAATCTACTATCATTACCGAAGACCACGGCCTGCCATTCCTAGTTAAGGCACCAGTCGAGCTGCACATCTATGATATGGCGTGATTGGAAGACGGGGTAAACGTTAGACACGTTGACACTACTGGGTCCTCAAACCAACATAACTATGTGTGGTAGCTGTACGACCTGCTATTTCTACCATGACGATCTTGGCGGAGTTCTGCTCTACAACATCCTGAACCACGTCTACGGAAGTGAGAATGTTGACGTAGTTACTGACATCTCGTGCAGACAAAATCTACTATGATTACCGAAGACCACGGCCCGCCATTCCTAGTTAAGGCACCAGTCGAGCTGCACATCTATGATATGGCGCGATTGGAAGACGGCTACACGATAGACACGTTGACACTACTGGGCCCTCAAACCAACATAACTATGTGTGGTAGCTGTACGACCTGCTATTTCTACCATGACGATCTTGGCGGAGTTCTGCTCTACAACATCCTGAAACTCGTCTACGGAAGTGAGAATGTTGCCGTAGTTACTGACATCTCGTGCAGACAGAATCTACTATCATTACCGAAGACCACGGCCCGCCATTCCTAGTTAAGGCACCAGTCGAGCTGCACATCTATGATATGGCGTGATTGGAAGACGGGCTACACGTTAGACACGTTGACACTACTGGGCCCTCAAACCAACATAACTATGTGTGGTAGCTGTACGACCTGCTATTTCTACCATGGCGATCTTGGCGGAGTTCTGCTCTACAACATCCTGAACCTCGTCTACGGAAGTGAGAATGTTGACGTAGTTACCGACATCTCGTACAGACAGAATCTACTATCATTACCGAAAACCACGGCCCATCTATGATATGGCGTGATTGGAAGACGGGCTACACGTTGGACACGTTGACACTACTGGGCCCTCAAACCAACATAACTATGTGTGGTAGCTGTACGACCTGCTATTTCTACCATGACGATCTTGGCGGAGTTCTGCTCTACAACATCCTGAACCTCGTCTACGGAAGTGAGAATGTTGACGTAGTTACTGACATCTCGTGCAGACAGAATCTACTATCATTACCGAAGACGACGGCCCGCCATTCCTAGTTAAGGCACCAGTCGAGCTGCACATCTATGATATGGCGTGATTGGAAGACGGGCTAAACGTTAGACACGTTGACACTACTGGGCCCTCAAACCAACATAACTATGTGTGGTAGCTGTACGACCTGCTATTTCTACCATGACGATCTTGGCGGAGTTGTGCTCTACAACATCCTGAACCTCGTCTACGGAAGTGAGAATGTTGACGTAGTTACTGACATCTCGTGCAGACAGAATCTACTATCATTACCGAAGACCACGGCCCGCCATTCCTAGTTAAGGCACCAGACGAGCTGCACATCTATGATATGGCGCGATTGGAAGACGGGCTACACGTTAGACACGTTGACACTACTGGGCCCTCAAACCAACATAACTATGTGTGGTAGCTGTACGACCTGCTATTTCTACCATGACGATCTTGGCGGAGTTCTGCTCTACAACATCCTGAACCTCGTCTACGGAAGTGAGAATGTTGCCGTAGTTACTGACATCTCGTGCAGACAGAATCTACTATCATTACCGAAGACCACGGCCCGCCATTCCTAGTTAAGGCACCAGTCGAGCTGCACATCTATGATATGGCGTGATTGGAAGACGGGCTACACGTTAGACACGTTGACACTACTGGGCCCTCAAACCAACATAACTATGTGTTGTAGCTGTACGACCTGCTATTTCTACCATGACGATCTTGGCGGAGTTCTGCTCTACAACATCCTGAACCTCGTCTACGGAAGTGAGAATGTTGACGTAGTTACTGACATCTCGTACAGACAGAATCTACTATCATTACCGAAGACCACGGCCCGCCATTCCTAGTTAAGGCACCAGTCGAGCTGCACATCTATGATATGGCGTGATTGGAAGACGGGCTACACGTTAGACACGTTGACACTACTGGGCCCTCAAACCAACATAACTATGTGTAGTAGCTGTACGACCTGCTATTTCTACCATGACGATCTTGGCGGAGTACTGCTCTACAACATCCTTAACCTCGTCTATGGAAGTGAGATTGTTGACGTAGTTACTGACATCTCGTGCAGACAGAATCTACTATCATTACCGAAGACCACGGCCCGCCATTCCTAGTTAAGGCACCAGTCGAGCTGCACATCTATGATATGGCGTGATTGGAAGACGGGCTACACGTTAGACACGTTGACACTACTGGGCCCTCAAACCAACATAACTATGTGTGGTAGCTGTACGACCTGCTATTTCTACCATGGCGATCTTGGCGGAGTTCTGCTCTACAACATCCTGAACCTCGTCTACGGAAGTGAGAATGTTGACGTAGTTACTGACATCTCGTACAGACAGAATCTACTATCATTACCGAAAACCACGGCCCATCTATGATATGGCGTGATTGGAAGACGGGCTACACGTTAGACACGTTGACACTACTGGGCCCTCAAACCAACATAACTATGTGTGGTAGCTGTACGACCTGCTATTTCTACCATGACCATGGCGGAGTTCTGCTCTACAACATCCTGAACCTCGTCTACGGAAATGAGAATGTTGACGTAGTTACTGACATCTCGTACAGACAGAATCTACTATCATTACCGACGACCACGGCCCGCCATTCCTAGTTAAGGCACCAGTCGAGCTGCACATCTATGATATGGCGTGATTGGAAGACGGGCTACACGTTAGACACGTTGACACTACTGGTCCCTCAAACCAACATAACTATGTGTGGTAGCTGTACGACCTGCTATTTCTACCATGACGATCTTGGCGGAGTTCTGCTCTACAACAACCTGAACCTCGTCTACAGAAGTGAGAATGTTGACGTAGTTACTGACATCTCGTGCAGACAGAATCTACTATGATTACCGAAGACCACGGCCCGATATTCCTAGTTAAGGCACCAGTCGAGCTGCACATCTATGATATGGCGTGATTGGAAGACGGGCTACACGTTAGACACGTTGACACTACTGGGCCCTCAAACCAACATAACTATGTGTGGTAGCTGTACGACCTGCTATTTCTACCATGAAGATCTTGGCGGAGTTCTGCTCTACAACATCCTGAACCTCGTCTACGGAAGTGAGAATGTTGACGTAGTTACTGACATCTCGTGCAGACAGAATCTACTATCATTACCGAAGATCACGACCCGCCATTCCTAGTTAAGGCACCAGTCGAGCTGCACATCTATGATATGGCGTGATTGGAAGACGGGCTACACGTTAGACACGTTGACACTACAGGGCCCTCAAACCAACATAACTATGTGTGGTAGCTGTACGACCTGCTATTTCTACTATGACGATCTTGGCGGAGTTCTGCTCTACAACATCCTGAACCTCGTCTACGGAAGTGAGAATGTTAACGTAGTTACTGACATCTCGTGCAGACAAAATCTACTATCATTACCGAAGACCACGGCCCGCCATTCCTAGTTAAGGCACCAGTCGAGCTGCACATCTATGATATGGCGCGATTGGAAGACGGGCTACACGTTAGACACGTTGACACTACTGGGCCCTCAAACCAACATAACTATGTGTGGTAGCTGTACGACCTGCTATTTCTACCATGACGATCTTGGCGGAGTTCTGCTCTACAACATCCTGAACCTCGTCTACGGAAGTGAGAATGTTGACGTAGTTACTGACATCTCGTGCAGACAGAATCTACTATCATTACCGAAGACCACGGCCCGCCATTCCTAGTTAAGGCACCAGTCGAGCTGCACATCTATGATATGGCGTGATTGGAAGATGGGCTACACGTTAGACACGTTGACACTACTGGGCCCTCAAACCAACATAACTATGTGTAGTAGCTGTACGACATGCTATTTCTACCATGACGATCTTGGCGGAGTACTTCTCTACAACATCCTTAACCTCGTCTATGGAAGTGAGATTGTTGACGTAGTTACTGTCATCTCGTGCAGAATGAATCTACTATCATTACCGAAGACCACGGCCCGCCATTCCTAGTTAAGGCACCAGTCGAGCTGCACATCTATGATATGGCGTGATTGGAAGACGGGCTACACGTTAGACACGTTGACACTACTGGGCCCTCAAACCAACATAACTATGTGTGGTAGCTGTACGACCTGCTATTTCTACCATGACGATCTTGGTGGAGTTCTGCTCTACAACATCCTGAACCTCGTCTACGGAAGTGAGAATGTTGACGTAGTTACTGACATCTCGTGCAGACAGAATCTACTATCATTACCGAAGACCACGGCCCGCCATTCCTAGTTAAGGCACCAGTCGAGCTGCACATCTATGATATGGCGTGATTGGAAGATGGGCTACACGTTAGACACGTTGACACTACTGGGCCCTCAAACCAACATAACTATGTGTGGTAGCTGTACGACCTGCTATTTCTACCATGACGATCTTGGCGGAGTTCTGCTCTACAACATCCTGAACCTCGTCTACGGAAGTGAGAATGTTGACGTAGTTACTGACATCTCGTGCAGACAGAATCTACTATCATTACCGAAGTACACGGCCCGCCAATCCTAGTTAAGGCACCAGTCGAGCTGCACATCTATGATATGGCGCGATTGGAAGACGGGCTACACGTTAGACACGTTGACACTACTGGGCCCTCAAACCAACGTAACTATGTGTGGTAGCTGTACGACCTGCTATTTCTACCATGACGATCTTAGCGGAGTTCTGCTCTACAACATCCTGAACCTCGTCTACGGAAGTGAGAATGTTGACGTAGTTACTGACATCTCGTGCAGACAGAATCTACTATCATTACCGAAGACCACGGCCCGCCATTCCTAGTTAAGGCACCACTCGAGCTGCACATCTATGATATGGCGTGATTGGAAGACGGGCTACACGTTAGACACGTTGACACTACTGGGCCCTCAAACCAACATAACTATGTGTGGTAGCTGTACGACCTGCTATCTCTACAATGACGATCTTGGCGGAGTTCTGCTCTACAACATCCTGAACCTCGTCTACGGATGTGAGAATGTTGACGTAGTTACTGACATCTCGTGCAGACAGAATCTACTATCATTACCGAAGACCACGGCCCGCCATTCCTAGTTAAGGCACCAGTCGAGCTGCACATCTATGATATGGCGTGATTGGAAGACGGGCTACACGTTAGACACGTTGACACTACTGGGCCCTCAAGCCAACATAACTATGTGTGGTAGCTGTACGACCTGCTATTTCTACCATGACGATCTTGGCGGAGTTCTGCTCTACAACATCCTGAACCTCGTCTACGGAAGAGAGAATGTTGACGTAATTACTGACATCTCGTGCAGACAGAATCTACTATCATTACCGAAGACCACGGCCCGCCATTCCTAGTTAAGGCACCAGTCGAGCTGCACATCTATGATATGGCGTGATTGGAAGACGGGCTACACGTTAGACACGTTGACACTACTGGGCCCTCAAACCAACATAACTATGTGTGGTAGCTGTACGACCTGCTATTTCTACCATGACGATCTTTGCGGAGTTCTGCTCTACAACATCCTGAACCTCGTCTACGGAAGTGAGAATGTTGACGTAGTTACTGACATCTCGTGCAGACAGAATCTACTATGATTACCGAAGACCACGGCCCGCCATTCCTAGTTAAGGCACCAGTCGAGCTGCACATCTATGATATGGCGTGATTGGAAGACGGGCTACACGTTAGACACATTGACACTACTGGTCCCTCAAACCAACATAACTATGTGTGGTAGTTGTACGACCTGCGATTTCTACCATGACGATCTTGGCGGAGTTCTGCTCTACAACATCCTGAACCTCGTCTACGGAAGTGAGAATGTTGACGTAGTTACTGACATCTCGTGCAGACAGAATCTACTATCATTACCGAAGACCACGGCCCGCCATTCCTAGTTAAGGCACCAGTCGAGCTGCACATCTATGATATGGCGTGATTTGAAGACGGGCTACACGTTAGACACGTTGACACTACTGGGCCCTCAAACCAACATAACTATGTGTGGTAGCTGTACGACCTGCTATTTCTACCATGACGATCTTGGCGGAGTACTGCTCTACAACATCCTTAACCTCGTCTATGGAAGTGAGTTTGTTGACGTAGTTACTGACATCTCGTGCAGACAGAATCTACTATCATTACCGAAGTCCACGGCCCGCCATTCCTAGTTAAGGCACCAGTCGAGCTGCACATCTATGATATGGTGTGATTGAAAGACGGGCCACACGTTAGACACGTGGACACTACTGGGCCCTCAAACCAACATAACTATGTGTGGTAGCTGTACGACCTACTATTTCTACCATGACGATCTTGGCGGAGTTCTGCTTTACAACATCCTGAACGTCGTCTACGGAAGTGAGAATGTTGACGTAGTTACTGACATCTCGTGCAGACAGAATCTACTATCATTACCGAAGGCCACGGCCCGCCATTCCTAGTTAAGGCACCAGTCGAGCTGCACAATTATGATATGGCGTGATTGGAAGACGGGCTACACGTTAGACACGTAGACACTACTGGGACCTCAAACCAACATAACTATGTGTGGTAGCTGTACGACCTGCTATTTCTACCATGACGATCTTGGCGGAGTTCTGCTCTACAACATCCTGAACCTTGTCTACGGAAGTGAGAATGTTGACGTAGTTACTGACATCTCGTGCAGACAGAATCTACTATCATTACCGAAGACGACGGCCCGCCATTCCTAGTTAAGGCACCAGTCGAGCTGCACATCTATGATATGGCGTGATTGGAAGACGGGCTACACGTTAGACACGTTGACACTACTGGGCCCTCAAACCAACATAACTATGTGTTGTAGCTGTACGACCTGCTATTTTTACCATGACGATCTTGGCGGAGTTCTGCTCTACAACATCCTGAACCTCGTCTACGGAAGTGAGAATGTTGACGTAGTTACTGACATCTCGTGCAGACAAAATCTACTATCATTACCGAAGACCACGGCCCGCCATTCCTAGTTAAGGCACCAGACGAGCTGCACATCTATGATATGGCGCGATTGGAAGACGGGCTACACGTTAGACACGTTGACACTACTGGGCCCTCAAACCAACATAACTATGTGTGGTAGCTGTACGACCTGCTATTTCTACCATGACGATCTTGGCGGAGTTCTGCTCTACAACATCCTGAACCTCGTCTACGGAAGTGAGAATGTTGCCGTAGTTACTGACATCTCGTGCAGACAGAATCTACTATCATTACCGAAGACCACGGCCCGCCATTCCTAGTTAAGGCACCAGTCGAGCTGCACATCTATGATATGGCGTGATTGGAAGACGGGCTACACGTTAGACACGTTGACACTACTGGGCCCTCAAACCAACAAAACTATATGTGGTAGCTGTACGACCTGCTATTTCTACCATGTCGATCTTGGCGGAGTTCTGCTCTACAACATCCTGAACCTCGTCTACGGAAGTGAGAATGTTGACGTAGTTACTGACATCTCGTACAGACAGAATCTACTATCATTACCGAAGACCACGGCCCGCCATTCCTAGTTAAGGCACCAGTGGAGCTGCACATCTATGATATGGCGTGATTGGAAGACGGGCTACACGTTAGACACGTTGACACTACTGGGCCCTCAAACCAACATAACTATGTGTAGTAGCTGTACGACCTGCTATTTCTACCATGACGATCTTGGCGGAGTACTGCTCTACAACATCCTTAACCTCGTCTATGGAAGTGAGATTGTTGACGTAGTTACTGACATCTCGTGCAGACAGAATCTACTATCATTACCGAAGACCACGGCCCGCCATTCCTAGTTAAGGCACCAGTCGAGCTGCACATCTATGATATGGCGTGATTGGAAGACGGGCTACACGTTATTCACGTTGACAATACTGGGCCCTCAAACCAACATAACTATGTGTGGTAGCTGTACGACCTGCTATTTCTACCATGGCGATCTTGGCGGAGTTCTGCTCTACAACATCCTGAACCTCGTCTACGGAAGTGAGAATGTTGACGTAGTTACTGACATCTCGTACAGACAGAATCTACTATCATTACCGAAAACCACAGCCCATCTATGATATGGCGTGATTGGAAGACGGGCTACACGTTAGACACGTTGACACTACTGGGCCCTCAAACCAACATAACTATGTGTGGTAGCTGTACGACCTGCTATTTCTACCATGACCATGGCGGAGTTCTGCTCTACAACATCCTGAACCTCGTCTACGGAAGTGAGAATGTTGACGTAGTTACTGACATCTCGTACAGACAGAATCTACTATCATTACCGACGACCACGGCCCGCCATTCCTAGTTAAGGCACCAGTCGAGCTGCACATCTATGATATGGCGTGATTGGAAGACGGGCTACACGTTAGACACGTTGACACTACTTGGCCCTCAAACCAACATAACTATGTGTGGTAGCTGTACGACCTGCTATTTCTACTATGACGATCTTGGCGGAGTTCTGCTCTACAACATCCTGAACCTCGTCTATGGAAGTGAGAATGTTGACGTAGTTACTGACATCTCGTGCAGACAGAACCTACTATCATTACCGAAGACCACGGCCCGCCATTCCTAGTTAAGGCACCAGTCGAACTGCACAATTATGATATAGCGTGATTGGAAGACGGGCTACACGTTAGACACGTAGACACTACTGGGACCTCAAACCAACATAACTATGTGTGGTAGCTGTATGACCTGCTATTTCTATCATGACGATCTTGGCGGAGTTCTGCCCTACAACATCCTGAACCTCGTCTACGGAAGTGAGAATGTTGACGTAGTCACTGACATCTCGTACAGACAGAATCTACTATCATTACCGAAGACCACGGCCCGCCATTCCTAGTTAAGGCACCAGTCGAGCTGCACATCTATGATATGGCGTGATTGGAAGACGGGCTACACGTTAGACACGTTGACACTACTGGGCCCTCAAACCAACATAACTATGTGTAGTAGCTGTACGACCTGCTATTTCTACCATGACGATCTTGGCGGAGTACTGCTCTACAACATCCTTAACCTCGTCTATGGAAGTGAGATTGTTGACGTAGTTACTGACATCTCGTGCAGACAGAATCTACTATCATTACCGAAGACCACGGCCCGCCATTCCTAGTTAAGGCACCAGTCGAGCTGCACATCTATGATATGGCGTGATTGGAAGACGGGCTACACGTTAGACACGTTGACACTACTGGGCCCTCAAACCAACATAACTATGTGTGGTAGCTGTACGACCTGCTATTTCTACCATGACGATCTTGGCGGAGTTCTGCTCTACAACATCCTGAACCTCGTCTACGGAAGTGAGAATGTTGACGTAGTTACTGACATCTCGTACAGACAGAATCTACTATCATTACCGAAAACCACGGCCCATCTATGATATGGCGTGATTGGAAGACGGGCTACACGTTGGACACGTTGACACTACTGGGCCCTCAAACCAACATAACTATGTGTGGTAGCTGTACGACCTGCTATTTCTACCATGACGATCTTGGCGGAGTTCTGCTCTACAACATCCTGAACCTCGTCTACGGAAGTGAGAATGTTGACGTAGTTACTGACATCTCGTGCACACAGAATCTACTATCATTACCGAAGACCACGGCCCGCCATTCCTAGTTAAGGCACCAGTCGAGCTGCACATCTATGATATGGCGTGATTGGAAGACGGGCTACACGTTAGACACGTTGACACTACTGGGCCCTCAAACCAACATAACTATGTGTGGTAGCTGTACGACCTGCTATTTCTACCATGACCATGGCGGAGTTCTGCTCTACAACATCCTGAACCTCGTCTACGGAAGTGAGAATGTTGACGTAGTTACTGACATCCCGTACAGACAGAATCTACTATCATTACCGACGACCACGGCCCGCCATTCCTAGTTAGGGCACCAGTCGAGCTGCACATCTATGATATGGCGTGATTGGAAGACGGGCTACACGTTAGACACGTTGACACTACTTGGCCCTCAAACCAACATAACTATGTGTGATAGCTGTACGACCTGCTATTTCTACTATGACGATCTTGGCGGAGTTCTGCTCTACAACATCCTTAACCTCGTCTATGGAAGTGAGAATGTTGACGTAGTTACTGACATCTCGTGCAGACAGAACCTACTATCATTACCGAAGACCACGGCCCGCCATTCCTAGTTAAGGCACCAGTCGAGCTGCACAATTATGATATAGCGTGATTGGAAGACGGGCTACACGTTAGACACGTAGACACTACTGGGACCTCAAACCAACATAACTATGTGTGGTAGCTATATGACCTGCTATTTCTACCATGACGATCTTGGCGGAGTTCTGCTCTACAACATCCTGAACCTCGTCTACGGAAGTGAGAATGTTGACGTAGTTACTGACATCTCGTACAGACAGAATCTACTATCATTACCTAAGACCACGGACCGCCATTCCTAGTTAAGGCACCAGTCGAGCTGCACATCTATGATATGGCGTGATTGGAAGACGGGCTACACGTTAGACACGTTGACACTACTGGGCCCTCAAACCAACATAACTATGTGTAGTAGCTGTACGACCTGCTATTTCTACCATGACGATCTTGGAGGAGTACTGCTCTACAACATCCTTAACCTCGTCTATGGAAGTGAGATTGTTGACGTAGTTACTGACATCTCGTGCAGACAGAATCTACTATCATTACCGAAGACCACGGCCCGCCATTCCTAGTTAAGGCACCAGTCGAGCTGCACATCTATGATATGGCGTGATTGGAAGACGGGCTACACGTTAGACACGTTGACACTACTGGGCCCTCAAACCAACATAACTATGTGTGGTAGCTGTACGACCTGCTATTTCTACCATGGCGATCTTGGCGGAGTTCTGCTCTACAACATCCTGAACCTCGTCTACGGAAGTGAGAATGTTGACGTAGTTACTGACATCTCGTACAGACAGAATCTACTATCATTACCGAAAACCACGGCCCATCTATGACATGGCGTGATTGGAAGACGGGCTACACGTTGGACACGTTGACACTACTGGGCCCTCAAACCAACATAACTATGTGTGGTAGCTGTACGACCTGCTATTTCTACCATGACGATCTTGGCGGAGTTCTGCTCTACAACATCCTGAACCTCGTCTACGGAAGTGAGAATGTTGACGTAGTTACTGACATCTCGTGCAGACAGAATCTACTATCATTACCGAAGACCACGGCCCGCCATTCCTAGTTAAGGCACCAGTCGAGCTGCACATCTATGATATGGCGTGATTGGAAGACGGGCTACACGTTAGACACGTTGACACTACTGGGCCCTCAAACCAACATAACTATGTGTGGTAGCTGTACGACCTGCTATTTCTACCATGACCATGGCGGAGTTCTGCTCTACAACATCCTGAACCTCGTCTACGGAAGTGAGAATGTTGACGTAGTTACTGACATCTCGTACAGACAGAATCTACTATCATTACCGACGACCACGGCCCGCCATTCCTAGTTAAGGCACCAGTCGAGCTGCACATCTATGATATGGCGTGATTGGAAGACGGGCTACACGTTAGACACGTTGACACTACTTGGCCCTCAAACCAACATAACTATGTGTGGTAGCTGTACGACCTGCTATTTCTACTATGACGATCTTGGCGGAGTTCTGCTCTACAACATCCTTAACCTCGTCTATGGAAGTGAGAATGTTGACGTAGTTACTGACATCTCGTGCAGACAGAACCTACTATCATTACCGAAGACCACGGCCCGCCATTCCTAGTTAAGGCACCAGTCGAACTGCACAATTATGATATAGCATGATTGGAAGACGGGCTACACGTTAGACACGTAGACACTACTGGGACCTCAAACCAACATAACTATGTGTGGTAGCTGTATGACCTGCTATTTCTACCATGACGATCTTGGCGGAGTTCTGCTCTACAACATCCTGAACCTCGTCTACGGAAGTGAGAATGTTGACGTAGTTACTGACATCTCGTACAGACAGAATCTACTATCATTACCGAAGACCACGGCCCGCCATTCCTAGTTAAGGCACCAGTCGAGCTGCACATCTATGATATGGCGTGATTGGAAGACGGGCTACACGTTAGACACGTTGACACTACTGGGCCCTCAAACCAACATAACTATGTGTAGTAGCTGTACGACCTGCTATTTCTACCATGACGATCTTGGCGGAGTACTGCTCTACAACATCCTTAACCTCGTCTATGGAAGTGAGATTGTTGACGTAGTTACTGACATCTCGTGCAGACAGAATCTACTATCATTACCGAAGACCACGGCCCGCCATTCCTAGTTAAGGCACCAGTCGAGCTGCACATCTATGATATGGCGTGATTGGAAGACGGGCTACACGTTAGACACGTTGACACTACTGGGCCCTCAAACCAACATAACTATGTGTGGTAGCTGTACGACCTGCTATTTCTACCATGACCATGGCGGAGTTCTGCTCTACAACATCCTGAACCTCGTCTACGGAAGTGAGAATGTTGACGTAGTTACTGACATCTCGTACAGACAGAATCTACTATCATTACCGACGACCACGGCCCGCCATTCCTAGTTAAGGCACCAGTCGAGCTGCACATCTATGATATGGCGTGATTGGAAGACGGGCTACACGTTAGACACGTTGACACTACTGGGCCCTCAAACCAACATAACCATGTGTGGTAGCTGTACGACCTGCTATTTCTACTATGACGATTTTGGCGGAGTTCTGCTCTACAACATCCTTAACCTCGTCTATGGAAGTGAGAATGTTGACGTAGTTACTGACATCTCGTGCAGACAGAACCTACTATCATTACCGAAGACCACGGCCCGCCATTCCTAGTTAAGGCACCAGACGAGCTGCACATCTATGATATGGCGCGATTGGAAGACGGGCTACACGTTAGACACGTTGACACTACTGGGCCCTCAAACCAACATAACTATGTGTGGTAGCTGTACGACCTGCTATTTCTACCATGACGATCTTGGCGGAGTTCTGCTCTACAACATCCTGAACCTCGTCTACGGAAGTGAGAATGTTGCCGTAGTTACTGACATCTCGTGCAGACAAAATCTACTATCATTACCGAAGTCCACGGCCTGCCATTCCTAGTTAAGGCACCAGTCGAGCTGCACATCTATGATATGGCGTGATTGGAAGACGGGCTACACGTTAGACACGTTGACACTACTGGGCCCTCAAACCAACATAACTATGTGTGGTAGCTGTATTACCTGCTATTTCTACCATGACGATCTTGGCGGAGTTCTGCTCTACAACATCCTGAACCTCGTCTACGGAAGTGAGAATGTTGACGTAGTTACTGACATCTCGTACAGGCAGAATCTACTATCATTACCGAAGACCACGGCCCGCCATTCCTAGTTAAGGCACCAGTCGAGCTGCACATCTATGATATGGCGTGATTGGAAGACGGGCTACACGTTAGACACGTTGACACTACTGGGCCCTCAAACCAACATAACTATGTGTAGTAGCTGTACGACCTGCTATTTCTACCATGACGATCTTGGCAGAGTACTGCTCTACAACATCCTTAACCTCGTCTATGGAAGTGAGATTGTTGACGTAGTTACTGACATCTCGTGCAGACAGAATCTACTATCATTACTGAAGACCACGGCCCGCCATTCCTAGTTAAGGCACCAGTCGAGCTGCACATCTATGATATGGCGTGATTGGAAGACGGGCTACACGTTAGACACGTTGACACTACTGGGCCCTCAAACCAACATAACTATGTGTGGTAGCTGTACGACCTGCTATTTCTACCATGGCGATCTTGGCGGAGTTCTGCTCTACAACATCCTGAACCTCGTCTACGGAAGTGAGAATGTTGACGTAGTTACTGACATCTCGTACAGACAGAATCTACTATCATTACCGAAAACCACGGCCCATCTATGATATGGCGTGATTGGAAGACGGGCTACACGTTGGACACGTTGACACTACTGGGCCCTCAAACCAACATAACTATGTGTGGTAGCTGTACGACCTGCTATTTCTACCATGACGATCTTGGCGGAGTTCTGCTCTACAACATCCTGAACCTCGTCTACGGAAGTGAGAATGTTGACGTAGTTACTGACATCTCGTGCAGACAGAATCTACTATCATTACCGAAGACCATGGCCCGCCATTCCTAGTTAAGGCACCATTCGAGCTGCACATCTATGATATGGCGTGATTGGAAGACGGGCTACACGTTAGACACGTTGACACTACTGGTCCCTCAAACCAACATAACTATGTGTGGTAGCTGTACGACCTGCTATTTCTACCATGGCGATCTTGGCGGAGTTCTGCTCTACAACAACCTGAACCTCGTCTACAGAAGTGAGAATGTTGACGTAGTTACTGACATCTCGTGAAGACAGAATCTACTATGATTACCGAAGATTACGGCCCGATATTCCTAGTTAAGGCACCAGTCGAGCTGCACATCTATGATATGGCGTGATTGGAAGACGGGCTACACGTTAGACACGTTGACACTACTGGTCCCTCAAACCAACATAACTATGTGTGGTAGCTGTACGACCTGCTATTTCTACCATGACGATCTTGGCGGAGTTCTGCTCTACAACATCCTGAACCTTGTCTACGGAAGTGAGAATGTTGACGTAGTTACTGACATCTCGTGCAGACAGAATCTACTATCATTACCGAAGACCACGGCCCGCCATTCCTAGTTAAGGCACCAGTCGAGCTGCATATCTATGATATGGCGTGATTGGAAGACGGGCTACACGTTAGACACGTTGACACTACTGGGCCCTCAAACCAACATAACTATGTGTAGTAGCTGTACGACCTGCTATTTCTACCATGACGATCTTGGCGGAGTTCTGCTCTACAACATCCTGAACCTCGTCTACGGAAGTGAGAATGTTGACGTAGTTACTGACATCTCGTGCAGACAGAATCTACTATCATTACCGAAGACCACGGCCCGCCATTCCTAGTTAAGGCACCAGTCGAGCTGCACATCTATGATATGGCGTGATTGGAAGACGGGCTACACGTTAGACACGTTGACACTACTGGGCCCTCAAACCAACATAACTATGTGTGGTAGCTGTACGACCCGGTATTTCTACCATGACGATCTTGGCGGAGTTGAGCTCTACAACATCCTGAACCTCGTCTACGGAAGTGAGAATGTTGACGTAGTTACTGACATCTCGTGCAGACAGAATCTACTATCATTACCGAAGACGACGGCCCGCCATTCCTAGTTAAGGCACCAGTCGAGCTGCACATCTATGATATGGCGTGATTGGAAGACGGGCTAAACGTTAGACACGTTGACACTACTGGGCCCTCAAACCAACATAACTATGTGTGGTAGCTGTACGACCTGCTATTTCTACCATGACGATCTTGGCGGAGTTCTGCTCTACAACATCCTGAACCTCGTCTACGGAAGTGAGAATGTTGACGTAGTTACTGAAATCTCGTGCAGACAAAATCTACTATCATTACCGAAGACCACGGCCCGCCATTCCTAGTTAAGGCACCAGACGAGCTGCACATCTATGATATAGCGCGATTGGAAGACGGGCTAAACGTTAGACACGTTGACACTACTGGGCCCTCAAACCAACATAACTATGTGTGGTAGCTGTACGACCTGCTATTTCTACCATGACGATCTTGGCGGAGTTCTGCTCTACAACATCCTGAACCTCGTCTACGGAAGTGAGAATGTTGCCGTAGTTACTGACATCTCGTGCAGACAAAATCTACTATCATTACCGAAGTCCACGGCCTGCCATTCCTAGTTAAGGCACCAGTCGAGCTGCACATCTATGATATGGCGTGATTGGAAGACGGGCTACACGTTAGACACGTTGACACTACTGGGCCCTCAAACCAACATAACTATGTGTGGTAGCTGTATGACCTGCTATTTCTACCATGACGATCTTGGCGGAGTTCTGCTCTACAACATCCTGAACCTCGTCTACGGAAGTGAGAATGTTGACGTAGTTACTGACATCTCGTACAGACAGAATCTACTATCATTACCGAAGACCACGGCCCGCCATTCCTAGTTAAGGCACCAGTCGAGCTGCACATCTATGATATGGCGTGATTGGAAGACGGGCTACACGTTAGACACGTTGACACTACTGGGCCCTCAAACCAACATAACTATGTGTATTAGCTGTACGACCTGCTATTTCTACCATGACGATCTTGGCGGAGTACTGCTCTACAACATCCTTAACCTCGTCTATGGAAGTGAGATTGTTGACGTAGTTACTGACATCTCGTGCAGACAGAATCTGCTATCATTACTGAAGACCACGGCCCGCCATTCCTAGTTAAGGCACCAGTCGAGCTGCACATCTATGATATGGCGTGATTGGAAGACGGGCTACACGTTAGACACGTTGACACTACTGGGCCCTCAAACCAACATAACTATGTGTGGTAGCTGTACGACCTGCTATTTCTACCATGGCGATCTTGGCGGAGTTCTGCTCTACAACATCCTGAACCTCGTCTACGGAAGTGAGAATGTTGACGTAGTTACTGACATCTCGTACAGACAGAATCTACTATCATTACCGAAAACCACGGCCCATCTATGATATGGCGTGATTGGAAGACGGCCTACACGTTGGACACGTTGACACTACTGGGCCCTCAAACCAACATAACTATGTGTGGTAGCTGTACGACCTGCTATTTCTACCATGACGATCTTGGCGGAGTTCTGCTCTACAACATCCTGAACCTCGTCTACGGAAGTGAGAATGTTGACGTAGTTACTGACATCTCGTGCAGACAGAAACTACTATCATTACCGAAGACCACGGCCCGCCATTCCTAGTTAAGGCACCAGTCGAGCTGCACATCTATGATATGGCGTGATTGGAAGACGGGCTACACGTTAGACACGTTGACACTACTGGGCCCTCAAACCAACATAACTATGTGTGGTAGCTGTACGACCTGCTATTTCTACCATGACCATGGCGGAGTTCTGCTCTACAACATCCTGAACCTCGTCTACGGAAGTGAGAATGTTGACGTAGTTACTGACATCTCGTACAGACAGAATCTACTATCATTACCGACGACCACGGCCCGCCATTCCTAGTTAAGGCACCAGTCGAGCTGCACATCTATGATATGGCGTGATTGGAAGACGGGCTACACGTTAGACACGTTGACACTACTTGGCCCTCAAACCAACATAACTATGTGTGGTAGCTGTACGACCTGCTATTTCTACTATGACGATCTTGGCGGAGTTCTGCTCTACAACATCCTGAACCTCGTCTATGGAAGTGAGAATGTTGACGTAGTTACTGACATCTCGTGCAGACAGAACCTACTATCATTACCGAAGACCACGGCCCGCCATTCCTAGTTAAGGCACCAGTCGAGCTGCACAATTATGATATAGCGTGATTGGAAGACGGGCTACACGTTAGACACGTAGACACTACTGGGACCTCAAACCAACATAACTATGTGTGGTAGCTGTATGACCTGCTATTTCTACCATGACGATCTTGGCGGAGTTCTGCTCTACAACATCCTGAACCTCGTCTACGGAAGTGAGAATGTTGACGTAGTTACTGACATCTCGTACAGACAGAATCTACTATCATTACCGAAGACCACGGCCCGCCATTCCTAGTTAAGGCACCAGTCGAGCTGCACATCTATGATATGGCGTGATTGGAAGACGGGCTACACGTTAGACACGTTGACACTACTGGGCCCTCAAACCAACATAACTATGTGTAGTAGCTGTACGACCTGCTATTTCTACCATGACGATCTTGGCGGAGTACTGCTCTACAACATCCTTAACCTCGTCTATGGAAGTGAGATTGTTGACGTAGTTACTGACATCTCGTGCAGACAGAATCTACTATCATTACCGAAGACCACGGCCCGCCATTCCTAGTTAAGGCACCAATCGAGCTGCACATCTATGATATGGCGTGATTGGAAGACGGGCTACACGTTAGACACGTTGACACTACTGGGCCCTCAAACCAACATAACTATGTGTGGTAGCTGTACGACCTGCTATTTCTACCATGACCATGGCGGAGTTCTGCTCTACAACATCCTGAACCTCGTCTACGGAAGTGAGAATGTTGACGTAGTTACTGACATCTCGTACAGACAGAATCTACTATCATTACCGACGACCACGGCCCGCCATTCCTAGTTAAGGCACCAGTCGAGCTGCACATCTATGATATGGCGTGATTGGAAGACGGGCTACACGTTAGACACGTTGACACTACTGGGCCCTCAAACCAACATAACCATGTGTGGTAGCTGTACGACCTGCTATTTCTACTATGACGATTTTGGCGGAGTTCTGCTCTACAACATCCTTAACCTCGTCTATGGAAGTGAGAATGTTGACGTAGTTACTGACATCTCGTGCAGACAGAACCTACTATCATTACCGAAGACCACGGCCCGCCATTCCTAGTTAAGGCACCAGACGAGCTGCACATCTATGATATGGCGCGATTGGAAGACGGGCTACACGTTAGACACGTTGACACTACTGGGCCCTCAAACCAACATAACTATGTGTGGTAGCTGTACGACCTGCTATTTCTACCATGACGATCTTGGCGGAGTTCTGCTCTACAACATCCTGAACCTCGTCTACGGAAGTGAGAATGTTGCCGTAGTTACTGACATCTCGTGCAGACAAAATCTACTATCATTACCGAAGTCCACGGCCTGCCATTCCTAGTTAAGGCACCAGTCGAGCTGCACATCTATGATATGGCGTGATTGGAAGACGGGCTACACGTTAGACACGTTGACACTACTGGGCCCTCAAACCAACATAACTATGTTTAGTAGCTGTACGACCTGCTATTTCTACCATGACGATCTTGGCGGAGTACTGCTCTACAACATCCTTAACCTCGTCTATGGAAGTGAGATTGTTGACGTAGTTACTGACATCTCGTGCAGACAGAATCTACTATCATTACTGAAGACCACGGCCCGCCATTCCTAGTTAAGGCACCAGTCGAGCTGCACATCTATGATATGGCGTGATTGGAAGACGGGCTACACGTTAGACACGTTGACACTACTGGGCCCTCAAACCAACATAACTATGTGTGGTAGCTGTACGACCTGCTATTTCTACCATGGCGATCTTGGCGGAGTTCTGCTCTACAACATCCAGAACCTCGTCTACGGAAGTGAGAATGTTGACGTAGTTACTGACATCTCGTACAGACAGAATCTACTATCATTACCGAAAACCACGGCCCATCTATGATATGGCGTGATTGGAAGACGGGCTACACGTTGGACACGTTGACACTACTGGGCCCTCAAACCAACATAACTATGTGTGGTAGCTGTACGACCTGCTATTTCTACCATGACGATCTTGGCGGAGTTCTGCTCTACAACATCCTGAACCTCGTCTACGGAAGTGAGAATGTTGACGTAGTTACTGACATCTCGTGCAGACAGAATCTACTATCATTACCGAAGACCATGGCCCGCCATTCCTAGTTAAGGCACCATTCGAGCTGCACATCTATGATATGGCGTGATTGGAAGACGGGCTACACGTTAGACACGTTGACACTACTGGTCCCTCAAACCAACATAACTATGTGTGGTAGCTGTACGACCTGCTATTTCTACCATGACGATCTTGGCGGAGTTCTGCTCTACAACAACCTGAACCTCGTCTACAGAAGTGAGAATGTTGACGTAGTTACTGACATCTCGTGAAGACAGAATCTACTATGATTACCGAAGACCACGGCCCGATATTCCTAGTTAAGGCACCAGTCGAGCTGCACATCTATGATATGGCGTGATTGGAAGACGGGCTACACGTTAGACACGTTGACACTACTGGTCCCTCAAACCAACATAACTATGTGTGGTAGCTGTACGACCTGCTATTTCTACCATGACGATCTTGGCGGAGTTCTGCTCTACAACATCCTGAACCTTGTCTACGGAAGTGAGAATGTTGACGTAGTTACTGACATCTCGTGCAGACAGAATCTACTATCATTACCGAAGACCACGGCCCGCCATTCCTAGTTAAGGCACCAGTCGAGCTGCATATCTATGATATGGCGTGATTGGAAGACGGGCTACACGTTAGACACGTTGACACTACTGGGCCCTCAAACCAACATAACTATGTGTAGTAGCTGTACGACCTGCTATTTCTACCATGACGATCTTGGCGGAGTTCTGCTCTACAACATCCTGAACCTCGTCTACGGAAGTGAGAATGTTGACGTAGTTACTGACATCTCGTGCAGACAGAATCTACTATCATTACCGAAGACCACGGCCCGCCATTCCTAGTTAAGGCACCAGTCGAGCTGCACATCTATGATATGGCGTGATTGGAAGACGGGCTACACGTTAGACACGTTGACACTACTGGGCCCTCAAACCAACATAACTATGTGTGGTAGCTGTACGACCCGGTATTTCTACCATGACGATCTTGGCGGAGTTGTGCTCTACAACATCCTGAACCTCGTCTACGGAAGTGAGAATGTTGACGTAGTTACTGACATCTCGTGCAGACAGAATCTACTATCATTACCGAAGACCACGGCCCGCCATTCCTAGTTAAGGCACCAGTCGAGCTGCACATCTATGATATGGCGTGATTGGAAGACGGGCTACACGTTAGACACGTTGACACTACTGGGCCCTCAAACCAACATAACTATGTGTGGTAGCTGTATGACCTGCTATTTCTACCATGACGATCTTGGCGGAGTTCTGCTCTACAACATCCTGAACCTCGTCTACGGAAGTGAGAATGTTGACGTAGTTACTGACATCTCGTACAGACAGAATCTACTATCATTACCGAAGACCACGGCCCGCCATTCCTAGTTAAGGCACCAGTCGAGCTGCACATCTATGATATGGCGTGATTGGAAGACGGGCTACACGTTAGACACGTTGACACTACTGGGCCCTCAAACCAACATAACTATGTGTATTAGATGTACGACCTGCTATTTCTACCATGACGATCTTGGCGGAGTACTGCTCTACAACATCCTTAACCTCGTCTATGGAAGTGAGATTGTTGACGTAGTTACTGACATCTCGTGCAGACAGAATCTACTATCATTACTGAAGACCACGGCCCGCCATTCCTAGTTAAGGCACCAGTCGAGCTGCACATCTATGATATGGCGTGATTGGAAGACGGGCTACACGTTAGACACGTTGACACTACTGGGCCCTCAAACCAACATAACTATGTGTGGTAGCTGTACGACCTGCTATTTCTACCATGGCGATCTTGGCGGAGTTCTGCTCTACAACATCCTGAACCTCGTCTACGGAAGTGAGAATGTTGACGTAGTTACTGACATCTCGTACAGACAGAATCTACTATCATTACCGAAAACCACTGCCCATCTATGATATGGCGTGATTGGAAGACGGGCTACACGTTGGACACGTTGACACTACTGGGCCCTCAAACCAACATAACTATGTGTGGTAGCTGTACGACCTGCTATTTCTACCATGACGATCTTGGCGGAGTTCTGCTCTACAACATCCTGAACCTCGTCTACGGAAGTGAGAATGTTGACGTAGTTACTGACATCTCGTGCAGACAGAATCTACTATCATTACCGAAGACCATGGCCCGCCATTCCTAGTTAAGGCACCATCGAGCTGCACATCTATGATATGGCGTGATTGGAAGACGGGCTACACGTTAGACACGTTGACACTACTGGGCCCTCAAACCAACATAACTATGTGTTGTAGCTGTACGACCTGCTATTTCTACCATGACGATCTTGGCGGAGTTCTGCTCTACAACATCCTGAACCTCGTCTACGGAAGTGAGAATGTTGACGTAGTTACTGACATCTCGTACAGACAGAATCTACTATCATTACCGACGACCACGGCCCGATATTCCTAGTTAAGGCACCAGTCGAGCTGCACATCTATGATATGGCGTGATTGGAAGACGGGCTACACGTTAGACACGTTGACACTACTGGGCCCTCAAACCAACATAACCATGTGTGGTAGCTGTACGACCTGCTATTTCTACTATGACGATCTTGGCGGAGTTCTGCTCTACAACATCCTTAACCTCGTCTATGGAAGTGAGAATGTTGACGTAGTTACTGACATCTCGTGCAGACAGAACCTACTATCATTACCGAAGACCACGGCCCGCCATTCCTAGTTAAGGCACCAGTCGAGCTGCACATCTATGATATGGCGTGATTGAAAGACGGGCTAAACGTTAGACACGTTGACACTACAGGGCCCTCAAACCAACATAACTATGTGTGGTAGCTGTACGACCTGCTATTTCTACCATGACGATCTTGGCGGAGTTCTGCTCTACAACATCCTGAACCTCGTCTACGGAAGTGAGAATGTTAACGTAGTTACTGACATCTCGTGCAGACAAAATCTACTATCATTACCGAAGACCACGGCCCGCCATTCCTAGTTAAGGCACCAGTCGTGCTGCACATCTATGATATGGCGCGATTGGAAGACGTGCTACACGTTAGACACGTTGACACTACTGGGCCCTCAAACCAACATAACTATGTGTGGTAGCTGTACGACCTGCTATTTCTACCATGACGATCTTGGCGGAGTTCTGCTCTACAACATCCTGAACCTCGTCTACGGAAGTGAGAATGTTGACGTAGTTACTGACATCCTGTGCAGACAGAATCTACTATCATTACCGAAGACCACGGCCCGCCATTCCTAGTTAAGGCACCAGTCGAGCTGCACATCTATGATATGGCGTGATTGGAAGATGGGCTACACGTTAGACACGTTGACACTACTGGGCCCTCAAACCAAAATAACTATGTGTAGTAGCTGTACGACCTGCTATTTCTACCATGACGATCTTGGCGGAGTACTGCTCTACAACATCCTTAACCTCGTCTATGGAAGTGAGATTGTTGACGTAGTTACTGACATCTCGTGCAGACAGAATCTACTATCATTACCGAAGACCACAGCCCGCCTTTCCTAGTTAAGGCACCAGTCGAGCTGCACATCTATGATATGGCGTGATTGGAAGACGGGCTACACGTTAGACACGTTGACACTACTGGGCCCTCAAACCAACATAACTATGTGTGGTAGCTGTACGACCTGCTATTTCTACCATGACGATCTTGGTGGAGTTCTGCTCTACAACATCCTGAACCTCGTCTACGGAAGTGAGAATGTTGACGTAGTTACTGACATCTCGTGCAGACAGAATCTACTATGATTACCGAAGACCACGGCCCGCCATTCCTAGTTAAGGCACCAGTCGAGCTGCACATCTATGATATGGCGTGATTGGAAGACGGGCTACACGTTAGACACGTTGACACTACTGGGCCCTCAAACAAACATAACTATGTGTAGAAGCTGTACGACCAGCTATTTCTACCATGACGATCTTGGCGGAGTTCTGCTCTACAACATCCTGAACCTCGTCTACGGAAATGAGAATGTTGACGTAGTTACTGACATCTCGTGCAGACAGAATCTACTATCATTACCGAAGAACACGGCCCGCCATTCCTAGTTAAGGCACCAGTCGAGCTGCACATCTATGATATGGCGCGATTGGAAGACGGGCTACACGTTAGACACGTCGACACTACTGGGCCCTCAAACCAACATAACTATGTGTGGTAGCTGTACGACCTGCTATTTCTACCATGACGATCTTGGCGGAGTTCTGCTCTACAATATCCTGAACCTCGTCTACGGAAGTGAGAATGTTGACGTAGTTACTGACATCTCGTGCAGACAGAATCTACTATCATTACCGAAGACCACGGCCCGCCATTCCTAGTTAAGGCACCAGTCGAGCTGCACATCTATGATATGGCGTGATTGGAAGACGGGCTACACGTTAGACACGTTGACACTACTGGGCCCTCAAACCAACATAACTATGTGTGGTAGCTGTACGACCTGCTATTTCTACAATGATGATCTTGACGGAGTTCTGCTCTACAACATCCTGAACCTCGTCTACGGATGTGAGAATGTTGACGTAGTTACTGACATCTCGTGCAGACAGAATCCACTATCATTACCGAAGACCACGGCCCGCCATTCCTAGTTAAGGCACCAGTCGAGCTGCACATCTATGATATGGCGTGATTGGAAGACGGGCTACACGTTAGACACATTGACACTACTGGTCCTTCAAACCAACATAACTATGTGTGGTAGTTGTACGACCTGCGATTTCTACCATGACGATCTTGGCGGAGTTCTGCTCTACAACATCCTGAACCTCGTCTACGGAAGTGAGAATGTTGACGTAGTTACTGACATCTCGTGCAGACAGAATCTACTATCATTACCGAAGACCACGGCCCGCCATTCCTAGTTAAGGCACCAGTCGAGCTGCACATCTATGATATGGCGTGATTTGAAGACGGGCTACACGTTAGACACGTTGACACTACTGGGCCCTCAAACCAACATAACTATGTGTGGTAGCTGTACGACCTGCTATTTCTACCATGACGATCTTGGCGGGGTACTGCTCTACAACATCCTTAACCTCGTCTATGGAAGTGAGATTGTTGACGTAGTTACTGACATCTCGTGCAGACAGAATCTACTATCATTACCGAAGACCACGGCCCGCCATTCCTAGTTAAGGCACCAGTCGAGCTGCACATCTATGATATGGCGTGATTGAAAGACGGGCTACACGTTAGACACGTGGACACTACTGGGCCCTCAAACCAACATAACTATGTGTGGTAGCTGTACGACCTACTATTTCTACCATGACGATCTTGGCGGAGTTCTGCTTTACAACATCCTGAACCTCGTCTACGGAAGTGAGAATGTTGACGTAGTTACTGACATCTCGTGCAGACAGAATCTACTATCATTACCGAAGACCACGGCCCGCCATTCCTAGTTAAGGCACCAGTCGAGCTGCACAATTATGATATGGCGTGATTGGAAGACGGGCTACACGTTAGACACGTAGACACTACTGGGACCTCAAACCAACATAACTATGTGTGGTAGCTGTACGACCTGCTATTTCTACCATGACGATCTTGGCGGAGTTCTGCTCTACAACATCCTGAACCTCGTCTACGGAAGTGAGAATGTTGACGTAGTTACTGACATCTCGTGCAGACAGAATCTACTATCATTACCGAAGACCACGGCCCGCCAT